>CM026192.1:1005247-1675247 GCA_014825925.1 Bombus breviceps | reverse complement strand
ATACAATACTTGTGCCGTCCCCATTATTGCCCTCTTTTGCCCTTATCTACTGCCTCGATTGCTCGTCCCACTCTCTTAACCAGCGTCCATTAAATCGCGGCATTGCTAATTTTAACGAATTCGTTTCACCAAGAGCATTCGACGTATCGATCGTCCGCTGCAAAGGAGGTTCGATGTTCTCCGCTCGTTACGTCATTAGGAATATATGGTCCAGCCTAAAAAAAGAAGCACCTCCACGAGTTTAAGCGCCTCTTCCCTATCCGTGATTCGCGGATTCGCCGTTTGGTAAAATGCGTTTCGATCGAAACACGACCGACGTGAATCGATTGAAAATATAAAAGAGAAATCGAAGCGAATGGTCCGAAAATAAGGAAAATGGCGCCGATTGGCGAATCGCGTTTCGGACGGGCAGCGTCCGAAAGCCGCGTCGGTCGCGTTCATCCCGATATCGCGTCCTCGCAGATACGACTCGAACCCTCACGTGGTGGAGAGGACATGCGCGCACCCTCGGCAAAGCGGCGACGCTATATAAGAGAAGAACGCGAGTCTCCGAGTCTCAGTTCGCTCACGAAAGCGTGCGAAATACACACGGCAAACCCGGCAATCAACCCGGTATCAAATTGATAAAACGCGTGTTTGCGATTAACCGTCAGATAAGACTGTTCTTCTGGCACGCAAGGATGAACAACCTGGAGAAAGAGGGAAAAGGCAGCCAGTAACCAACAAGAATAGAGAAGAGTGGGGAACGGGTGAAAATAAAAGATCAACGACCGATCGACAACGAAGCACTAGTTTCTCTTCGAGAGCATCGTTTAACGCAAGTATAAGCACAGTGAAACGAGTGTGGAATCGATCAGCCGCACGGAAATTGATCAACCGTGACAGAAAGGGCTCGCATTTGCCATCGTTTACGCGAAACACAGCGAGGGTCGAACGACTGAGCGCGATCGAACGAAACTCGCGTTAATCCTAAACGAACGAGTTCTAACCGAACGAAACGAAATTTGCGAGCTGGCTAACCGAACGGTGCAGATTTTCGTCCGCGATCTTGATCGAATCGGTGGCTTTCGTACGTCACTGAGAATGGAGGACACGACCAGATTGACCGATCCGGAAGACGATCGTCGCCGAGAGAACCAAAAGGGCGACGGTAAACGAAGAGTCAGCCCGACCGTGGGCCCTGGTTCTTCGAAACAAGAATTTGGAGACGACGAGTGCAGCACGGACAGTGGTTGCAGCAGCGGTGGAAGTACCGGAAGCGCGGAGAGGTTGTCGCGTCGCGGAAGCAGCGAGCGATTATGCCGCGCCACCAGATCGCCGAGAACCCACTGCTACTTGGACCGACTTCGTGGCCGACCAACTCGTTCTCAGGAGAGACTCTCTAGCATTCAAAGAAGTTCGGAGCGAGTTCGAGCCAAGTCGTCGCGTTCTTGGAGCCCCGGAGACGTTCGAGGCGTTGGAAGAACTTCGGAGTCGCTTTCGTACTCTTCGAGTCCGTCGGACGCCCACAGCAGCACCGACAGCGACTCGTTGAAAAGATCCAGCACGGCAGATACTCTTCGAAGGGCGCTTCAAACTCTCAAGATATCCTCCAAGTGGGAAGGGAAGGAGAACAAGCACGCGAAGAAGAGCCCCAAAAGAATCCTACGCAGTCCGGTGTCCTACACGTACGTCAGGGGTCTTTCGGGCCTGCCAACGCAGAGGGTTCCAAGGAACATGGCACAGCAATTGACGATGCCCTGTTCCTGTCAAGATACCGTCGGTCTCTACCGATAAGAGGCAATCACGATCGACGGCGATTCGAGTCGAAGCCGGTTCGCTCGGTTCATCCAAGTTTCATCCGTTTTAAACGATACACTCGCTCAATTCCGGTCTCTCTCTCCTCTCTCTCTCTCTCTCTTTCTCTCTCTTTCTCTATCTCTATCTATCTATCTATCTATCTATCTATCTAACTATCTGTCTCTCTATCTATCTGTCTCATTACAAACGATTTCGAGTTTCGTTGCGCGATCGTCTCGATATTAAATCGCGCAAACAACCGAACGGACCCTCCGCTGTTGGACCATTCTTTGCGTACGAGATGTTTGCTCGCACGATCTACACGAATTCGTAGCCCACGCTTCCGTTTCCGTACTTTCTACTTTTGTCAATCGCGGCCGTTTCCTCGCCGCTGTTTTTTCGAACCTCGACCAAACGAGTGGATCAAAATGTATACGAACTTAGAGCGATACGAGCGAAATAATCGTAACGAACGTCGATGGTTCGGCGAACGCGGCGTTTCGCATCTTTTCGCTCTCCCAGAAACTTCGCGGAAAGCAAATCCGGCGCGCTTCTTCCTCCGTCGAGATTTTCTTTCGTTCGAGGGCGATCGTATTTTGTTGGTCGTCGCTCGCCAGGGAGAGAAGAAGGCGAAAAGTGCGGGAAAGTTGCGTTCGTCGTAAGTAGAGGTGCGTCGACGTACAAGTACACTGTGTTTTAAGTTGTTGGTCTCTTTTGTTCGCAAACGAGACAGATCACGTAGACAGAACGTAGCCGTGTAAGCATGTATGTACCTACCTTTTGTAGCAAACGATTAGTACACTCGATAAAAACATGTACAATAGCGATACCAATTACGTTACACGCCAACGAATTCCATAGTTGACGATTAATTGGCGATCCGTTTCGATCGCAAGTGCAAAGAGGGATAGAACAAGATGGATCGAACGTTTGAACGTTGCAAACCGATGCGATCGGTCCACGATCCGTCTTACGCGTACACCTTCTTTGTCGAATTCGCAACGAAGCGCATTCTCAATGAGCTTCTATCGAAACGTAGTTTCGCGAAAAGGTATTATATCGTCGCGAAACCGAGGTCGGTTATCGCGATATACGAGTCAATTACGCGTGAACGCGTCGAGATCGCGCAACTCCGGTGCTTTTCTGTTTTGTTTTTTTTTTTTTTTTTTTTTTTTTTTTTTTTTTTTTTTTTTTTATAAGGAACGAACGGATGGAAACGATCGTCGAACGAATCGAAACGAAATGTTCGCGATCTCGCGCGATCTTTATCGCTAACCGTCCGACGTAACGTTCGGTCGTGAATATTTCAGATAGATTAGAATTACTTGTTCGTTAAGGATACTTTTAAAACATATCACGATTCGCAAATGGTATCGTGAACTTCGTTCAGCGCAATCGTTCGCTCGAGACTAGCAAATTCGAGTGTGTGCGTGGTACGGCGAGACGTTAAACGAGTTTGCGAAGTTTCTGTTCCTTCTTTCGCAAGGCCTGCTGTGCTAACAGATGCTTGGCGAGCGTCGCGATGAAAAAGGAGCGGATCGTTCTGTTTTCGACCTCGTTTTCGTTCCAGTTTCATTCTCACGCGAGACGAGAATAACACGGACAATAACGATGCTCGAAAGACGGACGCCGGTGAGTCGAACGGTTGCGGCGAAACGAATCCGAACGAAACCGTGGCGAAGGGAAATCTTTTTCTTAAACTATCGTCGAAAGTTCTCATTTACGTGAAGGCGAACGTAATCGCGCAACGTATACGCGATCTTTCAGTGCCTTGTAAATATCTACCGCGTAAGTTACATGGTATGTCGTGAAATAATTGGCACACAGATGTACGATATCTTGCGAGGAGAAAAGAAGAAAAAAAAAAAAAAAAAAGAAAAAAAATAGAACGCTAACACACGCCTAATAAATGTCTTCGCGAATTCGAATTCGCGTATGCGCGATGATTCTCGCGCGAAAATACGAGAACAGAGAAAATGCGAGAATGACAGAATATGCGAGAAATGCGGATTCTCAGGACTGAATATTTTATATTAAGTATTACCTATGTCGATACTACACGTAGTTTACGTTTCAAATAAACGTTTTTCATTCAAACTGACGTTCACGTTTATAATAGCCTTCCTGCGCCATTAACATCCTTCCGACTGTTTTATCCTCTCGCGAATTACGCTCTTTACTCGAATTATCCGAAACAGAGGCTTTTACGAAGGACGAAGTTAAATCGAGCAGCAGCAGCCGGTCAGTTAACGGCACCGCGATCGCGTTTGCTTCGAAATAATCGACAGGACGGAGGGTTTCCGTTCCCGTGTCCGGAGCATGTCGTCAGAGAAACAACGTCGTTCCGGCCGATCTGTACGCAACGTGCCCGTACCGGAACACGATTCGCGGAAAGACGTGGAAACATGGAAGGACGTCCCTGGTCCGTTTATAGCTACGGCCATGACAGAATCAACGAGTGACCCAGTTGCAGGGGTTTGCACCCCCGTGACGTCACTCGAGGCAAGCGACGCCATTCACGACCCTTCTTTGACCCAGATCGCTGCTAGTGTCGTCCCTACGAAATACCATAGTTCATTCAAGGATCGCTCGCAGGATACCTTGCCGTTGCCTGAACGCGTGATATTCATTTCCAGCGCCATAGCGCTTATTTCTGTTCGTCCTCCACCCTTTATTCTTCTTCCTTTATTCTTCCCCTCGTCTCCGATTTAACCAGTTGCTTACGAAACCCTTTCTTCCATTCGTCCCTCGTTTTACCTTCCTATTCGTATTTCGAGACTCGCTATCTTTTCTTAGACTCGAGCGATTTTCAAGAAGACCCGAAAAAGATGACTGGAATAGCCGAGACTGAAGTACACGTTGCCTTCCTGCGAGAAAGTGCGGCGAGGCGGGCGGGGGGCGGAGAGGGAGAGGCTAGATGTCGGTAGCTAGGGTGACGATCGCTGATTTCGTGCGTCGCGTCGTTCCTTTTTCTCGGTCCGTTTGTCCTAGTTCTCCTTCCGAACTAGTGACGTCACTGACGTCATTGAGAAGGCCGTCGACAACGCGTCCTAATTCCGAGCTCGCGATTGAATAAACCTGGTTGCAGCTCGTCTCTATCCTTCGAACTTGGCATCCTCGCGCGCGCGTTCGTATGTACGCAATTGTACCCTGCGTACACACGCCATACGTTGGCCCGTTGTTTCGTGCATGAAATCAGGGACACGAGCGTCCATGGGAATGGCGGTGTTCGTCCGTTTGTCGGATTCTGATCGCCAGATAGGGAGCTTTCGGGAGAAGCTGATCGTCAAACAGTGCGCAAAAATGAATCAATCGGAACCGGGACGATCGAATATTCGCCGCGCTCCGCGCCACCCCATTCAGCCTCCGATCCAGTCGCGCGGCGAGAAACGTACGGCCGGGTCGTTGCGCTTCGTCGATGACGTTGGATATTACGTCACGTCGTCATGACTACCGTCGTCCCGTTGTCGATCTCCCGCTCTAGCGAACTCCGCGAAAATTGGGGCTTCGACCTCGAATTAGGTCATCGTTGTTCCACTTTGAGTCGCACCTCGCACCTCGCACCTCCGCTCCCACCGAATCTAGACGAAACGACCGGTGACCGCGGAATATCTCGCGTCAACCCCCCTTTTCATCCACGAACTCCGACTTTTCGCTTACCGAGCCATCTTTCTCGCACACCGATCTGCAAAATCGGCAACGTCGTTCGTTCGTTCGTTCGTTCGTTCGTTCGTCAATCGCTGCCGCGGGATGTACGCGGTTGATTTTAAACGAAACATCGTGGTTCACGGTCGAACAGCTACGAGACTAAGCTAAGAAAAAGATACTTTTCACGACGACTAGATGTAACGTATTTCTGATTCTTCGGGTTACGTTACGTTTGGTCTGTCGATGTTTCCCGAACGACGAAACGACGTCGGAACAAAACGCAACGTACCGATAACACGATCGAAACATATTTTTCTCTCCTGTTCTTTTGCTTGACTTTTTTAAGAATTTTCCAAAGAATTTGGAAATTACAAAATGTACAAAAGACATCGAAGATGTGGCTAGATATCGCTTGCCTTCGCTTTCCGGTTGAACCTGACCGAACAGGTTCCTTCCACTTTTACCTACTTTACCTTAAAATATTTCTTTTCAGGCATCGAAATGGATGGAAAGATTAACATCTACCTGCTCGTATCTTTTCCTGCGATCTTTTCTTGTAACGATGATATTTAGAAGATAACATCGTTAGGCGTTTCGAAATGACGGAATTCTGGGGAAGGGAAAGAATAAGCGGAGCCAATAAAGGCACAGTGGCGTAGAATCATAATGTAACCATATTATTTCTTTCAACGTAACACAGTATTATTATCATTATCATCATTGTTACAACAGCTGCTTGAATATGCCCGGTAAGTAGACCGTCGTAGTGACGTAGACCGTCGTAGACCACTATTTTCTATTCTTAGGTACGATAGTAGTAACAATCGTGACAACGATATCGGTAACAACAACGACAATAATAATAATAAGAATAATAATAGCAATAGTAATGATAATTGTCATAATCGTAATCATCAATTATATTAATTATGATTATAGTAATATTTATCAGCCGGTAATACGTGTCATTCGAAGATTACGATGGTTTCTTTACGCGCGATACATAGGCACAAGTGTGCGCGTCGAAGCGTTTGAGTTTGATTCATCGATCGGATTTCTGATACAACGATCGAAAATATTGTCAAAAGTATTACTTTCACGGGATAAAGATACGATATTTCAAAGATAACGACAAACTTTCGTATCTAGAGGCACTATCGTTCACGTGTTTCGTTTCTCGTCGATGTCATTTTCTCAAATTCTGTCAGATACATCGTATATCCGCAAAGGTTCTCCCTTTGTTCTTAAAACAACGAGCGAGAGAAACGAACGAAAGAAAAAGGCAAAATGGGTACAATATAATCGCTTGAGGCTTAAGATTACGAATCGATAGAAAATCGGACGTTCCTTTAAGTGTAAAAAGTTTCGTGAAAATTCGAAAGGTTGTAAGGGAACTATAGTAGATAGTAACGGATAAATATCTCACGATTCGCCACGAACGTTGTTCGTTTCGGCCGTTCGAGACGTATCGCTCACTCTTCGCCACTAGACGAACCGAACAACGTTTTGCTTCTAGAAGAAAGTTATACACGATTGTGTTCGGTTTCCTCGCTTAATCCGTTTCGTTTCGTTCGCTTCGTTTTCACGTTCGTATTTACGTTTACGCTCGCGTTCGCGTTCGCGTTCGTATTCGTTTTGTAGATATTGAAAAGCGCAATAATAACAGTAGCGGGTAACAGAGAACGGTGCTACGGCGTTCAAAAGCGCTTCGTGCTTGGAAACCACTCGTAACGCTTATCGTAGGAGGCTGGCAGCCTTTCCTCGCGCGAGGAAATTGCCTACGATATCGTGTACGATACAATAGCGTGATTCGCTTCGCAAATGTGCCACTACGTACGAAGCGATTTGAACGACAATCTTTGTCAGGACAAACGACTCGGTTCTCGAACGTGGCCGCAAGTAGATCGTCCGAGATTTCATCAGCAGAGCCGACTGATCGATCTGCGGTCGGGCCGTTGCACGTTCTTTATGCACGTTCTAAAAGAAATTGACAAATTTTACTAAATGTACGCGACTGTATCGATGTAACACATTCGAGATCGACGATCTAGGATTATTCGCCGAGTTTTTACGCTGTCTTCGAGAAATTTGAAAGCGAAAAAAAAAGAAAAAAAAATGTGCCTAGAATGCGCGTAATATCGAAAAATATCTCGTCGAAATTCATCGATCTCCAATGTATTAATTTAGTAGGTATCAATCGTTTAGCGTAAATATTAGATGCGGGTGATAGAAAATCTGTCGGTCCACCGTAACTGACGAGACGGAAAGAGGCAAAAACGATAAATATCCAAATTAAATCTCGACAGTTACTGGGATGCGACAATTGCTGTAACAAAATATAAAAATCCCCATAATACGTCTATCGTCGAATGACAATTTGATTACTTATCAAGAGCAGATAGATCAATTCTTACATAGATTTGAAAATTGAAAATTGAAATTATTGCATAAACCTAAACGTATTGTATCTTAACCCACGCTGGGTTGTTGATATCAAAAATATCAACGAAGCATTGCCTTCTATTATACGAAAATCTCAAACGGACGATTAGTACTTGCAAAAGCGATACGAGACGTATGCATGTCCATGGTGGTCGCAAGACGCTGCCAATAAGTAATAAAATCACATGAAAGTGCAAGGAATCAACGTTCGTTGCAACTGTTACAGAAAAGAGCAGAAAATTCGTTGTTCATGCGAAACTACTTGTTACAGTACCAGAGTTTTAATACCAACAAGTTTTTCTCTGTCAAATTTGAGCAACTTACCCGTCTTACTCACTGAGTACCGGTAGCAGAGACCTTACGCGACAATTAGATTAAAGAAAAGATAGGATTAGCTCGTGATTCCGCGAAAGTTCGTTCTTAAACTATACGTACAGTAACATATTTTCCATCGATTTTCAAACTATTCAATAAGAAATCATAGGACAACGAGGTTCGTCTACTTACAGTTCGATGCTCTGAATGGTAGATGTGGGACACGTGATATCCACTTTGACGTGACAATGCTTGTGACACTTCATTTGACAGTCTCTACACTCGTAACCCTGCTTGCCCAATCTTCGCGCAAGCGTTCGCTTACACACCTCGCATACGGTTCCACTGAAATGAAACGACTCGTCTGACTGCGCGCTAATTTCATTCCTGATGCGATTTTCTCGCAATTGGATAGAGTACGACACGCCGCTCGGACGTTAAGTAATTTTCAAATATATCGCTGGCACATGGCGAAACGACACGATAAATAAACGATGTTAAATAATATTATTACTACGAAGATTCTTTGGAAGAATCGCTCTTGGAGTACGAAGCGAAGGATCTACCTGGTGGTTAAAAGCTTTCACGCAACAACATACACGTAACGCCGTGTTCCACGTTAGCTTACCCAGCCATATGTTTCGCTATGAAAGTGTGATCGTTGAATATGTGAAGCTTCGTGCCCTTCTTTCGCCATTTGCTCTTTTGTGCGAGCGACAACGGTACTAGGTAATGCCTGAAAATAACAAAAACGGACGTCGAATATGATTGGTTCGGCGTACGAAGATACAAACGAACGTAAAACGAACGTCGGTGTCGCTTACTTTTTAATACCGTTCTCGAGTGTCTCGAGAACTAAAGTGGAAGCCTCGTTAACGTAAGTTCTGGTCGACGCTCCGCTTATACCGGATGCTTCGCTCAAACTCGATCTCCTCGAATGCTCTTCCCTCCCTGGTATCGATAAACGAACTATAAAATTCAAGCGAAACAATCGTTTGCATCTCACGTTACGTTAGTCGCGTGTCAGCGTTATCGGCACGGGAAATATCTTATTGGCAGTGGCGTTAGCGTTGTAACGTTGGCGTGCGTGTATCTTATACTTTCGTCGGCTGATCGTTTTACCAAGCTCCGTAAAATGCGCGCTACCGCTGTTGCTCGTTGCATCATCGCTATCGGGATGATCGTACTTACCAACGTTGCGTGCCACGCACGGGATTCGCGTGCAAAACAAACAAGTAGAATTTTATACTAAAGACTCGGCCTACCGGAGGGAAGAGGCGCTAAGTCTGTTCTAAATCGGGAATCGTTTCACGGGCGTAATGTATACTCGTGAGCAAACATACCCGAGCCAGGATCACGCGCCCTGTCCGCAGATATAGATCTGGAGTGTTGATCCTCGTGGTTCGCATCACCTTCCGGTCCGACCGATCTGCTTCTCGTCTTCGATCGGCTCAGTCGTTTCTTTATCGTTCCAAAGAAATCTCGCCTTTTTCTTCTCGTTCTGCCCCTTTCTACGATATAGAGAAGCGTAATTTAAACCAACTATAGCACTTCTACGTGAAAGCTGGAGAGATGTCTTGATACTAATGAGTGGAAGAGTACGCAGCGAGCAGAAACGATAAAAAAGAAAAGAAGGGTGGGGGGATACCTTCGGAATTGGAAGAATTCGGCGTGCTTTCTGGTCCCGACGTCACGCTGGTATCTTTCGGTCCATGCTGGAACGAATGAAAACAAAAGGTTTATAAACGGACAGTTAAGGTCGCGGTTGTTTCACAAGCATCGTTATAGAGATTTTAGAAGGTTTGTTTTCGAATCGACCGTAACGTAATTAGCGAAAACGTGAGAACGCGAAATTAGAACGGCACGGCGTTAAGAATAGGACGGAAACGATCTCGTGACGACAAGAATAATTACCTCCGGAGAGATTTCCTGCCAGTTTCCACTTTCCGTCAGGGCGACCTGTGGAATTAGTAAACACACGCCACTCAACTGACGATAATCAGCGTTCTCGTAAAACACAAGGCTGCCTGATTTCCAATTGGTTCATGGATGCGGGAGGGACGTAAACGGGAGACAGGCCACGAAAAACGAAAGAGGAAATGGGATCGTTCGAATGAAAGGAATATTGTAAATACCGGAGGATCTAAAAAATGCTGATAAAATACGTGCTCGGATTTACAACCAACCATGATCAGGCCGGTGATGACGAGGGTGAGAGGACACGACGTCAAGCAATGGCTTACCTTAACCACCTGCCGCTCTGGCTGCTGCAAAAGAAAAGACACAACAAAAAAAAAAAGTAGATTATAGTCGATAGGTGTTAGTAAATGGAGTAAAAATTGCATAGGTCTCGTAATTGCATTCAACGTGCAGATTCATCGAGCGTACCCTTTGCTGGCTGTGCACGATCAGAGTTCCTTTGTTCCCGTTGCTTTGTCCAGTTCTGTAAGGCGAATCCACCACGTTGCCGTTCGTCAGATAGTCTGCAAATTACATTTGGTCGCTCAATATGTCTAATCGGTTTGGAAGGAAGAACGGAAGGAGGTTTACGACTTTCTACGTCCATCATTCCACCAAGCATTCGTCATTTCGTTTACCAGATAAGTTTTCGCGTGCCTGGCAACGCGACCGCGATTACGCAAGAATATTGCATACACTGTCGTCGTGATTTGCCAGGTTCGCTTCGCTGGTAGTCGAAATAACTTCGGAGAATCGTCGATCGTAAGAAACTCGGGCCGAGTAGTGAGCGTACGATCGTTTCGTATCGTGCTAGGGGAACGTTAAAGCGAACGTTAAGTAACGGAGTTGATAGAAGAAGGGAGACAGGTAGAGAATTCTATACGTGTACATACGAGTAAACATAGGTCATGCGAATTATTACATGGCAGTGGAAAGTACAATCCGGTACTAGAGATGCAGGCACGCGCACGAGGGGGAGAGTTCGTGTCGCTGCTGGTACGAACAACGAATAAATACGATCTATTCTATAGTTGTAGAAGAAAAAAAAAAAAAAAAAAAAGAAGAAGGAAACAGGATCTACGTTGCGTTAAAGTACACAGTGAAATGTAACATCGTATCGGCGAGATCGTGTGTGGCGAGAGTTGCGACGAGCACTGTTTGAGTACGATTTTTTAGAGGGGAGTGACATCGCTAATCATCGCTATGTTTTCACACTTGTGAACACGAACGCAATGCCTTTCAGATAAAGTAATTGGTAATTACCCCCTTCGGATTGAACGGTAGAGTCGTACAAGATAAGTGTGCTGTTACCATTGTTGTAATTTAGACTATTGTCGCTGATGAGATTTGTCGGGGTGTAGGTACGAGGAGTCGGTGACACCGGCTTTATCGTCTCCTTCACCTTGTAAGGTTTGCTCCCAATTTGAGGCACCTCCGCGCCCTCGATGAACAGAAACTGAGAAAAGAGAGGACAGAGAGCGAAAGAGAGAGGATAGAGAAGGAAAGAAAACAATGAAATGGCATAGCGAATAAAGAAATTTCGTTAAATTACACCGCGTATGTGGGCGTTCGTGTCGCGCTCTTTCACTTACCTCTACGGTCAGAGTGCCGGTGATATCTTCCTCTTCGTACGGTCGATTTTGAAGAGGTATGATCTGTCTCTGACTCGGATTTGCGAGCAGCTCGTCGATACCGACGATACCCAAACCTAAGAATCGTTGGGATTTATTTACGCGATCGTACACCTCCAGCAGTACCTCCGACGTATTACGATTAACATCGCTGCAAATAATGAACGATCGTGAGATTCAGGCAGGTGAAAAGGTACGCTTTGGCTGTTCTGTCGTCAGAAACGAAGAAACCGAGAAATCGGCCGATATCGATGACGACGGCTCCGCATCGAACCGACGCGCCGCGATGTATCGTTCCGAATGACTTACAATAGAAATGCTTCGTCCCACGATGGGTTACGAGCATCCCTCTTGACGGACGTTTGATTTTTCTGCGGTGGTTCGTCCAATTCGACGACGCAATACGGTTCCAATGCACCCTGCTCGCCGCCCAATTCCGTTGCTTTCACCACCTTGACGAGCAGCCTTCTGTCACTGGCAATATATTGATTTTGTGTCGGCGTTGGACTTTGAGTTTGAAGTCGTTGTCTGGAGGCTTGAAGCGAACCACTCGACGTCGTCTAGACGATGGAATTATTCGTTATGTAGAAAGGGGATCGCGTATCTGAGTCGTTTAAAAATAAATTTACCACGTTGTCGTAATGCATAGGCATCGAAAAGCTGTGTTGCGTGGTCGCCGGTTCCCTCCATAACCGTGGACAGCTCGGATATTGGAACAAATTCAGATGAACATTGGTCCCCCTTAACGCGCCTATTACGATTTCCGTTACGACTTCCTGCAATTGGCTCTCGTCCAGATCTTTCTTTATCGTGCCTACTTGGGCCAGCGAGACTTTCACCTAACGTAAAGGCGAAAGTACAAGGATAACGAGAGATATCACGAAGCAATTGGTTGCAAAAATAACGTAAAATCGTGATACAAACGTCCGGCCAGCCGTCGCATTTCAAGTCCAGCAGAAGCTTCTCGGTGATGCAGATGACGTTTAATCGGGCACGGAAACGATTTACGTTTACGCGATAGTGGCTGATTTCGAGTTTATCGGCTTTCCGGCGAGACGCCTTTAACTGTAACGCTGGAGTTGCTTCGCAATCGCACGTGATCGTCTGAAACGAAATAAACGAGATGACCATACTTGAAACGATCCTTGACACAGAAAATATGTGACGAAAGAATATTTCATACGTACCACGTCATCCTTCGAGTCGCATTCGCAAAAGATGTTTGAGAGATTCGGTGGATGTGTTTCGGGTAAAACTCGGACGAACTCGACTCCGACTCCGTGCTACGGGTAACGAGAAAACACGAGTGAAAACGCATTTTTCCGTAACAATCGAAGAAGAATTAGCAGAGGCTTTGTCTTTCATTTTTCAATTTTAAGTAGATTCCGTTCGACGTTATCGCGGAGTTGGTTCGTAGAAAATAAGCGGGTCAACGATAAGCGCGTGTAACTCGACGAGCCTAAAACACGATTTCTAGGGACTCGTCGGTAAAATCGTCCGACGACGGACATAGCCCGAATGGGTTAAGCCGGTGTTTTCGTTGCTCGAGAACGCCTACGCGGTGCTCAGCACGCGCGAAGATGCTCCCTTAAGCCTCCTCTGATTCGATATTTCTCCGATCACTGTCTCTCGACACGGTGAAAGATTATTCGCGAGACAGGACCGCGAGCAATCCTAGCGAAGCAGATCTTTTTTCGACATCGAGAAGATCGTGTCATCGTGGTGATACAACGGTAATGCCGATGGGAGCATCGAGCGGACGAGAATATCGGCTCACCTCGTCGACGGAATTGCTGGTAAAATCATTGAGAGACGCGACCCAAGCAGCCAGAAGTTGGTCCAAAATCGCTGGATCTGAGTAGAGCCAAACGATGATCTCGTTGACCCAGCGTACGGCATCCGGGTCGGCCCCAGTGGCGGTCGGCAAATTCAAACTTTTGCTACTTCTTGCGGGGCTGATGAGAACACCGGACGACTTTCTGGTGAGACGTTTGCGTACAGGAGGCGTCGGTGGAACGTAAGAGGACGGCGACGAGCCGATACCGGAAGTCGAACTGGTACCGCCACCGGAAGGATGAGGGGCGGCTGCGTGCGATCCGGAACCGGCGCTGCCGCCACCACCTGCCCCGGCCCCCGAGGATACCGAACCCGATGAAACGATTTTTTGCTTGCCAAGCGAAAGTAACTTGCCTCCACTACCGCCGCCACCACCTCCACCACCGGCAGTACCACCACCACCACCAGCAGCAGCACCACCAGCACCAGCACCACCACTGACACCGACGCTATCACCGTGAACGATATGGCCGTCCTTGGCGGTAACTATCGCCCCAGAACCGAGCTCGTTCAAAACGAATCGATTGTAAACGTATTTGCCGACGCACAGTACCACTAATCCGAACAACATCCAGCCAAATATCAGCATCGATAACGTATCCATGGTCGTATCACCAGCTGAGTCGAAACTGCATATCAGATCGTCCACCCGCTCGGCCAAGTCGGCCATATTGCCCCATCGTTCGGCCAACCAAGTCCAATTGGATTCCAAAAACATTCTTTTCTATTTTCACCCGCTAGCGAACAGCGCCCCACTACTACCGTATTACAAGTTATTAATAGATCTTGCGTATACCCTGGGCCCCCAGGACTACGGCACTGTCTCCGTCTTGATTTTGCCCAACGACCGCCTCTCAGCAGTTTTCCTTTCCCTGGGTCACATCGATGTCGATCGTCGACTCCTTCGCCCGCGACGCACTTTTCCACGATCTCGCGACGCTCCCCTTTTTTCCCCGCGTCTCTAACTTGATCTTCTTCCTGCCGATCCGTCGAGACCCGTGCTTCGAGAGCTTTCAGTGATTCGTGCCGTAGCCGACGCGGACGAACGATCGCGGGCGATCGTGGTCAAAGATCGACGATTCTTCTTCTCCCCGATTCCGAGTTCCGAGTCTTTAAAATTCCATCTCGACACCTGCACGGTCTTATTGTCACCATTAACAGCGTGATCACTCCGACGAGCGTGACCACTGAGGTCGTGATAGTAATCGTAATTGTTCCCACTTTGCCAAGTCGTGAGCACGTTCGATTTCATTGCCGCCTCCACACGCTGAAACAACAACGATCAATCGGTCAATGGACGTACGGCGGACCGAAACGGAACGGCGTGTTCACATTCTTTTCGTTAGAGCATCGTGTACGATTGTTTATCGATCAGACTTTGCAACTAATCTCAGACCGATATGAGCAATTATATACACGAGGTTCCAAAACTGATAACAAACATGGAAATACGTCGTGGATACCGAGTATGAGATAAGGTATAATTCTGTATTTACGCGTACGGACAATAGTACAGTTTTCCCTTACCAGTGTTTCGTCATCGAATGCGTCATCTCTCGCGATTTGCGGATCGCGTCATCTCCTATTCGCGTTGTAGCGGAGCCTCGTCGCAGACCTCGTCGAGCGTCTGAGACGGACACGGTGAACGATCAATGATCGACAACTGGCCCGTGGATCCAGCGACACGCGTGATTTCTGCTCGCTATCTCGTTCGCTTGAACTCACTTTGATCTGTCAATATTCGAATACAAATGATTTTCAAGCGCGAAACAAATATTTGGTCGATACCATATCTCCTAATCTACGTGGTTCGCGCTGATCCAAGAAGCGTCATCGCAAACATCGACATTTTCGGATAAATTTGATAGATAGATAAATTCAATTATTTTCCAGCCCGCGAGAATCGAAGAATCTATCCGCGTTGTTGGCGTTCGATGTAATTACAAGAAAGCCCCCATGGTTCGATGCACGAGAGAACGTGTACGATATTCACGTGACACACGCGATATATAAACCTATTCGTATTTCAGCGCGTCAGACGTAGTACACGCGTGAAATCATGCATACCGATCCTCTAACATCAAATCTCACAAGATTTATCTTCTATTGAGAACGACGAGCGTAAAACGAAACGAGCGAACCAGATTACGAACTGGCGTGCCAATTTGCCACACGGTTCCACGACTTTCCATCGATCCGAGTGGTCAAGACGACCGGCACGTTGTCTACGGCTACGGAACGTTTCGACGGTGTCTCTCGCGATGCTTTACCTTCGATCTCTTTTCGCTTTCGACGATCACGCGTTATATTATGCACTGACGGATCGACCAAGACTACACACCGTACTACTCCAGTTAATTGTTGTTTCGCCTAAGAGTCCGGCACGCGGTAGTTCGCTCCGCACGGTGCTCTATAATTGTACATGGATCACCGCTCCTCTTGACTATCGTGATTATCGTGACTGTACAGTATATATTCGATCGTTGCAACGTGTATCTTTCATTTGTTTGGCGGTGATCTTGCCACGGTTCCCTGCGCCCACGTCTCGTCGTCTCCAAAAGTCACACTGTGACGCGCGTCTCTCCCTTTCCGCTCCTCTATCGCCGCAACGCGTGGTCGTCCGTGGTCCGCAAGGCGCAAGCGCGTTTACTTTGCCGCATCTACCTTTGCGACTTTCGTTTCTTTCGTTTCCTCCAGTCACCTATACCGCGCGATACCAGCAACGGTTGACCTCATTTTTCCCGCCCGACTAGTTCGGAGCGGGTTTCACGGTCGTTCGCGCGTTTTCGACGACGTTTCCGTTGTCGCGCGACCAACGTGTTCCAAACGGGTACCTGCGGTAGTATCTGTTCGCAGGTCCCGCGATCGAACTAGCAGCAGCGAGTAGCGGCGAGAAAGAGAGAGAAGGCGCGGCGTTAGACGAAGTGACCGGGGCGCCAGTCGGCGACAGGCGATCTCCTCCGGCGAGTCGGCGGCACGATGTCGCGACGGGAAACACCACGGCGAACGGTTACGTTCCTACTACAAACTTAGGTCGATCCAGGCGCGCGTCGCGCTCTCTCGATACTCTTTACGCGTTATCGATCCGCAACGAACCGCGAAACACCCATAGGTCGCACCCACGGCTCCTACGTGATACGCGTGTCCCGTACCTATGTGTGGGTCTATGAAACGAGCGGTCGTAATCGGAAACGCCGTGACCGCGATCGTCCACGCTAGGTATCCTCCGTGATATCCTGCTATTTTATGCGTCATTCGTTCTTTCCCCTCCTCTAGGCCCCTTCTAGTCAGCCCTCGACTCCGTATCCTTTTTCCCATCGGTACAGACCTTCCTACGCCCCTTTACTTCTCTCACTCTCTCGCTCTCTCGCTCTCTCTCTCTCTCTATCTCCCCTCTCCCTTTACATCATATTCTCGGACAAGTGACGCATCGTTGCTATAGTAAGTAGTGAACGATCGAAAATCACCGACGAGGAGTGGAATCGATGTATGCGATTATCGGTGACCTGCATGGAGCGGAGTTCATGCAGTGCGCGAAAATCGTGCGCGAGTTTCTCGAGAGCATGGTTCAAGTCGTTGCTCGCTGATAGATAAGGATTCTACGGGTCGCAGAGATCAGGAATCGTACTCGCGGGACGATGAAACGGATCTATAAATAACTCGATGGGATCATTGGATCGAGCGGACTGGAATAAAAACTTTTCTTTTCGCATTAAAGTTCGGACTAAAGGGATGGCTGTTCTCGTAGATCGAGCGTATACTTTTTATTGTTTCGTCATTCATTTACATACAAATATTTTCAAGATACGTCTTAAGAAACAGTGCGTGTTCGGCATCGGTTCTTCAAACTTCGCACGTTAGTACTGCTAATTGTATTTCGTATAAATTTTCCTCGCGATCGCTTTAAACGCTAATAGAATACGCTACGTGGCCTCGTCGAGCTTTTCTTTTCGATGAGTCTAGGATGCGTTCCGTCGTTGTCGTTGCCAGTTGTAGAACCTAGATAGTTCGCTAAGGGACGATATCGACGTTTCTCGTGACCAGACGACACACCATTTTTCTTTGCCAGACGAAGGGTGCGGCCCGCTTCTCGCAAAGTAATCGAACGCGTAAACGCTGCCGTATCGTTTCGCCACGGGGCTATCTATTCGTTACAACGTTCGTAATTACCGTATGCTTTTTCCAATTATTTATTCTTCATTTGCATCGTCGATTTACATATATTATAAACAACGACGGGAAACGGCGACGAGACTCGACGGTCGGCTAATAAGTCACGCGAACTTAAGGTGTATCACTGATACGCACGCATGCGTACGCACGCGTGCACGCGGTGAGACGTAACAATCGTTGTTTCGGACAGAGGGAATAATCGGCAGAAATCTGCGAGCGCGTTATCGAACTTGAAGACGAGGGAGGCAGGTTCATTAGCGAGTAAAATAAAATTTCTTTCTGCTCTTTTTCGAACTCTCGTTGCCGTTGCGTCGCGCGTAATACATAAAATAGCGTTTCACTCGTTATTCTTTTATATCATACGTGTATTTTCTTGCTGCTGATACATTAATTATAATACACACCGTTTATAATGGCCCTGGACACGGTACAGTCTCGCCGACTCGGCTCGATTCGTCCCGATTCGTCTCGATCCGTCTCGATCCGTCTCGATCCGACCCGATTCGTCGGTGTCGCAAAAACCAACCATCGTCGATTCGTTATCGGCATGCTCTCTCTTTTGCGCTTCTTAAATAATTTCAATCGTAACAAACACTCTTTATGCTCGCGCGTTTAATCTTGTCATATTAAAATTATCCATGTATGATATATGTATATATAAATATACATATGTTAAATATAATTATAAATGCATCTAACACTAGTCGCTTTTCTCGTATCCCGTGCAATTTAGTTCATTCCCTTGAATCCATCGAACGTTCACCGTTGCCGCGCCCAAAATTTTCCCCTCTCTCTTCCTCTCCCTCTCCCTCTCACGCTCTCTCTCTCTCTCTCTCTCTCTCTCTCTCTCCTTTACACGCTACATCGCCATTTGACATTCGGGTGCGCATTCACGGATATACACATACACACGCACGCGCGCACGCGCGCGCGTTCGATACGTACACGCGCGCACACACAATGTTGTCACTCATACACGCGCACATCCTCATACCTGCTCCACCTGTTGTTTAATCGTTTAAAATTTAGTCTTGCATCTTCGAACGGAAGGCTTCGTCAAATCGTTATTTTTTCCTTTTTTTTTCCCCCTCGAGATAACGCAACGTTTATTGCAAGATCATTAAGTTTATCGTGGAAAGCTTAAAAAGTAGAGTAGAAACGTAAATCATTGAAAAAATATAAACCCCGATAAGCCTTAAAAACCTTGAAAAATTGTACATCTCCATTATTGGAATGCGATAGACAGAGCGGAATACGTTATTTCAATGTAAAATGCATCAAATGGCAAAGAACGTTGCCGGAATATGTACTTACGTACTTATCGTTACAATAAGAGTATCAGTTTATTCAGTTCAGCCGGCTGTTGCTTAGCGCCGTATCGGTATTACTATAAAATTGATCGTTTCATTCTTTTCTTTTTTTTTTTTTTTCAATTTCACGAACGTTAAAACATCTTGAAAGAATGTTTCAAATGTAAATACAAATGGAATATGTATTGAGATCGGCGTACCAGTCTGGAATTACAGTTCGGTGAAAAAGTACATAATACGAAAGAGAAAGGTTGATCGAATAAAATCAGAAGTGAGTCACATTCGCAGTGAATATTTGTGCGAGAACGTGCGAAACGATGGACAATTATTAATTAACAGTTGTATCTCCGAAAGACACACGTCATATCGAGACATTAGCTTATCCCACGGAATAGTGACAGTGTATCGGTGGATTAATACCTTTAATCTTTACTTTCCTTATACGACTAGAAATTGAGATTTAAAATTTAGTTCGATAATACTTAACCGTTATCGTTGCGCTCTTAATTAGTGCTTTAATTTAGTAAATCGGCTATCACAAATCTATCTCATGAAACAAAGAAAAAGAAAAAAAGAAGGAAAGAAAGATGTTAGTTAAATGTTAAATGCAATGAGAATCGTCAAAGTTTATCGCGCATCGTTCGAATTTAGACACGCGCATCATATCGTAGTATGTCGTCATATCGTGTCGTATCGCGTCGTACATCGAATGACCGTTGATATCGTAGCACGTTCGAAAATACATACAAATAGATATTGCGAGGAATGGATACACGATTATCTTTTCTTCTTTTTCTTCTCGCTTCTTTCTCGCGCTTCATTCTTCCCTCTCATTTTCACTCTCTTTCTCGCTCGCTCGCGCTCCTCGAACTTTGTTCTGGTTGTATGCAATAAATGCCAATAAGCTGGTGCGAATCAGCGTATACACGGCTATATTATAGATACATAGAATATATATGAACTGCAACGTTAATTTTCTCATTTTCCGTGAGAATCGTACGAGAGACGATAAAAAAATATAAGAACGGAGAGTAGTATACAATATCGATAGCAAACACGATCGCCCTGTCATGACCAAGTCGGTCATTTGTCGAATTTTGAATTTGTCGTAGCGATCAATGATGCGTAAATATAAAATCGATGTAATCGTTTAACGATCGGATCATGTGGGTGTATTTAGAGAAATCTCGAATCAACCGAGAACTCGTTTATTTGAAAATTGTGTGGCAATCGGTCGATGATCGCTTTCATTCTGTTCTACCTGTTTTACGGTACCGAAACATTTTCGCTTGGAATGTATCGAGCTGTGCGTTATTAATGAAATCTGTACATGGAAGTAGTGGTGGTATGTACGAAAAAATCCAAGTAACATTCAATTTAAGTTGCGTGCATTTTGATAAGAAAATTGGGAGCAAATGTTCAAAAAAAGAAAAAAAAAAAAAAAAAAAGAAAAGGAGAAAGAAAAAGTTGCATCACTATTGCGAAACAATTCAATGCGCGTAAGTTCTTTCAGCCCCAATTTAAATGCATCTTAGACTAGAGAAATCTCGTTTATAAATTCTTACGTATCTTTAGCTGAGTTGAATTCCGTGATATTTACATAGAAACGCAAGCGTTTACCATTGTGAGTGGGATCAGCTTTTGTGTTACGTCACGATAGGTTGCTCGATTTAACTACGAATAATACTTGTCGGAACAAGGAGAACAGCAATCGTCATTAACGAAAGAGAAATAGTACGATACCACCGAAGACTAATACGGATGCAAATGTAGGCGATCCGTGATGTGTGCTGTGCATCGAATTGGTAGAATCAGAATCGATTTTATCCAAAGTTCACGTTGCTTACTATTCGTCCAGTAAGCAACGAGAGAGTACGGTTCACTTAGAACACTAGATTAGATATAACGTACTTACACACAAACATGTCTGATATACATGGGGTATAACTGCATTCCATTTTCGCGAATACGTAGTAAAAAAAAGTCGTGTACGGTTGTCGATGATCGTTTCGATTGATCTACACAGCGGTAGAATTCTTCATTTCTTCTTCGCTTTAGCTCAAACTGGTCCGCGTCTCATCTTTATCTTCTACTTAGTTCTGCTCTGACAGCTGAAATTATAAAAAGGATTAAAAAAAAAAAAAAAAAAAAACAATAGAACGCATAAACGATTTTCAAACACATTAACACATTTGATTGAACTATCGTTACCGTCTACGATCTCCTGTTTCATTTTTTGGAATTCTTTGCGCACTTCCTTGATAATCTCCGCTTTAAATGCCTCCATTTCTTGAACAGTAAGCACAGCCCCGTCGTTAACGCCGTTTACCTTCAGGAGCGTATCCTCGGAAGCAGAACCAAACCTCTTGCGGACAGATTTCGGTGATTCGGCACCGTTCGAGAATTTATTATTCGACAAACTGTTCTTATCCCATGATTTCTTATCGGGTGAACTTTCAGGTTCCTGCAAAAAAAAAAAAAAGAAAAAAAAGAAATGAAGAACATAAAAAGAAAAGAAAAGACGTGTTGCGAGTTGAAGATCGACAGCAATAAATTTGAACGCAGAGAGAATATTACAATCGAGAAAAACCTACTTGCGGTTGTTCGGGTTGTTTCTTCTCAACGGCAGCTCGTCTACGAGCCAGAGTTTTAGCCATTTCGTCCATCATGGAAGCCATTCCACCACCTCCGCCCCTTCCTAGAGTGCCGTAATTCCCGCTGTTTCCGGCACTTCCGCTGCTGCTGGTACTGGAACCACTATTCTCCACTGGTTGCTGCGACGCCTAGAACAACATGGGAACAGTCATGTGAGAAAGAGATAAAAATCGGTAGAGAGAAAGACGAAAGTTAAAATAAATTCAAGACGAATTTGACGATACGAACCTGCTGCTTCTTTTTAAGACGAGTCGCTTGAATTGCAGCGGCCAACGAATTGGAATCCGGCGATGGTTCGCTGGTAGTGACGGAACTTACAGATCCGGTAGAACCAGATGCAGAAAGGGGATTAAGATTGGTAGCGTTGACTTTTGGTGCAGGCGGTGGAGGAGGTGGAGGAGGAGCAGGTCCAGCCAGCGGCATCATAGGAGGAGGTTGAGGGCCGGCACTGCCAATGGGAGCGTAAATATTAGGATTAACCGGTTGCACATGATGTGCACTGCCGGGGCCGGTACTGCCACTGCCCGCGTTACTTCCGCAACTACCACCGCTGCCACCGGCACCAGTGCCGGTGCTGCCGTACTGATTCACCGAGTTTGACGGTGTTCCATAAGGATTCGTAGCGGCCGAAACTGCCTGTAGTTGGTTGTTACCATACTGTGCCTGTGCCTGAGACACGACGCTGTACTGAGACTGGTTCGGCTGGCCAACGTTGACCGCGACACCTACCCCGTACTGGCCTGTCGTCGCGGTTCCGCTGCTCGCGTACTGACTAATCGAATTACTACTTCCATACTGATTTCCACCAGCACCACCCGTACCACTACTACTTCCACCGCCACCGTATTGGTTTGCTTGCCCCGGTTGTCCGCTGGGATACGCATTGCTAATTTGCCCGTTGTTATTGTAGAAGTTATTTTGATTGCCGGAGGGATACTGACATGGACTTTGCCCGACGACAGCGACGGTCGCGTACTGATTACTGTTTGGCGCGCCTCCGTACTGGTTTCCTTGAGTACTACCGTAAATCGACTGCGCTTGAGATTGATTCGGCAGATTCGACTGAGATGACGGGGATTGCGCGTATTGGTTCATCATCATTGGGGGTGGTGGTACCGGTGCGTTAAAGTTTATCATCGTCGGTGGACACGGTGGAGCTGCCGCCGCCATAGGAGGCTGGGGCGGTGGTATCGGAGGCGCGCCACCGCTCGACATTTGTCCTGCAGCAGTTCCCATACCGCCGGTAACTTGCATCGATTGCATAACAGTTTGCTGCTGAGGTTGAGGTGCTGGCGGTGCCGACGATGTTCTGTGATGACCGGATTGTGATTGCTGTTGCATTGGCTGCTGTTGCTGTTGTTGCGCTTGATGCGGCTGCTGCTGTTGCTGTTGGGGTGGTTGTGGCGGCGCTGGTGGCTGCGGTTGTTGTTGCACAGATTGTTGAGGTGTTTGCTGTTGTTGTTGTTGTTGCTGCTGTTGTTGCTGCTGCTGCTGCTGCTGTTGCGAAGTAGGTTGTTGTTGTTGTTGCGATGCGAGGGGGCAACTCGGGGAAATTGCGTTTGGACTGTTTGTTGCTGTAAGAAGCACACGAATCGGAAATGTTTCTCCAATCTCGCGACTTCCATCCGATAATTCGTCGTTCGTTTATCGCGTTATATCGTACCTTGGCTTTGCTGAGACATTCGGCGCTCCTGAATGATCGCCACATCCTCCCTGGTCATAGTTCTGCCCAACAAATATACGATCAACTCTTTCCTCATTTTCTCGGCAATAATTTCTTTCTCGATATGTAGATGCAAGAAAAAAAAAGCATAGAGAAAACGAACCTGTATCCCATATCTTCGTCATATTGAGCGTTAGTCGGTTGCTGTTGCTGAAAGACGGATTGCTGCTGAGTAGCCGAGGCGGGGGCAAGACTTCTCGATATGTTGCTTCCATTGCTCAACACCTACATGTTAAACGTCAAATAAATCAATTACTAAATAACGTACGTCCTGATCCATGTTTATCGACAGATAAACTAGAAGTAGAAGCGCTAGTTTGACTGTGTAGTTTAGCTTTACGTTAGTTGGCGCTTCTTTTCCAATGTGTGTTCCTGTTTCTATCGGTTTAAACTCACATCGAGCGCTTGCAGCATCGCTCTGGCAAATGCGTCGGCGTCGTCCTTACTGGAGAAATTCAGACCGTATACTTGCTTGTTATCTCGCCATTGGTGAAACGTGACTGTCGCCTGATTGTACTTCAGTCCCTTGAGGATCGCGCAGTTGATGACGATCTCGTGATCCTGCAACTTTCTTCCCACCACGCGAAACGTATTGTTCACTTGGTGATGATACAACTGAACTTTGGAGAGTCCTGAGGAACTGCCACTCGGTACCCATTTTTTATTAACGTCGTCATATACCATTACCGACGCACGAGCGGACGATATGCTCACTTCGCTGAAACATAAGGAGAGGCACGTTTTCTTCGGTTATATATCTACCTTCGTGGCCTAAAGAGCGTAGCGGTTATTTGCATGAAATAATCGAAATACAGCGAGTAAATGCTACCACGATCGATATTCTTCCGGAAGGATTTGCTGCGGTCGACGAGAATACGAGTATCGCCTCATTATTTCCTCGTTCGTTCGAATCGCGAGGAATTTCTCCCAATTTTTTCACTCATATGATTATTAACCAAGGTATTACCGAGATTTCGCGTACAACGTTACGTTCGGTGTCACTTTCACCGTGCGCGGACCACGTTAAAACAGCACGAGCCGCTCACGAAATGAGAACAGAACGAAACGGAATACTAAAAGATACTGCCACTTCCTTCTTTGCTCGGCGTACGATCAGACAAGCCTGGATTCGAGATAAGAGCCGGAGTAGTATCCGCGATACGCGTAGTTTTCGAGCCTTCCCGTGTCCGTTGTTGTGTGACCCTTTTTTTCTTTTTTTTTTTTTTTTTTGTAAAATAATTGGCAAAGTGTTGCGTGTGATCAAATCGATTCAACGTGTGGTTTAGAAAAACCTGAGGAAACGAAACTTAAATGAAACGATTTATACGTAGTTGGCTCTAAAAAATCTCTCCGTCGTGGGATAGGAGAGACAACGCTATTCTTTCGTGTTATTTGCGTACAAGTGATAGAACAGAGGTTCGCGTCACTAGCCTCTCGCCGATCATGTTACGGTATAACCCTTTTAAAACCATTCCCTTTTTTACATGCCCTTAACTCTCTCGTTCTCGCTTTCTCCCCTTCCTTCGTCCCTCCGTCTCTCCTTCAAAACAGCAGATGCTTTCGATTTCTGAATCGAAATTGAAACGTAAATCCAAAATTTAGCGTCATATCGAGAAACGTACGTTTAGATATGTATTAGGGCTTAGCCAAGTGCAAAACGCGTCGAACGTGAATCACAATGTGACTCACTGATCGGCATAAATATGTTATCGAATAAATTCATTCATATCTTTTCCTATAAAGTAGTAAAAACGTGTGCCGAGGTGAATGAATCAGTGTCAGCGGCGATTGCAATATCTCAGGCTCAATGTCATTGATATTTACTTTATCAGGAGTCCGTGTAAAATATATAGAAAATTATTTTATAAAGATTATTTTATAAAGATTTATTAACGATCAGGAAGGGAACGTAGAAGATATCGAAAATTTTAGTCCGCAGAAAAAACTGTAAGATACGCGCTTGCGTGTAGCGGATCTCTCGTCTAACATAAACAAATGCGTGCAGTGAAATTTTTCGTCTAACACTAATCCGTCTTGTGTGTGGTATACACGCGCGTACATGAGTTGGGTTTAGATAAGGGTAACCCGAGGAAGCGTGAATAGTACGTTCTGCCTGGACGTAAAAAGGACAGGTATGAACAAAAGCAGAAAGAAGTTTCGCTTGCGTTTACGATACACAAAGGCGTCGAGACGCAGGATTTGGAAGCACGTCGGAATATCATCCGGCAAGCAAGACTAAAAACGGATCAACGGATGCGTGAAAAGAATACTCGATTAGTAGCGATGCAGCCGGTGAGGGTGAAAGAACTGACACGTTCCGAGATACTCGATAAAAAAAATAATCGCGAAGCCCTACCCGAAATGACTCTTAGTACATATAGATCCTTTTCGAAAAATTTGAACGCCAAAGAGGCATTGCATCGCATCGATAGACAATGGACATATCGGTGAGACGAATAGCAAGAAGAGATGCCCGAGCTATTAGAGATATCCGTTGATAGCCTACGGGATAAACAATGACCAAAGACGAAAAGAAGTCGCGTTTGAACCCGTATACTGAACTCGGCTCGATTTTGTATGACTCGACCCTCTCTCTCACTCGATGCTGTGTCGTATACGTGGAACTTACTTCATGTTTGTTTCACTGGGAAGCGTATGCTATGCCTTCATGCAAGCCGTATTCCTGCTTCTGCACAGTATATCACCGATTCCATGAAAACACGCGAGATTCGGGCAGGATTTGCGGTAGTTCGACATAAATAACGTACGGCACTAACACCACCCCGACACCCTACCTATGCACATCTAGCCAGCCATATTGCCGACTCCAGGCCCATACTCCTACCACCCTTCGTCTCGATGCACACGTTTACCTAGAGGGAACACTCGAATTGCAAGCGTTAGTACGCTCTACCATTTTTACTTTGTCGTTCGTTGTCCGTCTCCTTTCTCCCTTCTCACTTTCCTTGTCTCGCTTATTTTGCTCGCCGCGTTATTTTTTTCGTTCGCAGAAAAAATATAAAATTCTGGCAATGTATGTCGAATCGGTCCGTCCTGTTCGTGTTTCGATTCGATCAAAGAGGTGTAGCTATTTATCAATGCGAGATATAGCTATTTACTTTGACAGTTCGGATGTTGACCAGCGATATGTAGTTGAGATATTGCCATATATTACGCAATTTCAAACTCGATTATCGATGTCAGATTATCGATCGAAACAATATTGAAATTATTTTAGCAGTGATCATCGATTTATCGAGTATTAATATCTATCGATGAATTTGGATATGATCGTGACGATACAACAAATGTGTATCGTATATCGTCGATTGGTTTGAATCGAGTAGAGCATTCTAGATCGACATTCGGACATTCTAGATCGACAGATCGGAGATAGTTGTAACTAAAGATGTACGAAATAAAAAGGAAGCATTTGTTAATAATTACGTACAAATAATGAATCTCTCATATGTATGTCAAACTCTTATGGGCATGCATACACGTAACGTACATGTGTATATACAGCTTTCATTCGGTGGATTACTAGAAAGGTGCGACTAATAGCACTAATTTTCGAACGCAAGCGAGTACATCTTGAAAGACGTAATAATATCGTATCTGTCGTAGATGATTCGAAACGGCTCAAAGTTAGAGTTTCGTATGAACCGCTAGGTGAGACTAATGGCAGCATTGAACATCAGATGGCGCGGCAATTTGAGTTCTACTTGAATACACGGGAGTTTCCACGGGCCCTGTCGCCGACGCACCTGGCGCATCGACCGAGAAACAGAAACAGCTGTCTGTTCGAAGCAACTTGGAAAATATCGTCCGTTAATCGTCGATCCAGAACCTTGTGGATCTTCGTCGCGCTGTTTGTGGAATGCGAAGTAACGAAGTCTCAGGGTATTGTGCCTGTCATCAAACGCGTACTAGCTTGCCCCTCGCTTCACCACTCTTTACCGCTTTAGGCGGTCGCTGCGATGATAACGTGCCTGCCTTTTATTTTTCCGATTTCTACGATCCGGAACGTTTCTATCCCCCTTTTCCTCTCTCTCCCTCTCGCTCTTTCCCTGTCCCCACTTGCTCATTCTCGCGTTCTCTCTCTCTCTCTCTCTCTCCTCCCTGCTCTTCTCTCTCTCTCCCACGAATCCTCCGTCTCCCTGTCTCTCATTCTCCCTCTCTCCTATTCGGAGTTCTTCTCGGGATCTGTGTGTGCTTCGTCAACGATGTAAACAGACTGATATTTTTTGGAGAAAATCTTCACGTTTCTGCTCCGATTTACCTTTCTGTGCGATTGTCGGTTAGTGTTGTTGTTCCAAACGCGATGGTGTCTGCGCGAATGTGACGCACCTATAGGCGAAATACGCGCGTATCAACAAGCAGCGTTTCTTCGATGACAGTGTCGTTGATCGGTTACGATTCCTAGGATAACAGTTGGACCTATCGGGAGAAAGGTACACGCACTTTTTCGGTCGCCTCGATTACTTCACCGATACTCGTTCCTTCTACGAGGTTATAGATAAGAATTCTCCCGCGCTACGGGACACGGTTGTGAAAGACGTAAAACATCGGGTCAGGATTGGAATTAAGTGACCTTAAAGTGCGAAGATCGCGATTTTAACGGATGGTTCGAATCTTTTTCAATTCCGATGTCGATTTGTGTAAGAGGGAACTGAAAGAAGATTTCAAATGAATCATCTCTGCCTCCACTGTGTTATAATACCATTGACAATACTCCATAGCCTTTTTTCTTCGTTTCATTTTCTTCATCCTAGTACTCCTTATGCCTTTCCATCCTTTCTTTCGGCGTGCTAATTGTTTGTCTAGTAATTTACTGTTCTTCCTACTTCAACTATACCAAATAATTGATCTCGTTTGAAACAATAAGTCGCATTTGTTTTTACAGTGATACCAGCGCGAGCAAAGCATAACCCTATGCAGTTAGCGAACGATGAGGGAGTTGTTGGTAGAAACTGGCAAATAAACATGGAAGCTCCATTCAAATATCTAATAGTTCTGCATTAAGCATATTAGGGACATGCTTTACACGATCAGGAAGGAACTGAATGAAGGAACAAAATTATAAGGAATGATATTCTTTTTGAGTCTATTGGATGTTAGATAAGCTAAAAAATGTCTGGTGATTCAGGATGGAATGCTGTAATTCACCATCCGTCAGAATTAGAATTACAGAATTGGAATTGGGAAGAAAACGATGGGGAGCAAGAGAGGGAGCTCCCTTCGACTGTTGATATGGATGCCATAAAGGGTGGCGGTAGCTGGGACCCGACTACTGAACCTAATGGTATTAATATGTTACATTAGCAAATTATGTAACTATTTTTTGATAGGCATTTACGTCACCATTTGAATGCATAGTTGAATAGAATTCTAAGAGTTTTCTATTTTTTGTGGACATCAGGAACAGATTCAGTTGATTCCGAAGAAGACTCAGATTCCGACGACGAAAGTTCTGGCGGTACCGAAGGCAGTTGTTCTTATTCGGATTCGAATTCGGATTCGGACGACGAGAGTAGCGGCGACGAGGAGGAGGACACCGGATCCAATTCGGATTGCACGTCGGAACATAGCGAGCAAACATTTTCCATTCAAAAAACGAATTTCGAACCGGTGTGCACAGTAGAATTTTATGATTTCTCCTAATACTGCAAGTTTAAGTATAAGTACAGCGATGAAACGAACGATGAAATTTGTAATTACGTTGCAGGGAGCGCTTAAATTAAAAATCAGTATGAAAGGACCGAAAAAGGAGGATTTGGAAAAAGAAAAAAATAGGAGAAACGTACCGAAGAAGGTTAAGGCAAATCGTGGAGGAAAGGTAATTTAATGCCGGTTTCTAAAAATTTGAGTCGAGTATTCCTTTAGCGCGGATATACTTTATCTCTGTTCTCTTTAGTCATCTGAATGCAGTAGCGACGATTCTGACTCGTCTGAAAGTCATTTACCCGCGCAACATACGCAGCAACAACAACAACAGACTCAACAGTCTCAACAGCAACAACAGCCGCAGCAGCATCCGCCGCTTCAGGAAATCAATCAAGAAGATTTAGCGGCTATTTTACCGGATCAAGAGCACGAGGACGCTCCGTTTGATGGATTCGAAGATTCAGAGAGCGGTCGGTTAGTATCGAAAGCTATCGAGCGGATGTCGCTCGGCGCAGATTCAGATACGAGCGAGAACGGTGATCAGAACCCTGTACCTGTGTATAGTTCCACTTTATTGCAACAGTTTGTTGAAAAAACGGCTCTGTTATCAGAACCGAGGAAAAGACGGAGCAAGTTAGGAAAAAAATTGAACGATTCGGAGTATCCTTGCGTTTCAAACGTATCTCCGGATTCAGGTATTCAGTCTGTAGATAACAGTCCGTTACATTTGGCAATTAGTCCTGTGAGTCCTCCAGCACCGACACAGTCCCCGGTGCAACCTGTTGTCACAAAGCCAGCGGTAAACGTAGATCGTGTTTTATATCCACCTAAACGAAAACCTGGTAGGCCGGCGAAAACAGTTTCCACGCAGCCACGTGGCCCAGGCAGGCCAAGATTGAAACCAGAAATCGTAGAAAAGATAGAGAAGATAGAAAAAACAGAGAAAACTGCGAAAAACGAGAGGGTCGAAAAGAAAGAGCCTGCTGCGCAACCAGCAAAAGTCACGAAGGAAGAACCTTCCAAAAGAGGAAAAACGAAGTCGGCGCCACAGAAAACAGTTGCGTCTCGGACGGATAAAGACGGAGAGAACGATTCGGTTAAGAAATTGAAGGACAAACCAGCTTGTCAAAAGAAACGGACGTATAACATTTCCAAGCAGTGTACGCAAGCGAAGATAGGCGGGAAAAGGAACAACGCCAGTTCCCCAGCGCGTGTCAAGTGCCTAAGTAGAGCTGTTACGAATAAGTACGGGAGAGAAGGAGTTCAATGCAACGGTGGAACGTATAAGAAAATGGGGAAAGACAAGCCTGGTCCAGGAAACAAGACAACTCCGTTACGACGACAGAAACAATCGGTTTGCGAGCGAGTTTCGAGCGATAGAAAGGTAATCAACTCGAAGAAAAGAACTCTGAAGGAAAATAGAAGCAGTACGGTTCCCTTGGCCAAGCGACAGGCGTCGTTAAAGAAAAACGTAGCGCCGGTTACGCGACGTGTATTGAAAGAAAATAAAAGTACTAAAAAAGCAGGTGCTGGGTTTGAGACGAACGGCGTTGGTGTTCAAACTTTAATATCTTTACCGGTTGGCGAGGTATTAAAGTCCGAAAAAGTTGAGAATGTGACAAACAAATGCGACAAGGCGACGCAGCCTATACACAATCATTGTCACAAACATCATCATCACAAGCATCGCAGACGATTGTTGTTACCGCCTAAGAATCCTATACGTATCCATCCGTGTCTCATAGAAGAGTTAGAAAAATTGATCGAAGAATTTTCTAGATCGTGCAGCTTAGGCAGGAATAATTCAAGTTCTGGATATTCCGAATTACCGCAAATTTTTCGCGTAAAGAAGCTAACAAAGAAGAGGAAAGGGGGCGATATTACCACGAACGATGATCAGAAATTGAAGAGGCGCCTCAAGAAGGAGAAGATACTGTCAGGGACGGATTCGAAGAACAGTATGAATGCAAATGCGAACTCGAATCCAAACGAGCAAAGGTTACCATTAAAAAAGAGACATTATCACGTGTCCAGTCCTCACAGTTCACAAAGTTCGAACGCAAGTGGCACTGACGTGGCTGTTAACGAAGCGAATTCTACCGAAAGTCACATCGAAGAAGCAATCGAAGCTACGATAACGAGATACGGAGGTAGCTCTGCGTTCTCCTTCCAAGAAGATTCCGTACCTGTTACTCCTAAGAAAAGACATAGGGATACCGAAGCTGGAAGTCCTGATAAATCGAGTGCAGCGTGTTCCGATTTGTTGGAAGAGAAACCCCTGAGTCAGATAGAAGTACAACCGCGACGTAAAAAAAAGATCGTCAAAGATCTTCGTGTGACAGTTACAAAATTAGAGAGTCATGCCGCTTTGGAAAAAGCTGAAAAAATAGACAAGCCTGAGAAATCTGATAGCAAAGCCGAGAAATCTGAGAAATCGTCGAGCGATTCTAGAAGTTTGAAAAGTCGCGCGGAAAAAGCCAGTAAAAGCGAAAAGGTAGTTTTAGAGAAATTAATAAAAAGCGATAAAAATCAGGCGGATAAGATTGAGAAAAGAGATATTTCGCCGGATCATGTACGCTTGGAAAAAAATATAAAGATCGACGCGGCGGATTTTAATGCGACGGAGAGCTTCGATGAGAATGAAACTGCGAACGAAATTAAACCGTCACAAAATAGCCTCAGTCCGAATGTTCCAAATCCCATGAATTCCACTGCTGTATTGGTTTTGGCCAAGAAGAAAATGAGACGTCGTAAAGCTATAAATCGTACAGGTTTTCCGACGTTAAAGAAGAAGAAGAAACGATCGTTGAATGCAAATGAGTCGGATCCGTCGAAAACCGCAGCTTTAACCAACGAAGATGCTACTCCGGAGGCCGGTGCTGATGGCGAGAGTTCAACGAAAGAAGGAATCGAAGATTCGGTAGTGGACAGCAAGACAAGCGTGTTGAACAACACTGAGATACAAGACGTATTCACCGAAGAGCTTTCCACTAAGCACGGTAACAACAGTAACAACAGCCTCGTGCAAAGTCGAGTTCAATCGAAAGCTAATCCGAATGGAAATCAGGAAGAGACGAATTCACCAAAGTCAGAGACGAATGGTCAAGTTCGTCCTGATGAACTCTCTGAACCCCGATCTGGTCAATTGAGAGTTCGCAAGGATCTTGTAGAGACAGATAGCGACAATGCGTTGAACAAGTTATGTCCTGTTAAGTTTGAAAAGATCCAGGACACGAGATCGTACGACGAAAATGCTCCCTTGGAAGAGTCCCTCGAAAGATTCACCGCGAATCAACGCGTTGCTGAATTAAACGAGGATAATGTAAAGAAGCTCGAGCGCGCGAGCTCTCAAACGAACATCAAAACGGAACATACAAGCTCTTTCAACGGTAATCAAAAGAAGCGACGAGGTTCTTCGAGCCCCTGCAATTTGACTCCTAGAAATCTGAAAAGATTACGTAGTTCTGGTTATGATACGGAGAACGACATCCTGCCTAATAGCGATATTCTTAACGACGATCACGATGTGGGAAAGCACTCGAGCTCGACGCATACAAGAAAGAAACAATCCCGATGGAAGAAACGTTACTTACAGGGAGGCATTTTACAGGAGTACGGCAAAGACTTTGAAGGGAAAACGCGTGGCAGCATCGAGAATAATAGTGGAAGGAATAAGGTCGTATGCGAAACCAACGAGTCTGCATCTGCCGCTTTGTTATCCGCGACGTATCATTGTGGCAAGCTCTTACGACAAAGGAAAATGCCGTTTCAATTGCCATATGATTTATGGTGGTTACATACGCAATCTAGGCTACCTGGTAGAGAATCGGTTCCATCATGGAATTACAAGTAAGCATACAGCGTGCGTTATTGAACATTGTATCGTTTCATAAAATTATTCAACTGTTTTGTCTTTTTATAGGAAAATTCGTACTAATGTGTACTACGACGTCAAACCTACTACGCTTTACGAAGCGCAGGCTTGCGAGTGCAAACCGGAAAGCGGCTGCGGAGATGACTGTATCAATCGCATGGTCTTTAGCGAATGTTCTCCGCAGCTTTGCCCCTGTGGCGAAAAATGTGAAAATCAGAAGATACAGAAACACGAATGGGCACCGGGTTTACAAAAATTCATGACGGAGGATAAAGGTTGGGGCGTGAGGACTCAGCAGTCTATCAAGTCCGGCGTCTTTATCCTCGAATATGTTGGGGAAGTGGTGTCTGAAAGAGAATTCAAATCGAGAATGGCGACCAGGTATATTAACGCCATGTACGCAAGGGTTTTTGCGTAAATATAGCATCCAAATTCATTTTATCTCACTTATTGTGTAACAGGTATGCCAATGATACGCATCACTATTGCCTGCATCTCGATGGAGGCTTGGTAATTGACGGTCATCGTATGGGGGGCGATGGAAGGTTCGTAAATCATTCTTGCGAACCTAACTGCGAGATGCAGAAGTGGAGCGTTCACGGCCTTCCGCGTATGGCGCTGTTCGCTTCCAGAGACATTAAACCAGGGGAGGAGTTGACGTACGATTATAATTTTGCACTTTTTAATCCATCCGAGGGACAAGAATGCAGATGCGGTAGTAGTGCTTGCAGAGGAGTGATTGGTAATGGCACGACCTCTCCTGTTATAATGCTCATTTTTCTATATAATAAATTTATTTATTGCATTTTTATCCTGTTTTCACAGGAGGAAAGAGCCAAAGGGTTTCGAAGAGTATTACTTCCATTCCGTCGCAATTGGAGACCACAGAGAGGCGGTCAGTCGGAAGACCGAGAAAAAATATGCGAAAATCCAACACAGTGCAGTCTGTTAACTCGAAAGGCATTTGTAAATCTCGAAAAATGGGCGATTCTAATCTGATTCATGCACCTGTGCTAAAACCTATGTCCCATCAGCAACGGTGCTTTGCTCAGCAACATCATTGTTTCCTGTTAAGAAATTTGGAAAAAGTCAGACGAGTTAAATTGTTGGTAAATCAAGTACAAATGCAAAATGGTAAAGTGAAATGCGGTAACGCGACAGCAATAAAAGAAAAGAGTTCAGGCGATGCTAAGATTCAATCTGATGCATTTTTCTCGCAATTAACTGCTCTGACTAATACAAATACACGTACTGTGCGAACTCGACGACTAGCTCAGGCTCAAGATGATCCAGAAGTGCATAAAACTGCAAAATTGGCTAAGGTAAGGCAAATTTACGATCATTTTATTCGTAATTCATTGACTTGTTATATTTGTTCATTTATAATTAATTAACCTTCAGGTATTAAAAGATTTATATAGTATCGTGGCGACTGCGAAAGATGAGAATGGACAATTATTATGTACACCGTTTATCACGTTACCTTCAAAGAGAAAGTTGCCTGACTATTATGAAAAAATATCAGATCCTATAGATTTGACAACGATCGATCAGTGTATTGGTACAGGTCACTATAAAACTGCAGAACATTTTGATCATGATATGATTAAACTTTTTGACAACAATGTAAGGTTTTTCGGGAGAACCTCAGAGATGGGTATTGCCGCAGCTAGACTTAGAAAATTATACTTAGGAAGCAAGCCCGATTTCGTAGATGCGATAACGGAAGCAACAGGTTGTCCTCCATCTCAAAGCTTTCTACCGCCCCGTGGTTCAACTGCGGGCGAAGAGGACGTTATCAGGTGTATTTGTGGCCTGCATAGGTATGCGTGAATTGCAATTTCTATCACAGATTGTTTGTTGCTGGAACTACTTGTCAATGTTACTTCATGATCATAGGGACGAAGGCTTGATGATTCAATGCGAACGCTGTCTCGTATGGCAACATTGCGATTGCGTTAAAGCTGATACGAGCATAGAATCTTATTTGTGCGAGAGGTGTCATCCGCGTCCCGTGGATCTAGAAATTCCTCTAGAGGGTGATGAGGAAGAAGAGGGCAAGAAACACTATGTTACTTTGATGCGTGGTGATTTGCAACTTAGGCAGGGCGACACCGTTTACGTGTTGAGAGATACTCCTGAAAAGCATACGTACAAAACCATTCAAAAACCGGATTATGAGCAAATGGACATCTTTAGAATCGAGAGACTTTGGAAAAACGCGGAGTAAGTAACTTCGTATGCGTCAATTTATTGGAAGTTCTCATGAAAATTTTGTATGCTTTGTGTTACTGATATTCAATCGTTCCTGTTTCAACAGAGGCGAAAGATTTGTATTTGGCCATCACTATTTGAGGCCACACGAAACGTATCACGAACCAACTAGAAAGTTCTATGAGAATGAAGTTGTATGCGCGCCACTTTACGAAGCCGTTCCATGCGATTTGGTTGCTGAGCGCTGTTGGGTTCTTGATCCTCACACGTATTGTAAAGGTATTGATTCTCATCTTTTTATTCAATCATACGGTATAAGATACTCTTGAAAATATCTCACTTATCCTCTTGCCTCTTTCTTAATAAAGGACGGCCAGTTGGTTCTACTCCAGAACATACTTATGTTTGCGAGTATCGCGTCGATCGTGCTGCACGATTATTTACGAAAGTTGCAAGAGCTAGGCACCAAGTTTGTACAAAACCGTATGCATTTGAAACGTTCCCACAACGCATTAAGCACTATCGTACATATTTGGTAAGTATCGAATTACTACTAATGAAGGAAGTGATGAGAATGGACGCTACAATTTTTCGTAAATTATGTACAGCCTCACAGTCTCGAAGGAATCCAAGTTGGAGGTAAAATGAATAAAGAGAAAAAGAAAGTTACTAATCCAGATGTCGATACTAATCACAAATCTGAATCGAGTGAAAATACAAAAACGCACGTGAAGGATCAACAAAAATCTTCTACGAGTAAGGGTAGACGAAGATCGAATGAGATTTTACCCATTGTTACACCTGCTACGTTATGTGCCCAGGTAAACATCGGAATATTATCAATCGATATTGTACTCAATGGTGCCTTAACTTTTGATAATTGAATTCTCATATTTTGCTATTAATATTATCTTAACGTGTGTCAAATTAATTATCTTTAGAGAGAAGAGCAAAGAAGAAGATTGAACAACATTTTAATCGGTCTATTACAAAAAATGCCGAATAAAAAGGATCCTTTGGATTTGTCGTTTTTATTAGAAAGAAACAGACGAAATCGTAAAAGACCAGGTGGACTAAATCCGTGACATTGGATTATACATGATCGATAATAAGGCATTATCTATACACATATATGTGTCGTGTGTGTGTATGATAGCCACACATAGGCAGATGCGCGCGCGCACATATAAGTATCGCATAGGTAATACATGCCACTGCTAATTTCTATCGCAGTCAAATCTGTAATCAAAGTGATTCACACCGATCGATCCTTTCATTTCGCTATACGTAATCGATGTCATCTGAACCGTTTTATAAGGAAAACGGTAAACAACGCGTTTCCTTCTTCTTACGCTATGACCCGTCCATTCGTATAATTTAATCTTAATCACGAAGGCTACTCCTATCGAAGAACATTGTATCGATTGAGATCGTTTTATATGTTGTTTTTACATGTTTTAAACTATAGAAAATTGTCTGTAGTCTTTTGGCATCGTTTTCGTATTTTAGACTACCTTCTTCGCTTACGCTGGAAGTTAGTACGTAGTACTAATGAGACATTTGATAAAATCGAACAGAACGTTGAGGAAATAACGATGTTCGACACTCCTTCTTTCTTTTGGAATATTCCAAATTTAAAGTCTCTAAAATGTTTAATATCATAGGGGTGTAATGTGTTTAATCGACTCAAGTCAAGAACTCCCGTACGTGGAACAACGTATCTCTCATATTGAATCTAACGAGAGTTATTATTTCTAATATAATTCTAATATAATTAGGATTACGAAATTGTATAAAAGTAATTTGTAAATTTCTTTCATAGTGGATATATTTAAGTGTACAAATTATACATTACTCGGGAATGAGGAAAATGACAACAGCACACGTAAAAAAAACTGTGGAATAAGAAAAAAATCGAATACATGCGCGAGGCTTTATTGCACAAATGTATCATTATATTTTTCATAGTCCCAGTGTTATTTGAATTAAGTGTAATATATAGGTTTTTAAATTAATAGATAAAACTTTACTAACATATATATAAATAAATATATATATATATATATAAATATTTAATTTATTAATTATCGCGATGGAATATAGCTAGTTGTTGCTATAACGACGAATATACGCAGGATTTCGTATTTATTGTTACATTATACAGTTAGTAAATTCATATTATTAAAGATATTTAATACATATGTATAAGTCTCATTTATATATCATATGTTTCTACGTTTTTGCACAGTATCCGAGACATTTTTATTGAATGAAGATGATATTACAATGTCCCATTCTGTATTTCGATGTAAGTTGGAAGTGTACCAACATAGCATAGCCACACCACAAAAATCACCATGTAATAGATCTTTTGTAGCATGACAAAAGGGGGGGGGGATGCCTATCTTTATACTAATTATAAGTAGAAATTAGTGAATTGAGAGTAGAATTTTAAATTTGAATTTATTCTTTTAAAAAATATTATGAATGATTTTTATGAGTGATGAATTTTATAATGTTAATTTCCTTTATACAAAACGAATGTAAAACTTTTATCTCTTACGCAAAAACGATATTTATAGTACAATGAATGTCTCGAATAAAAGGGTATTATTTTTTCTTTTTTTCTCTTTTTTTTTCGACAATAAGTCATAAAATGTTGATATTACTTTCAAATTTAAGTTATTTTAACGAATTATACAGATTTATCTATGCGAGAGGCAGCAGAACAATTAGAAGAGCTTACGGTTTACCGGTAACCTTGCACGATAAAATATCTGCGCAATTACACGAAATACGTTACAAATGTCGTTAGACGAACGATATCGCGTATATGTAAATCACTTTAATTAATTTAAATCCATATTTGTAGATTAACAAAGTCAACATGATAGATTATGTTGACCATTATATTAAGCGTGCGTGAAGACTGATTTACTGTTACAGGATATTTCTAGCAGGTAATTGCGCTGATTAAATCTGGGTTGTAAATAATTTAAATTCTAAATAAATAGAAGATATTTTTTATTTTTACGAATAAGTTTGTACACTTTCGTCAACAAGTAAATTCTTCGATTAAGAATAAATTCTGCGAAATTATTCTTATTCGACCGTATAAGAAACAAAAATTTTGTTCATTGACTTACGATTTAATGTTATTACATGTTATCGTTTGATCTTGATCGATTTCTAGCCGTATGGTAGTGTGCGATGACGCAGCTTCCTCGTACTTTCAACTTTCATTCTTGCAAACTTTAACATAATTGTTGAATGTTCGATGAGCACCTTAATTCGAAATCTCGCAAACTGTACAAAGTATTTTAGAAAAAGGAGGTACAAAGACAATCATCCTGTAACTACGAGAAAGCGGGTTTTCAATGCGATTGAAATAACGAGCGTAAACTAAAACGAGTACTGTTGCTTTATTCTTCAGTTTGTTGCAACAAGAGAAAATATAACAAAACGAAGAAAAGATAGAATGGGAATGGGGGAGGGGGAAGAGAAAAAAAGAAATAAGGGGAATTAATGAATAAGATGAAAGACATTGGTGATAATGACAAAACGAAGGAACAGGAGGAAGTACGTCGGGTAACAATCGCATATCCTTGATTATAGAGTAACGTTACAAAATATAACATTCAATTCTCGAAAACATAATCTGGTGATATTATCAGTTCAATAAAATGCGCGTACATACAAATCAAATTCAATAATAATTTATTCGTGACACGATATTTTCCTTTTTTGTACATTGTCGTTAGTATAGAAAGATAAGTCAAAATCATATACAATATCACTCTCGTGTTTTGTCTAGAACAAATATCTTTTTTTTTTTTTATTACATGGTATTTTAACTATCAATATATAAACAGACTTCCAGTAAACGTTCGGTGTAATACGTTTGAAAATCTGTACATATTTACATGTATTTGTTTTGAGAGCGATTATTCATTGCAAGTATTTTAATCTTAATGCTAATTGTATAATGTACCCATACGTGACATCCTTCCTCTTGATCGATTTTTCGTTTAAAAGATGTTACAAGATGTTATTTATACGTTACCCCCTTTTTGATTTGAAATTATTTAAAAACTACGTATTTAATACAAATACGTTTTCTTCATTAGGTGCCTTTCTCCCGATGATAAATCTCCAATCGCAATTATGTAATATTATAATTCGTTTAATAATATTGCCCTCTGCAACGCAAAATAATTCCATGTGGTGCATGTGTAACGGTGCCTTCACTCGATAAAATCTAAATTGTTGCTCGAGTTATAAAAACGCGGTAGATAACTTTGGAATTCGTACATTGCAAAATATACGAACAAAAATTGTGAATATATTGTCGTGGAAAAATTTGTCCATCTATCTATGTGTAATCAGTACCGATGTTCGATGGTATCGATGACACTAGAGTTTGAAGTTTCCATTTATTTCTCGCCAATTTGGAGAATAAGTCCCATTGTGGAATCGTTAGATAAAAGCAATTGTGCTTTTCATTCAGCCTGGAAAAAGAAATAACACGCTGTCGTATGGGAAATATCATTTGTGCTAGCAATAACAAGATAACAGAATGAATGACAGAAACGATGAAAATAGATTACACAACAGAGCTTGTATCAATCACACTCATTTTTTCGACGCAGCAGAATATAAATCAAAGTTATGAAATACGATTGTCCTCTCTCTACTTTCACTTCATTTCCAACTAGCTTTTTTTACGAGTTGCACGTTTATTTAACAAAATAAAACAAGGATATTTGTGCATCTTACTATTCCACTCTTGTGATATATATCCTAGTAGATTATTGTTTGTTTGTAGTCTGTCCGCTACTTGTCGTAGTTTGTCCGCTCTGTTGCTGCTGGCCCCAATACTGATTATAATACTGCTGATTCCAACTATTCCAATTTCCGTTACCATAACCTTGTTGATTATAATTGCTTTGATTGTATGATCCCTGTCCATAGCTTTTCCAGTTACCCCACGGTTGCGAACCCCAGTTATTTTGTTGGCCCCAACCTTCTTGAGATTGACCACTTGGCCAGTTGCCTTGTTGACTCCACACGGATTGTTGTGAAACTTGGTAATTCCTTATCGAGAAAATCGATAATTATGAGAAAATTCAATAAAAAAATGTATAGGAAATACCGATAGAATAGGAAATATAATTACCCTATTGGAGCTCTTGATCGGGCACCTTGACGAGAACCTAAAGCTCGGCCCCTGTCGTTCCCTCCTCTTCTATCAACAGTACCGCCTCTTCTACTCATTCCTCGGTGTACAAGTGGGATAGGTACTCCTCTTCTCCTTCGTGGCATTGGGGGTCCATAACCACTGCCGTGTCGTATGTGGCCACCTCCCCCTCTTTGTGGTCTATCTCTCCACCCCACATTACCTCGCCAAAGAGGATTACGATTCCTGTCGGAATCTAAAAACATTTATTTTTTTATAAAACAGACATGGTATTTTTATATTTCTTTGAAAATTTTTATTAATTTTACTATTTTTTGTAAATCTTACAATTGCTTCGTCTGTCACGATAATCTCGATTGTCCCTGTTATCACGATTACTTCTTATGTCACCTCGATTTTCATGAATGTTTTCCGACCTCGAATCTATGCGTGCTCGTTTACTTCTTTGTTGCTGGCCATAGCCTGCATCTTTTCCCTCTTTATTATAGGTTTCTATAAGTTTTTCACCTTCTTCTCGATTAAGCTCGACCCAATCAACGACATCGAAAGACTCGCCAACAACGGGAGCTCTAAAACTCGCTGAAAGAATCAACGCGTATACACTTAGTATATATCTCATTATAAACGTAAGTGAAGTAAAAATCACAATGTCAAAATCAACCTTTCATCTCCAAAAGCATAGAATCAGAAATCTCTTTACTATCTATTGGTTTATGTTTGACAGTTCGTGACTTAAATTCGTCTTCTGATGGAACTACAACTACTGCCTTTCTTTGATATCCACAGAAATTCTTCATTTTACGTCGTTGTACCGAAGGATACACATTTGTCTGTATTCCATTTCATAAAATATAAGTCGCGTTAAATTGTATTTTACTATTTTGACATAAAAAAAAAAAAAAAAAAAAGAGAAGACAAAATCTTCGGAAACTTAAATACATACCTGATCTAATATATAATTACGTCTTCTACTAGAAGCCATTTCCGTCAGTCTGTCTAATGCGTCGGTACATTTATCGATAAGTATTCTCCATTGTTCATTATACCCTTCTTTATACGATAATCCGGGTTCCTTAAAAGATATTAATCATCAAGTTATCTAATATTAAACACGCATATTCAATGTGATATACTGCAACGTTTACAATACGTACCTTCATTTTATTAATTAGACTACTGAGTCCTAAGATATTGTACATCTTTTGAGGATGTTCAGCCGCGTATTGTGTTGCCCAGGTAGATTTTCCGCAAGCAGGTAATCCACACATCATTATTACTTCACATTCGTCTTTCCTCTCTGGCCTTCGCGGACCAGGAGTTTTATACTGAGATTCCACATTTCCGATTGAAACGTAATCTTGTAAAATTGCTTCTGTCCATGGTGTTTCTTGGCCAAAATTGCAAGCGAAACTACAATTTTTACTCAAAATATGCGGGAACAATGGTTTGTCATTGAGTTCTTCTTTTGAGATACGAAACGCTACACCTTGATCTTTTCCGTTGACTGTATAAGACATAATAACATTTTCGGACGTTGCATCCAAATAACAACCGATTATGTCGTCTTTTCCAAATTCAAGCCCATAATCCTCGTATTGATTATCCGCCAATTTTTTACCAGTGCTGCTATACCCAAAACTAAATTTTTCTTCGCCAAGTTGCATTGATGTATAAGGAGTGGACCAACCAATTCTGAGTACATGTGGATGCTCTTCGTTTCCTGAATTAATAGTACAGTGTTCCACTATTTTTGTTTCATAGTAAACCTTTCCACAAAGAAAACCGTAGGATGCTCTTGCTCCAGCCCACATATGTGAAAATCCGTCGTTGTGCATAGGTGTAGCAGTAAAATATCCATCCTTATCAATAACCAAATTTAAATCTGAGTCATCTGAAAATAGTTGATAATGATTAAACATTTGTTTTATATGATTCGATCAGTTACTTTCATTTGGTTTTCAACATACACCAGGACAGTATTAAAGCAGAATCGTCGATTTCTGGTTCATTCTCGATGAGAACAGGAGCTGGCGACTCGTGTCGATCTTCTATAGGGCTAGGAGATCTTTTCCGCTTCCTATCCATATCAATGTCGTTTGTATCTTGTTCTTTGATATCTACATCAGCATCCTCTTCGTGTCTAACTTCTGACATTTCTATATCCTTTCCATATAAACGAAAATAGGTCAATGGTTAAAAATAATATTTCCTGCAGGTACAGTAAGACTCATGTGTAATAAAATATAGAGGAAGTAATAACATTTTGAAAACATTGGCGATTTCAAACGATTATCAATGAACATTTTCTATTCTTCTATACCAAATTTAATTTTCAAACATATAAAATTTCAAACATTAAAGTATAAACGTAAATTTATACGTCTTCGATAATTTTAGAAGCTCTTAACTGCGATCCTCTACATTTCGTAATGAGATACCGGATTATACCGGATAAAGTTTATAGCAGATAAAGCCAATAAATGTTGCAAAAATGTGAAAGGGACATTTGAAATGCTGCTAAAAGAAAAATCAAAGTAAATTTAAAATAGAAGTATGAGCAATATGTATATTATAATAAGAAATTAATGTATGAAATATACCTCTTCATCTTGCTTTTTCTCGACGCTACTGTCCATCTCTTTGTCGCTAGTAGACAAGATATCTTTATCTTCTAGTAACTTCTCCTCTTGTAATTCATCATTTTCATTGATATCTATGTCTTGATCTTCTTCAAGTAACTCATTTATTTGTTGTTCTGGGTCAGGAATGTCAGTAGTTTTAGTATCATCAACAGATTCTACAACATGATCATTATCTACAGATTCTATATTTTCATCCTTTATTTCATTAACTTCTTCTTTTCTATCATCTATATCATCGCATGCATCATAAATTATAGTTGATCTCTCATTTTCTTGTACTTTCGAAAGAATATTCTCACTTTCTTTTATATGTGCGTTCTCTACTGCTTCTAGGTTTGATTTGATCATTGTTGGTCCTTGTTTTAGATCTGTTTCATTTTTATTATCTAATGACTCCGTTGATGTTGGAACATCAATATCGCTGTACTCAACGTTTTGTGATTTCACGGGAGATGCTTGTAACATACTTGTGTTTTTTTCTTTCTCACTGCTTTCTATAACATCTGTATCCTTTATATCATCTTCTTTCACAACTTCCATAGAATTAGCATCTTTATTTTCTACACTTGAAAATAAATCTTTTGTTTCTTCTTGTTCATCCTTTTTAGGTGATAAAGGCTTTTCTTCTTGGACAGAAGCCTCTATCTGTACAGATTCTTCCTGCATAGATATTTCTTCTTGCGTAGCACCTTCATCTGGCATAGTTTCCTCTTGCATAGCGGATTCAGATACTGTTGGAGATGGTTCGCGAGACATGTCATTCTGATCTGCTTTCTTTGGAGATGTCCTCCGCCTACTAGAGTATGGAATTCTAGTAGTCCTCCTAGAGGATTTTTTTGTAGAATCTTCCTTTGGCGTCATCACAGGTGCCGTTTTTGACAATCTACTGGACTTTTTTGGCGTCTGTGGTATTTTTGTCGATTCATCACTTTTTTCTTGAACTGCATCATCTTGTGTGTCTTCTGCACTGATATTTGCTTTCCCTTGATTTACTTCTACAATTTAAAAGTATTTACGTTGCATTAACTCGCAAATGAATAGAAAAGAATTCAAAAATATAATACTCTTAAAAAAATGCAACATTTATACTAAAGTATCTATTTAAATAACGGGTACTGCGTATTTACGGTCTAATCGTAGATATTAATAAAAAAGTAACGGCATAAAATTTTGCTAACTCTAAAACCTACGAGATGTAGTGGCGTCGCGAGCACAATTCACACGTAAACAGAAGAAAGGCGCGCATAGTTCGCGCCTACTCAACATTGGAAATGCCGATAACAAATTCTTTACGATTATTGTTCATTTTTAATAACGATAAACAGGTTATCGTCTTCCATTCTAAGATAATTTAACGGGGAAAGTTAATAAAACATGTTAGACGACCTATTATTGGCTCGTCCGAATGTTTGTCAACATTGAAATACACGAATACCTTGGTCATCGGACGAAGTATATCATACATAAAGAAATTTGGAACGGTGTAAGATTAGAGAATAAAAATATAGTGACTTACGGTTTGCATTTTCCTCTTCTATCGCCTTACGAAGTCTCTCAACAAGCACTGACTTGACGCCTTTCGTATCGAGTCCACGCTTTGAGAGTTCTGTCCGTAATTCGACCACTTTTAACTTTTCCGGATCCATCGTGTGTTATATTTCACGGTTCTTGTCAATGCACGCACTTTTATTCAGCAGAAATTCTTATGAAAAGGCCATACACGCGCCAGTGACCCGCGTTAAATATACAATATGGCGATACATCTGCAAACAACGCGTTACGTGTTGTAAATGGATTTTATTGGTCAATGTGGCATTTATTTGAACTAACGCCAACTTCACTGCTAATGGAATTATTTGTTCCCATTGCGGTGGTAGAGTGTGGTAATTCTTATTGGTTCTCCGAAGGCGGGATTTTATCGGATTTGTTGAGAAGTTACGTATGTACACGAGATTCGTAGAGTCCGCTGGTTGCATACAAATTTGTGAGTCGTAGTTGTCACGCTTGTAGAATGTACCATTTTTTGGAGTTGGTGAAGCCAGGTGAAACGAATAGAAAAGGAGTGATATTTTTAAAAATTCTCACTAGTCATTGAGAATCAAAGTTAAAGGCATTTACAGCAAGAAGCGAAAGAAAGTGGATCTTCACCGTTCCATTCTTTTATTTTTTTCTCTTTTTTTTCTTTTTTCCAATAATTTACGAGCAGCGATCGACTTTTAAGATAGAATCATCGTACGGTAACCTTAATCTTATAGAGAATATAGCGTCTTCGCTATAGTTGCTTATGTTTATCGAAAATTTATCAGGCTTCCATATCTTCTGATTTTTAACAGCTATATAATGACGGCAATAAATGTGAATTGGTTGCATTCTGTGGAGGGAGAATCACTAATGCATCATTTCTATGTAAACACATCAAAGAAAAGGAGATTTTATGGTAAAAAGCGTTAGTCAAATGAATGATTCCTCATTGTATACATTCGTTGGTTATTCTTCTTTGTAAAATCCCTCAGGTATTCTTGAAAGACCTCCCCTACCATCTTCAATCGAAGAAGTTACATATAAAATTTTTATGGTTGGGAGATCCGGAGTAGGGAAAACCGCTGTCGTAGCTCGTCTTGCTGGAGTATTAGAATCCAGCAATTATACTGAAACTAATGGGATAAAAAAGACGAATGTATTTTGGCCGGTTAAGATATGGGACAAAGTAGTGTTGTTTAAATTACAGTTCTGGGATACCTCGGAAACAAGCATTAAAAAATATAATCACATATTACCCGTACGTACAGCATAAAGATAGGATACATTGAAATGGGATATCGAAGAATGACATTGTTTTAAATTTTTAGGCTTGTAAAGACAAAGTAGATGCTATATGTTCTGTATTTTCTTTCGACGATGCGACAGGATTTAATGACGTTCCATACTTGATGAATACTATGGCAGCTATAAAAGAAAAGCCAGCAAATATAGTGATAGGGACAAAGTAATTTATCATAATCGAGTTCCCTTTTCCTTGCTATCTGTTGGTCGGTAAGAATAGTTAATTGTATCTCGATATTTTGTAGATTTAAACCATGGTCGAGTTCTACGATAGAAGACACACGTATAAAAGAATTTGAAGACAAATGGAAAGTTAAAGTTATTAGAATCGATATTAATAAACCCTCTATGAGATCTGAAGTGTTTGATTGTTCTTATCAGTTGAATACTATATGTAACATTCTTTGGAATAGGGATAAAGAATTTATATCTAAACAAATGGGGCAAAGCTAGCAAATTTTTTATTGGATTTCTATAATACTCCGAAACATCTTTTATACGAGATTTAATAAAGGTAAACGCTTAATCATTTTCTTTTGCATCGATTTTCTTTCTATTTAATTACAATAGCGAATCTGTTTCAATTGGTTGTTTCAATCAGGGTGGGAAATACTCTCAACATCTCAACACAATGTATTCCTAGGAATTCTAGGCGAGTGAAAGTTGTCAGTACTGAAGGCTAAATTCACGAGCGTTACGCTTGTTTGTTACAATTACTGGCGGCAAAGTTACCGATTTACCGATTCGATTGTTTCTTTTTCCGTAAAACAGAAATTACGACACTTTAAAGATCTTAAAGGTACATGTGCAGGTGTGTTGCATCGTATTTATGATTATACAACACAATCGAGAGATTGCGACAGTAACGTTATTCGATTTACACTAAAGTTTTATTATTTAGGTTATAGTTTTAATTTTTAATGCGTAGTTTCTATATTTCCTTAAGCATTATTTGCCTCCAATGGTACTTGTAAATTCGGAGAAATCTCATAAATATTCGTCCGTTTGTCAGTTACGTTATTGAACAATGATATTTTGATTGGTTTTTCATTATTCACTCATGCGCTGTAAAACGTGGCGTGGTTTACAAGCGCGCGTAAAACAAATCACTAGCGCGAGAATGTGTATAGATAGACCGATAAAATTTCCGTGGTATTACGTTATATTTTTATTTGTAAGTGCAAAATATAAAGTTTTGTTGTAGAAATGAAAAACAATAAAATCCTGCTAGTGGGGGGAGCAGTTCTTGCGTCGGAAGTTCTTTGGTATATCTACAAAAGAGTTTATAACGTGTGGAGTAATTACATAAACAGGCGCGAAGCGCTGGAAGTACAGATACCTAAGTCGAAACATGACATTTCAGAGGTCATGTTTTTTACGAACGAATCTACTCTTTGTCGAACACACTTCACTACCGAGATGACCTGTCCTAAAAACAATTGTCCGGTTCGATATTTGAGGTAATGCGCGATCTATCGTGCCTTTAAAAAATGGCTTTTAACAAATGATAAATAATGTTATAGACATATAGAGAGCTATATGAATCATGCAAAACAAAGTTTGGACGTTTGTATGTACATGTTCACTTGCCATTCGTTGTCAAGTGCAATTGTGAACGCTCATAAACGAGGTGTACTTGTTCGAATAATAATGGATCGGCAAATGGGCTGTAACGATGCCGCACAAACGGCGTTATTCTATAATAATGGTACGCGATAAATATCGTTGAGACTTGTACTTGGATTTAATCATTGGCTACCAGCAATTGAATTAAGTCTTCTTTTCAAGCGTCGAAATATTTTCCGTTTCAGGAATCGCGATTAGATTAATATGTCAGGATGGTCTGATGCATCATAAATTCATGATCGTGGACAACGATTTAGTAATCACTGGTAGCACGAACTGGACCATGTCCGCATTTTTTGGGAACTTTGACCACATTATAGCGACTAACCAGCATTCGTTGGTGAAGCCATTCGTCGTTGAATTCGACAGGTTGTGGAAGACGTTTACAAAGACGCAAGAAAATTAGGAAAACTAGATTCAGCCCACGTCCGATGACACTTTATAATCTAGTGAGTATCCGTTTCATTTTGACTATTTTTCTCGCTGATACTTGAACAATGTTCGTCTCGTCGTATTATATTTGTCGAGTCCCTTCCTGCTGATACCTAACGAAAGACGCGTGTTATCGTCTTGAGAGTGCCCCTTTGACGTCAAAGAAATCGAAGAGAGGAGGTCGTAAAACTTGGAGGCGTGTTAGCAGTTGGAGGTATACCTACATAACGTATACAGCGAAGATACATACTCGTGAGATAGAACGTGTATGGTACCGGTCAACACGCGAATAACGCGATGCAAATTAGTACGGTGCTCCGAGCAGCGGTCAACGCCGATATGTCGCGCCTTGACGCGACGTGACGCGCGGTAACATGCTGCTCTCATCGGCCGATAAAAGTGGAACATTGTCCGTATATATAAATAGGTTAGCCTATATGAAAATAGACGTCGGGCTGTTGGACCGGAGGATCGATGACGAGATACTCGGCGACGTGCCGTCCGTTGCCTCAACTTTCTTTCCCTTCCACTCAGCTTTGAAATTCACGGTCTCGGCGTGCTTTCGTTTCGCCTCTACGATATATCGTTTCATTTTCTCTTCCTTCTTTCACATTTATTTTTGTTATTCTATACCCGTCCTCCAATTGTTACGGCCTCTGATCATCGAATTAAGACCGCATGTAGAAATTTCGCTTGTTCGGCCATAAGAAGAAGTTGTAGATAGCCGTAGGTGATTGTACATCAATTGATCGATTTAATTTATTACTGTACCATGTCGAGGAATATCCGCGTGTATCCACGGCCAGATAATTCTCCCGATTTGAATACCATTGAAAATGTTTGGAGCCTGATCAAATCACGAGCTATATGCTCATCTTTAAAAACAGCTGATTTGAAAACGAAAACTCGGCATGTTTATAAAAAGTAGCGAGGACATAAAGGCAGCGCATGACGAGAAAAGAGAAAGAAAAGAAATCACGCTACTGGCGTCTCTAGGTAAAAAGGCGAGAAGTACCGAGAATTTGGTAATGGCCCTGATAGAACGATTAGCGTGGTATATTATATATGGTGGACTTATATCGAATTGTATCGAATGACGACGAGAAATATAATTGAGTCGAACATAGATTCAAATATACTGCTGTTTAATCGCGTTTTTGCTATCTCGTGTTAATTTTGGACGTACGTAGGTAAACATGTTCCTACACGAGATAAATACATTCGCACGTTGTAAGAGAAGCATGTAACTCGGGAAAGCAAACGATTCAGAATAAACGTGCGACGCGCGGAAATAGCAACGCGTAGGCCCAAAATATCCATTGTATCCAGATACGATAAAAGCCGAATGCACGTTGGCGCAGTTTGACGTTTGCTAATCTGCTTTTTCCTGGACTGCGTCTACGTCAATAGTTAAGAACGGATCGTTATTCAGGGAAATGTATGGTTCTCTAACTTGAACGTTGCTTGTTCTGCTTGCGCGAACAATTTCCGAAATATCACAGCCAACGATTCCGCGAATCGTTCGCTTCTCTCTCGAATCGCGTAATAAATTTTCCGATTCCACTTTAGTTTCTACCGTGGATAAGTTTGAAGAAATCCACGCACGTTACACGCGCATCTCTCTCTCTCTCTCTCTCGAAATCTTCAGATTGTATCTCGCAAAAGAATGTTTTTTGTTTACGGCGATATTTTTTATTCCCCCCGCCGTCGCCCCCCCCCCCATACGCTTGCCGAAAAGCGTCGGTTCTACGCGCTTACTCGTCGAAACGGTTTAGTTATACATATAGAAAATAAGTACGATACTTGACAAATGGAAAAAATAGGTATCACGTAGGTCAAGGGTGTGTCAAATCCGGACAAGTGGCACGTTCGGCCGCGACAGTCACGGATACGGGAAAAGGGAAAGGTCAAAAGTCAAGTATTCCTCGATGGTCCTCTTAGTTGCTCTCTTTTCTACTTGAGACGCGGGAATTGAAGGGCAACGAGAAAGAAAAATGTTTGGCGCGCGGGCAGCAGCTGCGTTCGTTAGAACTTTGCGGAATATGCGACAATCTTTTTTTCTCCGCCCAAGGAAACAGACTGCGTTCAGTAATCTTCGTTTGTTACGTTCTTTGAATAACTTTTCCTTCTTTCTTTTTGTTTCGCTGCAGCTCTGATAAAGTTGCGAGAAATGCTGTTTCCTTAATGTAGTTTGGGAAAGAGGCTAGAGCGACTCGAGGGAACACTATCTTACGTAGATTGTTTCACAGATAATTGCAATTATTTATGTTTAATGTATTTATTTCGATATCGTTTATATAGAAAACATTGCTTCGCGTTAACGGAGGTGTAACGCGTTGTTGCTGCATACTTATTCCCTTCTATCCGTTTTGTTTATCGTTCGTAACGTTTCTACAAGTTTGCTAATTACATACAAATTTCGCGTCACGCGGGGGAAGAACCGTGTTACGTATGTGTAGCTTGCTGTTTTGTGGTAATGTAGCTCTACCAAAATTGTGTACCATCGATCATTTCTATATAATCGCTCCTTCTACCGATAAATTGCTAGAAGAATATATGCGCGCTATGTGTATACATACGCTATATCGCTTAACGATACTAAATACCGCTTAATCTCTGTTCGAGTTCATCCAAATTCGTTCCATCTTCGTCTGGACCGTTTCGAACGTCGTCGTTCGTCCGTTTCTTTCTCGCATTCCTCATACCATCATTTACACGATGGAACGAATTGTTCGATTTCGCGCAAGGCCTCGTACAGTGACCCCTACCGGTTACCGTTCGTTAAACTATAATATAATTATCATAATGTAATAAATTACTAGGAAATCCGCAGTCATTATTGTCTCTATAAGTCGACACCGAAAACACCGATCGCAGTTACGCTCGCATTCGCCGCAGTCTTAACGAGTTTGTTTTATCACATACGTTTCGTATTCTTTATTGGAAAGGAAGAGAATCGCCCGTAATTTCGGGTTCATCGCACTCGGCTATTTCCTACAGTTTTTGGGCAATTCTCGTCGTCGAAGATTCGTTCACGGGAGAGGAGAGTGTACGAAAAGATGCCCGTACGTGATGATATATACATGTTCGTGTATATACGCACATACATTTGTCGATAATTGGTCCGCTCGTAGAGAAGATTGATGTAGCGAGGAATCTAGCGAGGAGAGGAGGAAAATAAGAAGGAAAATGAGTAGAACGGCGTCGCGTGAATGAGTTGAATGGACACGATGAGCAGGAAACAAAGGAAGAAATGTGTAACGAGTGGAGGAAGAGATAAGATGAGATAGAAGGATTATCACACTTTTTCGCGTCCATATCGGTCGTCGGTCGAAATACGACGCGACGCCACTGTGCGGAAACGACGATGCTGCACCGTTCTAATGGAAGATCGATGGCGAGTTCGTCGCCGCTCTTTCGAACGTCGCTCTGGCACATTGTAGGGACGACGAAGTGTCCTCGTCGCGGGCAGCGTCGAAGCCGCCGAAACTGTACTTTCGTTCCTGACGATCGCTTCTAAGGCAAGGTTCGCTAGAAGCTTTGACCATCCCTCACATGGTTTCTGTCCCGAGGCTACCGACGAAAGCCGGCTCCGCGATGTTCGAGTCGCACTGCATCACCCATTCCCAGATCCTCTTGGTCACGACTTTCTGATCGATCGTCGTCTCGAGGCCGTAACTATTGAGAAGCTTCCTCAGCTTGTTCTTGTTCTCGTCGACGTTTCGTTGATCGTCTAGGACGGTGTCCAGGTAAAGCAGACTGTCGCCTCTCCTCGGTATCCCTTCGCTAGCGTCTACCAACGTAGACGTGGCGCTGTGACTGATTTTGTTCACGCACCAGGAATCCTTCAGATACTTGTTGATCTCGGTTACGTGCGGCCTTTTCTCGGGCTTGTGCTCGAACGTCCGCCTAAAGTATCGCAGTAATCTGGGCGTGAATCGTCTGAACGTTGGTGGAACTTTGGTGGTTCTTCTCTTCAGCCACCTTTGAAAGGCCGAGTATTCTGGATCCTGAATCAGATCGGCGGTCTGCCACGGTGGATTTCCAGTCAGGCAGACGAACAGCACGATGCCGAATTGCCAGCAATCGGCGCTCCTCTTGCAGGCGTACCTCTCGTTTTTCACTATTTCGTAGATCTCGGGCGGTTGGAACGGTAGCCAGGTGCATCGGATCTTGTTAACGAGAGTTCCTTCGCGCCTCGTGCACCCGAAATCGCACAGTTTGATCTTGGACATGTCGAGCGCGAACACCAGTACATTTTCCAGTTTGATGTCTCGGTGTGCTAGCTGCTTCGAGTGAATGAAATCGAGAGCGGAGCAGAGCTGGCTGGCGATCCTTTTGCACGCTTCCTCGCTCAACCCTCCGGCTCTCACGTTGCCCGCGAGGTCTCCGTAAGGAGCGTATTCCTGCGCGAAAACGAAACACTTCTCCGCTTTGAACGCGACCGCGTACGAGCACAGTATATTCGGATGCGGGCTCAAATGGTACGAGTAGTGAAACTCGCGGAAAAAGTCCTTCTCCGTAGTTAGTTCTTGGTGGACGGCTTTCAGCACGACTCTCGTTCGCGTCGCTCGATGAGTGGCTAGTAAAACTTTGGCGAAACTACCCTCGCCGAGCGTCTTCTCCACTTCATACTCCTTCGACAGATCCAACTCCTCCAAAGGAATCTCCTGCACTCTGTGTATTCCGGACTCCTTTTTCTCGTGAAGTTTCATCTGAAATCAGGCCGATAGACCGATCGTATTAAAATTCTGAGAAAACTTGCGTCTCGCATCGTCAACACGCGTACTACGCATCGAAATCGATCGTCCTGCCGCAAATTCTTTCACTCGCGTCCCTAATACTCCTAATTCGAACGTTCGATGAAAAGTCTTTTCATTTCGTTTGCGTCATCGATGCACACACAATTGCGAACCATCGTGGTGTCGCTGATACGACCGATCGAGCGTGAAACGCGTTTAGCACTTAGTCGGCTTTCCGTCACAGAGGGCATCGCACTCTCGCTGCCGCGACTCCAGAATCGCCCTTGCCCTTGCTCGTCCAAACGACTAGCCAAGACAACCGAGCTGCACGAATTTTACATTTTTCTCCGTATCTAAACGATCAACGGGACAATTTTCTATTAATTACTTTCTCGTCTTGTACGTCTTACACGTACTACACGCTTTGTACGAAAATAAACGGTAGCGTAGCGTAAGGTTCGAGAACGATGCGTTTCTTCGTTTTAAAGTCGTCGGAAAAATAGGAGGAAAAATCGTCCTGATGGTTCGTGTAGGCGAAGGACGAAATATGGGCTGGAGAGGCGAGGGGAGAACGCCGGAGGTTGGCCGGGTGAACCCAGGACCTTTTGAGCTGCCTAGATCAATAGCAAGGATTTCGCTGCAGCAACGCGCGTCAAACCGTTTCGTTATAGCTCGTATTGTCTCGATTTCTATTTAAGGTGGAACACGAGACGGAGGAAAAGAGAAACGTCGGGATTCGGGAAATCGTGTCGACGTAGAAAAACTGATTAGTCGATTCAGCCTCGTCTTTGTGACCGATGGCGCTGATTTAACACGCTTTTTAAGACGCCTTTTTAAGACGCTGATTCATTTGCAGAGTAACGATCGACGTTTACAATTCTTTGGTTACGCGATTCGATTTTATCGCCGGTCGTAACGTCGTTACTGTCGTTTCTTCTCGAAATAATTCTTCTCCTGATTTCATCTCGTGCGCACACGTGTCCCGTATCTTTACGCAAATCGCGCTTTGTAGATTCGTAGAAGTCATAGGCGATTATTTTTTCTTACAACTACCGCCGGTTCTTACCGGTTTGTTCTGACAAACTTTTGGACACGAGTTATATTTAGCGTTTCTGTTTACCGGGGCTATTTTAACGCGTGCGAGAGATTAGCGAAGTAATATTTCGACTTGTGTCTTTAACGGTTAACGAACACTTTGATCACACTAGGCCGATTAAAGGACCGAGAAGGAGAGAGAAAGAACGAAATCAAGAGAGAGAGAGAGAGAGAGAGAGAGAGAGAGAGAGAGAGAGAGAGAGAGAAAGATATATTTGTATCAGCCGGTTAAGCTACATCTTTCTCCGTTATACCTCCAATTTTCATCTCCTTAACGTTATCCTTAACGTTGATCGCGTTGCGTCGCGTTCCTGTCAACATCGATGCCCATTACAATCGATAACTACGTGTTCCATTCGATTTACAAGGGTTGAACGTCTGATAGATTGCGATGGATTTAATTTCATCGCGTCACACGGCCTTCTAAGCAACTTACCACGTTGGTAGTAATCCTTTAGGCGATGAAAAAGGCGTGTCTGCGGAACGACGAATTAATTTTAACGTGATCGTCCAATTCACTGGGATGCTTTCACCTTGGAACTTGTCACAAACGATTGTGCGTGCCCCTTCAGTTACATTTTCACTGTGCGTCACGATACGCAATTACGATAAATACCAACGATACACAAGAGGCAAGCGTCTCGGAAATCCTCGCGACAGCCTTCGACGTTTCGGCGATCTTTCACAGAAATTGAAAAAACTGTCAACGATGGTGATAAGAAAACCGCTACGTCCTTCGATGTCACATTTTCAGCTATGCGCGTATGTCGCGTCTGGAGCCGTCGCGACGCCCTGCGTCGCTTTTATAGACCCGGCCGCCACGCGCAGACGTAGATCGGGTAAGGGTATGAAACATGGACGATTAAACGATGCGTGTTTCTACTTTGCAAAAAAAAAAAAAAAAAAAAAGGAAAGAAATTGTCATTTTCTCCAACAATCAATTGCCTTCTAAATAAGACCGATCATCATTAATGCAATTACATTTATTTGTCAGATGTTAATTTTCCCGCGTTCTTTTTTTTTCACTTATTTCGAACCAAATCGTATTTTCTATCTCTAGAGGATGTAATAAGTTTCTGGGAAATATTAGAGGATCGTTATCGTTACGCGCGACTTTTCCTTTCGATCGTATGCCACAGTTTCGCCTAACTTGCACCGTCTTTTTTTATCATCGGACGCGTCGATGTCTTAAATTTAATTCAATTTCAATTGCGCGCTACGGTTTCAACCGACTCGTATCTTCCTAGCGATTTTCTTGCGAACGAAAATGCAAAGGAATCGATCTCTTGTTTCGGTCGTACGTAAACATTTTCCTCGAACGCCGAAGATCGTCCGGATCGAAGCTGAAGCTTAAAACGTAAACGATCGATGGATCGGAGCACGATTAAACGCAGAAATTGGATCGCGAGCAAAATGCATTTTGTTTCCCTCGGTTTCCGAAAGTTGATCGACGGTATCGAAACGTTGCTGTCTGTTCGATGTTTTCTCGTATCGAGTAGGCGTGTTTTTCCGCTATTGAACCAACGGAAATGCCGTTCAGATCGTAAATTTCGATCTTGAGACGAGAGATTTATAAGTTAACGATTTTCCGCCGGCAGATACATCTCGAGTGGTTCCGCTCTTTCGTCTTAGCACGTGCAAAAGTAGCGATCTCAAGTTCGTTGTTCTCCGTTGCATCGGTATAACACGGTATATGTACGAGCAGACGATGTTCGAGCGTCGTGCGCTCTTATGATTTTGCGATCGTGAGACACGCGTACGCACGATGGCCGAATATAATGGTACTACCGATGGCCAAATAATACGCATACTCCTGAGGTGGAATTTAATTTAAACCAGAAAGTATTTTTAACATGTATGTCAAGTATACGATGTCCATAGGGATGGATCGTACATACCAGTGCAACGACGGCAATATCGAAGATATAAATAGAGAAAACCGTTACGATAGAAATAGGTAATACGACGTATCGCGTAACTATTTCGTTTCGACTCATTAGACCCGTAACACCTCTATCGTCGAATCGTTCTCGCCTCGTTGAAGGATGCCGTGCGTTTCGTGGAAGATTTCTTTTTCTCACGGTCGTAATAATCGAGCAGCTCGTGACTACGCTATGTCCATTGTCTGCGAAAATTTACGTTGTTACAAATACGATTCGCAGCGCCTTCTAAATTCTGAAACAAGATTCACGACACGTAGCAGTCGATACTATGAAAAATATATCGTAGCAAGGTGTGCCGGGTTTATCGTCGATCGCTCCTACGAAAGCAACTATATCGTCGTTTAGCTAACGAGTAAAAAATTCGACATTTTCGGGAATATGCAGCAAATTCTTTATTTATATACCTCTCATTCGTATAAACACTCACATACATATAATTCCGCGTTGACTCGATAAATTCGACTTAAAGGTAAACGTTCGACGTTATAAGAAAAATTAACGATCGATCAACATTAATCTCATCTGTAATAACTTGGTTCGACGAATCATTAATCCGTAATTTGCTCATTTCGCCTTCGACCGGAACAAGAGTCTACGTGCGGAAGAAGGAGAGGAAGAAGAAGAGGAAGAGGAAGAGGAAGAGGAAGAACGAGAACCAGAGAACAGAGTGTACTCTGAGTAGTCGCAAGAGGAATAGCAACCATCGGAACAATAGGAACAGCAACTATCGGAACAATAGGAACTACAGTAAGACGATTCGTCAGAGAAATCGGAAGAACTGTAGTCGTTCTCGGAGCACGAACTGTCTTCTGTAAGGAAAAAAAAAAAAAAAAAAAAGAAAAGCGCGTGAATTAGGTAAACATAATATATACGTTGTGCTCGTAAAGATTTGGAAAAGCAACAGGATACCTGGCAAATAACCCATTTTCTTAATTATACGTGTGACGTGATGAATATACGTTTCCATGGCCCGATCTGCTTTCTTCTCGATCCGTCGTATCTTTCCTCTGTAACGTCTTCGACGTTGTTTCAGTAAATGCTTCTCTTTTCCGATCTGCTTCGTCTCTATCGTACAAACAATCGATTAATCACAAACGACGTAACGAAAGAGTAGTTGCACGATCGAATGTGAAAACAAGCACGATCACCGGTTTACCTGCCATTGCCATATTTTTATCGCGTCTCTTGCATCTTGACGCTGCCTTCGTCGATATGTCCGATGTTTTGTTACTTCCAAGCTTCTTCTCTTTCTTCGCTTTCTCCGCCTTTTTATGCTTGCATCTTACCTTTTTTTCCTTACTCTCGTTCTTCTTAGCAGCGGTGTTACTGTTGTTGTTTAAATCGTTTATCGCGCAAGCATCTCTCGCGCTGCAGTTGTTCGTCGTCGAAGCGTTAGAATTGGACGCGGAAATATTGTGCTCCGTAGTAGCAGTAGCTTCCTTGCCGGTCAGATTGTCCTGTTCGGAAGCTTCGCCGTGTCTCGGCGTACTTGTCCTAAACGATGACTTTAAATCCGTGCTCTTCGACGGATTCACGGAATTCGTGCTAGCGTCTTTCGTCGTATTTTCCATTTGATCGTTCATCGGATCTGTATTTTCCGTTACAGGTTGTTGTCTCGTTCCAGTTTGTACACTCTCCTCGTTTTTACACTTTCCCCTTCTTTTATTGGGTATCGTTGCTTCCGATTTCTCGACGGTTACTTTTGGCACATCTTTCGACTGCTGCGAATAAGTTTTCGATTCTTTAGTATCGCCCATATCGCCCTTAGATACCTTCGTCGCTAGTAGAAGGCAAGTCGGAGACGCGAACAAAAGAAAAAGCTTCGCTTTCGCTAACCTTCTGCTCCTTGCTCGTCGATACTTTCGCCTTGCCACTCTTCTTCGCGATTTCTTTCTTACGCTCGTTCGGTTTCGCACCACCGTCTACCGGCTGATCGTCTAATTTCTTCTTGGGCGATTTTTCTTCGTTCGTTCGACTCGCACCACCGTTACGAGGCGATCTCCTGGATGACGTCGCTCGTCCTTTCCCCGGGGTCGTATTATCTGCTATTAAAATGGGTAATAAAACGCGCCTCCCGTGGAACTACGAACGAGATATTTTCCGCTTACCTACGGGGGTGAGTTTCGGTTCGAGCGTCAGCCGTTCGTTAAACTCGTTCAAGATGTTTTGCGTAAAGTTTCGTTGCACGAAATCGTCGATTTGTTTCCACGGATCCGTTTGCAGAATTTGATCCACGTCGAGAATACCGTCGACCGCGGGAAACGAAAGCGAAGCTCTTCCAAGAATCTTCCTGCGACTCATCTAGAAGGGAAGACGAAGAGGGAGGAAGGGCCGTTCCGCTCGAATTGCGAAGAATTCGCGTAGAATTGGACCGCAAGCTGAGATTAGTGGAATCGAAGTTGTTCTTAAGCGAAGTCAACCGCCGAGGTATTATCCGTTTCGCAGTGTAGAGACGAAAGGAAACAAATACAAGATAGATTTTGCTCGTTTGCTTACTCGTAACGCCCGTTCTACGTCAAACCGTGTATTTTCGGTTTTCTCTGTTTCGAGAATGAAAACGAACCGATGCAAGCCGCCGGAGGCAGCGTGCGCGAACGCGAATCCACGTCGAACAACGACTAATTTAAGAATCGTGAAAACCGAGTCGCGTGCTGTTAGTTCCAACGAAAATTCGATCGTTACTGATTCGAGCGTTGATCGTCTAGCACACCGATTATCGCTAAAGGACGTCACTTGCGCCCCGATTTGTTTGTCGTATTAACGACTATTATGAGACGTTAATACGACTGTACAATTCAAATCGATGGATCAGTTGGTCGTTTGAAGCGTACAACGAGTCATCTCGTTGAGGGTCAACATCGTATCAACGCACAATTTCATTTACAACGCCGTTTCTCCGGCTAATTTATATCGTCCAACGCTGTTTCTTTCTTTTTTTTTTTTTTTTTTTTTTAACGTTATGATCACGAAAGCCAACCGATAAATTGTTTCATATTTCTTTCGTCGTTGTTCCTTGATTTCGCGAAATTTCATGGAATCGAAATAGTTACGTCATTAGCGGGAACCATCTGTTTTTAAATCATGGTATTTTTCTTCTTTCGCTTTATGTAAGTGTTTAAATACTTTGGCCAGCGCCGCTGTAATCGTGTTCGTGAAGACAGCTACGTGTTGCGGGCGTCGGACACATAGGAGACGCGCACAGGATAGAGGAGTTTATTTTTAGCGATATCTGAAAAGCGTGAGAGACGTCGATCAAATTTTCCAATTTCCTCGTCGACGGAAGCGCGTAAATGCCGACACGATCATCGTCGTCGGACAACGGCTGAAAGGAAAGTTGGATACGACGGCGAGAAATGTCAAGGTACACGGACGAGGTGACGTCACTTCTTCCCTGTAAGTTGTCCGAGTTTACGCCAACGGGGGACTAAATCTCGCTTATAATAGCGTGTAATCGCTTGGAAGAGGGATAAAATGACGTCACTTTTCCAATGACCATACGTTACGCCTATGACACTTTACGATATGCCGTGATATCGGTTCTGTCCGCCGTGAACGTCGTTGTACCTTAAAAGGTGGAAAGAGACGCTTTACGAAATGAGCACGGCGTAGGAGCGAACTCGATTATTATTCGTCTGCGCGTACGAACTGAGAAGGAGAGAAGAAGGCGACTGAAATATGGAGAAGACTCGTTCCACCTTGTTACAAAATTTCAAAGAATACCGCGAACTTCTGTTTCTTAATTTACTCGCTCGGTTCTAGATAAATAGACGTAATCGCGTACCCCGCCGCTGCTCGCCAATCATTTATTTCCACTCGTTGAAATAATATTTACGTACAAATTCATAAAATATTTCCCGCACTTCGTCCCGTACGCGCGAATCGGCGCAAATATTACGCATTCGAACTTATTAGTTCAATAGTTTATTTATGTAGCCGATATATATCGATATCGAAGAAGCGGCGAAAGTTCTATATAGAATCCAGATTGCAAGAACATAAATCGCTGTTACGTACGATCGCAATTTTCTGCGCTCGCTTTTCCTCTTCTCGTCGTTTCGATTTTACGCACCGATCTCTTCGCAACGCGGATCTGCGTTTTGTCGAGCGATCGGCGCGTCTCACGGATATCGAAGCGCGCAAGGAAACAGGTAAATAGGTTCTCAGGATATCGAGAGCGAGAGCGAGAGCGAGAGCGAGAGCGAGGGCGAGAGCGAGCGAGCGAGCGAGAGAGAGAGAGAGGGAGAGAGAGAGATGCGATCGAGAAAAAAAAGACAATTCGACGAAGACATCGCCCCGGGCGCGACTGTCGTGACCGCTTGGCTCGTCGTAATAAAACGTCGATTCATGTTGTGGGACCAGTGTCGCCACGTATATCCTACGTATATGTATAAAAGTGCCGTCATCGGTGTGTGTCGGATCTGGAAACAGTTGAACGCGGTTGTTCGAGCGAACATGATCGAGGTAAGACATCGACGCGATCCAGAGCACGGAACATTTCCAACTTTTCCATCGATATTGTACTCGGTCTTAGTTGTCACGTTCGTTTATTTGAATTTTCGTTTCGCGATTACTTTTTCTCGGCCATTTATTTTTTCACCTCTACTGCCTCGCTACTTTTTCTTTGTAACGCGTGCCAGTCTTTGACGAGCAGAATTCGAAAACACTAGATTGTTATTTCGAAGATCGTACCTTTACATATTTCGTGCACGTATCGCACGATTTACCAGCCCTCGTTCCGACTAGTCAAGCCAAGTTTACATTTAAGCGTGAAACTTGAAATATCTTGATCTACGCGAGCCTGTTATTTTCGACATGAAATATCCTTTTACGTTGTTTCTATACGTTCGTTCCCATTGCTTTCCGGGTGTTACTTTCTTCGAGTCGTTTGAACGTAATCAACTTGTCCGATCCGAACGAGCCTTTGTTATTCAAATTTATAGACGCGACACGCGAGCGTCGATCTCCATGGTCGACGCGCGTTTGCGCGCTTTCGTCGCGCCTTTTGTGATCAATGCGAAAGAGGAACTCGGCATTTTCGAATCGTTACAGATTATTGCGTTGTTTATCGGAGTGGTTGGAACTTTGGCGGCACCCAGCCTGGCAATGCCCGAAGCGTCTGGAAAGCCTGGAATTTTTTACGCCCCTCGAAGCATCACGGAGGATACGGAAATGGTCTCCTCCTCGCCATTGCCAGGCTCCGAAAATCTGGACGAAAAAGCAATACCCTTGTCGAAACTGGTTGATCGCCCTTTTTCATCGGCCGGACAAAACTTGGTGGAAAAGACTCAAATACCTTCTGAACTCCCTGGGACGAAAAATCTCGCCGAAAAACGGATTCCCGAACCGGTCTTGAGAAAGTTATATCAACGGTATCAAGACGATTAGCGAACGTTTTTTGGACGACGTAATTTCACAGAGATTGCCGAGGAGTTCGTCGAATTGTCAAAAGGAGTTTTAGAGTCAAGCATCGATTAAAGTAGCGTCGTACAGTTTGAAATATCGTTGTTTTAATGTCACCGAATAGACGATGCTGATTTCCTGCACCGCATTCCTTCGCATTTCCCTTTGTCCTCTCTGTCCGCACCTTTATCTTCGGTATTCTTATATATATTCTTAATATATTCATCTTTTCTTCTCGAGTTAAAGTTTGGAAAAAAAATTTTTTTAAGTTTTTCTTAAGTGTTATTAAATGATAAAATATAGTTAAATGTATGAAATAATTGTTGGTTCTCTCTCGCCGTAATATGATTTTCGTCTAATCTTAGATGGGTGAAAGCGAAATCTACCTTATCCGAGGAAGCACGGCCACACCCTATAATACCGGTTTTGAAGAATCGCCAGTTTCTCACGTCCTCTGTGATTTACTCTGGCGAGCTATAGATCGAGGGCAAATAATTTCTGAAATCACGTAACGAATTAATCGCTGCATGATTTACGTTGCGTCGACGTTTCATCTTTGGCCGGGTATCATATTTTATTTTGCAGCAGTCGTCACGTCGAATAGAACATCATCATTCTCGCGGACTTTGCGTACGCCTCGCGTGTTTGCTGATCGTAGGCTATCTCTTTTTCGAAAAATCATTTCTTTGGCGCTTCCCTATCTCTCTGCCGTTTCTTACACGCGCGAACCGACCGCCGAGTCGACGATTTTCGTCGATAGCAGTTTGACGTTTGCCTTCTCGTCGGAAGGTGACGCTGTCAGCTACGTTCGAGAATCGCATATCGAAAAATCGATCGGAGCTAAATCTTTCGCGGTACGCAGCGATTTTTATACACTGGCGAAGAATTAACGACGAAAAGGACTGGAAAAATTGTTTTTCATCTGATTTAAAACACGCTGCCCACGTTAATTCGTTTTCAGAGGTGGATTATCACACGCCGGGCTAACAGAGTTGTCGGTTTATTGAAAAAAAAGATGGAGGTTAATTCGTCTCGAACAGAATCCCTTTGTCCCTTGGATCCGTTCTCTTTGTCACGAGGTTTGCTAACAGCGGAAAACTCGAGCGAAAAGGCTGGAGAGTGTTGAAAAGGAAGAATAGAGAAGAAAGGGCCGAGAGAAGGTATTTTCCTGTTACTTTTGTAATTTCACGGTTCTTTCTCCGAGCAGGTAGGTAGGAGGGGAGGGGAGGGGGATTCGTCGGGAAACTGAGCGAGCGAGTGCCGCAAACGTGGTTACGAAGGGACAAGGGAACAATTTCGATAGCTTAACAAATAGCTTCGTTATTCTGTCGCTGCCACGCGCGATAGAACGAACAGATTGTACGCGCGATCGATTATCAACGCTGCACGATGGTCGGTTTCCTAACAATCCACAGAATTATCCGACCATACGGGTAATCGCGTTACTTCATCAATTATCCGCTGACGCTGCACGCAATTAAGGCAGCGAAACACCAACCGATAACCTTCGTTTCGCCATACGTAATCGCGACCGATTCGTACCAGGCATAACGAGAGAGAGAGAGAGAGAGAGAGAGAGAGAGCGCTTGCAATGTTTTGTCGTATTACTCAGCGGGCCTGGATCTCCGTTATTTTCCTCTGGTTATTCAACGGCGTGTCAGATGCGTGTTTGAATATATCGATTTAGAGAAGGGAGCGTTCGATAGTTGCCCGAATATGCAAATAAATCTAACCATCAAAGGCGAAATATGCATATGTACCGATTTATATACGTTGCTCTCGCGCCTCTCGATTTTCTGATCGCTACGAGAGTGGAATTGTCTGTCGCATTCGTAGGCTGTGACTCGCAAATGACTCTTCTGCCCGTCTGTATCCCGCCGTGTATCCGCGTCGCTATCTCGCTTTACTTCGTTTTCCTTCGTTTGTTTTTTCTTTCTTCCCCCGCCCCCCTCCCTCGTTCTATCGAACGCTGCTTTTTCACGCCGATTCATATAAACCTGGTAGAACCTGCAAGCGAAACCGCGAGTTTCAGCTTCCATTGTTCGTAGTGGTACGTCGCTACTTTACTTCGCAGAGATTCCTACAACCCTCGGCGAGTTAATTATCCGAGAAAGTCGAACGACGAGCGCGGATAATGCGAATTGGGAAGAAAAATGAGACGATCTCGAGCTTCCCGACTGCGGGTAAAAAAACCATTCGTCGAACGATGCGTAAAAGCGACGCGCGTAAGAGCGGATTACGCAGCGCTGATAGAGTCGGCGCGGCACGGGCTCACGCTTTCGCCGCGTTTCCCTACGCGATTCCAAGCAGATGGAACGAATCGCGGAAATCTGTGCAGCGGAAAGATCAAAGAGGAAGGGAAAAACCGCGACGTTAAAGGGAAAAGTTTGGCGGGATGAAACGAATAGGTTGGTTCCGTCCTCGAAGTCGGTCGCACAGTCGGATGGAAGTTGTTCGAGGACCAGGGAGCACGTTAATTCGTTTAACGGGCTCGTTTCTCCTTTTGCTCACACCTGCTGCCTTCCCTGGCTTGGTTACCTCTGTCGTGTTCGTCGCGGCGACCACCGGCTGAATCTCCGAGTACACGCAGTTGTAGCTTCCTAAGTATGTATCGACGTTTTCAGGACTGTTTCAACGCAAAAATATTTTCCGCTCGAATTTCCCCCTAGATACGCTTTCTTCCATATTTGTCGCCACTGTTCTACGACGAAACTTGCCAACGAGACTGTCGTTCACGCGAATTATATATATATATATATATATATCACGAGTTCCTGCGTAGTTCGTAGTGTTTCTCAGTGTATCTCGTAGCGGAAAGTTTGGCCATTACGGTAGTTAGGATGGTTAAGACTTGGCCAACGTTCGATCAACCGTAACCTGTCGATTTCGTCGCGAGAAAGAGTCGATGCTTTCGAATTTGTCGATTGTAAAATTTCGCCAGGCTTTACGCGCCCCAGTAGCTGGCAAATTTTTTACTCGCTTGTACGAAACATCGTACGATTACTATCGTAAAAAAGCATCGTAGTGAAAGGTATGCTCGGAGTTCTGACGTAAAAACCATGGAGTCAAATTTCCGTTTTATCGTCGCGGTGCCAAAGTTTCGCGACAATTGGTTCACAGAAGCATCAAACAAAAAAAAAAAAGAAAGAAAAAAAAAGGGATGATTGGATCGGTTGGAATGGGACAACGACGAATCGATGATCCGAGCTTTCGGACGATAACAGAGTCTGCTGGGTCGCGCGATACGTTGGCCATTCGTTAACGAGCATCGTTACGCACGATACACTGTGATGTCTATAGGCGATAATCCTCGGGAAAAGAATGTCTCGTCTTTCCAACGCAATCACAGGATGACGTAACGCGTTCGGTCGTCCGTGTTTCGTGTTTGGATATCCGAAGGAATAACGCGATGTTGTTAGCGATGGGCTGAAATCACGTCGCAAGTAGGTTGGAGCATTCGCCTGCTGTGCGAGTATTTCGAGAAAACAAGCAAACTTAATCCGACCGAGCAGGTTCGACGTTTATCTTACGAAAATTCTCTGTTCTCTTAAAATTACTTTTCTCGATCGCCGTCGAAATCCCTCACGCATAATCCAATTCTACGCTGATAATCGATCGCATCTGCCTTCCACGGGTATAAATTCGATTCGTTGCAACACGCAAGTACGCGTAGTCGAAGACAAATGTCGGAAAATTTGCGAGTACTCGTTCCAATGGAATATTCGGCAAGTGTCAGGTTGTCCGAAAAGTGTGTCTGCCTTCCTTTCGCAAACATGTACTTTGCAACAGTGTACCTTCGTACAAACGTGAAACCAGGTCTGTGAAATGTTTATCTCTATTGAGATACGTATAATTTTATGTGCTGGACTAGGTTAGATACTTGTAGTAGAGATACTTGTATGCGGGTATCAGTGTGTGGAAGTATCAACGTGTGTGCGTGGCGTCTCGGAAACAGATGAATGTAAACAACGGTTCAGTCGGTTAACAGTCGGGTATGAAAGAGAGTGGTGAGACGCGTGCAAGCGCGTATCGATGAATATCATAGGAATCGTCCATCAAATAAATATATAATTATTCTAATATCAATTCCAGGTGTAAATTTAGCGGTGCTGTAACATTATTTCGGTTATCAAGATCCACGATTCTCAACAATCTCAACAGAACAAAATGGATCGTACGTAATTCGACGAAACGATATAAAACAAGAAACGTCGCGCGTCTATTTTATTTCCTGGTAGAACGAAAGAAACTTTTCGGACAACCTAGTACGATACGATAAACGAAGCATCACGTGTTACGAGTAGTAACACGCTCGCAACGTTAGCGAAACGCCGCGAAGCGAAGCTTGGTTATTGCGTTTGACCTGGATTTCTAAGTACGTATTGAACTTGATCCCATCGGTAGTGGTTCCGATACTGGGAAATTATTTTTTAGCGATCGAAAGAGAAGCTGCAATCCTGTCGATGAACGATGATGCATCGGCGGACGACGATTGTTCGGAAGGCCGTTAGCGGCCGTTCGTAACCGGGATTCCACCGGAGTATCGTCTCCCTTCCCTTCTATCGTCATTCTCTTCCTCTTGCGTCCTCCACCTCCTCTTCGTTCTCCTGCCTCTCCATTCCCATTCCTCTTCCCCTTTCATGTCCAGATCACGCGATGATACAGGAATGTCTGGGATGCCGAGAGCGATGGCGTAGAGCTCTTGGTTGACCCGGCATGGCCATTATCGTGATTACATTAGGTGCTATCCTACTGGGTAACGTGGCGTCGCGCACCCGCGAACTACCTGATTTGCCAAGCGTACAATTCGATGGCGGAAGCCGGATCGTCAGATAGCCCGATCCGCCGCTATCTGATGTCCTTTACACGAATCGCGTCTCGTTTTGCCGTCCCATCAACTTCCCTCTACGCATCCCGTATTAGCTACAATTTGCATCGTTGTCCATGAACTTTCGTACGGGAGTCATCTCGCGTTACGAGCGAACGCAGCCTGCCTGTGTAGCCGATCGTACTACCTCCAAAGGGTAGTAAACCAATTTCCGTTTCTCCGATCGATCGTTGCCCGATCATAGAGGAATTCTCACTTTCCACTGTGTTTGCTTCGTTTTTTATACATTTTTTTTTATCGATAGCGGATCGCTTAGATACGTTTATTAGGTGTTTGCGTACGGAACGGTGGATTTCATAAAGTCGTCAAATAATTCCGGATTTACCAAGTTTTTCAGGTTCCTCAAACTGACCGTTGGGCAGCCCCGTTAAATCATATTTATTAAACGACGATTCGACTATTTGAAACTAGCCAGACGCGATACAATAATCAACGTTTCGGCGATCATCGCGTTTCATTATGCGAAGTTAGATTATGCGGCGACGTGGATAGAAAAAGCACGGTTGACGACTCAATCGTCGAAATTTAACTTTAGAGGAAGAAAGCTCTCGAAGTAAAATACGCTTTCTACGTTATTTCAAATTTTCGAGAAGGCAACGTTTTGTCGCCTTCGTAACGATATCCGTCGCTGCGTGATTTTCGCACAGACTCGGGCGAACGGGTAGAGTTGACAAGTACGCGCGAAAAGAAAGATAAAGTTAAACTGTAGAAATTAGTAGGCGACGAGGGAACGCCGACGATTTAATCGAGTTACGTGGTCGATTAATTCGTCCGTTCGGGGGCGTCTCGATCCAGGAACGTTGAAGATACGCGGTGACGATGTGCGTCAACCGAAGAGAACGACGCCTACGAAGAGTTTGCCTCGGTAATAGAGCCGACGTCGTTTATCCCTCCCTTTTTGAGACTTTATTCGAGCAAGATATTCCCCGGAGATCGCAGCTCGAGACTAACGTTTTATAACTTGCAGTTTCTCCGGTGTGTCATATAGTTGGGTTATCCAACGACACGCTAGACGTCTATGCTTTTACCTTTTCTTCCGCGTTCCCTTCACTTTCCCGGGCCAGACTTCGTTTTTCTCTCGTTAGGTCTATTATGTAAATAGCGATAGATCAGGTTGTCAGGCAACGAAAGGTATCCGGCTGAAGAGTATACGTGCCTCGGTTCCATCGTCACATGCCCGAGAGAACAGAAACCCGTGTACATTGATACATACGTATTTGGGATAACGGATAGGCAATGGCACGCCAATGTATACGAACGCCGTATTGCGCTGGCGATCGAAACCCGGTCGAACTTTAAAAGCCGCGACCGTACACGCTTCGATAATCGCGATCGAGAGGTTGGAGAGTCGAAACGGTTGCCGACGAGGCGAGTGCCGTACTCGTAGCGATCCGCTTTCCAGTCGATCCTCTTTCCCATCGGCGGAAACGAAACCGTTTTTCGTTCTTTTGCCCGTCGTTCGGTTCATCCGACGTCCGTTAGACCGGCGTCTTTGGTCGCGAAGTCGTTTCGCGTAATTTCGTAAGACCGCAATCTACGCGAACAGGTGAGAAGAAAACGGCCACGATGTTTTCGCCCTAGGTATACCGTCGAGCTAAGCCGAGAACACAAGGATGTTACCGCGAAAGTTCATTTCTTATCACTCTGTTCTTCCCACTGGCCCATTCTCCTTTCCTTCCATTTCCCGGCTAGTCCTTTCTTCTCCTTTTAAACGCCAATTTTCTAATACACTCTCCTATTCCTTTCGTACGTCTATGTGGGTGTTCCTCCTTTCGTTTAGACCTTGTAACGAGATATTTAGGACAAAACGCGCGGTAGTAGAAAATTTGGGAAAGAGTAAGAGAGAGCTAGAAAGAGAAAGAGCGTGGGGGGGGTGGTTGAAGGGGAAAGAAAAATCATACAATTTGCGGAATTTCGCGCGTTCGGTGAGCAAATGAGCTCTCGTTTTTCAACGAATTTAATATTTATATCGTTGGTCTTCTTCGTAACGCGTCCACCTCTCTTTCTACCGAGGTTCGAATTTATACTCCGCCTCGGTCTCCTAGCGGCTCTCTCTCTCTCTCTCTCTCTCTTGTACCGTTCATCTCGGTTTCTCGTCGTTGCGTTTGCAAGAGTTTTTTGTGTACGCAATTATTATTAACTTCGGGCCGACGAGCATGGAAAACGCGAGCGAGGAGCCCGTGTGCGAGTGCAGAGAAACGAGAAGGAGAGCGAGGGCAAGAGCGAGGGAATTGTGGCCGCGGGTGAATGCGCGTTGTTGTATACATCTCACCGTGTTTCCGTGCTTCGCGTAATTACCGTAGAGCGAAAGCTTAATCATTGCCGACTCGCCGCGCGGGAAATTACCAACCGCTCGCGAAAGGATCCTGCATGTACGCGATAGGTTGAGAGCAATAACGAGAGAGCTTCGAGACGGAATCGCGGTTCTCCCCGACCGGTGCTCCTCCCATTGCCCTTTGCCCGGTAGCCGGATATATTTTTGTCGGCGAATTCGTTGCGTTTCGAAACGGTCTCGTCGAGGTGCCCGTCGAGGTGACCGTCGAGGTGCCCGTCGAGGTGACCGTCGAGGTGCCCGTCGAGGTGCCCGTCGAGGTTTCGCAAGAACAAACCGAAGGAAGGATCGCGCGACCGTGCAAACCGGCTGCTCGACTGCGAGGAAACGCGGTCGTCCTTGTAGGCAGAAGGCAAAGTTGCGGTTAGACACGCGAAGACGCGATCCCATCGATCGTGTGCTCGCCCCCTGCTCGCTCACCTCTATCCGCACTTGCCCGATGGAAATTACGATGTACGCGGCATTTATGGAACTTTGAAAACTCTGCATCTCGACCTCGACCTGTCGCGTGCGGATCGCCAGACCCGAGCCACTTCTCACCTTCCAACAATCGGATCCACCGTGGCTTTCGTGTCGCGTTTCTACCGACGCCCGAGATCGATCGATTTCCGTCCTTTCTGCCACGTGATGGATCGAGGTCTCTTCCGCCGCGGTAACAACCTTCGTTTCTTCCTTCTCGCCGAGTCCTGCTTCACGAACGACGACCCCGACGACGTTTCGCGTATCACGTCGCATCGAGCCGTCCTCTCCTCGCTCCCTTACCGTAACGCGTTTTCCTCCCTTTCCTTTATCGTCTTTCTGCTTCGGATCTCACGGTTTCGCGTAGCGGAATATCCCCGAGAACCATGGTTTCTCGTATGCAACGGCTGCTTTTAGACTCGCGAGACAACGTACGCGTTTCGTGCGACTTTTAAAGTCGCAGAGTCGAGGGTCGAGTGACGGGGCCACGCGATTCTCCGGCCAACACGGACGAGTCGGTATCGAGCTCGGTTAAGTCGTACACCTATGCACGGTGCAGGTTAGTCGCAGCGCCTGGAGAATCGATAAGGTGCAACGAAAGCTCGAACTTGTACGCTCACCCTCTCCATCCTTTTACGGTCGCACGAAACCGCAATACACGGTAACGAATCGTTGTAATTTTTTATACCATATTCCGTAAAATATATTAAACTTGAAGGCATTTCGAGGCTGATTTTACACCGCCGCGATAACACCTACACGTCGGGAGTAATTGTGCCGGAAGCAGCGGGTATATCGGTTCCGCGCGGCTTTCCTTAAAAGCTTCGTCTATGAGAAACCGAAGATTCCAGTAGTCTGAGCGTGTCGCGCGTCAATTGAATCGTTGGTAGAACGTGACCGGAAACTCTTAAAGTCGCTATCTCCTCTTAAGCATTTTATTGTACCATCAGTTTTTTCGCTCTTGTCTCGAAAACAAATTCTATCTTTTCTTCCTTCTTTTCTATATATATATATTCGGCGGAAGCTCGTCGATCAGCGCGCTGCGGATTTTCCTGTATTTGCAGGAAATTTCAAATTCCAAAGATCCACGGTACGCACGTATCACGCAAAGACGAAGAATCTGTTCAAAGTGTTTCACACTGGTCGGTACGTATTACGATAATCTTCGCTTAAGGTCGATTTGTTTAATTAAATGCACGTATGGATAATTCGACAAAAGCGACTGAGCTATTAGGTGTAGGTTGGAAACGTTGTCGCATAGAAATTTCCTCTCGTATTCGCGTTATGCGATATTTTCGTTCGATGGCAGCGGAAGGAGCGCGCGATAGGAAACTGTATTGTCCGAAACTTTTCGGGTAGACAGGAGAGTTTTTAAATGGAGGTGCAATTTTTCTGTCGGGGAACGCACAGGGACGGCCCTTGGGCGCACGGTCTTCGCTGGTCGGAAGCGACGTTGAGTGTATTTAAAAAAGGACGAGGCTGACGAAGCGAGAACGTCGGTCGACCGTGGGCTGTCATCTGAAAACGAACCGTTAAATCGGTTCGCGGCGGAAATCAGGAGGCGTCCCCTTTCGTTGCATGTCGCGTGATTTAAGCGAAACGAAATAAAAAGAAAATCACCGCAGCGATATCGGTTAACGCGTCGGTTACGCGTGGCTGGCGGGGCTTTTTATTTCGCGGAGGCGGGAGTCGTGGCAAGACGAGGCACCGAGGCGGCGACGAGTATTTCCGACAGTGAAACAGTCGTTGCGTGGCCATAAAAGCCGCGTGGAACGCCACCGTGTATTAACCATTATGTAAAAGTTCTGCTCTCTTCTCTCGGTGGCGCGCGAAAAAGCTCGCTAGCTGGAAAAATGTTCGATGCACCGCGGTCTGTTAGGTTTCTCGTGGCGATGCGCTACGTGTCCAACGGAAGATAGTCCGGGAGATGTGGCGTTTCTATCAGGCGAAATGCAACGGCATAAAATATTCGCCGCGCGAAACGCGGTTGCGATTTTGGTGGAGGTTTTGCGCGCACGTTGGTTACGAGTTTATTTCGAGGCTAACGACGTTGGGCGAAAAATGAAGGCAAAAAATAATCGAGCCAGGGAGAAAAAGCGGCGGTCTTTTTTCCCCCCGTGGTTTGCACGAGCTTCCGGAATTTTCTAATTTGTCGGCTTGGCAGTTATAACGTGCAACGCGCGTTATAATCTCCGTCGCGTCGTCGATTAAAATTCAAGTCTGCGAACGCGGCCAACTGAACGGAATCGATAACCGGGAGATCTTGGCGAAACGAGATACTCGGATAACAGCGCGTACAGCCGAAAGACGGTAAACAGTGACGTTGTTACGCGTTACTTCGGAGATACGGAATATCCGCCTCGACGAGCTCCGGTAATGACGTCGAACGATGACAACGAACGACGTGGCCCCGCAACTCGAACCACCGGCTTCTCTCCGCTTCCTCTTCCTTTTCCGCCTTTCTCTTTCTTTCGAACAACGTTTCTCCCTGTTCCACTACGCCCGGACCGTTCGATTCGTTTCGACTAGAACCGAATTTCTGTCTAACCGCGTGCGTGCAACGTTTCATGCTAACAAGTATCGTACATTTTCTCGAAAAATGAATAACCGGGAATATCCGGTTGATATTGCGAAGAAGCATTCGTCGGGGCTCGCTCGCTGGAGAGCCAAAGAGAAGCGAGAAAATATGCGGAACAGTTCTCGCTCGTCGCAGCTGTAATCATCGCGTCGCGTCGATCCAACTTTCTTCTCGGCTTCTCGAAACCTACGAAGAATCGATAACCGACGAGTTATTTTAACGACCGAACCTCTCCGGCGATACATTCGTCGAAGATGCTCGAGCCGGTTGGTTCACAACGGAAATTGCTTCTTTTTAATCGGTGCCTCGATTTTTCCGGCCTCGAATGGGGGAAAGAAGAAATCGTCGAACGAATTTTAAAATATGGATTTTCCCGAGAAGCGTACCGAGGTTAAGGGGGGTGGGCAGGTGGGAGGGGACGGGGGGGGGGTGACGCGCGCAAGACGCGATTCCAGAAGTTATCCGATGGAGACTCGATATAAAAAGTCCGAAAGAGTAAACTTTGTCGAGAACGCTTCGCACAGATCGAAAGTTGGCTCTACCTCGCAGCAAGAAGCGTCCGTCGAACTAAAATTTTCTCCTTATCCCGCTGGAGACGACGAGGTGTTGCAACACGCTGCTCGATGCTCGACCGTGAGGGTTGGTAACCGCCGACCGTGTTCCGGTCTCTACCGGAACCCCTCGACTCCACGACATCAACAAGTGACAAGGAGGGAGTAGCAAAAACTCCGTCGTGGCGCGTCGTGCTCGCGATAAAAGCTTACCGAGATAGGGAAAGTTACGAACGCCAGACCCGACTGAAAACTATGAGCATCTCCTTCCGATTAAAACGGTTTAACGCCGCCTCTTTTCTTGTCCGCTTCCCTTGCCCCGCCTCGTGCCCGTTAAATTAACGTTTTATCGATCCGGTTATTTATTCGATCTACGCCCGGCGTACGCGCACCTTCCACTCCTATATATCGTTTCTGGTGGACGCGAAAACGGGCGAAAATTTCTAATCGGAGAAAATTCGCTGGGCTGAAAAATTCTAAAGGATAGTCGTTGCGATGCGATTTCGTACGGGCGATCGGTCTACTTGCCGACGTAAATTGGCCCGGATTAATCGCGGTAAGGAAACAAGCGGATAGTTTGTGGGTGGCAAGCCGGCTTCCAACAGGATGGATGGATGAATAGATGGACGGATATATGGGTGGATGTGCGGATGGGCAGGGAGGAGAGGAGAGCAGCGAGTCAGCGAACATAAGTCGGGGGTTGGGGTTGAAGCGTTGTGTACGCGGAAGGTGGCTAGCCGGCGGGTCACTCGAGGCTCGTCGAAGCAACCGGGGTAACCGAAGCTCGCGAAACACATGGTTCTCTTGTTGCCGTTTCCGTGAAGTTTGAGCACGAGGACGCGCGCAACCAGGTTACCGAACGAGCGAACGAGCGAACGAGCGAACGAGCGAACGAGCGAACGAGCGAACAACGAGCGAACGAGCGAACGAGCGAACGAGCGAACGAGCGAACGAGCGAACGAGCCAACGAGCGAACGAGCGAATAAGCGAACGAGCGTGCGGCTTTACCGAGCATAAGGAGCAACTCGCACGGTACCGTGGCCCAGCCTTCGGCAAATGCATGCCCTGTAAATTGCCTGGCATTTAATTACCATGAGTAGGCAGACCCTGCACGCTAAAGCCAAGAGCACTCTCTCACTTTCCCCTCCTTTCTCTTCGCTCTTTCTCCTCTTCTCCCGGCTCTCTCTTTCGTTACCCTCCACCTCCTTCTCCTTCCGCATGCCGTTTTCGCCGTATCTCTCTTCGTCCGCCCTTCACCTTTTCCGAGCACTACCTCGTACCTCTGACCCTCCACCATCTCTCCATCTGCCTTAGGCTTACGGCCTACAACGCGTGTTACCAAGTACCGCTAAATTAAACACCTGCTTCAGTCAAACGGTACGTACCTCTACTCACCGCTACGACCTACAAACTACACGGCTCAAAGCTCGCTCCTCGCTCTCCCAGCCCCAACCCTCTCTTCCTGCCAACGTTTGCCGCTTCTAATTGGACGATGCTACGTCTCTTTCCTTTTTCTCTCTCTCTCTCTCTCTCTCTCCTTTCTCCCCTTTTTGTTTTCCCTTACCTACGTGACACGCGATTACGTAGATGAAAAGTGCCGGGATAAAAGCGTCGATCCGGAATTGTTTTCCATGCCGCACGCCTTCGTCCTTTTCCTTCGTTTCGTCATCGTCTCTTCGCGATCGACGCGTATGGAAATACGTGATCGCGAGCGCGAGCGAGTCTCGCCGAAACGAAGCTTCGCGATTCGGATGGCAGTTTGCGCACCTACTTCTCGCTGCGAACTTTCCTAGATTTCGACATGCCCTGAAGAGCCGGCTCGTAATTAAGATATTTATCGGCAAAGTCGAGATCGTTTTGTCTGCCTTGCCTTGTCGTTTGTTTCAATTTATCGCCTGGAAGAGACAGTGGAAAACGAGAGGGCGGACAATGCCGGCGTTGCTTCCAGACTTCTCGTGGCCTTGATTTCGCGCTCTTTTCCACAGACACTGACGTAATTTCCTACTACTCGTCTCACGATGCATTTTAATTTAGCTCCTTTCTCGAGTTTGCCGCCGACGGTGATTCGTGAGTCGGTGTCGCGGCTCCGCCAACTTCCAACGGGGTGGCTCTTTGGGGGTGTTTTTGATTTGTTGGCTCCCATGGGACGACTGTTGCGAAAGAGGCAGGGTGGGAGTTATTAAGAGGGACGGAGACGGATAGAATGACGGTGGAAGAGGGGAGGGGCAAAGCAGGAGAAAGCAGGAGAGCGCGAGAGAAACGGAATAGGGTGAAAGCCATGGGCGTACGACGGCGCAGAGGGACGAACGGAGGAGTGGTTGGGTAACCGCACATTATGTGATTTCTACAGGGAGCTAGCTAACTTTGCGATTGAATTGTACCGGCGACAATGGCAATCTGCCAGGGCACTCGACGCTTCTCCGAGCAGGATTTTCAACGATTTTGCCGCGTTTCACGTCGTGCTGCGTATCCTTTCTCCATTGAAATTCTTTCGCCACGAGAATGCGAACAAGCGCGACCGACAACGCCGATCCACCGTTTCTCTCCTTCTTCTCGCCCCTTCGTTTCCCAACCCCTTTCCTCTACGGTTTATCGGTAACTGTACTTCTCGCCGCGTATCTCCAAGGACGATCAGTTGGTAGGTGTACTCGCACAACCTCGCACGGTCGATCGATCCTGTAATCCATTCATCGTAAAACTTACGTAGACGCGTTATTGTACGTAATCTGTGACGTATAAAATAATTCGCTGTAAATATCAGCTATCGCGCGAAGAAGGAACACGCTAAAGGAAAGATCGTTCCTTAAGATCGGCAAAAATTGCTACGATTTTTCCCCCGTTTAAGTAACTTCTGCATTAAATATCGTTCGAGACGAGGACGATCTTCGAAATTTCAACGGGCTCGTTAGATCGATTAGTTTTCCCGATCAAACAGCTGTTTCCACAAACCTCGCGACCATCTTTACCTTCTCGCTTCCTCTCCATGATCATCGAACGCGTCGCTCGATGACTCGGGCGTAACGAGCGTCGGAATATATTTCGGGAACGTCTTGAAATTCGACATAGCCATCGATCGGCTGAATCTCCCTCTCGGCGCGGTCGATACAACGCGATACATCGAGATTCGACGACCGGCAAAGTTTCGCATCGCTGCTGCAGCGATAGCGTTTCTAGGAAGGAAAACGTTTTGGAAGAGAACGTGATATTCTGGGGTTTGGTTTGGTACCGTTTCGTTTGGTTTACGGAACGTTCCCGTAAATATTTGAAAATCGTCTTTCTCTTGGAAGCAACTCCCGTGTAGTTGACTCACGCCCGTTCGAGAAACAATCGGTTTTTCTCTCGAATTTTAAAATCGTAATGCTTGCGCGCGCCACTTTTTTCTCTCGCGCTTCTATGAACGCCATGGTTTCGTCCGACATCTATGGCGTTAGATCCCGTTCAAATATTAACTGTCGAAGCCGCACAGAAGACCGGCTTCGGATCCCGTCAAAATTTAAACCCACGCTTTTCTATTCTCTCGCCCCGCGTTGCCCGTGTAATGCATTTTCTTCGAAATTAAACAACCTGCCGTTCGTCTTCCCGGCAGGCGAACGTTCGCCAATTTTCCTCGCGTTCGGAATTTCAACTTTCGACGAAACTACGATACACGATGTCCGGTGACTGGGTGATATAACCGAGCAACGGACGATCATCTGCGAAAGCGTAAAATGTACAACGCAAGAAGAGAAATTGACACGAGAAATTATGAAGAAAATTTACAAATCGGTAGCAGCGTATCGTGCTACAGGGAATTAAAATGTTGCGCGTCCATCGCGTCTCACGCGTGGAGAAATTCCTTTCGAATCGCCATGGATAGACTGCTGCCGCGATCCCCTCTCCATCTCCTCCTCCTCCTCCCTCGTCTTTTTCTTCCCTTTTCCCCTTTTCTCATCTCTTCGTATCTTTTATCTTTTCGTTCGTTCGTCTTGCCTTTTTACCTCGCGTGTTCTTCTCCTATGCGCCTTCCAGTGTCGGCGGGCTCGATGGATGGTCGCTATTTGTTTTTCGTTACGCGAAATTGCGACCCGGTATTTCTCGAGGGCTTGGCAAACTACGCTTGCCATCGACCACCGACCGTAAGCAGGACAGTCGTCTTAAAAAAACGTATTTATTCTTCGCACGCATAGTGACTGCATCGTCGAGACACACGGAGACCGAATGAGGAGAGGAGGATCGTCCGACTAACCGGGGAACGAGCTGAAAGACGAAAAACCGGCAGCAGCGAAGGAAATTATGGTCCCTTAGCTCGCGTTCCGGCAATTTAGTCCGCCTTAGCGAATCGGATGCATTTTCCTCCTAGGTGGAAACGGCAGCGACGTTTTTCTGCCCCTCGTCTTTCTTTCCCACCGAGTCGCCGGTTCTCATCGAACTTACCTTCAATGCTTACCTTTTCTCCGCGCGAGAAAGAGACAACTGGGAAAGTTAGAAACGTCACCGAAGGGTCGTGGCGGTCGAGACGAACCCGATCGTCGCCGAAGGCCGACGCGAATATAATCTTTTTGTCTGCAGAACGTTGAGCGAATCGGAAAAGATATATGAAGGAGGGTGGAAGAGGGATGGGCATCGATGATAGAGGGACACAAAGAATATCTGGAACGCCATCGTAGAAAATACCGTCTATTCTTTTCGGCCCACCATTCGTTGTTCCACGCGATCCTTACGCCTTTGCCTGGAGGCGTCGCGATTTAGGTTTGCCTTTCGAGGCTTACAGCGAATCTCGAGCGGCGAATTGCGGTCAGACTCGAAGCACGTTTACGTGGGAACTGGTGTCTCTGGACGTTTCGCAGGGTGAAACCGTCTCGTCTTGGTTTCACAATTTTTTTCATAGCAAACGCCAACGCAACGAAAATAACGTACGTTAGAGCGTGGAGCGCGACGACGTCGTTTCTTTGGACGTCCGCGGTAACACGGTGTCCGCGGTGGTTTTCGCGCAAGAAATTCCCCCGCGAACTGGCTCGTTTGCGAAATAGATGACAGACAGAAAGTCTGTCCATTCTTTTTGCGAAACGGCCGTGTCTTGTGGGAACAACAGCGAGAGAAGTTCGACGAGTTGTCGCGGAAAGAAACGACGAAAGTCGGGGAAAAAGATTCGCGTCGTTGCGACACTTACGTGCCGGTCTCGCGACAAAGTCGAACAGCAATAAAAGCTCGTCGATCGACGATGGATCGATGATGGAACGCGATTCCTTGAGATGTTCGGTCACTGATGGACGGCGTCTCGATCGATGACGAGTTTCGAACGTGCCGCTATGCTGCACCCGAATAGTAAAATACGTTATTGCTGCATTTTTAACGGTATGCTAATATAAATTTATAGCTCGGCGATTGCATCAAAGGTAGCGAAACCGTTGCCTCTAATTGGGCAGAAGATTCATCGTTAATTTGTGCACGTTGCTAAAATATGCATCGCACGTAAAGTTATTATAAATTGAACAAAGAGTTCGGTTGCGCGCGAGCGGCACGGTAGAGAATTTGCCTGCTATCATGTTTTACAGAAAGTATTTTGGAAAAGCACCGTGTGTGTAGGGCGTTCGTCGTCGATCGTAATACGTACGAATGTGCCTTCCGGTATTCGAACGTACACGCCCGCAGAGAAAGGGTCAACTCCGTAACGCGAAGCTGAGAATTGCAATCTTTAACCCCTTTTCCGCCATTCTTTATTCAACGATCGATTTCCTGAAATCAATTCACGTTCAAACAGATTTTCTCCCGATGTGGATACCTGGATAGCTATTCGGAGAGCAACGAGACGCAAAAATACAACGTTTTTCATTTTCAATTGATTCGTATCCACGTTGCGGTTAACGGACGGCCCGGCGCACCGGTACAAATTCCACTGGAATTTCGTTTTGTTAAAATAAATCAAACTTTTCGCGAACAGTACGGTTACGCGCGTCACGCGTGACGATCTACATATGATAGTGAAATACGACGCGTGCTTGATCGATCCCGAACATCCGAATGATTTTATTTCCCTGATATATCTGATGATTAACGACGTTGTCGAAATTCGTTACCCGTGCGATCCGGCACCGTGATTTTATATCTGGATCGACGACACGAGCTAAACGCGAAGAGGTCGCGAGTTAACTCCTTCTTCTCGAACGACGAGTCTGCCTCGTCATGGTGATTCAACTCCTGCACGAATAACGATACGACATGGTGCGAGGCAAACTGATCTCGTGATATCCGCTCGCAATCAGCAGCTTCGAAGCATCGAAATGTCATTTGAACGTGTACATCGTCGCTCACAAGCATTCGGACACTTTGGTCCATTTGCGCTAACAGCGTAACGATGAATCGGTTAAACGAATAACACGATCAGAAGCAACTCTTGCTACCCTTTGAAGGAATCCCTTCAAAATGTTTTGTATTTGTACACATACGTAACGTTGCTATGTCTAATGCACGAAACTTTTCTATGATAAGTGCGGAAATGTTTTCTTGAGCCACTGTACAAACAAAGTTCTACCGCGTAGTATGATCTTTGTTTGCGGGAGACATCCGTAACGAAAGGGCTAAACGGCGCGGCGTGGAGGAATCCTCGACGCATCGTCGAGTAACTCGCGCGTATTAACATTGCCAGTAGATAGTAGGGGAATTCCCGCGTGCACTCGGCACGTAATCGGACATTGGTAAATTTCCATAGTCGGCAAACGGGTTGCGTTTTATTACCCTTGCGGTCTTGGCGGTAGATTATGGTCTGGAAATATAACTATTCGGACAACGGTGTTGCGCGAATTTCGCGAGTACAATTCGCGAGGATAATCAGCGGTACGTTTGCGAACAGTGGCGGAAATGTTTACCGATATAAGCGAGGAGGCAGCCTCGATCACGTTACAGGCAATGGAGAAATCAAAGCTCGAAACGCCTGCTAATGGCATACGGTAGTTGGACGCGACGAGATTCTTTCAATCTGCCACGGTTTTTCCACGTAAAACCGAGTAATTTATCTATGTTTTTTGCCACTGTTCTTCCACGTGTCGTAGTCTCCGGGATATCCCAGCTAACCATTCCGCGAAACCAATTCGAAGAGTGGAAAAAAGAGAAAGAAAAAAGAGAGGTGGATGGAGGCAGTTATAGCGGACCTTTTAAGAAGAAATTCGTTTCCGATAACACTTTGTATGCAACGATCGCAACCTCAATGCGACGCGTATCGTGAAATAGCTATGAAACGAAGAAACGTCGCGAGTTTCACGAGAACAGGCTAAAAGTCAGGTCACTTTGTTTCTCTTCCTTTTCCTTTTCTTCCTCCTTCTTACTTCTGCATCCTCGCGCTAGTTTCTCGTGACAACTGTCAACGAGGCGCGTGGAAAAATATTTTCCTACGGATTTCCGTCGCGACTACGGAAAAACTTTCTCCGCCAGTAGTTTTGCTTCCTCTTTCCTCGTTCCTTCCTCGTCCTCGGTATTCTTGGCTTCTTCGCGTCATGGCCCTCGTCTTCATCGTCGACTGCGAAATGTGCCGGACCCGCAGAAGAGACGCGACGAGCCGACGTCTAGTCCACGAGACGAATGGAGGGAGGGAAGACTCGCATAAGCAAACACGTTCCGAGAGAAGGATCCGCTGTAAAGTTGGATGGAGCAGCGACGTGGATAATCTTGACAAGTCGTTGATAATATGTTCTTCTTTGAACAGTGATTAATGCCTCGAGGCTACTTAAACCAACCTTAGTTGTTCGCTGTTGAACATCGGATGCAAAATGTGGGCAAATTACACGCAATTTTTAACTATCGGTCCTCTCGTGTTTGCGAGAAGTTGCGCGTATCCACAACGATTCCTCCATATTTTCTCGATATTAAGGAGCTTTCCGATCGTAGAAAAACACGATAGTTGATACTAATTGTAGTTAATAGCGAAGCTAACCTCTGTTAGAAATACGGCGTGCGTACCATCTTCGTCGGAATTACGACGCGTGTCACCGGTGTGACTCGATGTCACAAAACGAGCGGTCGCAAATTTCGATTATCCTTGTAGAGTGCGTTAAGACGGCTGATTCTTATTTCTTCGGTGTTCATCTTGGACGTGGTAAAAGGTAGCGCGGGATAGATGGCTATAGGAAGGAGCCGAGGTTGAACAGACGATATCGGTATCGCGAAGACGTCGCTACGCCATTGGCGAGCCGATAGGCAAGGGAAAAGAGTAAAAGGGAGCAGGAGCAAAGGAAGGAAGCAGGGTGGGGGGGGGGAGGCTGAAGTCGTGGAAAATGCGAGTACGTAAGGAGATAAGTGTCGCTACAGGGAATACAAAGTCTCTTCTTTGGCTTTTTCTCTTTCTTTGCTGGCAGTCTCGTTGCGTCGCAGCGTGCGTTCGCTCGGGCGTGAGCCAGAGGAAAATACTGCTCCATAGTTGAGCCGTACGTAATCTATATCCTCCACCCCATCGTGCAGGCTGGCCCGTACCCTCTGGAGTAGGTAGGTGCTATAAATTTTGCAGCTGAAAATCCCCCGATACGTACACGCGCGTGCATTTGCCCGTTCGTTTGTCCGTTCGCTTGTTCATCCGCGAATACAACTTTCCTATAGGCCATATATCTGTTGATCTGGCGCACCGGCCGACTATGCAGCCAATCGAGATTGGAACTAGCGCGCCAGAGAAAAACCACCCAGGACCATCTTAAATTTCCATTAAACCAAAATCTGAACAGCTACCTTTCCACTTCGGGACCGCATCGCGATTCTAGTTTTTCCTCTGCACAGGCTCGACGCGTCCCCCCATCGAGTCGAATAAAATCTACGCGATAGATCCCAATGCCTCGCTGACTGTTCGCTGTTCCAAGGAGCGGATATTCCTTCTTAAACGCTACGTATAGTCGGAACTCGCGACAGAAACTACGTTTTGCAAAGGAGCTACGTTCTATATTCTGTGCTGGCAATCATGGTACAGTCGAGAAGAGGCTTTCGGCGTTTCGTTTTTAATAGAATCGAAGTTGAAAATTCGTACGAGTAAAGAATCAGCGCAGGAGATTATTGTACGTGCGAGCATAGGCGCTACGTGGAGGGACACGTTTTAGAAAAAGATATTCACATGGAGCACGTTTAATTACGAATTGGTCCGGTACACGCGTGTTTGATCAATTTTCGAATTTAATTTGGTCAGCAGGCGTCAGAGGCGTCTTGCGAACGAATGTTATTCCAAATTTTCCATCTGTCACTCTTTTTTATATTTCGAGCCGTAGAATAACTTTCTGTCAATTATTCGTTCTTGTTCAGCGCGGAATTAGTCAAGTTCAAGCGTGCTTGACAAACGTTCAAACAACAAAAAAATTTTTTCTACATTTTTGTACCACGATCGCCGGGATATCCTCTATTATCAGCGGTATATTTCTCGCTGGCGGATACAGTTGCTACCCGTATTCTCGCATCCTGCGGACTCCAGAATACAAAGTGTCCTTATGAATTTTCGATAATCCATATTGGACCCACCTATCGGGTTGACCACTCGCCGCTTTCGCTTCAAATTGTATTGCCCGAAACGTATAAATTCGATCGAAGAAAGCTACACCTAGGTTCGTATTATCTTCCTACCACTGTCTTGTTTTCTCCCACTTTTCTACCAATCTCTTTCCCTTTCTTTTGTCTTAATCATTTTTTCAGCGCAACGAACGAACAGTGCGACGATGATCGAACGTGATGTCGTTGGTGCAGAATCGCGTGCTGTCAAGCTCGCGATAGCAGGATTAAAAAGACATGGCGCTAGCAACGAGAAATAAGTCGTAATTACTATGTTGCGCCGGTTCAGCGGGAATACGAGCGCCAATGTATCCGGATCATTAAAAGCTAGCGCATTCGCTAATCTCAGCTGGCGAGGCGGATAATAACGAGCGAAACGTTTCGCGAGCTCTCGTATCGATTTCGACCGCAGTGTTCGAGGTACGTGTAAAACGTGCAACGTCGTTGGCGCGTGTCATCGAGACCGATCGTATTGTTCCGCGTACACGTGTTTTTTTCAGCTACCATATTCTTCGGGTTACGATCGAACAGCGAGCAATGGCAGGAATATCCCGTCGTTGATCCGGGTTGCCGTGCCGAAAGACTGCGTTTCGACCGTCGATCCGGCGATAGCTTTCCCTAACCCGTTGAAATTTCTCACGTATGTACGGCATCTACCGTAAGAATATTCGAGTCATATTTTCGTTTTTCGTGCTTTTCTTTTTCCGGCACCTCAAGTACATAACAAGCATCTTTAAGCGCTTCGGTGTTTTACGTTTTCTTTTATTATTATCGATCGATACGCTCGTTGTTACGCTACAGGCTAACAGCGTCTCGTGATATACACGAAATTTGATTATTCCGTGGAAAGTTGGAGTTCGAATTTCAAAATATCGAAGCTCGACTAACACGAATAACCTTACTTTACTCTATCTTTTTATCATTTGATCGCGTTCAGGAGGAGATTCGATAGAAGTACGATCGCAATCTCAAGCCTGAATATTCGCGACTTTGTATCTCTGACGAATAACGCGTCCGTCGAACCAATCACCGCTTATCGTGGACGGTGATCGACTGCGAGTCGCTCGGCTATTCGATCGTTCGTCTCGTTTGTTCTTTCGTTTGCTCGCTTGAACGGATCGGTCGATGTGTGACAGTAGCCGTGAATTAAACGATCCTCTAAATTTCAATTTTGATTGGAACGCATCGGACCAAAAGTTCGGTGAGATCGTAGACCGCTATCGCGTATCGGAGCCCGATCGGCGATACGCGATTACATGCGACGATATTATCTGACGTTAATGCCCGGGCAAAAAATGTTAGATACCAATAGCGGTTCGCAAACGAATCGTCCCGACATTTTGGATTTCGACGCGACGATCCTTTTATCCTGTACGATTTCCATGCGTATGCATTAGAAATTTAATAATGCAAGTCGCTCTTCATTATAAAACGAATGTGCGTTCGATTTCTCTCTCTCTCTCTCTCTCTCTCTCTCTCTTTCTCTCTCTCTCTGGCGAGTCGGCTCGATAAACGGGGCGGCCACTGAAATCTTCATGAGCCAATGAAGCCAGGTTCGATAACGGAGATAAGCGATTATTCTGATTAGTACCGGGATATACGCGATGTAGAAACGTATACATTCACGGCATCCCGCTCGTGACAAGCTGTTAAATTATCGGTCGGAATTGAGGATCGAAAACGAGGAGAACTACAACATATCGCGATATCGTTCGAAGATCGATTTTCATTTTCTGGATTATTCATCGATCGGTATATTGGTCTATTGTCGCATCCTTTATTCGTCCCGTTTGTCTACAGTGGCTCGCGAAGGTATTTCGACACTTACCGTGCAAAACTTTCACGTTCGTATAAAACATTTTGAAATTTGTTGACTTTGAAACGAGACACGATTGTATCGATGTTTGCAATTAGTCTGAAATTGTATATAGAAATTACAAGATACTTGCCGCGAACGTATATACGTGTATTTGGTGAGAAAATTAATATACGGTATGAATAGCCAACTTAGGGGTATAATAGATGCAAATTGTGCTTTCATTTAACGTTGAGATTGCATCAACGTAGATAATAGATAATTGCTTGAACATTCTTGCGATCTTTGCGAAGTATATACCCGTAGTAAATATTTTGTCGCTTTTATGTATATTTTCCAAGCGGTTTCAAACTTCAGCAATATAGCGATGATAGTCGGGCCACGTAACGGTGTTAATGAAACTTCAACATTTTTCGTATAATATATATATAGTATATGATATATTCGTAAAAGTTGTGAACAAATATTATAGTAGCTTCGCGAGCCTGTGTGTGTGTGTAGTTTCCATTTCGTGCGATTGATAATTGATCAGATGAAATCTAATATGTGGGCGATATTGGCTTCTGAAATTTAGTCTTTGGATACACGATTCACACACTCGATGTTCATCAATCTAATATACAGCGAACGTAAGAAATATTCGTACAGCGATGAATTTCAACAAAAATTTTGTGCAACTTTGTTTACATGAAATATTTTATCAAACGAAAATTCGTACATATTCGTAGAAACCTACAGATTGGATTTTATAAAGAGATATTATTTATCCATATTTTTGATGGGAACATTAACAAATATGTATTCAGAAACCAGAGGAAATTATACGCGTAATAAGTATACGTCCAGTTCTCGTATCGTGAAATTGCGCATAGCATAATTATAACATAATATATGGCATGTCAACACAATTAGCATCAGTATATTCGGAGACATGATCAACATGAGGATGGGATCTAAATTGAAATATAAGTAACTATTATAATTCTGGTACACCACGTAGTGGCAAAGAAACGTCGAAGAAGAGAGAAAAATTATTATAAATTTGCGTGACACCGTGACGTGCAAACCGTTCCGTGACCTTTGCAGCATTGTAAATAGATCGAGTTTAATAATCCGAGTGATTATAGTCGGATATTGCAGTCCACTCTATAGGTATTTCGTATTTTTATTACAACTTTTTAACAAAGCTTCGAATGGCTCACGTTTATATAACGCTTTTTTTTTTTGTTTATTCATACCCATATAATACATTATTGGTAAAGTTTGACTATTAAATAGGATATAAATCCTAGGTCGTTTCACCGGCGCGAATAGCGATTCCTTTTATTACGAATCTGATACGAAGTCAGACTCATCTCTTCGATTAAAATAAATTCATTCCCGTCTGGAAACGTGTCCCGGGAAATGACCGAAACATTCGACAAAGCGCCGGCTGATCGCATTTATTCGCGAATAGAGATAATAGTTTGAAAGTAGGATCGGCTAGCAGATCGAGAGCCGTGAAATTTAATAGAAATGAAATTGCGTGCGGGAAACGAATCTGCCTCTTCCATGCCGCTATTTCACCCGATACAATTCCTTTCTAATTAACGTGACCGAGCTTACCACGTTCCATTCGATCACCGTTGCTTTATTTCTTTGACGGCGATCCCTAACGGTGCCTAACGGTGTTTCGTACTAGTTCGATCGAAAGGACTACTTTGGCAACCCGTAGACGTTGTCGAGCGGGTACAGGGTGGCGTGCAAACACACTCGAACCCGTAGCCGTTCCCATAACGGACCGAGTATACCGACTGCGCCCCGTTTCGCGCGTAGATAGAGAGATACGGATAGAGGAGGGTGCACGACGAAGGGGTGCGAACGTTCGTGTGCTCTTCTCTCTCCGTTTCTCCAGTTCTCTCTCTCTCTCTCTCTCTTCGTGACTGTCCTTGTCATCCGCTTGGTTGCAAAGAGAAGGGCGGAGAGAGAGAGAGAGAGAGAGAGAGAGAGAGAGAGAGAGTGAGAGGGGTCGAAAGAGGGAGAGAAGAGAGGAGAGGTGCACTCACACAGGTGTCGAGGGAGCCGTGCAGGGTTATAGGTATGGCCAGGTCGAGCCGTTGGTCTTGCTTAATCTGATTACAAGCGGACCGGGTGGGGATCGATATTTTCGCGTGAGTTTTCCAGGCAATCGGCCGCGAGATAGCGCGGCTCGGCATATTTTATACGCGTTCAGGCTGGCCGACCCCATTTACAACCCTGTCCGTCCGTCCGTCCGTTCGTTCGTTCGTCCATTCGTCCATTCGTCCAATCCGTCCCTAGGTCCCTCCGTTCGTTCGTTCGTTCGTTCGCGCGTTTTATCAACCGTCGACGACCGAGCTTACGGTCGCGCGCATACGTATTTTTTTTTCCCCACCTGACTCGCATACTGGTTACGGGTCTAGTTGCAAGATCGCGGGATTCCACTCGAAACGATAGTGGGACACGGCAGTCGTATCGTAGAAATTGCGCATCGCGCCAAAGCATTTCACATTATGCGCTTTTCCTGCGATATTTATGACAGTTTTAGGCAGCGGAACGCGATAAAGAGAGAAGCAGAGGATCGGTATGTACATATATCGGAGGTTCCGATTTTACGCGCGGATTTAGCGCCAGTGACGCGAATATTTGTTCCTGGGATAATGTATTTCCGAATTATCCGGCGGGATTAAAGCTTAGGTAATTGCAGCTATCGGGCATACAGCCGGGATATACCGACTCCAGTAGCGTATCGCTACCCAATGTTATCGGTATCCGAAGCAATCGCCTGCCCGTTCGTCTTCCTTCTTACCTCGTCGCGTCACTGCAAGAATTCCGGTCCGAGAAGCGAATAATCTTTTCCTCGCATCCTATTCCTCGCTTCGTTCGTTCTTGCTTCGAAGGATTTCGAGTCCCGGAACCGACGTCCCTTTACCATACGTCTCTCGGTAGACGCGCCACGTGATGGATGGCTTGGTCCGTGGACGTCGACGTGGCCGGAGTTTACGGCGACACGAAATATGTCTCCTTTCTTGTAACGCGATGCACCTTTTCTTTCCTCTCTCTTTCTTTCTTTACAGATTTTTTCGCTTCTTTTGTTTCTCCGCGTTAGCCGGTACCTATTTTCGTTGAACCGACGCCGCGGATCCTTATTTTTCGCCTGACATATACCCAGCCCGCTTTTCTTCTTATTAAGACGTTAGGAATACTTAGCTTTAACCCTGCTGCAATTCCTGCATCTTTTCGTTTTGGTCGACGAAAGGTTCTTCTAAGGTCTCTGAGAAATCCTTCGCGTAAAATTGAGACGGGAAATCACGCACATCGATAAGGATCCTTCCGCATTTCCCTTGAGAATTTAATAAATTTACTTCGGCCGAAAATTTAGCAGAGGATTGCCTGCTGCCGTTCAACCGAATATACGAGGCGAATGTGATTTTAATGTTATTTTCGAATTTACGATTTTCCACATGTATTTCTATCTATTTCGTTTTATTTTCGTTAATCGTCGAGAACGTGTTGAATCGAAGGACTCGTAATAAAAACGCTTCTTGTCCGTGTTTCTCTTTTACCAGGAGAGTTTATCCTCGAGCTAAAATCATTCCACGTTAGACCAAACGAGTTTATTGCGTTATTCCATTAACCTATTAACCGAGCAGTACTTTCTTTATGCAAATATCCTCTTTCTTTTTACGTATATCATTGGTCGGATCGTTTTTGCTAAGAATAAATTATATCGCATTCGCGTTTATAAGAATTAAGATTCATCCAACTTGGGCAGATCTGTATTTATCCATGTTCGATCGTACAACTATGACACAGTTTGCGATTCAGGAGCGACCCGGTTAACACGTTGGCCGTCATCATCGATGACCCGCCATCACCAAAGCTTTCAGAACGATCGACGTAAGATAAATTTTTGGAATAAATAATTCTCGACTAAATACGATGCGATATTTTGCAAGAATTAAATGGCAGTGAACGGGTGAAAGACGCGAGCAACGGAGCTGCTCGCTCAAGGACCCGCGACGCAACGTTCTCTCAAAAATCGTCTCAGGTTAAGGCCAAAGGAGGCTGAGTCGACTATATCCGTTGGCTATTTCGTTTTTTATAAAAACAATCCATTATTTTCCCTAGTACGATGTTTTATGGACGATTCAGCGGCGCGACTGCAAAACAGATCGCGCGTAATCTCGTAAATCATCGCGACGTGTCGCGCGTTGCGAGGCTCGCTGGTTGGTGCCTGCTGTTTCAAACCGTCCGGCTTGCCAGTGACTTTTACACGAACGCGGGGAACAGGTGGGAGAACGAGGAGGAGGAGGAGGAGATGGAGGAGGAGCAGGAGGAATAAATTTTAGGTAACGACACGAAACGCGTCGCTGGAGAGGTTCCGGTTATTCGTCCAGGTCGCGAGCCTCGCGTTTCTTCGCATTCCGGATCGTAGAGTAACAGGGTGACACGATCGTCTTTATTTACGCGCCACGCAGTTTGCGTTGGCAGTTGGCGAGAATCTTCGCACGACCGTTTCGTTCCCGCGTCACGGCTGTTCGTCGATCGAGCGACGCGGCTGGCATGTTTGGTTGGGACGAAAGGAGGATCGATCGATGCCGCTTTATCTTCTTCCAATTCTTCTTATCTTTCTTCCTTAACTTCCGAGAAAGAGTTGCTTGAATATACAAGTTGGAAAAGTTTCGAGTAAAACTATTTCTTCTTCATAAAAAATTCCTGGGAAATTGTTTATCACGGCATAGACGTTCAAGTTCGATATACAGCGGCTATAAAAAGTATCGATACACGCCCTTATTCTCCGACGGAGCGTTCTTTTCATCAGCAGCGACTGCAGGAAAATAATTTCCCAAACACGATCTTTCCGAGGATAAACGCGCAAGAAAAATCGTAGATCCGAGTTTGGCTCGCTCGCGACGACTCGAGTTCTAGGGTTAATTTCCGTGGCACAAACGACGAAAAGTTCGCAGCGAATACGATTTCCAGCGATTTATGTCGTAGGTCATTTATAATCGAACGACGGCTCGGTAACGTTTAGCCGGTAATCGACGCGATTCAATTAACTTTCACAGCGAGCACGTCACGATGTTCATCGAATAATTCGTTCGTCCATCGGACAACGAGATATCCTTGTTGGAAGCAAAAACCGTTTGAAAAGCAATCGCCCGTGCTCGACTTCTTAAAAATTGCCTGGGAACTCGTCGAAACGCGCTGTCGGCGAAAACGTAAACGTCTTTTTCTTTCGTTGGAACGCTCAAAGTCGAGGGATCGCGGACGCGTCTTTCCTTCGCGCGTTTAGCTCCGCCGTTGAACAAAGTCGTCCTCTCCTTTCCAACTTCTTCTATTTTCGAGCATTTTTTTCGTCACGCTTTACGGTGCGCTACTTCCCAAGTACTCTCGAGACTTTGCCGCTAACTAAGTGTTCTCCGTCCACTTTTGTCTTTCGCGGTTCGCTTTCTTGCTCCCACTCTACCGGCTGCTGCTTGCTATTGCCGCTGCCGCTGCTGCTCGTTCCGCTTCTTTCCTCCGCTCTGCGTCTTCCGCCCTTTACCGCGAGACTTTGCTTCTCGGAAGTTTCGCGACAGTTTCCATTTGTCTAGTCCGACTATCGCGGCGCGTCCTTTCTCCGCGACGGTGCATACGAGATCGCGTCTCGGGTCGCGCTCTCCTCTACGCGAATCTTCCCTCGCGGACGAACGTGCGAGAAATTCCTCGCGCGCGCCATAACGCAGAGCCTCGCGGGACGTCCCGTGATTCACGATTTATAAGCCGAGCTCGGGAATTTGGCGCTGTGGCGGGAGTCGGCGGAAGAGTAAGATGAAAATCGAGGTCGAAAGTTGTCGCTAGACCAGCGGCTGAATGGATCGGAAGCTCTACCGACGCGACGGCTAGCCGCTGTTACGAGGCTCGCCACCCCCCGTAGACGGGGTTATTCGTACCTCTGCAGGAACGACTAATGCTCGACTAATTGCCAGAATGTAAATAAATATCCCCGGCACGGTCGTGATCCAGCTACCTCCGGGGAGTACGTCTATGAGAATATACTGCGTTTGGACATGCATCGCTGCTTCAATGCCCGGATCGCGCGCTTGCGCTCCTCCCTCGCCTCTCGTTCCTCGCTTTTACGCCTCTTTCGTTTCTCCTACCCATCCTCGGTAACGACTTTCGAGCGAGAATACGTATCGTTCGCGGTATCGTTGCTGTTTCGTTCGTCGTGTCGACAAACACCATTCGGCGTTGAGTCGCTGCAAATTGCCGTGCAACGTGTCTTGCGGCGTTACGTCGGTCCGTTTCTGGTCGCTTTTGCTTTTCGTTTTCGTTAGAAAGGGCCGTGCGATCCTGCGGCAAACGTGACGCAATGCGATGGCACGCTCGTAACGTCGGTCCATGCAAATTTCCCCTATCGACGTGGATATCGAGCCGTTTGATATTCTTCGCGAGAATTCGCCCAACTCCGGCCAACGTCTAACTTTCGAACGATACGTCGAGTCGTCGCGAGCTTTCGATTCCGCTTCGGCTTATCGCCTCGTCTTCTGGCTGGCTAGCCGATAAACTTCGTCCTTCGATCCGAGAGTCTTTGCGCACGCGAGTCTGCCCAATTAACTCGAAACTGGCTATCGTTTAGCGGTTGCAGGAAATATGCTACGCTCGGCGAGTACGAGTCGTTGTCGTCGTCGTCGTCGTCGTCTCGAATTTCATCGGAGGACAGGATCGAGCTGCGAATACCGCGCGATTTCGCTATTCGCGTTATAGCAGACCGATCGAGCGGGCGGCTGCAGCAATCGGAAAATTCCGGCTATACGATTGTTCGTCCGTGACTTTTCTGTCGATACGGCCGCGCACTCGACTCGGAGGCTTCCATGGATTACGCGCGAAATTGCATCCAAATCCTGTTTTTAATACCCTCGACCCGTCGACTCTTCCTGTCGATTACTTTCAATCGGCAGCGTCGATTGCTCTTTAAATCGTAAAATATGAAAACTGTCGAAGCGCATCGGACACGCGTTTCCATGTACCAGTGTCACGAGTCTCGGCCTATTTTCCAGCTCGTCTTCCGGGCCAGACGACCCCCGGGGGAACAGAGACGACGAGGGCGTACCGTTTTCCATTAATTTACGTTACGCTAATTTAATCGGCCATCAAGCGCTTTGTATAGCGTTAAACTCGGCCCTCTCGAGGTCCGTCGCCCTGTCTGTCGATAGAGAGAGGGACGACGCGAAGGGAGAAACGGGGATTCTAGTTCCTCTCTCGTCATAGGGCACGTAACTTTGCAAATCCCGTGGCGACAGAAGCGTGAGAGTCTCGGAACGTTTGAAGGGAACGAAGATATCTTCGCTGGTCGGATGTCGTGAGTCGAAAGTGCAGAGTCGAGAAAATAGGGTAAAGAGAAAGAGGGAAGAGCAAAGTGGGAGAGAAAGAATGAATCGAGGGAGGAATCGAGAGTCGCCGAATCGAAAGAGCTATGACACCGAGCACGGGGTTGTGTTCTTTGTGCGCTCGGCCCGATGCATCCGGTCGACGAGTAGATTGCGCGACTGTCAATAGCAGAATAATTGAAAGACGCGCTCTTAATTAGTATCCGACCGGCAGTCTTGCGCTCGACTGCCATCGTTCGGGCTTATTTCGACCGAGGAATTGCGATAGAAAGAGAGAGAGAGAGAGAGAGAAAGAGAGAGAAATTGAGAGCGATTGAAGTACGAGAAGGAAAGGGAGCGTTGCGCGAGCTCTTTTCGCGAAAGAGATACAAAGGATGGAGAGAAAAAAAAGGCGAACGGAGAAAAACGACGACGAGACACGGGCAAAAACGAAAGGAAGAAGGCTGGAAACGGTCGTATTTCGCAGTTGGCAAGAGTTGCGCGCGACAAGAACGTGAGAAGCATTCGAGACGTTTGACTCGCGGTTACCCCAACTTTCTTTCCCCAATGAGTCTTCCTCCTTTCTCTGTTCCTCTAAATCCCTCGTTATCGGTCTTTGCTTCTGCCTTCGTCGCTCTGTCAACCTTCTCCTTAATCGCGTTAATGAAATTCTGTCACGGCTGGATACCGAGCTCGACGCGGGACGAATGTTTCACGCGAAAAGAAAATCGGTGCTCCCCACCGTGCAGAACGTTGATCGACCACGCACGGTCGTCTGTTTCACCATTTTGAAAATGAACTTTCGCACGTGTTTTTCTTTTCAGGATTAACAGAGGAAGCTGCGTAGAAAGTTGTACGGGTATTTAAAGATCTTGCATTTGTAATTTGTTTAGTCTGTACAACAGCTTGCGTAATGAAAGCGCTGTATTCGTTTAGCAATCCCATGATCGCTCGATACAAGATATTAAAAAGTAGGATTGATACGATTCAGTGAACGGCAATTCAGTTTGACGTATTATTTATTTTTTTATATTTCGATTTTACCCTTCGCGTTTATGTCTTATTTGCAGCTAAATATGTAAATGAAAATGACCGTCAATGATCAGAAGTAGATACCGTTACTACGTTTCTTCACCTATCTCGCACGTCGATCACCGAAACAATTGCAAATAAATAAAACGTCGTACAATAAATATAAGTTCAATAATTCCCTGCAGCGTTCCGTTTTGCGACAAATCTCTATTGACAGATACTTCGATAAAGGTATCTGTCGAATGGTCGTTGAATTTTTGTAATCAGTTATGAAAGCAACAATGGTATACAATTTTCTACAAGTTTCTCCTGCAAAGAAGCGAACGTGATTTAAAATAAAAAATTTTTCCTCCCTTCTCCCAGCCCCCTCTCCCCCGTACTTCTATCACTTTAATTCGATTCCGCGTAAAGACAAAGTAATTCTAGTCGCGAAGCAGCATTCGTCCCAGCGTTCGCCTTCAAAAATGCATAACCCATTGGCTTCGATCTCTGGTCGGAAAGGGCCGTAAACATACGAGTAACACAGAAGGGGGTAAGGCGAAGTGGAAGAAGGCGAAGGCGAAGGCGAAACGCGAGGGCGCAAAAGGGCCATCCATTGTAGCCTTCGAGCTCGCGCACTCGAGCCGTCGCGCGACCGACCGAATCGACCCCGTAAACTGACTCGTCGTTTACGGCCTCGTCTGCGAACCGTTGCCAGCCTGCGGAAACGCGCGCACGTACTTTCCTTCTCGAACACCGACGTTAACGATATCTCGTTAAGTCCCGTATCCGATCGAACGATTTTCCCGCAAGGCTAAGCATTTTCGCGCGGCTAGAAACGGGACTCGCCTTTCCACGCTCGTCCCTTTCCGTTATTGCGTTTGCCTCCTTTTCACTCTTCCCTCTTTTCTTACAAATCGCCTAACGATCTTCGACGGCCGCTTTGAGCGCTTTCATTCGGTTTTAAACTCCGTTTGTTCCTTAACTTGTACAGTGTATACGCTTCCTCCGATAATGGCACTCGAAGAAACCAGCCGAACGCCGAATACTCCGCTCTTCGAGCCTCCGTTAATTGCTCCCTCTGTCTCTTTTCGAATTTTCGCTCCTCCCTTTTTTGTTACAGCTCTTTCACGTCGCCATTCACGATATACATGCCGCGATACGTTGCGTGGAACATCGCGTTATAATTATCGCCTGTGAAAGCGTCGATACAGCGATTCTTGTGAGATACGATACGCGATGGCACGATACCGACTTTCGGTATAGTGCTTTGTCGATCGGTCGTCGACGATCCTTTTTCCATTCGATTGAAGAAAGATAGCAAGAATTGCTAAGCATTCATACCGTAGCTGAAGTATCGCCATGGATGTAGAACACCGTGAATGAAAAGATCCCTTTTATCTTTTCTCATCGATCGGACAAACTCAATATTTCTTGCTCATTTTTCTTTTGTTTAGTAGCTCCTTTATGCATAGATCAAATGGGTAAAACTTCGACCTCGTTCATTTTCCCCAGAATAGCTTCCGTTAAAGAACGCGTGTTCCATAGACAAGAAGGTAAGTGAAAATCAAATGACCCACGCAGAATCGGTAAGACGACGTACGGGCGTCTTATTGTCGGGTCTTTTGTCTTTCGATGATATGCACACGCGCGTACAATATTTTTGCGTAAGTGCGGTACACCTGGCCGTCGGTTATCCACGCTTTTATTAAACTCTGTACTATTTGCTGGTTCGAGGAAGCGCGTCAGTCGGAATACCAGCGTCATCCGATTCACTCACGCGCCACAACAATTTTAAATACAATTTCAAGAGTAATTTCACACATGTACAGTTTCATTGCGCATTCAGGTTTCTTTTATCGTCCAAACGCTGGCTACGAAAACTTTTATTTCGGCAAACATTTTGTATTCTTTACATGTGTATACGCGATAAAAAGAGTACGGTAATCATCGTGGCAAACGTATATCGCGGTACACGTGTCACTGGCGCAAAACAGCTCTCGTGGAACTTTGAACTTTTCGCTCGGTTTTCAAGTTTTGAGGAAAATGCTAAACACTCGATCGATTCGCGCATTGCTCACGACGCAGGAGCGGTCCCAGTGTGCACATAGGCAAAGTTTGGAGGGGACGGATATCGATTTTCTGCCATTGTTCTTAATTCGATCGCTGGTAAAGCCAATGGAGAAGGGTGGCGACGACGCGCGACGTCCGCGTCGACTCGCTTCGATACGAGCCGATTAACCGCTCGAAAAAAGCAACCCGTAATTAAGTCTGCACCGATATTTTATCGACGCTGGTCGACCGAGCGAGTTATCGGATAATCGATATTTTCGGCCCGTTTACAAACGCCGAAACGATCTTCCACCTTTTGCACCCTGCACGAACCTTCGTGTCGTAATGCACCGCATGATTCAAGGTGCTTAGATTTGCGCGTCTGTTTTCTACTAATTCGAGGTCGGTACTTGCGTCATTTTGTCCCGTACGTATCACGATGCGGCACGCTCCGCCTGCTCGACCCATCGTCTTCGTTCTAAAGAATTTTCCATAATTTTCGATATCCGGTGGTATCGTGATTTCAATAAAGTAATAGAAACTGACAATTATATTTTTGGTTCTGTTCGATCGTCCGAGACATTTAACGATAAGTTTTCCTTTATAAGTCAATTGTTTGGAATATTAAAAACAGGATGGCCTAATGGCATTAGTAAAGATGATGAAAAATGAACCAATAAAATTCCTGAAACGATTCTAGTTGCCGAGAGAGCAAATAAAGGTAGCATAAAATACAAGCACGTATTGATCGTTCCGAAATGCATCAATACTTTCTTAGCATGTTATCAATAATTTCTGAATCGAATATTTGCTAGAATTTAATAAAAAATTTAAGAGATCGTTATTTTATATATAGTGTTTGACAGATGATATAATATTAAACAAGATTAACAGTGCTGTAGACAACAGAAAACAACTGTTCTCGACATTTTATACATTAACAGTTTAACAGTTAAACTAATACGTTACATCGTAATCAGATGGATAATACGGAAAAATATTCAAACTGTCTAAAGTAGAGCACTGGTCGCAACGTTTACCTTAATCGAATCGGACAAATCCCTACTAGGATTTTACTTGTTCGTCCGTCACTGACTACGCTCGTAAAGATTGCATAAACATCTGCGGTCTAATTATATCCATAACAAGTTATCGGTGTGTCAATAAATATGTACGACGTTCGTACGGATCGTAGAAATTCATCTGGACGAACGAATGTATTGACGTGCTGGAACACGAATCGTCGAATCTACCCTTCCCGTGGGTCTTTTAATCAGTTGATTCGATAAGCGGTGGAGGACGTAGTTGGTGGAATTAGCCGCGTCTCGAGATTCGTTAGATCTTCCGAGGAATTCGAAAGGGGGGAAAAAAAAAGAGGAAAAGCGCGAGCGAGTTCTTATCAAACACGGTTTACCGTTGAAATTTTAAGGGAAGAGATTGGATAGACGTTAAGAGGATAGAAGCGATAGCTCGGTGGACCGTGGGGAACCGTGGCGGCTCTGGTCAACTTTTTCCTCGTTTTGGCAAAAATTGAGTATCCCCTTTCTCTCTGTGGCTGGACGATTCGAACGGGAATCGATCGAGAGAACGTTACCGAACGAAAATACCCAGAGAACGGGAAGGAAATTGGCGCGACGCGACGCGGAATCGCGCGACGAAGGCCGCGGAAAAGAAACGCGACGAGAGCCAGCCGAGTTTATTTTATCTAAGATGCTTTTGATTCTGGCGCGCGTCCCGTTCGTTGGAACGAGAATTTTACCGGAATCGAGCGTTAATTGCGGCCCCTTTAAAACTTTCACAGCTAGCAATTAAGGTGGCACGAATTAATTAATGTTTTTCAACTCGTTCCCCTTGCCTTTCGTGCTTGCTTTCTTAGCTTCTCTGTTTCTTTCCTTCTTTCCTCTTTTTGCTGCTCGTCGCGAGTATTCCACGGTTACGCCAAGACCGGTATTGCCATTCCTCTCTTCTCCCGACCAAGCTCACCTTTCTTCGCTTCGTTTCGTCGCTACTCGGACGCTACACCAATTTTTGGTGAAATTTCGATCGCAGGATCCGCGTGAAACCATCCATCGATCATCGAAGAACGAAGCTTTCCACCACCATAGGCCAGGTCTGTGCAAAAATTCCGTTTCCGAGTTTCTTATTTTCGAGAATTTCGTTATATTCGCGAGCATGATTTCGTTGTTACAGGCTGATTCAACAAACTTTTAACGTAATTTTGATCCACGCAAAGCAATCGATCGATCATCAACGAATAAACTTTTATACTGTATATTGGATCTATGCAGAAGTTTCAGCGGCTTCTTTTTATGACGAATGTAATTTATTTCTTCCTACTCGTAATGTATCATCGTTGGATTATTTCCTCTTATTTTCAACTACGTTTTACCATCTTTTGCGATAATTCCTCGTGAAAAACGACTTTGATTTCGAAATACGCGTCCCCGAATATCTCTGATCTCGATGAGATTTTTTTTTAAATAGTTACATCCTTATCGACGAGTAGCAGGACACTTTGAGAGAAACAAGACGAACTTCGCGAATTATCTATTAATTACCAATAATCCTGCAACTTTCAATTCGTTGCTTTCTTCTCAGATTCTTGCAAATAAATAGTCTTCGCGGTCTTTTACCGTGTACAGTGGTTACAAGGAACAAAGTACCGTTTCTTATCAGGTTCCGTGTTTCATTTCCAGAGTATCAAATTTTTATAGCGCTTGCCGGAGTTCGATAAAAGTGATTCAACGTCGTCGCCAATTTTTGTAAAACGTTAGATATCGTCGTTTATTCGTTGTCGTGGATTTTTTGGCTGAAATGTGAAAGGCGCTAAACGGTACGAAATCTAACATGATCGAGTCTAATTAATCTAATCGAATAAATTAAATGTTACAATAAATACCATTATGCACGACTACTTCTGGTAGCCGTATTTTTGTAACTGTATTTAGTTACTTAGTTGTTGGATCGTGCCACGCGGTTCGAACGCAATATTACAAAAATTCGTCGTTTAATAATCCGAATGAACTACCACGTTTCGTATGGACCATAGATCATAGACTATCAGTTGGCCTAATACCGACGAATGGGCGTGTACGTTTTGTTTCGTTGGTACCGCGGTTCCTCGTCTATCTTCGATTTCGCGTTTCATTCGTTTCGACCTCAAAGCGCGGAATCGAGCACTCGGTGGCTCTTAAAGCCACGACCACCGAAAGACCGCCGACCGATCGTATTTTTCGGACGAAGGATCTAGTTTTACCGAACAATTTATCGGACCGGGACAGAGAAACGCATCCAGCGGCCGCAGCACAGAGATGGGACTTTGCGACTCAAAGGAAACCGCGCGGTCGATCGACCGTTCGTTTTACTCGACTTCATTTCTCTCCGATTCTCAATGCCTTTTCCCACAGGTTTTTTCAATCGAATTCCTCTTACCTCGAGATTCTTTCCCATTCTTAAATTCTTGCTTATTCTTTCCGACCTGTTTGTCTAAGGAACGATCGAACGTATCACTGCAGTCACGCTGGCCATTCCATCCCGACCAATTTTCTTGTACAGAGAAACGAGAAGGTTCCGACCTATCCGTCGGATCGAAGGAAAAGCTGGAAAGCATCGAAGCGCGCGGCCGAGACGTTAAATCGCGCTGTAAATCGATCGAGAAGCACGCTGCAACGAGATGGACCTTGAGATTGTGGTTTCTTTTATGCCAAGGCTGCCGGCTGCACGCTCCTTCTGCAGGGACATTGCGCGAAGTCACGAATCCCGTAATTGAAAATCAATATTTGCGCTCGCTTTGCCTCATGGATGGAATACGCCTCGCGAATACTTCATTCCTTCGCGATCGAAATCTTTGGAGCGTGTACCGCGCGCGCCACCCGTTTCACCGACCTCCACCTTTTTCCACTTGCTCGCTCACCATCGCTTCCAGTTACCCTCTTTCTCTGGGTATCGCGGCGGCTCTGCTCGCGAGACTGTTTCGTGAAACCTGTAACACGAGTCCCTTAGCCGAGCATGACGTTGCGGCGAACGCGGAAAAGTCTCGTCGAGAATGCCGGAACTGGCTGATGTTTATTGATTTTGTACGGAACACCCCGACGATTAAGCAATTTGCTGCGAATTTCGTCGTCGTTAACCTTTTGCCCTCGAAAAGCGTCTTAATCCTTCTTTTTATCGAGTAGGTGGTTAGAAGAAAAGGATTTCGCGATTGTTATAATTAGCGTTTTGCACGTCAGATTTCCCATAAATGCATAGCAAGCAGGGATTTACGTATTATCGAGGAGATTAACAACGTACGTTTACGCTTTACAGGTGTGATATCCCTATTTTAAAGCACGATATCTTTCAAAACGATCGAACCATTACTCGAAAAAGTTATTTGCGAAATGAAATGAAATTCATGTTTTTTTAATCACACCTTTAAATAAATCGTCGCCTTTAAATAAAATAATATTTTTTAGAGTACGATCTTTCTTTCTAAGATTAGGATAATATTTCTGAGAAGGGAGAAAGTATTTTCGATTAGCAAATTCGCGTATAATAACTTTATAAAATTCCCACGAGATCAAAAATATCGTGCTAACAGAGTTGATATTCCGAGTGTAAAGAGCCAACCGTCGACTGATATCGTTAAGTTAGGATACATAATTTCAACCTTTGGATGTTTGAGCCGGGGAGTGAGTATTCTCCCCGCATTTGAATATTTTACTGCAACTTGCTTTTGCGAATAAATCGGTAGTCTTGTTTCCTACTATTCGTCGATTGTTATTTCAGATTATTTACATATTTGAAGTTCTGATATACTGGTTAAATCGTTTTTTAAATCTTCCAATAGCCTAGTTTCATTATCCAAAGGTTGTGGCATTTAATTTTATTTCGTGCTCTACATTCACGCGATAAAGACCATTAATAATAGTCTACTACGCGAACTACAGAAGACTGAATAAAATTCTACACTCTCAAATTAAGCACCATTATTCAGATTTTTATGGTAACCTATCAACAATGTTAGTCGAGGGTTAATTTTTTCGTTCGTTTTTTTATGTATGTTCTTCCGTTCGTAAGTATTACAACACGCTTAGAGAAAAAGTAAAGTAAATACGAAAGATCATTAAGAACTCGTTCAGACCTCTGAAATGACTATTTCGTTTGGAAATTAATTCTTGGAATGCGAGAAATCTACGTGTTTTACACTGTAATGAAAATATCGTTAATTAAATTCTTATTTGATTTATATTCTTCTCTATTCATCACTGATGATCTTTCTGATTAAATTTTAGATTCTGCATTCTATTTCTGATTGTCTATTTGCACGAATTCCATAAGTGATCCCCCACGATCCACATTTAGATTTCCAACTCCTCCAAATTTTCTATCTAAATTGTTCAAAATTTCCTCGATAAGATTTAAATCGGAGAATTGTGGCCACCGATATACCGCGACTGTTAATCCATTATTTTCCTCTAATTATCGCGACCAACTTTCATAAATTTCTGTCCGCGTATTTTGAATCGTTATCTTGCATGAATACATAATTTTGACCGATTAATCGTTTCCTCGATAACCTGCATCAATTACAACGATTTACGCCAGATCAGCAGCTGTTCGAACAGAAGAATATGAATAGATGAATAAATATAAAATTTGGACAAACTTATCCACAGATATCCGTGTCGCTGGTATAAAAAGACAGGGTGGTCAAGAGACGCTACAACCGTCAGCTCTATTCTAATCTCAATATCTTTCATATTTTCTTCTATAATATTATCTCTGTTGCCAGTAATGTTAGATACCTATTAATAAATTTAAACGTAAAGACTCGCACTCGACATACAACGAACGGAAGAGCATGTATCGCGCCTCTCGTCGTATTTGTTTATTCCGATAACTCGGAGGGAGTTGCGCGTTTTGGAAATTCCCGTTTCAAGAGGTGTTTCACATTACGAAATTGCCGCTGATTATGAAATTAAATGTCGGAGGCGCTTAGTTGCTGCGAAGTTTGCCAGCCGGGACGAGTTTGCTGTAACGAGCCTCTCGGCTTCGCTCTCGTCAAGTTTCACGGACGAATCGTCGCGATTCACGCATCCTCGCCGCTCGAGCGGAGCCTCGACAGCCGAAAGAAGAAACTCCTATCGCATCGAGAAAGAAACGTGAAAATGAAAAGACGAAAAATTATTCGATCCGATCTTCGCTTTTTGCCACGTTCTTTCGAGAGATCGCGTTTCCTTCGAAAGATCTTGGCATCTCCCCTTCGAACGAATCGCGTTGAAGCATCTTCTACGTTTCTACAGACAGGCACAGAGAAAGAGAGAGGCGGAGAGGGGAACATCCGTGGTTTGTTTCGAAAGTGCGTTTTCCAGCTGAGATGTTATCTCGGTCTGTTTGAGAAGTTAGACGTTTGTCGATTCGTCCGGTAGCTCGTGAACGAGGAGATAGCGGTTTCGTATTCGTAGCCGGGCACGAAGATATATTCGCGTAGTCAGGGCGCGAATGAAAATTCACTGGCGCAGCAAAGTGGTGGGTAACCGGCGAGAAATCGAGAGGCTGTCGTAACGTAATGCACGCCTTCTTGGAAAAGCGACCGCTTCACCGTGTAATCCTCGGAACGGTCCTCGCATCGTACGTCGTATATCTATCGTGCATCGCACGTCGTACGCCGTTGTACGTCGTAGACCGCGCACTCCTAAGGATATTGCGTCGTGTCTTAGGCTGGTCGGTCGCGATGCACGCGAATTCGCAAGAAATGCCTTCTTATAGACACGATTGTACTTATCTCGGGTAAACCGTTGTTTAACACGTTCGCTGCGGATCTGACTTTCATTTCCTACAATGCTGCGTGCTTACTCAAATAACTTTCGTACAATATCTCTCTCTCTCTCTCTCTCTATATATATATATATATATATATATCGCGGAACTTTACATATATGAAACTTTGAACGGAACTTTACATCTAATATTCTTTCGAACGTCTACTTTCATCCTTATAAATCAAACCGCTTGACTTTCAGAAATTTTCGATGCTTTGGTCGTGTAAATACGTTATTTCTCTTCGCTTGAATTATCATTTTCATTAATTCGACTCGAGCAAAGCTTACGCGATTTAGGCTTGAAAGCAACAGCACTTGTTAGGTACGTAATATTATTTTCAGTTTCATATCTACGATCATAAATATTTGGACACTTATAGATGATATTAAAATCTGTACGAGTATTATCCCGTTTGAAATAAAAATCGTATTTTACGTGCCTCTACGTATCCTGTGTTGCAAGAAGAATCTCATAAATAAAATGAAATTCTCTTCTCGTCTATAATTTTTCCCAACCGCTGTTCTCGTTATTAGATTTTCAATCGCGTCAGTTAACTTTTCCATCGCTTTGCATTCTCTATACGAATTCCAAGTCAAATTTAGACTGTTACAAATGTCGCTAAATTTCCTAACTAATTCAGCCAAAGTTCGTCCGATGAGATGTCGATCAGAAGACAGTATCGTATAAATTCGTTATCTTTCCGTGACTTTAACAGGCGATTTTTTTAATCTTTTGCCGTCTATTCCGATTCACCGTCTTGGGTGAACTTACGGTTTCCATCGATCGATTGTTTCTTCGCCAATCTAAACCGATTATTACGTTCTGCGTTAGAAGACGGTAAATGGTCCGAATAATTCTGACCGGAAGTGTACACGGCGCTCGTATTAGTTTATTCGAGAGCGATATGCAGCATCTCGGTGCACAAGAATCCATTCTATCGACGGTTCTCTCGTACCCAGGCGAATTCCCTAGCCTTGTAACTGATGTTTACCAGTCGGATTTGTATCGCGTCGGCGTTTGAAAAAACTCTGCCTCTTGCCAGAGTCGAAAACTGTGTAGAGTAGTTTGCCAAGTCCACGCTACAGGCGTAGGGAGACGAGAGGCTATGGAGAGTCCGCGAGAGAAAGGGTGCAATTAAGCTCGCGTTCTCCGTTTATTTGCGCGGCCGTGTCGCAGGGGATACGCGTCTCGACACAGGAAGCGGCTGCTGGCGGAGACACGAACGTGTGAATAGCGACGAAAAGGGAGGGCCTACCGAGTTGTCGACCCGCGAGACCAGACCACCGACCGCCGACCACCATCGGTCTCTGCCTCTGCCTCTGCCTCTGCCTCTGCCCTGCTTCTGGCTTCGCTACACACGGCTACTCTGCGCTCGTGCTACCAGCTCGCGATCCATAGTGGCTAGATTGCTCAATAGAGCTGATTATGCGACCACGATCGGCCATGGTTCCACGCTATTTTGTTCGTGCACGCTGCACACGCCCACGTCGTTAGACCGACAACTTGCTCTCCCTCCTTTTCACCCTTTCCACTCTCACCCTTCGCTGCTCTTCCACCGGTAGAGGCAAGTTGGAACGAGCAAGCACGCGGAGAATATGTGGAGTAACGAGGCAACCTTCTTACACAGCAGCTGCCAACTACTTTGGCTTTGGTATATCGAGAACGTGCAAGACGAATGCGAGTGTTTGACTCAAGCTTGTTTTGGGTTGCTGGGTAATTTCGTAGTAGCGATTGAGTGGTTATTGTAAAGCGTTATATTGTATTATGCACCGTGTTTCATTATATCATTTAAAAATTTGTATCAATTTTTATGTTTCACTTCGTCTATTTCTAATCAAATGCCGTCCTGTCTTGTACTAATAATTGTAATTACTGTAAACTATTCGAAACAGACAGGAGTCTATGATCCAAATAATATTCAAGCCCATTCCACGGTTCACACTTCCATCACACATGTTCCATATTTCGTGCACCTCGTCTCGTATCCCATAACTGGTATTTCTAACCCACGTCTTAAATCCTAATTCACGCAACACATTCTACATCCATTCTACGTCACATATTTCATATTTCCATATCGCTCATCCTACGGCACATTTCCATATGTCCTTTCCCACATTCTATGTCCAATACCTACCAAACCATGTCCCACATCCTCTGTCCAATATTTACCGAACCATATCCCATCCCACACTCCGTGTATTCTTCTCTGTATTCCATATCCTACACCCTGTTTGCTTTTTCCAACTCAAACTACCAATTCCCTCAAACCTATTTCCAATAACCCATATCCTAAAACATCAAATGTACCAACCAAAGACAGCAAAATATATTTTTAAACGGGAAAGATATATTTCTTCCACAACTTGCCCATAACGGTACGTTAGGTTACATATATTTTAAACATAAATTAACACACAGAACATGAAGCAACGAAAGCTCCTGAAATTCTTCCGAATCTTTTAAATCTCACTTATTTTAGCTTGCGAAAATGACAAGGAAGTAAGACTGGAGGTACACAGAGTTGAGGATGAATGATGACATTCGAATTTTCGAGATTTCGACCAAATTTTTGGTCCGACTTCCCGATTTTGTATCAGAATATGATGGAACAGGAGGTAGCACCGAGGAATTCCTGGAAAATGACGTCACTTTCCAGGAATTGCCCGAGGCCGAAATCGTGACAATTTGGTCCGACTTTGCGATTTTTGTATCAGGAGAACACGATGGAGCAGGAGGTGGCACGGTTCTGACGATTCCTGGAAAGTGACGTCATTTTCCAGGAATTGCCCGAGGTCGAAATCGTGACAATTTGGCCCGACTTTGCGATTTTTGTATCGGGAGAACACGACGGAGCAGGAGGTGGCACGATTCTGACGATTCCTGGAAAGTGACGTCATTTTCCTGGAATTTCTCGGAGCCGAAATCGTGAAAATTTGGTCCGATTTCGCGATTTTGTATCGGAAGAACGCGACAACATAGGAGATGGCAAGTTTTCCGAATTTTTGTTATTTCGCTCATTCTAACTTGTGAAAAAATGGCAAGAAGTTAAGATTGGAGATGGACAGAATCGAGAGATGCGACGATATTTCATTCGAATTCCCTTTATAAGATCTATTTATTGATTAGATTTTGAAATTCTACAATAATCTTTGTAAATACTCTCAATTGTATAGTGATTCGCGCATTTATCCGTCCATGTTACCTGAAACATGAATTGTCCTACACAACTTATCTACACAACTAATTTATATTACTTAATATATACTTAATTCTAACTTTAACGATGCATCATACTTAGTTTTCGAATATAACTATCGTACGGTCAAATTACCATACATATATAGTCGCGGTTCTTGAAATACTTGGGATATTGATAAATTATGGCGCTTGTCACAATAAAAACGTATGTGTAAATCTCAGACGTAATTGTAAAAGATGGAATATAATGGATTACGGCTTTCGATTATCATTACTTGGTACAAATCACAATTAATTTTTTTGACGTTCTGAAGATTCTGTGTCTCGTTGCCTGTTTCCTGATGTTGCTGGGAAATTAATTCTGTAACACACAAGAGAAACATTGATTTCACATGTTTTAGAAAATTTCAAACTAAATCTATAATCATTTCGTAACGATATTATTCGAAAATAAATATTTTTGATGCTTCCAGTGATGGTAGGAATTGTTTAATTAGTATCATCTGTTCCGACTAACTTTTTGATCTATCGAGCAGAATTTGTGAACCTTTATTCGTGTCTTTCGGAAGTTAAATGGAACGTAGGAAGAAGACTGGGTGCTTCGTTAAGATAATACAATCACAAAAGTAGATAAAGTGGAACTAATTTATACATACACCTGTCCTCGTCGCACACTATCGCTCTCTATATCTCTATCGTCGCTCGTGTCGCTCATTTTGCGTGAAATTTGTGGACCTACGAATTTTATTTTGCGGGCTGGCGGATTTCGTTTGCGGTTTCTTGTACGCAATTTATGCGAAAAGTACTCTTTGCGTTGTTTTTAATCACGAAACGAGGATGTGGAACGCGGGGCGTGAGACGCAGAACAGAGAAAGTCCGATGTAGGGAGCGGAGTTTTCATATGGAGCTCGGAATAGAAGATTTGGCAAATGAAGTAAGGAATTTGAAATATGAGACCACTGAGATCTTGGAAGTTTTAATTATATACTAACGCCTAATACAATTCTTATAAAATAAGCTGATATAAAGAAGAAGTCACTAGTTAATTATTAGATAAGGTTGTTAAATAGTACACAGTGAATAATACGTAACATCGAATAACACGATTTAAAATAATATTAATAATATGGAAAATGTAACGATTTTAAAATCAGCTCTACTTCGAACAATGTCGCTGGCATTAATGTTACTAATAAAATAATAATAAAGCAGTGAAATAATAGAAAAAGGATAGAATAATAAAATATATCGAATGAACATAAGAATATTTATATTATTCCATCTATTATTACATCTCGCAATTCCTTAAACGTATTTTTAATTCAAGTTATTCCTAATTTCCACCATATTTACTTCCAAGAGGGAACGATCGACGAAAAGTAAAGGAAATCATCGAGTATATCTATTATATTACCTTTCGAATCTTTTATCTTCCGTCTGCCAACATTTATTTGAAATAATTCCAGTCGAATAAATCTAAACTAACTGCTAGCAGTTTTGCGAATGGCAAAGTGAGCATTGTTGCTTGTGGCATGTCGCGTGCTCTCCATTGTCTTCTCGTCTCTATAATCCGTGTGTCTGCAGCCTTCCGACAGCGTTGCTTTTCATTTCTAGTCTTGCAACAGGAAAATGGAAACGTCATTACAGTTCTATAGCTGATAAACGCTTTGCGCAGAGGGAATTTTCAAAAGGATCGCAACTTTAAAATCGGATTACTAGAAATAAAAGCTAATTCGTTTACATGTCTCTACGCGGTTATTTAGGCGTGTTAAAAAAGTTAGGGAATTCTGCAGCCAAACAGGTAAGCGAAGATCTTCGGAACGCCGAAGCTGTCGAGCTTCGCAACTGTTATCTTGCGAATTATACGCGTACGAAATATTTTAATGTATAATAAAGATCATAAAAAAATAAAGAAGGCTCTCTGATTCATCCTATTGATTCTAAATGATAATTGGAGTGCATCGTGATAACTAAAGAATCTGATGAAAAAAAAAAACAATATAAATATCGAAATAAACTGACAATTTTCTTGATTTTCATTTCGATACGAGCAATTCAACGCGAAAGAAGGTAATGCTCGGTCTATTATTCTTAATCCTGAAATTCTGTTGATCGAGCATTTTTGTCTTTCCATTAGCTCGGACATGGGCCGTGCCGTACTTCAAATTTCACGCGAAAAGTATGGCGGATCGGAGAAAGGAACGAGTTCCAGGGAATTTCTATGGAAATTTTACTGCGATCGACTTCGATGTAACTATCTGTCGTCGGGATGGCGAAACGAGGATGTCTAATACTGTGAGACAGAAAAAAAGAAAAGAAAAAAAAAGAAAAAGAACTAGGGAGCTGTGACGTTACCTTTTCGACGATCGAAAGAATAATGTGGAAAGTGGACTTACGGCGACGAGAACACCGGCGTTTATCGAGCAAGCAGAAATTTCTTCCAAAGGAACCACTTACCGTGCAACGTGCCACCGTGGAATTCCAGCGCCGTCAAGCTTTCGTCCGTTTGAAAATTCTAAATTACTTTGGAAATTCTTAACCACCTATTTCTGTCCAGTCTGTCGCGAATTTTAAGATGCTTTACGCACCGGCTTTGCTTATAGAACTGTTCTGCATAACTAAACTAATATCATTGATCAAGTTTTAGGTACAAGTCGCGAGTTAGAAGTTACCGTTATCGATAAAGTCAACAAGTGATAAAACAAACGAAGTTTTACGAGAAAATTGTATAAATTGTACAAATCGTACATTATCTGATTATTCCATTCGAGAGCGAAATTTATAATTTACGACTTGTGATTTGTCGGTTTATTATTATTAGCCAGCGAACAAATATGACGAATCGAAAGTCGTTTCTATCGCTCTATCCAAGTAGTTATGGAAAATTCATGGCTACGAAAATAAAATTAGTCTTCGTCGACGAACGGTTCAAGCGTTTCGCGTCTGTCTTGAAACGGAACATACTACTTTTACGCATCTAATCTGCGTCGTATGATCTTTTGTATTCTGCACTTGCCTTAAGTAAATTCTTTTTGCATTTAGATACCTGTGCTGTTTTTTGTCAATTTTTCTTCGTCGCTTATCTTCACCGTACAAACTTTCCCGTTCATCAGGTTGGTAACGGCAATACAGAGACGATACGATGTATATAGCAAAAGAGCCTAAGCTCTCGGCAAAGGAAATCCAAGTCGAAGAGGGAAAGACCTTCAGAACAGAGTTTAGCGAGTGATAGTTGAATTTACCTTTGTTTGCATCTTTACCTTCGCGAAAAAACCTAATGAATTTCGATTAATTAAACGAAGCTGTTTGTAGAGAGGATACGAGTGTACTACATAACCGAAGAGCATGAAGCTTCACGTTTTCTCATATTCTGCTTTAATAAATTGCTGGACAGTTATCTTGCAGATGTAAATTTAATAAAATTAAAACTTTTCTCCTTCAATTCTACTTTCCACTCGGATTCAATCCAGAGAAGAGCTCTTAATAGTTTAACATAAAGTTGAAACGGCAAATTACCTGTAGTGGTTCATCAAGATATTCCAACACTTACGGTAGAAAATTTTCACGTACACGATAGACATATGGCGTTGTTCTAGGCTTTTTAAAATTACACCTGTACGACTATAGCGACTGTATTGGCAAACCTTGAAATAAAATCCAAGATATACACGGAAACTAAAAGGTATTTGGTGCAAGTACACGGTATCAGAGATGATAAAGTCGTGGAAATTTTACAGCTCACTAAACGTTTAAAATAAATGCCAATTATACGTTTAAGACTATTATTCATACCGTGTACTCATCTACCGTCCAATATACGTTTATAGCAAAAATTTTGTAGTTTCTACACGCATACATGTACACGTGTTTACATCGATTTCATATTTTATCGATATAGCGGCGTCTGATCAAAGGATGTTCAAAGTAACGCGTGTAACAAATAGATCAAAATTCCGTACGGTATGTGTTGCGTGACACTTTTGTCAGTCGCCGTGTACGAATAACTGGAACGATTGTCTTTTACGAGAGAAAGAAAGATATGAAAGGAGAAGAAGAAGAAGAAGAAGAAGAAGAAGAGGAAGAAGAAGAAAGATATAAAAATGTTCCAAAGGACACACGGTAATTTCACGCGGGTGTCAATAGGTAGATGATATTCACCCGTATGCGATGCGGTTCTTCGTTTTCGAACATCTCGATAAACGAGAACGTTAGGAGAAAGTCGGAACGTCGGATGCCGCAAAGAAAAGTTTCTTACCGTAATTGCGAGCAGGCTGCCGCATCCGAGAATCGTATCTCAGCCGATGACGTTCCACTGGCGGTAATCGAGAGGTTGCGTCTAAAAGTCGGATTGGCAGGCAGCCGAAAGGTATCGCGGTGGTCGGAGAACCGATCGATCCGAGTGCGGTTTTTCAGGAGCACAGGTGCGCGAGTAAGAAGACCGGTCGACATTTTATAATTCAGGATGCTGGGAGAAATGGAAGAAATTATGGAAGGCGGCGAACGATCGCGAAGGTTTCGCGACCGCTCCGCAGCTTTCAAGAGTACATCGTCGATTCTCGCTGCTGCTGCTGCTACTGCTGCTGCAACCTGGCCTTTGCACCTGCGAAAACGTACCGCGTTGTCGTCCCGGACTTGGCATGGATAAAAAACCGACGAGCGGATAAACGACACGTTGAAAGGAATAATTGAGATTTATGTCGTCGCAGGGGAAAGACAGCGTGGAAACGCGGAGGCGTGCGAACGTCGCGGCGCGCCGGAACAAAACGAAAAAGAGAAGAAGAACGAGTTTGCCCCGGCGAAGAAGTTAATTAAAGGTAAGGCAAGACAGCCGGAGGACCACGAGAGCGGAATATCGATCAACTCGAGATTCAATTTCGATCGAAACGAAGAATCTATCGGGGTGCTCGCGCGAGATTATAATAATTTTAATAAAAGTCTCTGTGTCCAAGAGACGTTGGACGTCGATCGCTGGCTTCCTCGGGTAACTAGCCGCTAACCGTTCTTTCGTGCTCGGTCGAGTACGAGGAATCGTGGAGCCAGTTCGTTTTAAGGTCGGGTCAGTGGAATACTTTAAAAAAGGATCTCGCGGACGACTTAAGAGATCGCGACCCCGTTTCCCGGTCATTGGCCCCAACTACGTAATACCGAGAGATATCGACTTTATTTCTCCTCCTCCCACTCCCTGTTACGCGTCATACGTGTATTTTTGGTGTATCGTGACGAACAAAAAGTCAATGATCCGTCCGAGAGAGGTAAATTAAAAGAGAGAGAATGGATATTTGAAGAATGGAGCGAGGAAGAGAGAGAGGGAGAGAGAGAGAGAGAGAGAGGGAGAGAGAGGGAGAGAGAGAGAGATAGAGAGGAGAAAGGAAGGAGAAGGGACAACGACGCGGTTATAATTGCCGCGCATCGATTCCCTGGTCTCCTCGATGCCAAACTCGTCTCCCGTTTCGCCAATTCGACTCGTCGACGAACGTCCAACACACTCGCTCGCTTACAAATCGAGCAAATTCGAGCCGGCGCCGAATGCTAACCGCTCGTAATCGGATTCGATGGTTGGCACTCTCGTCGCCTCCTCGTTTGGACCGTTGCGTCGTCGCGAGAATCGCGAGGTATCGCGCGCACTCCGATAGTCGAAGGCACTCGATAGCACGAAGAAGCCTCTGTCGTTGTTTGCGTGGAAAGGTGAAAATAGAAAGGCGAAACGACGAAAGACGAAGGGAGAGCACGACGCGTCGATACATATTCAAAGGACGAGGCAGGCCGTCTGGTCTGGCACGGGCCATTAGCATCGATCGTCTTCCGGGAGACTCGCGTCGGTTCGCGTCGACCGACCGTTTATCCTCTCGAGAATTTCCTTCTGGTATCGAGTTAAGGGGCGCCCCTTGCACGATCCCCGCGCGTCCTCTGTCCCGTATTGTCCCGTGGCACGAACGACCATTAATTCTTTCTCGACCACTGGAACAGCCGGAGATCCTCCACGTCCGACGGCGAAAGCCGATCGAGCCACCGGAACACGCCGAGATCTTCTAATCGCGCTCGTCTGTTTCGCGTACACGTAAATGGGCAGGAGATAATGGGCCGTGGGTACACGCCCGGCCAGAGGCAACCGACACCAACGACCCATTCGTATAGTATACCAGGATCGAGGTTTCCAGTGGATCGCGGGTGAGGTGATATTATTATTTAGCCCGAGGAGTACCAACCCAGAGTGTATTCGGCGGGACGTGTCGGGCTTTAGAATCGCTTTTGTAATGAAATACGATTTATTTACTAAATATGCGAAATATATATATATGTATGTATATATATATATATTATGTATACGTATATACATTAGGCCATACACACAAGTACGTAATCTCTGTCCGATTTTCGGTAGTTTCGGGGAGTTGTTCGACTGCGCAGCCCCGATCGTAACTCGTTTCGAAACGAGCGACGGATCTGGTTTTTTTGGAAAAACGCCGCGCCACGTTGTCTACGTTTCTACGGAAAGCACGAATAAAGTTCGCGATCCGACGTTTTTTCTTCTCTATCGTAATGTTCGACGAGGTGTACCTAGTTTTCGTAGATAACGGCAGATGTACGCGCGTGCAGGCGTCGCAGCTATGTACAAAGTATACAGACACAAAGAGAGAAGTGGCGGACGCGAAGGGAAGCGGAAGTCCGTTGGTTTCTCGTTCGTTCGTTCTTGGTTGGAGAGCGAGAACCGCGCGACCGATCTCGTCCCGACTTTTCGGAATTACAACGGGAGTTAAAAGCTTCGAAGCCGTATAACGAGTACACGTAGGTATCGTTGCGTGCTACGCGGATGCGCGTCATGCGAGAGAAACACGGATATGCGCGGGGTGGATCGTCGAGACGCCTCGCTCGGCCGCGGCTCTCGCTCGTCGCGGATTTCTATCGGAATCGCCGCGAAAGAATCGCCGACTCGCTTCCCTACGCGCTCCAGACAAATATTTACGCTATCCCGTGCACGTCGAATCGTCCAAATTAATCCGCTTACAGGCTCGTAAATCGTATTTTCGAGTCGCGTGCCGTCCAACGGGATGATAATCCGCGCGCGCGTTCTCCCGGGCCCGCGACTGCCCCGCGATTGCCTCACGGCGACCCCGGTGCCCCGATCGATCACCCATCGGCCAAGTAGCCAAGCGATACTCGTGCCTCGTCAAAACCTCCGCGAACCAGAATTTTTTCGGCTCCGACCCGCCTTTCAATTCCGTGTTCGTTCGATCGTTGCGGTGTTTTCCTTCGGCGTTCCAACGACGTTTCCCTATTATTTCGCAATTTGATCGCTGGGTATGATCGTCCATCCGTCTCTTTCTTCCATCCTTGTGTTTCTCATCTTCTCTTCTTTGCTGCTCGACGGGGTCCAGTCGTGCGCGTGGCAATTGCGTCTCGTGGACGCGAACGCGGCCGGCCGCGCGCGGTTCGCACGCTCTTATTCCTAAACCAATGTTGGCAGTAGTCGGAGAAATAGCGCGCTGGCTATTGTCAGGCACACGGAAGGCGTTGCAAGGCTGCCGTGTCCTTCCACTGAAACATTTAACAGAAGACGCGTTTCGTTTTCATCGTCGAAAATTTCAACGGTCTCCGTAAATACGTATAATATGTTTTAGCGTGCTAATCCATTTGCTAATAATACAGAGTACTACTATATACGCTGAAATATCTTGAAAATACGCTGAAATACGCTTGAAAATATCTTCGAAGTTGTTCGCGCTACTTTTGTCCACTTTTTGATACGCGCGCTATTCGATCCACCTTGGCATCCGCTGTTTACGTGGAAAAGTTCCCGGCGGATAATTTTAGCTGTTGATTTTTGAAATCTAAACACGCAACTTTTGTATTTAGCGAATTTAACGAGTTCGATCTACGAAACATTGGTATTAAGAAGAAAGTGTCAAAGTGTTCCGCATCACCTGGTAAAGTATGCATGCCAATTAGTTGAAGGAAACCTAGACTCGAAGAAGCAAGCGAGAAGAGAACAACATTTACGACCGAGGTTCGTCAAAGCGGAAATTTCAAGTTTTTAAGCCGACACGATTGGAACTTTGTTCTTGGACGTTTAGCCTCGATCTTCTCGAAAAGTTTCGGCCTAGGAGAATTTCGTAGGTAGCAGAGTCGCGAGGATGCGCAGGGTGGAGAGGAACGAGAGCGAGAGCGAGAGCGAGAGCGAGAGCGAGAGCGAGTGCGGCGAATGCGGCAACGCGACGTACGTCGCTTCCAAGAACGACTTGGTCTAACGAGAAAATCGAAGATCGTTAAGAGCAATTTCGTCGAGACGTTCGCCATTCTCTCTCTTTCTCTTTTCCCTTTGCGCGAAGCTCTCTCGCCTCTGCTACCGTCCCCTTTGGCGATTTCGGCCGACGTTTACCCTTCACGGGCGTCCCGTCCGAGAGGCGGCGACCAAATTTCCCATTCCCTTTGCGATCGATCGTTCTCTACGAACGCTACTTCCACTCGATTATGTTTTATTTCCACCTCTTTTAATTTTCATTCCGAATCGCGTGGCGACCCACGCGATTTCGTTCGTCATCGTAGAATTCGTGCGACGTGATCGAGCATAAGTAAGGCGACGATTCTGATTACGGTGAATTTTCCCACCGACCGACGTTCCGAGGCACTGCCAAAAATAATCAAGCACGGCGGAACCTCCATCCGAAAGAGGACTATCTGGGATTATTGGCGAAAATGTCGCCGTACTAAATATCCGTAGTTTTAATATAGATTTTCGAGTTTGTTTGAAACTCTAACGTTATATCCACGATACTCGCAACTCGTTACAACGGCGATGAAATTCGAAATACTGTGCGTAATACACAATGTATTCGTAAAAGGTTTCCATAAGTTTCTGAAACTTCGAAATGTTTCCTACGATATATACGCCAAAGTTGCTAGAAATATTCGAGCATTTTCGCCATCCACCGCGTACGCGCGTAACGAGTTTGATGGTATTAATCCGCGCGAAGATAAAATTTCAAATATCGAGGCTTCGTTAACTCAACGAACTTTTTGTTCTATTTGCTTAATCCGCCAGAACCATTCGCATCGATCACATTAATCGTAACCTAATGTATGGAATTGATCGCTTGCGTTGAACACGAAAGAAAGGAGAAACCGAGGCGAAAGGTAAACGAGCGTAAATTATTGTTTTAATTTTGGTAGTTGGGGCGAGCGCGCGCGCGCCTCTCGAGGGAAGCTTCGGCCGACTTTGCGGCCGGCGCGGGCCCGTTCCACGGACACCGACGATCGTAAAGCATCCTTAATTCGTTAGAGCGCGCGAACGATGCTTAATTTCCTGCGAAAGTGACTCCTAGCGTCCTCCCCTTCCCCATCTCCTTCTCGCTTTCTACGGGGTTGCGCCTCTTTCGCTCGGAAATAACGAGGTAATCGTTTCTCGCGCCGTCAGGCACGCGTTAATTAACGCGTCCGTCGTTTCGACGGTTCTCGCTTCTCCTTCGTTCGTCCATTTTTCGAAGGAGGACGCGGCCGGCGAGAAGCGAACGAAAGACGCGTTGCGGGACGCGAGAAAGGGAAACCGGAAGGCTAGTTTCGCACCAAGATACGCACGTAAATGACGTATTCAGCGGTAAAATACAGGCGAATGCTCGCGATATATACGTAGCAGACATCTAAGGCTGCGATTTTCAAGCTTTTTCGTCTCGTCGCTCGTATAAATTAATTGCTAAAATTCAGCGGCGCGTTGAAAAATATATTTTGCACACTCGGTTCCAGACTTTTAGTTCCGAGATCAAAGGATACGTCCAGATATTTCTACGAAGTTCGGCGATTACGTACGTCGGTATTGCTATTAGATCGTCCGAAAAGTCTCTTTTCTTTTATAAGGAAATAATGGATCTCCGCTTCGTCGATTATTTTATCGAATTACGTACGATCCATTTTGTTCTGTCAAAATAAAGATCACGACGACGATTCGACAGATGAGTGTTCATGTTTGCACAAAGACGCATCGTTGTGAGAGACGGGTCTGTGAAAGAAAGACACTTTTCGGACAACCTGATGTTACGTGTTGCCTCTTAATCCCGTCAGAACGTCCTACTATACGTAGCCATAATCGTTATACACAGGATAAAACGATTACGGTTCGATATACCCGTAATTAAAATATGCAAGGTGGAATCGATAATTACGATAGTGCGGTAATGAACTCTGTTTCGATAAAAATAGACAAGTTGTATTAATATCGAGTTTATTTACACCCCTGGTAAAAATCGTTGCCATTCGAGTAACGAACTACGCACACGCAATTTAGTCATTAAATATGCGTTACCAAATGCATTCATACGATATGTACATGTTGGAAAATAAAATATACGTTTATAGCCGTTATACGTATGGGTGCTTGTCACGTATATGTGTACGCATATCGCGACAGCCGTATTTTCGCGTGCAACTAGCCGAACAGAGAATTCTCGCGGAGATCGTATACGAGGCGGAGCTTACCGAAAACTTCCGTTGTGCGCGTCTCGAAGCGTGGCTTGTCCGACATCGAGTCCAATACCACGGTCGCCTCGCATCTTTGACAAAATTTATAGAGACGTATTAATCGTCGGGGATGGACGAGTCGGGCTGTTGATGATGATAGCGATGGCAGTGATGGCAGAGTGGCGGTGATGATATGAGTGTTGGTGAGTGTTGGTGGTGGTGGTGGTGGGTGGGGAGGAGATTGTCCAGGGCGGAATTACCTGACGTTTATTTTGTCGCCGGCGATGTGATCCGGTTCCAATTGCAGTCGTAAACTGGATATCACCGAATAAAGTCCGTGTTGCTCGAACACCATTTCCGTGTCTGGTTTCACCTGAAACAAACGCGACGGGACGTGTTCCACGAGTTGCAGCGTGTGAGAGATCGTCAGGGCGATCGGCATCGAGGATTCGGTCAAACTTCCTTTTTATCGTCGTGCGACAGTGTCGAATTCTCGCGACCGAGCATCGACGAGTTACAGAAAACGAGCGAAAGAAGCGACAATCCTCGCGAGGACGACGAACGAAACGACGCGACGTCTCGTGATCGGCGATCGAGACCAACTTTAGAGTTTTAGGTTTCGAAGCATGTTCGAGGTGATTCGAATATTTCATCGCGCGTAGGATACGCGTTCGAGACGATCCGAAATGTTTTAGACGGCGTCGGTACCGACGATGGAAGGCGAGTGGTCGAAGCGCCGCGTTTCGGATCGAAACGCCAAGTCGAAAGGCCGCGGTACGTCGCGGCGACGAGATTTCCTCCGAGAGCAAACGAGATTCGCAGCCGCGGGCTACTCGAGCAAAGAACTTCGTCTTGCTTTCGCGAAATGAAAGGCCGGCGCGCGGCAGCTACGTTCGCCGGGAAAATCTGCTCGTTGAACGTTCGCGCGCGAGTCCTAAGGATTCCGTAGCACGGAACCGACACCGCGCACGCTGTCCTCGTTTTATCGAAACTATATTGCCACTCCTTTTTCATCCTCGTCTTCATTTTCATCCGCTTCTTCCGTGAATCTGTTCGCGAAAGGGGGAGCGAACTGGAGACCGAGAGATAAACGAGCCTCGAAATTAAATCATTTTTAAGCCGTATTCTCCTCGGCTTGCGCTGCTTCTCTCGATTCCTTTGATCGCGCCACCGTCCTATTTTCGTTCCTCCTTCGCCAAACTTCGTCGAGCCTCCTATCTCTCGTTTCTTTCGCGCCTACTCTCGCGATTTAACAACGTTCCTCTTCCTACCCTCTTTGTTTTCTGTTTTCTCGTATTCTTGTTGCTGATCGAACGCATCGATCGATCTGCCGAACACCTCGGCGCTTTTCAGTAAATTCCAAAGTCGATGACGAGCGGAGAGGGGAAAAGAAGGCGCAGCCTTAGAAAGGATTGTTCGCTCGACCGCCCGAAGCCGGGTAATTGAAAGAGAATCGAAGATTAAGTGCAGCCGGAGGCGGTACGCGAGCGATCGAGGGCCGCGGGCCGTGGAAAGTCGAAGGCCTCTTGCGGCCATCCCCGTCGGCTTTGTCGCCGAATCTTTCGAGAGTCGTCACGACGAGAACGTTTTCGAAACGATATTACACTCGCGTTAAGTGGCGCGTTAAACTCGCTCAACTCCTAATGGACATCGTCGAGAAGGTTGGCAAGTTTTCCACGAGCAACGCGGAGGTGGGAGACGACGAACGGGATAATAGGAAACTTTTCGAGCCGTCGCGGCGCGCGCGATTCGCTGCGAAGCCCTAAAGGGGCACCGACGTTCATCGACGTAATCTTTAAACGCGCACAACTTGCGAACTCGTGTCTACTCGCTTCAACCGCCTGCGCTTTGCGGATTATATTTTTAAGTCCTCGGAGTGACGAGACCTCGCGGCCCGGCGATCTACCGCGAGAGGCGGACGATCGAAGACGCGAGATTCGATCGCTGTGTTCCTTTGTTCGACCGATTCGACTCGGCCGACTTTTCTCGCGGACAAATTAGATTCCCTTCGACTACGTGACGCGGATTAATTAGCGGTTAACCGAGTTGCCCGAATTTCCTTCTTCCGCCGACCGTCTCTCGTCTTTCCCTCCTCCTCGCCGTTTCTTTCTTTCGAGCAATCTCTCCTCGCCTCTGTTTCTCGGATTATTCTTCGTTGGTTCTCGTTTCTCTGAAAGGGAAGAGAGAGAGAGAGAGAGAGAGAGAGAGAGAGAGAGAGAGAGAGTCGAAAAGTCGTCGAGTTGCAGAGAGTAGCCGAGGCAAAAGAGGACGTTCCCGGAAAGCGGTGGTTGGCGGTGGCACGTTGGTGCAGCGAGGCGGATGTAGAGTCGACTGGCGTCCTACTACGCGCGCGTTCTCCCACAGCTCGTTAATTGGAGCTTTGGCTCATCAAGCATCGTCGTCGTTGCCGGTATCGTTGCCTCTGCCATCGTCATTTCTGAGCGCCTCTCTCCGCGTCTTCCCTCGCTCGCTCATCCGTTTAACGATCTCTAGGTCTTGCTCCGTCGTCACGGTTCGCCTATCCGCACGTTTTCGGACTCTCTCTCTCTCTCTCTCTCTCTCTCTCTCTCTCTCTCTCTCTCTCTCTCTAAAGTCTAAATCTATAACTTTCGAGCCGTGCTAAAATATATAACTCTCGACATATCGACCATTACACCGGCGAACACGCAAAAGCCTATTCGACGATTCCGCTTTACAAAGTTCCGGCGAGGCGAACGGAACTCGCTCGCGTTTCTCTCACCTGCTCCCTATTGATGAACCATTTGAGCGTCGCGGCGGGATGAGACTTGCCGCTGGTGCAATTCAGCCCGAGGACGTCGCCGGTCGCGTAAACCTTCTCCTCGCCCGTTATCGACGGCCCGTCTTGCGGCAGAACTGCAATCACATCGACAACATTTACGCGCGGTCGCTTATTCTCCTCGCTGCTGTCCACGCTTCGCTCTACTCTCTGTCTCGCTTCGTCTCGTGGCTTTTTTTTTAATTTAAAGGCTCCTTTTGTAACGCGATCCACGCGAACGACGATAAGGACCACCTCGTTAACGACCAAAATTCAACGACGCTTTCCACGCACATCCCCTACAAAGGAGGAGCTCATCTGTTGCGTGTATAGTATTTGATCGGGAACAAGACACGATTTTGCTTATTTTTTTATTACCCTGTCCAATTTGGCCAGTCTTATCCGTCGCATTAAGTTTTGTCAATTAAGTTTCTTCGCGACGAAAATAATTAACCAGTCGACACGTTTCATGATCCCTCTATTTTCCTTCGACCAAGATCAAATCCACTTCTCGTCGTACGTACGTGTACAACGTGTATCTGTTATTCGTAGGAATATGCGGTTGAAAATCGATTACTTTTGACTGCTGCCCCAAGTTAACGCTTTATCGTAAAACTTAGATACAGATTTTCATCTGCAAGATCCGTCACGCGTCAAACAGATCACTGATCAACGTCATATCTCGCGAGAAGCAGCGACGATTAAACGATATTTTTCAAGACGGTTGAGACCACTTTGTTTGTACTCGTTACGGCATTCCAATATTAAATCGTTCGAAAATATACACACGCCATAACGTTTCCAAGATTGAGAAAGAATCATTTATTATTCCTCTGTGAAGCGAGCAAATGCCGAATCCCCTTAAACGCAGTAAATACGGGAAAAATCGAAGAATATCCGAGAGAAGAGATGATTCCGAACAACAAAGGGAGAACCTTGTGTACCGTTGAATATAAAATCAATCGAAGTATTCGATTCCATTTCGCCATAAATAGCGAAACGTTAGCGTGAAAGGAGCCTCTATAAAGACACGCTATCCGCAAATATCTCTTCTTCGTTGCGAATTTTCCCAACGACCTAATTTACACGTATTTTGGATTCGATCGTTGGACGTATCGATACCAACGACTTTTTCGTATTTGGACAGTCGTTCCCGGAATACTGCGAATCGTCTCCTGTCCCTTTCGCTCGCTTTTAGTTTCCACGATCGATGCAATGTAACGGAAAATCCGACGTAAGCATCGTACGTACATGGGAAGAATCACTCGCGAATTCGAACGATCGACGCTTGGCGTTTCCATTGCGCGAGCACGCGTACCGTCGCGTAGATCGATCGACACGCGATCGAAGCTCTTCCTATTTCTCGAATATCTTAGCGAGATTGCCAGCGTTCGCGACTCGAGATTTAATCTGGACCAGTTGGAGGAAACGTTCCGCCGTCGGATCGTTTTCGAGAGCACGATCGCGATAAAAGTTCATCCCCTCGATAAGCCTTCGAAGCTGTCACGACACCCCGCTTAGAATATTCAACGAAGCCATTCGCGACTGCTGCCGGATTGATCCTTTCGCGCGTCGCGTTCAACCTTACGCGCAAAGATACGCGATTCGGCTTACAACGGGACCTTGCTTCTCCTTTCTCCTTCTCGCTTTTTTGCTTCTCGTTATCGAGAGCGAAAGCGAGAGAGAGAGAGAGAGAGAGAGAGAGAGAGCGACTTTATCCGCGCGCTTCCCCTTTCCTATACCGCGAACAAGTTTGCGTATTCGAAACGAGGCGTACGCGATATTCCTCGTCGGAGCGAGAATGAGCAGCAAATTGAAATTTACGAGAAACGCGAAAATCTTTGGTTACGGGACTTTAGGCTGGGTGGAGTAAACGTTCGCAAAGAGAGGCTCGAAGAACCGTGGCATGCGGTTTCTTGTTAGCTTTTCGTTTGCGTCGACACTCGCGGTTTGAACGAGGGGATGCGTCAGCTTCGCGCAAGGAAGGAAGGAAGGAAGGAAGCGAAGGAGGGTGGAAAGAGGAGAAGAAGAGCGAAAGGAAGAAAAAGAAGGTAGAGAAGGAGAAAGATTGGAAGAACGAGGAATTCGGCAGAGGCACGAACGATGGCCGCGGGTTATTTGCCATGTACCAAATTTTCCACGAGGTCGGTAAAGGTACGGTAATGGCGGGTACGTGGTGGGTTATCGATCGTGCATGGGTCGGAGAGCGCGGCCGGACTACGAGAAGAGGAACACGACGCAGAAAGGAAATTTCATCGTTTTCGAAGACGCCACTGGAAAGCTTTCGAAGACGGTGTGCGCGGCCCTTTAGTCTGCCGCGTCGCGACTCCTTTCCCGAGAACCGAGCCGACGATGCTTTTACGGTCGAGAAGCCTTTCCTTTTCGTTTATAGTTTTCCGTCCCGTCCTTCTCTGTTCCGCGCTGCTGCCATCCATCCACGCGTCTGCGGCTCCGCGTTACGATCCCCGTAATATTCGTCGGACTTTGCCTCGTCTTTACGCGATCCTAAAATTTAACGCTCCAAAGAAAGATCGAAGTTTTCTGTTGTCGTAGGTCTAGAGTGCAGGTTGATGGAAGCGCGAGCCGGCTAAAGCCGAAGCCACACGACGGCTATTCGCGGTAATGGGTCGCCAGGTATCCTCGTTTTGTTCCAGTACACGGGTACACCTTGATCGTCCCTATGATCGATTTTAAAGCGAAGCGAAAGACGACAGTCTGTTTTTGGCTAGATCGATTCCACTTTGGACCAACGTTGACATCCATCCATCCATCTATCCATCCATCCATCCGTCTTGCAGAACGATGCTATGGAAATATTTGACCGATGATTCTCCCTCCCTTCTCCCCGTTTACGTTCCCCTCGGATAGCAGAGAAGACCGAAACTCGGAAATGGCGAACGCTTGGCGCAAATTATGGCGGTTCGATAGCGGTGATCAAAGGATTATTAACTAGCGGAGCAACCCGGGGACGGATTCAAAGTGAGACGGAAAGAGATCGGAGTAGGAGAGACGGTTGACGCAGACTGGTTCGCTCACCTGCGACTTCCATGCTGGCTTCTGCGCTGACCGAGTTGAAGCTAGGAGCCTCCGCGCTCACTTCGCACTTGTACCGTCCGCTACTGTGCAGGCTCACGTCCTGCAGTAGCACCTCCCTGTCGTTGGATTTTCGGTGCTGTAACAAACGAGAAGTTGTTCGATAAATCTTCGATGTTAATCGTTGACGCTCGTAGTTACGAAGCGTCGATCAGATAGGAACCTTTCTCGAAGGGCCAACCTCTCGGCGAGCTACAAGAACGATTTTGTCCCGAACTGGATGCGTGAACTGCGTGTAAACTAACCGTGTGATACAGAGGTTGTTCGAAACCTCGGAAACATCGCGCGAGATCTCGTTACGAACTATCGGAGGAACCTTTAAAAATTGTTGCCGAAGAAGACCCGAATGTTTAGACTCGCTCGTCCCTCCGAATACCGAACGACCAAATATAGGCGTTTACACGATCGGCGAACCCAGATCGAACGCTAATTGTCCGATTCGACCGTGTTTTCTCTCTGGGCTACCCGCGACAGGAAGCAACCTGGGGCTGCCAACGATCGCTTTATCTTTCAAAGGGGATCTCGTGGCCGCGGCAGGCGAGATCGATGCCAGGCTCCGTGTGTCGACGTACTTCTCTGTCGGCCTGGAAAAAACCCTTTGCCTCTGTCGGCCCGCGTTCCATCGACGAGAGTGAGTCTTTCCCTCTCCGTACCAAAGTTTACCGATACAAATGGAACGAGATGGAGCTTCTCGTTTGATCGAGCGAGCAAACAGCCACCGTTACATTTTCGCACCAATTTTTCCGAAGCTTTGCCACTCTTCGACGCGTCCAAGTCCACCGTCCGGCTCTTCGCGTGGCTCGCTGCTGCGTTTTCCACACGCCGTTTGAAATTATTCTTCATAGACAGAATATTACGCTATTAGGTAGGTAAGAGGCTTACGCGCTTATATCGATTTATTGCCATGGTCGCCGCCGGTACCGGCTCTACGTACTGAAAGTTATTTCGGCGAGATAGATGGGTACAGCGGACTTGTTCCACCGGTAAGTAGAAAAGGTACGTGGCTGAGCCGACGTTGCTCAGAGGTGCGTCTGTCTCCCGTCCCTTGCGTCCCGGCTGCTCGCGTTCGATGTTTCGCTAACAATTTCGATACCGTTGCTAAGCGCCGCGAAAGCGGCTAAACACGCTCCGTACAAGTTTTATTATGCCACGATTTCTAACCATCGTGGCCAGCGTCGAACGAAATTTTCCATCCTCCTCTTTACGTAACGAAATGTGTTTCCATCGTGAGTCGTTCGATGCCTGATGGGACTGACTGAACGTTAGCGAGACATCGTGTCGAAGCGTAACCACGCGAAGTATAACGGCGTTAAGTACGAGGGGTCTGTATAGCTAACTATTTCGAGAAGTTCAACAGGAAAAGGTATCTACCGCAACCATGGGTGTCGCGATGCGATCGAGCAGGCATCCGATCGCGATTCATCCGATCGCTGGAAGCTCGCACGGAATGGGAAGACCCGCAATAGATGGAATCGCGACGTTGTTAGTTAATCCGTTTACCCTACGCGCGGGTCTTTCTGCTCCAACGTTACGAATATTCCCCTTTCCTCGTTGCCGTTTGCACGCGGTCGGTCCGCGTCGCGACGATCCGATCGTCCGAAGGAATCCAACGGAATCTGAATGAGGAGCGCGCGGATCTAGTTGTCGACAAGTTTTTAGCGATCGGGAGGAAACGTCGACGTTTATTCCGTCGCGGTGAGACTCGGTCGAACGCAAACTTTCTTCATCGACAAATCGATTTACGTTGGAGAACGGGGAGAAAAGTTGCGGGGAAAACAAGGGAGCAGGGCGAAGGAAAGTCGAAATGTTGGAGAGAATCGCATTACCTTCGGGGTTATTTCGTCCGGTGAACGCGACTCCTCGGCCGAACGATTTAGGTCGCTCGGGGAGCAGAGAGAAAAAGAGATAGAGAGACACGCGTGTCTGCGATTCAGCGAGAAACGCGGCACGTCGCTACATCGTCGGATGCGTTCCGATAAAACGTGACTCGTTCTTCTCCGCTGTTTCGCGTGTGCTACATTTCTTGAAAACGCGTCGTGACACGGAACGAGAGGATCGCTGTCTCGGAAGACCAAACTTTCGAACGAGAGAGCAAGACAGAGGGAAAAAGTTTCGCGAAAGCATTGGCGAGAGAGTTCGAGGTTTGAGACTTCGATTCCTAGCCGATGAAAAGTTTCGCTCCGATACGAAACACGATTTTTAAAGGGAACCGCGGCGCATTCTTCGTCTATAGCGAACAGGGAATTAACGAACGACGGGATTACCGTGGGACGTTTCGAAACGGTCGACGTCGGGAAAACGGCGTGAAAGCGTTGCGACGACAGGAAAACGATCTCTGGTCGATAAAGCGGTTAATCGCTTCCGCTAGTCGTCGATTAGTCTGCCACGATACCCTGCGCGTTCGCGCGTTAATCGCAGCTTGTCCTGCCATTCGGTTTTCTTCCATTCTTCGCAAAGTCGACCTTTAACCGGACGAGCGCGGCAGGAGCGAAGGGAGAGTTAAATAAACGCGGGGAATCGGGGCCACGATTTAAAATTTTCAGATAGTGAAATTAAGTGTGGTGTTACGTAACGGAGCAAAAGAGGGAGGGGGAATGGGAGGGAAAATTAAAAGTCGAGTGCCCGAGCAAAAATATACGAGTCCGCCCGCTAAATCCACTTAATTCCTGCTACTCCAATAAGTGTCACGTGAGCGTATCCAAGTGGTGGAATGGTCCGGATGGAGGGGGTGAAAAGACACGCTCGCTTTTGTCCACGGAGAAATTTCTTTGTCGATATCGGAGAGCCATTGGACCGAGTCAGATTAATAGCTGTTCTCTCTTTCTCTTCCTTTTCTCTTCTCGATCTCGAGAACGGAGCAAAAGGATGAGCCGATTCGACTCACGTAATGCTCGTTACGCGTCGGCCGATATTAACGAGCGTCGAGGAAAACGGAACTTTCGTGCCTTCCAAAACGCGAATCGGAAGCGGACGTATCGTACCGAGAATAGACGAGTCTCGTGCGATCCGTTTCTGCCTTCCACGGCCTCCGGGACCACATCGCGCGATCCGAGAAATCGATCGGTTAGCCAACGGTTGCTCCTATCCTTCACCCTGCTCTTTCTTCCTCTTAACCTCCGAGCTTTTCCACCGCCTTTCCGACTTAGAGCCACCGCGTGGCTCTTCCTTCAGTCACGATAGATGGCGGCGATCTCGCTCCTTCTCTCTCTCTCTCTCTCTCTCTTCCTAGTCTCGTCCCGATTCGTCAAACATTTATTCGACACGATAAAGGCGACCTCGTTCCACCTGTACGGGGACAACGCGCATCCACCTCGTCGACGTGTATCGAAACGTATCGCGAACTTTATGCTTCTCCACCCCGTCGTTCCTTCGCCCTTTTTACTCCGTCCGTTCCGACCGGTTCGATGAAATACTTTTATAGACGACGTGGAATAAAATTCGGAAAGGGAAATTGAATAGAGGCTTCTTACGTTCAAAGCTGGGTGCCGTCTTGGCCGTGGACGAGCCATCTCTTCAACGAACAAGCGCGCGACTCGCTTTTACATTCCGCACGGTGATCGGCCGCGTTACTGCGGTCGAATTCCAGGTCTCTATTCTTGCTCGCGAGTTCTAGAACACGTGCTGATATCGTACGTAACCCGACCTTTCTTCCCGAGGATCGAGGAAGCTACGGAAACAACGATTAATCGACTAGAGTTTGACATTCGCGGAACGTTGCTTGGTCAACGATCTAACGAAATAACGTCGCCATAATTAATGTCGATAAAATCGGAGGAACGTATATGAACGGAAGATTGAAAGCGAAGAAATTTCGCAACTCGGAAAGGCGAGCGAAAAAAGGCAGGAGATTTAAAGTTTCGTAAATGTCCTGATACTCATGAACCGATGGTTACACGAGGAACCGGTAATGGCTGACATTTACGTTTATCGCGTGACACGAAACGCTTCAATATTCGAACGCTCTCCTAGTTTATCGTCACCTGGTCGCATCCGTATGCGTACGCGAATGTTTTACCTTTTCTCCTTTGAATGGTACTCGCAAAAACGCAAATTCTCTGCACTGCCGGTGATATTGGTTTCGTTGTTCGTTCAGTACCAGAGTAAACGAACGTCTTTACGATCAGCCAGCCAATTTCTCTCGTCAACTTGTAGCCACTTGTTACGACTCTGTATGCACATAAACGACGCTTACGATCTCCCAGTCGTTATCCTTGCGTGACTCGCAGAAGAATCGAGGAATTATTTGGCTAGAGCTTCAGTACACGTTATACGTTGGCTCGGTGTTGAGACAAATCGTTCCAAACGGATTTCATAAACACGTGATACCGATCGATTAATTTTTCCTCTGCGGATCCGTTACACGAGACTGGTAGCCGTTTCGACACACGGCTCACAGCTTCTCAGTAGACAAACCCAGCGAACTCTACTTTTCGTTAATTTCCCAGTTTCCTCACAGTCAAGTACGCTATTATCGATGTTCGCTTTCGAAACAAATCTGTTTTCCGTGAGTTGATTTATTACAAGCGGATGGCACGCAAGTCTCGAGGCGAATTTAAAAAATAGCGTTTGTAACGTCGTCGCTTCTTCATGCTTTTCATTATATTTCCGAGTGGTTCGCTCATAAACGGTGGTGTACGTAACGTAAAGAGCTCCAGCTAAAAACATAATCCAAAAGTAAACTTGTTAAATAAAACAATAACATCGCAGTGAGTCGCGTCATTTTCGTATGCAGCAAACCTTCATTACTTTCCCACCGACCGAACTCAATTTCGCGATACGTCGGCAACCGTGAGAGAGAAAAAAGGGAAGCACTCGCGAAATGTTTACCTTAGATCGGACCACCGACGCATATTCGCAAAGGTAATTGCGCGCGTTTCAGCGCATTGCGTAATACAAAAATACGTCTGTACACGTGTAGAGATACGCTGGATATTGAAGTTGGATACGAGATAAAAGAGCCGAGTAACTGCTTGCTCTTTCCTTCTGTACTTTTACCAGTCGCTCGTAAATGGAATTTCTGTCGATGTCGCTCGCTTTGTTAGTTCTCGTAACGGGGGCATCGCCATGCGCGAATCGTTGCTCCTCTTCCTCCTGGATCTCGTTCATTCGTCTTCGTCCAGTCTTCGAGAGGAGCGAGAAAGAGTGAGAGAGTGAGAGAGAAAGAGAGAAAGAAAGAGAGAGAGAGAGAGAGAGAGAGGGGGAGACAGATAGACAGAGAGAGGGAGAGAGAGAGAGAGAGAGGGAGAGAGAGCTGTGGTCGAGATCACGGGAAGGTTAATCGCGCTCCGATCGAGCATGAGCGTCGAGCGGAATCGCACAAAGATAATCCGTGAAGTAGAAGGCGGAGAGGACGCGGACAGCGGATGTCGCGCGCGTGGTACGTGGCAATACGATGATCAGATAGCAAAGTCGGAACAAGAACGCGCGACGTTGCGGGACACAGGAGAGCTTTCAACTCACGTCAACTTTAACGCCCTCGACGCGATAGCTGTGCTTCGTAGGTTCCCCTCTAGGCACGTATCTGTAGAATTCCTCGTGATCCTTGTACCACGTGATGGAGTAAAGCTTGTCCGCTTCTAGGTCGTATCTGAAACAAGAGAGCGAACGATGCGTGACTTATCGTTAAGAAAAGCGCCGGTCGAACAGTTTCTCGACGATTTGTTTATCTATTTGTTTGCGCTAGGATTCCGCGCGCGTGACAATACGCAAGAGTAAGAAGTTTCTTTCTGATAAAGAACGGCACAGACATATTGGACGAGCTGGAATATTCGGGCTCGTTTGGGACGCACGATCGTGAAGAATTCATACGTTCAACGTTGTAATAGAAATGCGTTTAAACGCGTTTCGCGAACGAGAGTTTGCACATTGCACATACGTTCGACTCGGTGAATCTTTACCCTCTGCAAATGCATGGTTCCGATCGATTGATCGTTTCCTTGTATCGATTCTCGAATTCTCTGAGAAATGTTCAATGCGCCGATGCTTACGACGAACGGTGCTATATGTGTATGTACGTCGCGTGTCTCTGTATATAGAAGAGGTTCTTCCTGCGTGTATATGTAGTTGTGTCATTGCATCCTGTTTCAATTATTTCTATCAAGATTACCGGATATGAAACAGAATGGCCATTAAACAAATAAATAAATATTTCGTTTTCTCTCCCTCTCTCTCTCTCTCTCTCTCTCTCTCTCTCTCTTTGTCTATCCTCGGCGCGTTTCTCTTGGTTAATATCGATTAGCCGAGACCGAGGACGAAAGCAGATGAAACGGTAGTCGTGACGCGTACGAACCGCGGAATCGTTTCTCGATTAGTCGCAGAGTAGACCGTTTCGATGGTTGGGCCGTGCGAGTAATGGAAACTGTTACCGGTTTCCGGCAACGTATTTGAAGTATCGAGCGCGCGTTTGATGTATTTTTTGCTTTACATATCGGAGATTTCGTTCGTTTATCCGATATTCCATGGAATCGTCTCATCTGGTCTCGGTGTCTCGTTTTGTTTCGTTATCCCGGCTGTTCGGTCTTCTGCGGTTCGCGAATGTTATACAACTGAACGTCGTTGCGTTTTGGAAAAGGGCGGTGAACGTTTTCCCATCCACAAAGGGGAACAAGCAACGGGACAAGGAAGAGACGCCGGCGATACGAAGGGCGGTAATCGGCCGGGTAAAAACGATTCGGGTTCTCGCGTCGCACGATAAACGGGACAGCGGTTGCCGAGAATCGTGCGAGCTACGTGTTCGTCCGTAGGTATGCGCTTTAACGTGATTACAACGATGCCCGGCACGAAGGAAGGAACGGGCCACTGTCGCGTGACAAGCTTCCAACCTGGCGAACAACAATTACGGTAATTGATCAACATCCGCGATCCAAGCGTAGCGTCGCGAATCGCATCAATTTGCTAATCGAGTGCTTTCCTCTCGTTCATCGTTCTCCCGTCGGGGAATTAAAAAAAGATCCCTCGGAGGATTCTCCGTTCGCGTCCCATCTTCGAAAACCGGAAATCTTTTAGCTGGGATAATACCACGGAATCGAACGTCCGGAGGATTTTACAAGCGAACGTGGTTTCTCCGTCCCTTCGGCGCCCTCCCACCCGCCGCTCTCTCTCTCCCCCCGTACCCTCTCTGTCCTCGGATAGTTTCCTTCGTCGTAACGAAATCGAATCGACCTCCGCTCTGCTGTCCGCCCTTCTTCGGTGATCGTCGTTCGTCAACACCAATACCGTTCGCGTTCCGCTATCGGAATCGCCGATAAAATCGCGAAGCGCAACAGGCTATTCCGCTGGAGCGCGAGCTGGAGTGCAACGCGATAATTAATATTTGTAAAGTAATTAAACTAGCACGTTTGTGTTGGAGCGGTGCGGCGATGTCTGGAGTCACCGTGGCGCGATACGTCCTGCCTTTCGCATTCGCTGCCTGCCTGGCGTAATAGCATCGACCGTATCCGGCGGAACGATCGCGGGTAACGCGCGACGACGATACTCGCTCGTTGGGAAACTCGTCGACTAATACGCGGTACTCTCATCCTCGAATTGGACCCTATCTATTGTACACACTCTGCTCGCGGCGATCGTCTCGATAACGAAGCAGCGAGAGGACCAGCTTATGTTTATCAGCGATTAAATTTTATCCGCGTCGTATTTTACTCCTCCTCTGCCATTCCTAGACGGCTGGACGCGTCGTCGTTTCTCTTATTGTCGTGCGCGTCTAGCCTCGTGTCTCGATCGTAATCGTCCTTCGGAATTTACCCCGTCGGCATCGCCCCTTTCCCCTCTGCCATTCTCTCAACTCGTTAAATTGCGTTGCAACGGAGAGTCGGTCGATTACGTTTCAACGTGGGCGTTCTATATCGTCGAGGCAACGACGAGAAGAGTACGATAAGGTAGTTGCACGCCGCGTTACCGTTAGATACCGTGCGACATCGTATGGAACGCGTCGATGCTCCTGCTGTAGGATGTTGTATCGCGACGTCGTTTGCGCAGTCCGTTGGCCAACTAGCCGGTTACTTGGTTGCTCGGTTGCTCGGTTGCTCGATCGTTGCACCGTTGCGGAGCGACACGGTCGCATAGTGACATCGTCGCATACCCGACGTACCCAAGGGGGGCATCCGGTAGGGAGGGGTTGCTCCGCTTCCGCTTGCATTGGCACCGGTGCTGCTGTCGCCATCGCCGTCACCGTCGCCGCCGTGGAGCTAGCTCCCTAGTTGCCAGCTGCAGCTACCGGAAAAGGGATTGCCGCATTCGAGCGTAGGTGCACAATTTGGAGGGCTGCGTCGTGGGATTGATTTGCATCCTCCGGCTCATTTGCCGGGTCGTGTCCTGCGGGAACTCCCCCTTCGCCTCACCTCGGATTTCCAAGCTCGCGCGCTCTCACGCTCCGCCTTTCCATTTTCTTTTCTCTTTGTGGCGGCTTTCCCAGCTTTCCCTCCTTTCTATATAGATCCTACCAATTTTCTCTTCCGTCGTATCTGCTTCTTTCCCTTCTTTCCACCCTCCTCCCCCCTTCCCTTCGCTTTCCCTTTTTTCTCCCGGACCTTTCGTCGTAGACGGCAAAGCGGAAATCTTTTGTTTCGACTCGATTCCATCCGATACGATTCGATTCGATTCGTCGAGTATGCTGCACGTGCGCGCACGGTATCCGCTCGTCAACGAGCTACAGCGACGGTGTACAGGACCGCGCGCCAGGCAAATTTCTCTCTTCTTTGATCAAATTATCGCGCGTCGGATTTGCGAGTCGCGGTAGAACGCGCAAGAGGGAAGCTACTTTATATACACCGGGCACCCCGTTGTTCGCAGCCGGAGAGAGTTTCGGTGCAGCAGCGGAAGGGCCGAAGCTTCAACGTATCGCGACTGTACGTCGTATCTCGTATGCGCGTAAAAGCGTTCTTGACGTTGGAAAATCGCCCAACTATCTTCGTTCCGTCGTCGCTCTATCATCTCGTTCGATGGCCCAGACGGAGCTCGGAGAAAGCGTTTTTCCGCCTTCGACTACCATTCGCCAGCCATTCGCAGAAGTTGCGCCGAGTTGGAAGATTTGTAACGAAGAGAAGTCGATCGTTCTTCTGTTCGAAAAGTTGCGAGAAAGGAGTGCGTCTCGGCGTACGACGACCGTCCATCGCACACTCCGTCTCTGGACTTTGCTTCCGATTCGAAGATTCCGTTGAACGCTTGCGAAGCGTTAGTCGCGCTCGGAAGAATCCGGTCGTGATCTCCGTGACGGTGAAATTTCCCGGAATCTCGACGGGTGCGAGCAAGAAGACGAAGGAGGGACGGCTGCTCGCGCGCCAAAATCACGAAGGAACTTGGTCGTTGGTCTCCGCGCCCCGTTAAAGCCGCTCGGAATGCCGTTTGGAACGGGACGAAACAGGCGAACCGGGATTGAACAGGACGGAGAACGGAACGGAGAATGAAACGAGGTGAGCTGAAACGGGTTGCCGGAACGAGACAGGACGGAGCGAGGTTAGGAGCGGGATACGGAGAAGAGAAGAGGCGACGCGCCGGATAAACCAACAACCGAGCGCTCGCTGGGGACGGTAAACTAATTTGCAATTTATACCTACGTCGGAAAACGATCCCCGTCTCTTTGCTGCGTCGTGCTGCCGTCCTAGCGCTCGACTGGCACCCAATATCAAAGAACTTCGTGTACATGCTCGTCGTTCAACTCTTTCCTTTTTCCGCGAGAGAATGTCGCTTCTGTCGAGAAAAACGGTACGTCGACCCGGATAATCGAGGATACCGAGCCAAACAAACGACGCGTTCTACCCGAACAGCCTCCCTCCCTCTTCGCTTTCATCCCCTCGCACGTTTCCTCGCCTACTGGCCGACCAAGCGATGATCGTTTCCATCGGATACGACTCTGCGAATGGACACGATCTACCGACTCCTAGCGTCCTTTGAATAAATCACGTCGATTTTACGAGTGTACGAGAAGATGCCGAGTACCGCGCAACACTACCAGCGAAACGTCAATTTAGCTTCGAACCTCGTTAATTACGCAAATCGTCACGTTCCCGTTCTCGCCTTGCCGCTCCACCCTCCTCTCTTCCTTCCATTTTTCGAACGACTTTCGGTAGGTCCTATCCTCGACGCGCCTCCCAAGACGTCCGAGGATAAACAGGACATCGATCGTATTTATCGTCGAGAGTGTCGCGCCGGCCTGTCTTTATAAAGCTCGATGCTGATCGTCGCACCGCGACTGCGTGAAAATCGAGAAACGAGGGACCGAGGGGAAAACGATATCGCCGCTGTTTCGTTCGCTCTTCCGGCCTATGAATCAGCTCTATCGTGAGCCTTGTTCCATAAGAGAAGAAGAATGAGATGAGAATACGAACGGCTGGGTGTTTTGACAGGACCATGAGGGACGAGGACGCGGAGAAAAGAGCTGGACGAACGCGTCACGTTCTACAGTTCGAGAGAAACCGAGCGGAAGGAAACGACGACCAAACGTAAGAATGAGGAGTCGGAAAGTCGCGAGACTTTGGACTTTCGGTCGTAGAGCGGAAAGACGGCGACCTACTGCGCCAAGGTCCTTTCGCACCTTTTCCTCGTTCCGAATTTCTCGACGTACAGCGGAGCCCAGACTCCGATTACGCGGATCTCGCGTGCTTTTTGCTATTTCGTTGCCATGTCCATACAACGGTACAGCGCCGAGATAGATAATAACGTTCGATCGTCTATCGGTGCCACTTACGTATCGCTAAGTTGCCCACTTACAAAATTAAAATCTAAAAAAAGCAACGACGATTCTCATACAGTACTATAACACGTTTCTGGCAACTGGGTCAAGCTATAACTTTAAAGCGGTAGAAAATAGATGAATATTTCATTGGACAAGCTTAAATCGTTTCGAGTGGCGCGTCGCGCTGTACGCGCGTCTCCCTCGCGAGCGAAATCGTTTCAAGATTCCAGCGTCAATGCTGAAAAAGAAGCAATACGTAACTGTATTTATTATTAGGTAGCAGGTACTAGTTGGATACACGACGATCTTTGCTTCGCATTTTGCGACGAGAAGACGACGGCGAAAGCACGGCGATTACCGTCTCCACCGAGGATAATCTGTGCCTCGATGTCAGAAGCAACGAGGCGATATTTTTAATCTCTGGGGGAGGGCTAGATCGATCGATCGAAATACAGGAATAGCGAAAAAGTTTCAATTCAATATCGCAACGTTACGCCGGTTCGCTGTTCTCAAGTTATTGAGTTTCAAAACGTAATAGTTCGATAGAGTCTGTTCGAGGATACGTGCCAGCGGCGCGCAGGATATGCCACTCTAACTGACGAATTTTGCTTCTCAACTTTATAATTCGATAACGCACGACCGATTCGCGAATTCGAACAACGTCATTCGACAACCTGCGCTCCACTCGCGTTACGATTTTCTTCTCCGTTTCTCGTCCTTCCCCTCGCCGTTCCATGACGCTTAAACAGAGTTTCTGACGCGTCCGAGATACAGTCGACAACGCGTAGATATTGTACGACGGCGGCGTTGGTCCCAAGAAAAATAACGCCTAAGACCAAGCGTGGAAAATTGAAAAAATCTCTGTCTTGCGCGCGGCTTCGTGTTCTGCGAATTAATCTTGGGATTTTGCTCGGCAGCTGGCTGGCTACGCGGATGGGATCAACGCGTTGATTCAATCGATCGGTTTTCGCGATCAACGGTGCAATTTGGTTCGTTGCGTCCGTCTCGTCGGATATTATCGAGCGATCTCGCGGTCTAGGTCGACGACACGTTCGCGGAAACCGATTTTCCCGTCGAAATCAAAGTCAACTCGGCAATTGCTCGCTGTTTCTTACACTGCTCGTGAAAACAAGTACCCACTAGAAACGCAGGCGCGCGCGCGATATCCAACGGTCGACCTTATTTTCTTCGTGAAAAGTCGTTGAGTCCGCGCCACTAATTAGAATGCATATTCCGACTGGCCGTAATTGTAGGACGCGCAATGCTGGCACCATAATTTCATTACGTCTTAATTAACATGGTGGCACGCGCGCGGAGCTTAAGGATCCACGAAATATCATCGAGGACACGTTACACGGTTAATCCGCGACCACGGTCGTTGCTTCCATCTTTCCCAAAGTGTATTTCGATGTTCAGTAGGACTTTTAACGATTATTTAAGTCGCGTTACGACAAAGGGTTAGGCGATACGATCGAGAACGAGACGGATGTACGCTCTTGTCTGTTAGTCACGAGACACTCGCTAATTTCCAGCAAGCAAGCAAGCCTTAACGAGACAAGTTTTAGCAAAATATGTCTAATAAATCTCGTAAACTTTCAACATATTCTCGGATAATTGAATGTTTCTTATAATATACGCGGTTAACGAGCGTTAGACTTCGTTTTGCGATAACGTACACGAAACATCGAATCGAAGCTATAGAATTTTTCTGTACGAATGATTCGTCGGTTACACGCACGCTGCGCTCGAGTACAACGTGGCCTAATTTTTGTTGCATATTCGAATCGGACCTTCGGCTTTTGTCATTTTGTCAACGTGCGGAGCAAAAGGTGGGACAAAAAGTAAATCATTTTCCACAATTTTAATGCTAACGAGTAAAATTATCGTGTAACGTATAGTACATACGTTTGTATCTCGTTTCTCGTTCCTTAGTATTCAATAAATACAAACGGTATTTCAAGCAAGCGTCACATCGACACGCGTCGTACGTACGCAGGCATAACGCGCGAGATCACGTGTAAATGTACTCGTGTTCGACAGATTTTTATTATCGATTTATTCCAAAACAATGCTACGATAAAACGTCACTCCACATTTTCGATTTATTTTTTCATGTAGATTTATACCACTCTTTCGTGTTTTAGTACGAGTCCGAAAACAATCCGTATAAATCAACAGAGAAATTAATACGAATGATCGATATTTCTGCCGTATTCTATCTATCGTATCGAAAACAGACCAGATATCATGCTAATTTACATGTAGCACATTAGCGTTCAAATTAAAAGTATTTACCAATACCATCGCGCAACATTAACTCGGAAGTAATGGAATAACGTATTTCGTTACGATACGCGTATTTTCAAGCTTGCGGATAACGTATTAAAGTGGCCGAAACTTCGTACGATTATTATTCCAAAGTTCTTCGTATCTTCGCTATGGTAATAAGCTCGCGGGAAACGGGAAACGGGAAACTCTCTTCTTTAAAACGATTTCAGTTTTATACTGTTACGACTTTCCATTCCTGAGATATCATCGTTTAAAGCGGAGCATAATGTTTAACGTTTTAATATCCGCGATCTTCCTATTTCCGCGATCGAATCTCGCACGCGCACCTACAGTTACTGACCTACCTCGCAGTATCCGACGTCTTACGCGGATGGTCAGCGGCGCGTTGAGCCGATGACGTTGTTTTTTTTTTACTATTACGATCACGCGCACGCATTTTCCGCGAGAGAACAGACACCATTCGCTGTTTCTCGTAATTTAGAGCTTCGAGGTTTTACATCTCGAGAACCGATCGACCTTTTAATTCGACGCGATTACAAATACGAAAATCACACCACAAAAGATTTATCTATTCGGCTTCTCTCTCGTCGCTGTTCTTTGATACTCTCACGTTATACCGTGTGTTCTGCTATTCTGTATGATTTTATCGAAGCTACGAAGACAGGTCTGTTCGAAACTCCGTCCTATCAACGACTCCGTGATATCTAAAACTCCCACGGCAAGCTTTATGCTGCAGGGTTTTAAAGCCTCGTGCCCTACGTTGCGTTGCTCCTTCAGCGCGTCCTGTCTCTGCAAGGGGAATAGATGTCGTCTGGTATGGGAACGAACGGCAGTTTGGTCAACTCTGCGGAAGTTTCGCGGGGTTTAGTTGGCTGTAGTAACCGTTAAGGCGCGTACTCACCAGTAAACATGTTTGCAAACATTTTACGACCATTCTACGATTTTCTCACAAACGCTTCTCGTATTAACCGACTCTCGACCAGTTCTAAAATCTATAGCCGGCGTTCGGCTGACGATTCGTTCGGCGCTATTTACGCGACTGTTGTTACCTACAGTTAGTCGAATCTCTGATCGATCGCGTACTAACAATACGGTCATTTGGAAAAGGTCGAAGGCCACCAGCTATCGCTATCGGTATTCGTTTATATGTCGGGTAGCTTCGAGCCAGATTTTACAAACGACGAAACGAAGATAAAGCGAAAGAAACGATCGAGCAACACCCGAGCAACAGCCAAGTACTCGAATGCCTTGCACCGTCTTCGCCCTTCGCCTATGAATCGTGGTTAATCGAGATTCGTTAACAGAGATTCGCCGAGACCCGTCGTTTCCTACCGGAAGAAACTTTGATTCCGCGCCAACTACTGGACTCGCGCAATTACCGGCCATACGACAACCCCGACGAAGACGGGGGGAACGAACCGCTACGATGATCGACGCAGGGACGCTACAGACTGCGCGTTCCAACTCGCTGGTCGTTCACCGGAGGGCGAAACGTTCGCTCGAGTTAGGCGTTCGAATTCGCGTTCCAGGCGATAGACAACGGGAACGAAACTTCTGCATAGTTGGAAGCAACTCGGACCTTGTTCAACGAGAAGCTCTCGTGGCTGTTCGCGAAATCTGCGAGAATGGCCGGAAGAGGACGAGGAATCGTAGCCGGAAGAGGACGAGGCACAGGGACGCCACGAAGCGGACGCGCAAGGGAGAGGCCAGGGTTCCGCGAACGAATTCGAAAGAGATCTCGCGGGAGTCGAAGATTGTACGCGCGCGGATGCCTCGGGAAGCATCTTTTTCAGGCGAGAAACCCAACAGAGGTAAGAGGGAAGCTTTCCCGCTCGGATTGCGGTCTACGATATTGCGAGTATAAATAAATAAAGCGCGAGGAGAGAGCGGAAAGATATCGAGATTCCTAGCTCCAAGGGATTACCGATCCATCCTCCTCTTCTTCTCGTCTTATTTTTAATCTTATTTACCGTCTCGCTCGGACGCTAAGCGTAAACTCGATACGTTATTGGCTGGCATCTTATCGATGTCTTTACGAGTTCTTCTCGTCTGGTTTCCCCTGCTGTAAATAAGAGAGAAAAATCGCTCGACCCGTCTTCGCGTTTCTTCGTTGCGGCTCCCACTCGTATCGGACCACTCGATCGCTCGCGTCCGACTCCAACGGCTTTGTCGTTTTCCAGGGATTTATTCGCCGGATGACCGCGAATCGATTTATCTCGCGTGAATTGAACGCGCGCTGAGAACGTCGCCGGCGAGGTAGGATCGTTATGGGAGACTGGCGCGTGACGACGCGACGTCGAGTCAGACGAAAAATGCCAACGGTTCGTACGCCGTGGTTCGCAAGCGTTACGACACCTGTTAGCCTCGCGCAGAACGTCGTAGCGAACGCGAATACCAATATTTTCCAATTAATCACATCGGCTTCCTCGTTAATCGTCTTTGTGTGTCAGCCGTTTTCGTCCCTTCGAACGTCCCGATATTTAGGCAGAACGATGCACGCGTTTGCTTCGGCAACTACGCAGCCGACGATGATTTCGCGCCTGTCGTTCCCGAATGTGGCACCTGTACGGTCGATCGTCGCCGGTCGATCGAAGAAAGAGACGCGAAAGGACCGGCGAGAATCTCTTTGAAAACGACACCGCTCGACGACGTTGCACCGCGTCCGAGTACCCTTACCTGCACTCGAGAAGCGCACTCTGGCCCCTAAAGGAGTACGGCGGGACGCTTATGTAAAGCAGCTTCAGTCCAGTCACTGTAACAGAAAGAGGAAACAAATTTTTTTTTCTTTAGACACCGACGGAAGCCACATCTTCCCGTTTGGTCTTCCAACTTTCGAAAAATGGGGTGCAAGGACTGGCCGCCGAAAGTCAAAGGTTAGCCAGCTAGCTAGCAACGGCATCTTTGCGACCGTTGCTGAGGACCTCTTTCGATTCAAATCCCGCCGAACGCTTGACCTACTGAGAAGCGCACAATGAAAGCGTTAAAAAAAAAACACGGCACTCTGAACGCCACTCTGTCCCGAATGACATTCCTATGATAAAATCTCGCGGCGACCTTCGAGTCGACCCGTGTTCCGCTTGACTCCAGCCACCGACTATTACTTAGTGCAACGAAGAAAAGCTCGGAAAGTTGTGGCTCGATCGAATGACCAAGAGGCGGGGTACGGAGGACGCGAGTGGATTGTACTAGATGTTCAAACAATGCTCGGCAAACTCCATTGTACTGTCCTTTGTGGCCCGCTTTCCTTTCTTTCTTCTTCGCTTTCCTTCCCATGGTCCTCCCCTACTAGAGAGGCACCCGGAAGAAATTCCATCGGATACGGTTGCCGCGAACAAACGATAAACGACACGTAACGATAAATATAAATAAATAAGTAGGTAAATAGAAAGAAAGAAAGAAAGAAAGAAAGAAAGAAAGAAAGAAAGAAAGAAAGAAAGAAAGAAAGAAAGAAAGAAAGAAATAAAGAAAGAAAGAAGGCGGTACGTTTGACGAATCCGATTGGTAGAGTGGCCGGCCGGTACAGCGGAGTCGCTAAGCTACCGAGCAGAACCGAGAGAACGAGACTCTGTCTAGCGCTCGGTGCTCGGTTCAAAGGGGTTTGCGTTTAATTAAGCTCGTGCGATATTTTACGACGGTGACGGTACGCGTGGCTATTCCACGGAGGGCCGGCCTTTCTCTGGATCGTAAAATATACCGTCCGTAATGTATCGTTACGCGAGCAGTGCACAGAGACCGGCAGGTGAGTTTGCTTGAATTATTTCCTTCGGAGAGACGCAATTTTTCGTACGTCCTAACGTGATTTCGAGGCGAGCCTCGACCGAGTACGATTCTCTCTTTCGTCCCATCGCGTTTTCTTTTTTTCTTTCTCTTTTTATTTTTTCTTTTTTGCCTCTTTTTCTTTTCTTTCGTAAGCGGAATTTCTACACAACGTAACTTCGGCCCGCGAGTCCAGGACGTTTCGCGTACGTGGCTGGCTTATAAGTTACCGTGCTGGAAAGAACCATTCCCAGTGGTTAATCTCTTCCACGGTCGTACCGCTTAATCCACCACTCACGAACCAAGATACATTGTCCTTCTAATTACCCGGACTATGATCTTAATGGACTTGGAAATGCCAAGCGCGTCAGTTCCGTGTGCAAATTACGTAAACGTGGAAGGACTCTTTAATCGCGATGGTACGCGTTACGACGCGCGACTGGCCGACACGAAAAAGCCGACACACACGGCCGTGTTTTAAATGCGAATTGCAAATTATCGCCGTTGGGCTGCATAGGGACTCCGCCATTCGGTCCTCGCGCTTCAAAGGTATATAGCATGCAGCGTACTCGTTTGGGACTGGCATTGGGGTTGTATCGATTTGCATCTCACCCGCTTGTTTTATCCTTCCAGTTATACTTCGATCAGCAGTTTCGTCGATGAAAACTTCGACTTAAGCCTCTATGTGAAACCGTGTGATCGTGCGCTTGTACGTTCCCATCAAAGCGATACTTTTTAACGCATAGACGGGTTTCGATTACGCGTCGTTATCTCGAGTTAACGACTACGTTGCTCGTGTATACGCGTTTCCAATGGTTCATCGAGCGCGATTCCATTGACGAAAAATCGCACGACGAGAACGGTGAGAAAGGGAACGATGACGTTTGCCCGAAGAAATTTGATTAGGCGCAAATTCGATATCCGTGCATTAACGAACGTTAAATTAGTTTTCGAATGAATCGCGACTCGCTGCGAATCGATAACTCCGCGCACAGAATCGCCGGTTTGACGTCTCGTTTTGGCTTTGCGGGGTCCGGTTTGGAGAGGTTCGTAGCCACGACAATAACGTCGCTTACGGTGTACGTAACGGAATCGTCCATTGAATTAGAGTGCCCGCGGCGTTTCGAGACAAGCGAGTTCGGGTGCGGACTACTCAGCTTTTGGCCGAACGATCGTGACGCGGGTCACAAGTGCGCCCTATCGGCCGCTTCGATTCGCTTTCTCCGCGTTCAGGAATTAATTGCACGCCGGTTCGACTTTGAATAGCCACTCCAAGTCGGCTCTCTACCAAACTCGCCGCTTTCTCTACGCGATCGCGTCCTGTGCCTTCTGTTCCACTGCGTCAGGTACTTCGTCATCAACGATGCTATCTGCACGATGGTATGCACGGTCCGGCCGAACGGCGTGTACGAACGGGCGTAAGGCGATTATTTATGGAAAAATAAAAACTAAACGCGGAATACGTCTTTGTTCTACGAGCGTTTCTCTCCGTTGTCGCGGCAAAAACGAGTCACGAAAATCCTTGCCGATCGTTATTGGACGATCGACGTTAAAATTCGTTAGGAGCGATTCTTCGTTAATTTTGCGCAAATTAATCTAACGAGCTTTCTTCGCAGCGTTGATTCGGTATCGGCCAGGATTCCAATTAAAGCCACAGAGAACCGCTAGTTTCGACCGACCCTTCTCGAATTCTTCGGACCAAATCCGCCAAAGTGAAATTAACGAAGAGCTGTTTAGCTAGCGTTTACCGCGGTACTTCCTAATGTCCGCAAATGCTATCTGTGATGAAATGTCCGAGGCGAAATTCCGCTAACGCGATAACACGGTCGTTGCTACCAGAAGCGGTACCACGAAAATACCAGAATTTTCATTATTATCGTTGCATCCTTTTACTTTCTGTTCGTTTTACGCTTGTGCGATAGGCGATCGATGTTTCGAAACTTATCTACCTGACGACCGATAATTCTCAAGCCATATAACAAATATAAGATGGATTCTCAGCTAGTCTCGACTAGCGAATTCCTATAGTCCAGCGTAGTCCAGTTTTCAAACAATCACCAACGTTTTATGGCATGTTGAACGTTCCATCAAAGTTCTCTTTGGTAGATTTCCTATAACCCACGTATAGCTGGTTTCGATAGTTGAACCAGAAAAATGTTTCAAACACAAGTCCGCTGGTATCAAACGGAGAATGTACTCGTGTTAAAAAAGCTTTCAACAGTAGTGTTTTCTCGCAAAAAAAACCGGTCTTTTGTATTTTTCAAATCATATTCTTAAATTACAAAAAAGAACAATCTTTCGACGTGAAATTTATGAAAATTTATTTACTACAAATAAATGAAAGACGCGGAGAACGATAGAGTTGGAACGTGATTAAATTGAGAATTATCCTGGCACGGTATACGCATGCCGGCAAAAAATTCCAAAAATAATTTCCCGTAGAACGAAGCGCCACGTGAAAAAGTTTCGTTCTATATTTTCGATTTGTTTTTTCACGTCGTATCGCTCCCTTGTCGATTACGCGAGCGTTCTGCGCGCATATATTCGAGTGCAAGAATGCGAATATCAAATAGCCGGTTTATCCCAAAAGAACAAAAGACTTTGCATTTTATCTACGAACTCTATGTTCGTCGTCGTCTCGTCAAAACGGGACAACGTCGCCTCGTTTTGACGACGTGCGTCACGATTTCCCGTTGGATGCGCTAAATGCGCGCCACTAGCTTCCTTTTCTTCTTTTTCAAACATCGGACCAGCGTGTGCAGCGATACGATCGTATCCAGCGTCTATGTACGAGATGTTTTGTCCGTCTCTAGTGCTCCGGTTAGGGAAGCTCCGTCCTCGAATTCCGCCTCGATTCGTCGAAATCGTAAAAGCCAATTTGCCTGTGATTCAAGGCAAGCAAGATTAATTGGCACGGTAACGAGAGAGCGATACTCATTGAGTTCCGTTTTTCGTCCGGAAACGCACCGGGCTCTATTCCGATTTCCGTCGTCGCACAATATCGTCACGAGCTGAAAAATTCGCGGTCGGCGGAGAATGGCGAAACGCAGCAACCGCGATACAAAGATAGTTCTCCCTTAGACGTTTTTTACTCTGCTTCCGAACGCTCGCCGCGAAAAGGCTTACGGTTAAAAGCGTTTTATTCGCATAGACGCGCGTAATTCGCTCTCCCCTCTCGGTCAATTCGTAACGAGTGACGATTCACGAGCCATTTTTTATACGTCGACCGTGTAATTATATGCGCCAGTTGGTGAATCGTTTTCTTTTTCTCTTTTTTCCTTCTTCTTTTTTCTTTTTTTTTTTTTTTTTTTTTTTTTTTTTTTTTTTTTTTTTTTTTTTTGGAAACAAACGAAGAAACACAAAGAATTCAGAGATAAGGGGGTTGGCTTTGTAACACCGTGCGTATAAATTCTATCGCGGCACCGTCGATGTAGAATCCTATCGAACAATTTCTCTTTTTCAACTATAACGCCGCATTGTAAATAATAAATTTTCTTTGGCTGGCCGAACTATTATTCAATACATAATCGCTCGTGTATACCGCAATTAATTAATTACCATGGGATATTACACAGCCAGATTCGTTTCACAGAGTTCATTTCGTCGAAGAAAATCCGAACCAGGCAATTCATCCGACTTGAATGAAAATGTTTAAAGCTAGCTTAAATCACTTACGCATTCACTTTTAATCACGGCACGAACCGATTCGAATTTAATCCTTTCAGAAAGCAAAACAAGTGAAATAATGCTAGTAAATCGTACAACGTAAATCTAAAATAAACGCCATTAAAATTATACGTACTGTACTTTAAATAACGAACTGAACGAATTCGTAACCGCAAAACTTCATGGTGAATAGATAAGAATTTCGTCCGATAAAATTAAGCGGAAAACGTAAATGCGAGAGTATCGCCACTTCGGGTGATTCGATTCGATTGCCGGGTACTGTAATTACGAAGATAGTAAGCGTGGTATACAATTTTATCCCGTCACACACTTTCACGCATTTTTCTCCCATGGTTGGCTCGCAACGATTCCAGGAATTCTTTGACAGGATCGTTCGATCGGAGGCGATCGGAGCGCGGGAACGCGAGAGAGAAAAGAATTCCTCGTGTTCCGGATCGCGAACGCGCGACCGATTGGCCGAGCGAAATTGTTGCTCGATAGAGAGAACGTTGGCCGGACGGACGTCCGAGAAGTCGTTATCTTATCCTATATAGCGGTTGTTCGGCCAGGTAGGCAGTTAACTCGTATCTGGTCACGCCACCGGTTAAATTCCCCCTTACGTACTTATCGCGAATTAAAGCGCTCCTTCAAAGGGGGCCGGAGACACGGAAAGGTAAAGGCCGTCCTTGTATTATCGCGTTCGGATGAGTTTCACGCGACCGCTCTACCGTCAGTCGACATTAACGTTTTCATTATGCGATTACGATTAACCATCCTGCAAATCTGTTATTTTCTTTTCGCGAGGGTCGTAGCCTCCCTCTTCCGTTTATCCACGTTACGTTATCCGTACGTACGAACGAACGTGGCTGGCACGTCTGCGACCACCTTCGATGATACTTGCGATACCGATTTCGAGTTTGTCCTGCGCGTTTCTTCTTCCCTCCTTCGAATGTTCCGCCAACGATCGCGGACTGGGTTAACGATCGTGAGTGGTGAGCTTTGAAAGCACAGACGATCGTAACGAGGTGTAAAACAACGATAAAACGGACTCGGTTGGACGTCGTACGACGTCCGCGTATCGTACGATCGTAACATTACGACAAAGTGGCGTTGGAATCGGCGGATGTCCGTTTGGAAATCGTGCCGAATATTTGGCAACGTCGTCTCGTCCGTGCATCTCCACTTTTTAAGCAATCAAAACTATCGCGTGCTCTATACACACAAATAGAACGTCGAATAACTCTCCTTCCAGCTTTTTATCTCTTTACAGTTGTAAGATCAACGCCAGATAATACGTGTTGGTAATTAGCGCAGATTGCTGGTATACAACGAGTTGCCATAATTTCCGTCAGCTACTTATTTTTCTTAAATAAATCGATCGTTCTACTCGAGGCCCAACTCGAAGTCGAACTTTAAGGGACGTTGAAGCGCGGGTGACTGCTCCTCGTACAGCCCTACTTTATCATATATTTGCCGCTGGCGTATATCCGGCTGAACTTTTCCCAAAGAATTAATACGTATTTCGTCGTTCGGCGATTTATTCTCGAGTACACCATCGGACCGCAACGACGGCAATTTATTAAAGCGCGAGCAGCGTATCGTGCGTGCGTACGCACATAGGGGTGCGTGTAGGTTGGACGAAGGAGAACCGTCGAGAAATAAGTGGCGAACACGGAATGTGTGCCGTTGCCCGAGGCCGGACAATCCAGGCGGCGATATAGAAGCGCCTTCCCCTCGACTCGTATCTTTGGTTTCGGTGGCTCGTGTTCCCTCCTACCGTGTAGCTAAAGGTTGGCGTAGTCGTGACGATAAATTTATCCAACGATAAGAGAGCCGATTTTTGTCTTTACGAGCCTCGGTGGGCCCTTCTTTCTGGGAGGAAACAGAGGAGAAACGGAAAGACAAGTGGAAAAAGAGAGAAAGAGAGAGCGGCCTCCGGGTTATGGCGTGACCGCGTCACCACGCGCGCGTGTCCCTCGGCACACAGCTATTGTAAGCAAAAGGAAAAAGAGGAGTGAAAAAGGAAGGGAAGGAACGACACGGGCGAGCAAAAGAGAGGGCCGTCTAAACCGTGGCTTGTATGTACGTTCATGTACGCCCTCGCGTAATGCTATCGAGGCACATTTTCCCCTCGAACGCCTGCTGGGCGGCGAAGGGCGCCGGCGATGCCGGTCAGGCGCGTAAAAACCGCGTACAGATCGCACGCCGTCCGTTTCCGTCGTTGTTTTCGACAGAGAGAGAGAGAGAGAGAGAGAGAGAGAGAGAGAGAGAGAGAGAGAGAGAAGGACGTAGCTTGGCTCGAGGGTAGAGAGAAAAGAAAGAAGACGATCGTGTCCAATGGACAGTGGAGTAGCTGCTGGTATTTCACGTGCTTCGCGAGTTCATCGATTGCATTGGCCTCGCGGCAACGCGAAATGGGCGAAGGGGAGAGGAGAGAAAACTAAAAGAGGAGCGCAACGCGCGCGCGGTATATGTGCACGGTTGGCTGACTCAGCTGAAACGCATGCCACATTAATATTAATTATCACGTAGACGGGGCGCGTGTCGTGTCGTGCACTACTTTTTTCGGCTGAAAACGTTCGGCTCGACGACGGGCCTCTCGAGAGACAGAGAGACAGAAAGAGAGAGAGAGAGAGAGAGAGAGAGAGAGAGAGAGAGAGAGAGAGAGAGAGAGAGAGAGAGAGAAAGAGAAAGGACGGGAGCGAGATCGACAGGGAGAACGCGGATCGGCTAGACGAGCGTACCATCTCCTTTCGTTCGACCGCGATCTTTTTTCCTTTTAATATTCGCCACGCGACAAGGGGGAACAAAGTGGCCAGCTTTGCGATTAATTATTACCGTGCGCAAACCAGAGAACCGCTCGGGGAGAGAAATTTTGCCACGAACACAATTTTTCGAAATGTCTGGCGGGAGGGTCGAGAAGGATCCTGGAGAATGACAAAGGTCAATGGATATCCGGGTTTGCCGGAGTACGGCCATATATCGTGAGAGTCGAAAAGACCCATTAAGGACATTTGTTTGACCTATGAATCCGGTGGAGCTGATGTGACAGAAGAGTCGACCGTGCAATGCGCGGCAGTTTTACCTACGCCACGAACGTTGGTGTACGAAATAAAACGGACGAAGAGGCTACCGTCTGACACTCTGCGTTTCTACGACAAAAATCGAACGATAATTATCCAGCGATTTACGATCAACGATCGACTGCAGATTGCGGATAGCGCTGGTATCGATGCGATCGATTCCAACTTGATATCGACGGATTTGAATCCTCTCCGATCGGTAGAAAATGCCGCAAACTGTCAAACGTACAACGCGATAGCGACTCGCGAAACGGTAGCTGAACGTTCATCGTCAAACTGTTAACAAAATGTTTGCTTCCTTTCCGCAGCTGATTACTGATCTCGCGAAAACGAAGAAGTACGTAGACGGAAATTTCGTTGGAAACATCCAGCGATCAGGAAATTCTTTCGTGCGTATCAGGGATAAAGATACGAGCGATGTAGAGGATGAACGAACGCGCGGACTCGATAGCAGCGGAGGGAAAGTTTTCTCATTGCGTCGAACGAGATAGGTATCGGAAGTTTAGATACGAGGTTGGAACTCGTTCTCGCGGCGATTTCCAAGATAACGCTCTCTCGCAATCTCGGTGAATGGACGCGAAGAAAGCCACGCGAGGAGAGATAGCTGGACCCAATTAAAATCAATCATTCGATATTTATGGAGAGCTCGTAGTGGAACGGGTCGAGTTCCATGCGGCTCGATGTTCCCCGAGGGGTGATACGGCTGGTTCGGTACACATAACCCTTCCATCTGCCATGATACGATAATGGCGAAACCCTCGTGCAGCCTGATACACGGAGACAAACGACCGTGTGTGTGAATTGGGACACGCGCGCACCACGGTTTGTCGTCACCTCGCCAAAAACTGAGCTCGACCGGGAACGACTAAAACGAGCCAAGGGAAGAAAATGGAGCGAGAAACGTAACTGGAGCAAAATACAGCCGGGTAAACATCCGTTCGCACAGTCGGAGAAACCAGCTCGACCGACAGCGATAACGAAATTGCGAGAGAATTTTCCTGTTCGCCATCCTCCTTCCGATGTAACATTGACAGAGTATCGTCGTCGCTTACGGACCATTTTGTGTACTAAGCGAATTTGTACGAGAAAGGGCAAAATGCCCGCGAACGATGATGACAAGAATAACGATCGCTGTGACGAAAACCGGGACTGCGCTGCTTTCGGATTTTCCATCCAAGATGATTGTTCAAAATAGGGAACTTGCGTCTTACTGATTTCGATGATTTTTATCGAGCGATTTCTTCCTATGCTCCGTCGCTCGATTCTACGTTTCAAGACACAAAGGAATTTGCGTTTAATGCTACATAAGGCACCCGAGGCATATAATAAAGCAATAAACGTTATATTAAAATAGGCCATTGAAAGGCTTTATTGGGAAGCTATAATGAAAACACGGAATACAAAGGAGGAATAATAAAACATATTGACCGAAAGAAAAGTAAAACAAAGTAAAACAAGAAAATAAAATGTTTCGTTTTCATTGTTTTTCGTCTCAATGAAGCAATATAATATTTGCTTGATATATCTGTATCTTTTGTAAAGTTTCGCACGTATGGAAGCGCAATAGCGTAAAATTGAATGCGATGCTAGAGACCGACATATTATTCCCTTTCTCTATGTCGTATTTTTTCCATAACATTTTAACGAAACTCTAGCTGACCCATGTTTATAAATCATTCTTCCCCTCATTATACCCATAGGATTTATCGACGAAGTTCGGCTGTCGAAAATCCCGCGATGTATACGCGTATGTGTATTTTTGTAGCAATTGAAACGGATTTAGGCTTTTCAACGACAACGGCTAAGCCTGTTACAATTTTCGCCAACTAAAGAACGCCATTTACCGGTATATTCCATAGAAAAACCTGATAGCTGTACACCCTGTTCAAAATAATTGGTCGAACGATAATTCCCCCGTCGGAGAATTCGCGATCAACGTTGTAGGGAATTTCGATCCTTGTCAGCTTCCCGTGCGCGATTATTCTTCGGTCGTGTGGGTCGCGACGAGTGGAGAGAAGGGTCGCATAAGGTGCGAGCGAACGACTGACTAGCGATGTTCGGCCACCCGACGCATTTGAATGTTTAATGAGAGCCGACGATGGGTAGCCACGCTGCTAGTTGTCGATTTCGCCCGTCGCGCAGAAATTTCCATCTAGGATCGTGCACGGCTCGAAGCTACGGTGTTTTCCAGTGTACCGTATGCGAAACTATTTTCGTCGGTTTCGCGATATTCCAGCGACGCGTCTGAAAATCGTATCGCCAGGATGAATAGTAGAACGCCAGATATCTCCGTCGAGGGTTTAATTGTCGTCGACCCGTGTAAACCGCGGCTACCAGTAGACCGCGACTACCAATGTAGTTTCGCAGTAGTATTTACCCAGTTTCGTGCAGGCATTTCGTGCCGTCGCGTCGATCGAATCGAAAGGCACGTTTCGGCGACGCGTGGAGGAACCCAGGCGTGGATCGAACTCGACGTTTCGACCGCTATGCCTGTGTACAAACTGAAACGAAACCGACCGATTGCGAGCGAACGAGAAGAAAACGGTATCGAACGAATTACGACGGAATGGAATGGTGTTCGACGTACGGTTCGATCTCCGATGGACGCGAAAACTCGGACGAGTTCGACGCGGAATTCGAAATCGCTTTGGACAGCAGCCAGAAACGGCTCTCTCGTTCGATAGTAAGTTCGGAGGAGAGTAGGCGGCAGCCCGCGACGCGACGTCCCATTGTTCGTCGACGATGCGTCTTTTCAAAGTTTAAAGACGTTCGATGACGAACGAGCCGGCGGAAACGATTCGTAACGCGAGTGGAATTTTCGTGAGGCGTGCGATGAAGCAGAGAATAAAAAAAAAAGACAAAAAAAAGAAAAAAGAAAAGAAAAAGAAGAAACGGTGTCGGTAAAGTCAGAGAGACGTCAAAGTTGCGGGATAATTTGAATTTCGCAGCAACTTTGAATAGGAAAAAATGTAGGGGCGCGATGTTACCGAAGTTTGACGAATGAATTTTTCCTATCCCTTTTGGCCGTAAAACGGAAAGTAATCAAAGTTCGTTGGGCCCCTGCGCTTACGTATTTTTGTAAACGTTCGCGGTGAAATAACCGGTGGACTCGTGTAGTCGAATTTTTACGCGCGTGTCCTGATATAACCGGCGCGAAGGGAAAAAGGGAGAATCACGGTTGCTCTCCGGACACGGAGAAACAAGAGCCAGACAAGTTCGAGTTGATACGGGACCCGGGCTTCATGCGCTTTCTCCCGCTACTGTGTCGCGGTTACTTTTCCGCGTATTTCGTCGCGACGGCGAGCAACGAAAGTATTATTTCTAATTATCCCGGAACATAGGAATACCAACTCGCCATTTTCAGCTTTGTCTCGCGGTATCGCGGTAAGCGTACGAGCGTTACGACTTTGTTTTCTACCCGCGACTATCTCTCTCTACCGTAAAGCTCTCTACCGTCGGCGAAATCCGAATCTTTGTCGGACGAAGATCCGTCTTGATTCGCGACGATTGAGACGACGGAGAGACCGGGACGAACTCGCTTGAAATCGCTTAACGAGACGAGAGCGCGTCGACCAGACCAACCAGGCCGATGGAAAAAGGGTTCGAAGAGGAATCGATCGGAAGCGGAGCGAGCCAGGGCGAGCGTTAACGATTCGACGCGGCGGCACCAATCGTTTTATCGACGAATTAAGCCGAATTAAGGCTGGCCCTACGGGACGACCACGCGCGATTTCACACGCGAACGTTTTTCCATTGAATTTCGAAAAATTGTTTTATCATCGTTTCCCCTCGTCCTCGCGATATCTGTTGCGCCAAAATGCTACAACAGGGACGACCCATTCGGGAAAATTCGATATTCCTTTGGCTTGGTCGATGCAACACGGCCAACAGCGTTTCGGATACGTATTTTTGCCGGAGCAAAGCAGCTAGGTTCGCGACGTTCGGCGGAAAAGTGGATGGTTCTCGAGCCAAAATGGAAACGGAACGAGAATTCGAAGGTACCGTTGCTCGCGGGAGATAACATTTTTCCAATTTCCCACCTAATGTAAATGCCTTCGAGGATAGAACGGAAATAATTCGTCCGACTAATTTCTCCTCTTTTAGCGTCTTTTTCTTCAGACGTTTCACGGATGGAGAAAGAAGAAAGAAACGAGAGAAAAAGAGAACGCGCAGCGCACGCTAGAGGCGCGGCGCTACGGAAAATAAAACGGAACGAATTAATTAGAAATGTAGAGCGCACCGTGTACACCGTGGAAAATACGAAGCGGTTACGATTTAACGAGTTTGCGTTAGGTTCTCTAAATTGCGGGACAAAATTACGCTGATCTCTGACGGAAGTCGGCGAGGCGCTGTACTGCACGCTCGCACCTACGTGTATCGAACAACAAAATCGAAGCGGTTGGAGAACACTCGTGTCACCTGTCGGAATACGCAGCTAAAGTTGTCGGAGTTGGCGCGCGTTGCGTCTAAATTAAAGAAATTAGCGGTGTACGATGCAAGGATAACTCTCGCGTCGGCAACGCGCGAAAGCGGCCGTGGGCGTTCGATTCTTCGTTCGTTTTCTTGTTCCGTCCGCCGAATATTCCGTATGCCAGCGCGCACGGAAATGGGTTCGTTTCAACGCGTGACGCGTCAACGTCCGTTCGAATTTTATCGACCGGCGGATAAATCGAATTTATCGGAAGACCGAGAAATTTCAGCGACGCGACGGACCGGTCGTGGAAAATATCGAGCCGCGCTCTTTTCCTTCTCGCCGCTCTGTGCTATCGCTGTTTCCCACTTCGTTCTCGCTTCCTTTTTTCCAGAGGTGGCTGTACGCGCGCGGAAAATTAGAGGATCCGAGCAACGGGAGGAACTGGCCGGGCAACTCGATTTACATACCTCGACGGGCCTGGATCGCGTCGGATCAAGTTAGCAGGGGCGACGAGTGAACTTAATTAAGCGCGTGCGCGAATCGTGGTTCGCGGCGTACACGTGCCATACACTTCGTTAAATTTTATTCGCTGTAATTGTGCGACTGCGTCATGTCGAGGCTGGCCCTCGGTTCGACTCGAACCTCGAGTCGAGTCGACGCTGGGCTTCATCCAGCCCTTCTCCCTTTAATTACATCCTCGTCGGAGCTTAAGACCGACTCACCGAACCGACCTTCCTCCTCCTCCTCCTCCTTCACCCTTTTTTCCTACGTTTTTGCTGCCGCGCCGTACACCGGAACTCGACGCGACCGTTTCGAATCGCGACCGTGCGAGACTGAGCCACCGAGAAAGAGACACCCTCTTGTCAACGGATCTTTTACCGCCGTTGCCTCGTTAGTCGAATGTTAATGAGAAAAATCTTCGTTATCCGACATTCGAGCGAAACGTTTGCTCCGAACGGCTCTATCGCCCAACTATCGTACGCGCGTGTCGTTCCTCCTTCCCTTCGCCGGTCCTTCCGCCTCCAATAACAATTGCTCGGCGCTGTGCCGCGTGAACAAGACAGTCCCGAACGAAGAGAACGCGTCCTTCATCTCCGTTCAGATGGAATTCGTCCCATTGGGAGATCGGGTTGTTTCCCGATTAGAAAAAGGTGGGGGGGGGGCGGAAGGATGGAGAACATGGTCGATTCGTAACGCAGATAAAATACGTGGAAACCGGCGAAAAGCGTGGTTCGATCTTGAACGAGGCTGCACTGTATGAAGCGTGAAACGGTGCAGTGACGCGTTCCAACGAATCCCAACAGTTCTCCTAACGACGTCGCATTCCATTACACCGCTTTAAATTCGTCACTTTAACTCGCGTTAACGTCGTTTCGTTACGCGACAACGCTACGATATTTCGTTTAGTCTGGAATTGAAAATTACTACCGCACGAACGCGTCCCAAAACGGCGCGGCGATTGCAACGTGAATATTTAATGCAACGGCAATCATTGGAATTCGGTTGGTAAATTAGCACCATATCGATTTCGCGTGTATGCAAAGGCACGGCCGGCCCACCGTCATACGTATAGCTAATTACGTATTTCCGGGACAATGGACGTAAAAATAATGGAGATAACGCGACGCGCGAAACCGTAGACACTATCGAGGGACGATCGAAACCGAACGATTCGACAAGGATTCTCGCTACCCCGATGCTCTTCGAACGGAAGATGGAAAATTTTCCCGTTTTCCGATTTATCCTTTCACCTGGAAACGGTTTATTGGCGAGCGATGCGTTCGAGTGGAAAGGAACGGGCTGAATTACGGAAGCGATAAAAAACTAACGGCGGCTAGGTGTCGGACTAAGTAATCGTGGACATAAAACATGCGACGGATTCCACTAACGAAAACCCGGCTCTTTCTCCGTCGTAATTAACGAGTAGAGCGGTAATCTACGACAACGGTGGAATTAACGGCAACCGTGAACGGACAGAAGCACGCATCGCGCGACGATACAGTTTGCATTCGGTACAGCGGGCCTGGGCCTTATCCAGGCACATGCACACAGGCGAAGAGCAACAACTGCAACAACAACTTTCACGGATGTATCGATGACGCGTGATCGCGAAAATACTAGAAGGGGGGAGGTGGAGGGGAGAAAGGCTGGAACGTGTGGCGAATCGGTGATTAGTCGTTATCGTAAAGAGGGGAATAAAATCTTGCAGCGACTTTACTGCAACCCACTGCGGATATTTCGTTTCCGGCTCGAGGAGGTCCAAATAGTCGGCGAATCGAAGTTGAAAAGCGCTGAAATCGCACTTTCTCGAGTACCTTTCCAGGAACGCGAGCGAGGAAAACGAGCGAGGCAGGCTACAAAAGCAAAAGGGAGGACAGAATGGCAAGAAGGAGGGAAGGAGAGAGTGAGAAAGGGGGAAAGGCGGTTAAAATGATTAGAGCTTATTGCCGTGCGTGTGGGCAACGAGAGTTCGCGGTTGCTGGTACAGTTACAAAGCTGTAAAACGGTAAACCAGAGATCGACTGGAAATAATTAGACCGTCGCGAACGTTGGACGCCTTCGCGCCCCTTTGGTCGTTGCCCGGTGGACGCGGTAAGCGAGCACAATGCGCGGGACGGACTATCGGCGCTCGAACGTCGAACGCAACGACGTGACATTTGGAAGAATTGTGAGAAACGAGAAGCGAGAAGAGTCAGAATCGAAGGCGGTCAATTACGATACTCTTGGGAAATAACGATCCGTCGATAAGCGTCTTCGTCTCCGACGGAAAATGAGACGAGCACTCGAAGACGATATCGGCGTGCATTTATCAAAGAAGAATACGGTTTGCACGATGCCAGAGGGCGATGAGGCTGCGGCTACGGTTGGAGAGAAGGCGAAACAGAAACCGCAAGAGGGCAAGTTACACGGAGTGTGGAGGAAACGAGGAGGAAAAATGATGAGCCAGAAATAATTAGCGAGGTTGCAGAGCGCAGCCGACCGAACGCAGATGTGCCAAGTCTGTATGAAAAATTAATGACATCCCGTTCTCGGCAGTCTCTTTCCCCTCGCCGCCCCTAACCCTTTTTCACTTCCCTAGCGCCAAGTTTATTCCCTCTTCGCTATTTTTTTCTCTCCTTTTTACTTAAGCCCGGTTTCCCTTTATTGCCAACCCTCTTTTGACGATCTCGCGTGTCTCGACGAAATTTAGCCGCGCCACGATCCCCGATAGGCTCTATAATTATCCCGTTTTATCTTCATCAGGTAGGGTGGGTCTGGGGGAACAACTCGCGACCAAGGAAGCGATATAACCTTCGTTCAACCGTTTACTCCCAAGAACGTTCTCCATTCGAGGTCCGGCACACTCGAACCGCGGTTATTTATTCTTTTCTATCGTCCAACGCGTGGTGCTACCTTCTTCGTTTTAATCGCCGATTATCCTTTCTACCTGTTCCATTTGCCGCTTTCTACTCTTCGCTTTCTACGCTTCCCCGATCTGTCGCCTTCTTTTTTTATTTGTCTCCATTATGCGCGTCAGTCATCTTTCCGTTTCCCTGTTCTACGCCATCGCCTCGTCTCGTCTCGTCTCGTCTCGTCTCGTCGCGTCTCGTCGCGTCGCGTCTCGTCTCGCCATGTCGAAACTGCGACATCGTTTTTCACGTTTTTGCGCTGCACAACGATCGATAGGTTACATACGCGACGATGGCTCGATCTGCTGCTTCGTAACAACAGAACCAACGATCGGCGCCCGTAAAGGCAGAATCGCTGATGCGTTTAAAACGATCGCTCGCCCAGTTATCGCATCTATATCGGAATGCGTTGCACGTTCTCTCTTCTTTGTCTTTGCCTACGTCGGAACAAACATTCCGGACAAAACGTTTGCCCCTGCCCTACCCTCGTAAACCGAACTTGTTTGGTAAACTAGAAAGACCCAAGAGGAATCGCGGCGCGCCGACACGAAAATCAAAATTATAGGTTTCCCGCGGACCGGCTTCGTTTAACGAGGCATGTATGCGCGACTCCCGAACGCCACCGCAAATGGACCAATGGAGAAATATTTACAGTTAATATTATCCCATTATAAAAGCAGCGACCATCCTGTCGCGTTCGACGGCCGACGTTATAACGTAGATATTGATAAACGAGTGAACTGACGCGTCTGTTCGGCGTAATACGGATAATTTATGATCGTGAGAGCGCGACCGAGTTCCTCTTCTACTCGGCAATTAACTCGTCGATTTCTATCCCCCGCGGATATCTTGCAAAAGCTCCAAGGGCTTTTGATATATCTCGGCTAGGTGCATCTTTTATTTATTTATGCTAATCCATTCTCTTCGGCGGATCGTCTTACCGTCAAGTTTACCATCTCTGAAAATTTCATACGTAATTCTTGCATCGCTCCTATACTTGCGTCTTCGTTCGAAAGTATCAGAACGCTTGCAGGAAATGAGACACGCTTTCGGTATTTTAGAAAAAGTTGCTCGAATCGCCAAGAACTATCGATAAATTAGCTACCGCCAAGTATAATCTTGCATCAAGGTAGATATCGATCGGCCCGATCAATTCTGACATTCAGAGGTTTATAGGTTTTCTACGGCGTTGGCGATGAACGCGATATTCCGATCGATCGTTCGTTTCCTTGACAGTTTGGGCCAATTATCGCAGGATGAAGTGGAACAGAGTCGCGTACGCGATTTCCTTGACCTCGGTCGCACGAGACCAACCGCCAACCATTCCTCTTTTATTTTTACCATCTTCGAATAGCTGCGATTAGCCGATGGGACTTAATTCCGGCATCGTCATCGGGATCGTGGCGCTCGGTAAATTTCACGAATTGACTGGCGATCTCGGAATTCGTCCGTTTAATTATTATCTTTGCACCATTCGTGCTCCTTGACGCGAGATTTTTATTTTTCCGCTTTCTAACGACTTTTCGTCCTTCTCTTCCGTTGTTTCCCTTCCCCCGCTTCACTTTTTCCCCTCCCTCGTCGCAGACTCGCGTACCGGAACGCCATAAATTCTAGCCATCCTACTCTCTTGCTCACCACCACCCTTCTCCTCTTCCTCTTCCTCTTCCTTTTCCTCTTCCTTTTCCTTTTCCCCCTCGTTCCCTTCTTTGTACTACCTTTCGTTCTCCTCTAGCATATCCCTTTTAGGGTCGTGCTCCTCGTTCTGTCGCATTCATGTACGAGAAAAACCGCGACAATGGCGAAGAAACGGCAGAACGGCAGAACGTAATTAGAAAAAGTGTCGTTTCCAAACCGTCCCTTTATATTCTTCGCTTCGTCCACCGCATAGCGAAAGTCAGCGTTCGTGCGTTTCGCTGCCTTTCGATGTTTCCACGTTTCTCTCCCTTTCGTGGGAAGATTATTTTCAGCCGGAGGTGTCGGCAAGGGCGCAAAGGCAGAGAGCAAGAGGATTTGCCGTTATCTGCGTGTATTCGCGGCGCAGATCGCAGATACTTGGGAAGCTGGAATCGACGCGAGACGAGGGTCGCGTGTCTATAACTAGAAGCTAGATAGATATCGAGGAAATCGCGGTTCTCAAGGCAGAAAGTAGTCGCAACTCCTTGCTGTAACACCTTTCCCCGTTTTCTTCCAAGCGAATTTCGCACGAAAGAATCAAGTTAAAGTCGTGTAAAGCTACTCACCCTTCTGCCCGAGGAGCACGGCGATCAAGAGCAGCATAAAATCCATCGTCGGATACGTTCCTCGGTCGATCGGATCTCGAGATCGTGGACAACCTTCGCTTTCACCTATCCAGTATCGGTGTTCGATTCTTCGGCTCCTCGATTCTTCGATTTTCCTATTCCGTGTACTCGGCCCTCGACCCACATTCAATTCCTCCTCCTCGGCGGGCAACGACGATCGCTGACGATCTACCGCAAACACACACGTACGTACGTTCACAACACTGTGTAAACGATATTATCATTATTACCGAATAGGAAACGAGTTTTCCAACAAGCCCGTCGCGCTACGATATCGTAAGGTTACTACAGCGAGCAAAACGGACAGAATCGTTGCGGCGGCTGTGTACCACTCTCGTCTTTGTTTCGGCCTACTTTCGTCTCGCGACTTTTTAAGCGGCGGTTGAAGCCGACCTCACCGAAGAACAGTCGCAAACACCTCTTTTCACGCTGCTAATTCTTGGTTCGACGCCTCGCCACGAGAAACAGTGTCTCGACCCCTGTGTCTCGGGATCGTCTCTAACGGAAAGCGTGTTGGTTTAACCGAAAGCAAGGATTTCGCGTTTTCTTGGTCCGCGGCACGAACGAACGACGCTGTAAATGCGAATAGAGATGCGTCGACGCGCCCCGACCCTCCGTGCTACTGCATCTCGCACCCTCGTCGAGAGGGTTCCTCCTCGACTTCGTTTAAAAGTCGTCTCGAGCGTTAAATACTCGTGGCCGGGATTTTGAAGTTTCCGCGATTTCCGGAGTAGCGCCGCGTCATCCGATCTCTCGTTCGATAGCATCGCCGACGATAGTTTGGCACCGAGACAGGTCCGTTAAGAGGGCGGGTAATTTTCAGCGGAATCTCGCACGACGATCGCAACGTCGACGAAAAGTAACGGTCGAGGATATTTCGGTTCGTTCGGACCCACTCGAGCAACCAAGAAATTCTCGACGATCTCCGAGAGAAACGTTCGAGTCTCGAATTTCGCACAATTATCGTACATTTCGTCGCCGCCTTCTCGTTCCAACAATCGATCTCAGCGGTTGTGCAGCTCGAAGCTAATCGACAGAATTAACGAACAGTTCCGGGAGTAATGCGGGACGTCGGTGCGGAAAATCTGGCTAGCTATTTTCGTTTCCAGGAACACCGAACGAAGAGAAAGAGAGAAAGAGGGGGAAGGTGCGAGAGACGACCGGAGAAGGAAAGGGGTCGGTGTGGTGGAAAGAGAAAAACGAAAGTATGCCGGCGTACGGAAGGTACGGGTTTTAAATGCAACTTGTTGCAATCTCGCCGAAAGCTCCGAGCTCCTTCGACTAGGAACGCGCACGTGTGTCCTTCCCTCGGCGAGCACGCGTGTTCGAACACGGCGATCGACTGTAACGTCCGAACATTGATCTCTCGCGAATTCGTCGACGAAATTTACGCGTGCATCCGCGAGTTCCTCTCGCGCACGAATCACACACACTGCGACGATTCTTGCCGAGATCGCCGGCCGAACTGTCGTGGAAACTGCCACCTGATGCAGATCGAAACGACGCAGATCGTCTGCCGCGGACGGAATGAAATCTCGAGGTCGGTCAATACCTCGTGTAGACAAACAACGGTCAAATTATTAACCGAGGTAGGCGGATGTTTGCACGACGATACCGGATCGCTTGGAATCGTTCGGAATCGCTCGGCCGATCCTTTGTTTTTCTCTCGTGACACGTGCACGAGGGCGGCCGTGAGCCGGACACATGCACACGCCGATTCGATTCTCTTTCGCTCTCCTCTCTTTCTCTCTCTTCGAACCTCCTCCCGTTTCCGACCGTGTGACGCGAATGCGTATTGATTTGACCGAGACTATTCCCTTTCGGATCCATTGAAAGAAGGGGTGGAGCGTAGTGGGTGTACCTTGGTTCGTTTATTTGTTGACATAATTGCAGCGACACGATCAATTCTTCACAGTCGACCAACCTTTTACGTGACCAACCACGCGATCGTTAGATCGATAATACACGGCCACGTCCGCCTGGTCGCGACTGCCCGATTCCGTAACGACGCGAACCACGTTCGACTTGCTCGCACGTACTCCGTGATCCTTCGATCGCACGAGATTTCCCCCACCGCCGTGCTTAATCGAATTTCAAAGTTCTCACAGGGACTAAACGTTGTTCTTCGATTGGGATTAAGAGCGGCTTACCGCAACGCCGTCGATAGCCGCTACTTCTGCCAAGGCTACTTCCGATTCATCGGCTACACGCGACCGTTGTCCTTTCGTAAGCCAGCGCGATCCGGACAGGACGCGATCGATCGGTCGCAGATCGATGCGTGGAAATGCAAGAAAGCGGAAAAAGAGCGAGTCGCGAGTTGCGTAGAACGTCGATGGCAACGACGACAGAGTATCAGGTACGAGGCAAAGACAACGATCGATCGTCAAAGTTTCAGCGACGAGAGAACGGACGATCGAGTGTCCGTTCTAACGGCAGAGATCGAGAACCCGCGAGATTCGAATTCGCGAACGACGGTGCGAGGCCGACGATCGATATCGTGCGCTTTTTATATCCGAAATTCCTGTTTGACGAGAGACAGGGGCGAGTGCGATTCGCATCAGCGAAGACGCGACGTGACGCGGCGCGACGCGGCGCGGCGTGACGGACCGATTCGAGGACCGTCTCGGAGGGAAAGTTCGCGTCGCGGATGGCCGATGCCGACTACGAAAGCTCGACGTCGCGCCAGTTCAGGACTGTGCGCCGGTAGGTCGCATACCTGGGCGCGTGCGCGTTACGAGTCGAGCAGGTGCGAAATGCACGCGGCTGTCTATACCGAAAGCTCTGACACGCGCGTGCAACGACACCGAGCGACGTGGAACCACGGTTACGATCTGAACTTTGCTTTTCGACGTTCGATCGAATCTTTGTCGGTACGCGGATAATACGAAGCCGCCATAAGCTGCGTGAACGCAGGACGGTCCCGGTGGTCTTTCGTTTCTCGAATATTTTTTCGGGGCGTTCAAAGACAGCGACGTCGAGTCGATACGAGCGGAGTATTTTCGCGATATTTTTGTTCGATCGAGTGGCGCGAAACGACGATCAGCTTTAACTTCGTTTCTCGTTCGGCCGTTCGCGATATGTTTTTTAAACGATAATAGATATAACAGCACGTTCCGTAATTATCAATATCCAGTTGCGTTCGCTAACCAGTGCTCGTACAACACCGGTCGATACGAAACAACAATTAATTCCACTCTGATTGTTATTAGTATTCACGGCTTTGGCAACGTGTTCCATTCCCGATCGGGTCGGTCGAGGTTTTTCGCACGGCAAATTGAAAGTAATACGAAACGTTACGGAATTTCGGACCGGCGCGACTTAGCGAAGGTGCGCTGATAAAAACACGACGATAAGCGTTTCGCGTAAATTTCGACTTTCGCCCCCGAAATCCCGGACACGTACGTAGTTTTGCATAGCGAGTAATTCTATGCGTTCGCTGTTCGTGATCCTGTTAATGTAGCAGATCAGAGAGAAGTAACGACCTGAATCGTGCATTCGATTAATTGTTCGCAAGATCGAAGGGAAACGTAGAGGCCGATAGGCGAAACAATTATTCCGTTGTTCCGCTATGCCGGGGAAAAGCCGATGCGCACGAATGGATTCGAGGGGCACTTTAAAGGCGATAATAAGCTCGGTCGTTCGTAAACGCGTGCCACGGGGAAATCTTCGTAAATGGAAAAAAGAGGGGAAATTAACTTTCTACCGTTTTCTTCCCTCGACGATCCGTCCACGGAGCGAGATCTCCGCTTTCTGCTCGGCAAAAGGAGCGCGTTTGCCGGCACCGTTGCGGAATCTCACGGCCCGGCCGTTACAGCTACGAATGCAGTAGATCCAGCCGACATAAAAATTTCTTTCCAACGGGATAATCGTTTTTTCCCTGCCTCTCTAGGCTTCGTTCTCCTCCACTTTGCTTCGCTTTGTTCCGCAAACTGAAACTGACGCAACAGCCAATTTCGTTCGTTACGGTAACGATAACGGTAATTGTTAACCGTGCGCGTTCTACATGCGGTGAGTAGTGGACGACGAAGGGGAGGATACTCCCTCGTTCTCGGGATCAAAGCTGCTCTTCCTCTCGATGACTCGCGACCGCTTTGCTTCGCCGTTCGCCGGTGTCGTAATTCTGTCGAACTCGCGGACAAACATCGAAGCCCGAACCCGAACGTCAACGTCGAGACCGCTACGAGAAACGAAGAGAGCAGAAATTTTGTTTATCTCTGTGGTGCGTCGGCGATTATAATTTTCTCATAATCTTCCAGGAGGATACAGCCTTTACTCGTTAGAAGGGAGGGTTAATATTTTTCAGTTTCACGACGATCGTCGTAATTCGACAAAACGTGCGTTATTTTATTATTTCTTGCGTAATGCTCGGCTCAAATAACTGACTCGAATAACGCCGGCGTGTTACTTTCTCTTGATGCACCTAAAGTACGCGATACTTTTTCACTCTTGCGTTATTACATCAAAGACTAATGGTGTCGTGTAATTAGACTGCGGATTTTTATGCAATTTCCTGCTTTTATAAAGGGAACGGGAGAAACGACGAACACGCGTAGCGGAAAGTCTACGCGGCAGGTGAAAATAATTTGTCTCGCTTGGAAAAGATTGTTGCGAGTAGACTGCATTTTGAATATTTTATACATCGTGGCACGAAAAAAAGATACACGGCAAGTTCGATCGTTCCGTGCAAAGTTCGGGATTGAGTTTTAAGACGTCGAAGGGTGAAACGGTGACTCAAAGAACCCGGTTACCCTATGCGATAATACGTTTGTCGCACAATCAACAGATACCCGGGTAAAATCGTTATATCTAGGCATTGAAGAGGGAAGGTTGGTAGGAACGCGAAGAAACACAGTGGAACACGTCGAAATCCTGTTCCCTTTATGCTCGTTGCGGTGCTCCTTTGAAAACAGTTGCGGTACAAATCCCAGTTCGTAGGTATAGACGATAAATTCCATTGTGGTTTGCAACGGATTGAGAAGACAGCGAAATTGTTTTCGCTGAAAACCGCGCATATGGTCGAGCCAACGATTTGCGGTTACGCCATCAAAGACGTTGTACTTTGGCCAGCAGCTTCTACGAAATTGGCGTAAATCGATTATCCGTTCATTAATCGACCCACGCGCGCACGATAAACGATCGAGTCCGCGAGCCGGGGAAATGGTAGGACGGACGCTCGGAAATTACGTCGAAATACCAGTTCGAGAGAGACGGACGCAAAATCGTATACGTCTTTCTTATTGGCGGTTCGTCCGAATATCGACGCGTTCCACCTCCCCCTCCGTTTTCCTTTTCGTTTTCGTTCTCGTTCTGGTTGTCGTTCTGGTTCTCGTTCTGGTTCTCGTTCTGGTTCTCGTTCTGGTTCTCGTTCGGGTTCTCGGCGGTGTGCGGCCGTCGTTGCATCCGCCGAGATATTGCTCGCCACCGTTGCCTCCTACGCCAACCAGACGTTTGGTTAGCCAACGGCAGACTGTGATCGTTCTTTGTTAAAATCCTGCTTATCTTCGAATGAATAATTCATCGTCTCGTTTATCTTCTCGTGGCGGTGGCGCTCCGCGAAACGGTCAACGTTAAAAATAAAATTAACATAAAACGAGGCCAGAAATGTGATTTAAGATGCGTAGAAAAAAAACTCCTTTGCCGGTTAGATCTCGGTTGAGAAACGGGACGCTAAAGTTCACTAGTTCACCGGTTCGCCCGCTGTTGCGATCAATTTCCAGTCGCCGGACTATATACAAACGTAAATAAGCCAGTTGAAAGTATAAATAAACAAATGCAACGCGAACAAAGAAGCAAAGGAGAATGTAAATAAATAGACCGATACGGCATAACCCACACGCGACATCGTGTCGCGTTTTATTCAAGTTCTCACGATGGATCGCGAGCAGAGGACGACGACGTCTCGCGTCTAATTGTTGCTTGGCGCGATCGAACCCGCGTCGATAGAAATTCAAATCTCGTGGCACGCGCATATCGATTTCAACGACCGTCCGGTGTAATTAGCGAATTACAGCAGTGGCCGGTTGCACGTTAAATGGCGCGAAACGGTGACACGACGTGCTGGCCGTGTAACAGGAACAACGCACGGCCTGGACGCGCGCGTTGCTTTCTCTCAGACAGATTGCAATGTAGTCTGAAAGCGTTCGATCGACGTTTCGAACGAATCGCGAAGCAATTCCTTCTCGCCGACAAACTTCCGTAAGTGTAACGCGCGTTCGTACGTAGCAGCTCGCGTGCTACTTAACCCGAATAAATAGGAACGTTCCGCGTCTGTTGGAAGATAGTATCGACCATCCTTTCCAGCTCGTCGCACTGGCAAACTCCTCCTCTTACACCTTCCCCGACTTCTGCCCTTCTCTCTCGTTGCTAGGTTTCTCTCGCTTTCTCGTTGGATGCTCGCTCGCGCCCTCCGTCTCAAGCCCTGTTGCACCACCTCGAGCAACCTGACCGTCTGAAACGTAACCTGGCGGGCGGAAGGGGCGCGAAGGGACGGACGACCGGAGACCGAACTCGAGGGTGTAGCTTTCACGACCTTTACAGGCTACGGAGTTAATATTTATCGAGGCTGCCTGTAATTTTCTTGGGAGCCGGCTGCGCACCCCCTCGCCGATGTTGCCCGGGATGGAACTAGAGGGAAGAGAAAATAATTAAGGTAACTCCGACCAATCCTCGTGTATTCGGCGCTGCGATATTTCTTTTTCCAGCTCTTGGTCGACCGAGACGCTTTCCATTCAACGAGCAGGCCCGATGGATCGTTCCGGGGAGATCGTTCAAATTATTGACTCTGCCTCGTACCTTTCTTTTCCACCCGAGCCGAGTAATCGAGAGACTGGTTCGCGAATTTTACGACTTCGCGTACGTTCAGCACGCGCTCGTGCCTCGTCTTCTCTGCCGCGGAATCGATTCCTGTTTGCACAGGTATCGGAACATTGTTTTCTTTTTTCTCGCTCTCTCGCTCGTTCATCGGCGTACGTTGCCGCGGGATACCAAACGGCGCGGTTCCGTTCCATCCATCGGCGTTGGCCTCGAGCACGAATCTAAGCTCTCCCCCGATAGAAAGAAGACACACTGTCGCCCCATCGTAAAACATACCCACGATCGTGATACACCAGCATGCTACGTAACTACGATACACGGCCGAGTATGAGAATAGTATCTTGCGTTTCGTTACACGCGCCATGTACTTAGCCAACACGGCCAGAAAAGTGAAAACTAGTTACGAAGCACGAGGTATAGCCCAGCGAGAGGGTATCAACAAGTTCGCTCGTTTCGACGGCGAACAATGACAGGCTGAAGGAAGGCGGGAGGCACGAGGCTCGAGGCACGAGGCACGAGGCACCAGGCACCAGGCACGAGGCACGAGGAACGGCATTCGAGACTAGAGTCGCTACCTACGGTTCTCGTTGTATTCCTGCTCGCTGCCTGCTGCTTGATTTACAACGTAACGCGACCGCGTTTCCTATCGGCCACGATATTCCCACCTGCCTCTCTCGATTAATCGGTCCACCCTGTCGCGGTGTTAATTTATAGGCGTGCCGATCGGTTGGCGCGAATTGTCAACAAGTGGCCGATTCCCTACGAGCGGAACGCAAGGTGAAAGCCGACGGGGTAACGCGAATTTCGATTACCATCTTTTTCTCTCGAATCGGCCGCCGCGGTCCCGAAATCCTCGCTCCTGGCTTCGGTTCACCTAGTTACACTGACATCGATCGTGCCACGGGGTCGAAGTAAAGCGAACGAAAAAAAGCCAGAGCGGTGGCAACAGGAAGGGAAAAAGCGAAAAAGGGAATAAAAATTAACGGTAAAACGAAGGTTCTTGGAATGGAGCGATGCTGGGCTGGCGATCCTCTGGGAGGCCGAAAATGCACTTTTTATCGCGCTACATCTCGTATGCGCCGCAGTATCAGGCCCCCCGCATACATATTTCCTAGCACGTTTGCCGCACGTAGCTCGCTCTACGGCCACGTTCCTCCTTCTCGATCGTCTCCTACGGCTAGGTAAACGTGCAAGGTCGACCGTGCTCCCGCCTTTACGAAGTATCGAAGAATCAACGAACCGTTCCACGAGAAGACAGAAGCGACCAGGTCCTGGTAACCGCTCGAGCCCACGGCTCGACACGCTCTCCTAAAATTCTCCGTGGATCTCGCAAGCGACGCTGCCGTTCACGCAAAAAAGACCTCGAGTGGCGACGTCCGCTTGGGACGAGTTTTTCTTCGGGAAACACGTACACCGGAGTATATTAATCTAGCCAGAGGGCAAGAAAGTACGAGAAGTAAAGTCTTTTTGCGGTGCTCGTTCGGAGGGGAGTAAGCAGTGCCATCGGATCTTCCGGTGGCGCGCCCGGCATTCCCAGTGTACGGCGACAAGAAGATTAAGCGGCCTCTCTTCGCCGAGCCGTCCCTTCCGGCATTTAGTCGCTGTCGAAAGAACACGAGAAACGGAGGGCACCTCGACGCCAGACAGGAGACGTACATATTTCCAAGCTGATAGGCCGGATCCATTTATCTTTACCATTTTTAAGCAACAAGCCTGTTGTGCCACGTCTACCAGGTTATGGCAGGACCAGGCGAACGAACACGGTTCCGATTGGTTGCTTCTGATGGAGATCTCACGAACGTGCGAATGTCCACTGCGCATTTTCAGATCGCTTTTGAATCTGGCTAGCCTGTGCTAGAATCTGACGGTGCGAGAATTAAGGGCATCCGAAGAGATTCAAGTGACTACTCGCAAGGAATTCGGGCTAACGCAACGGACAAGAAGGAGGGGAAAAAAATTAGCTTGTAGTCGATAAAATACGAAAAATAAATAGTTCCATTCGTCGACGTTTTCTCCAATTTTCGAGAAAAGATTTATGAAATCCGTCTTAAACTCGATTAAAAATCAAGACGTCGCACCTTTGACTCGGTAACGCATGCTGTTCTTAATGACTTATACGCGACGCAATTTCCAGCTCGAGTCGGTGGAACGCATACCGCACCAGTCTTTAATCAATTATGCAAATGATTTGCGGACTGCCGCTGTACTTCCTTCCCCTTGCGTCACGAGGACGCGCAATCCAGAGTTCCCTTTCCCTTTGTAGCCGGCATCCCCCGTGAACCATACCTCCTGGCCGAATACTCGTCTCGTTCCAGTCCCGTAGCAACATCGCGTGCCTTCCGCCGCTTCTTTCGTTTTACTCCTCGCCGAAACTCGCGACTTGTTTATTAAAACTTTCGAATTAACTCGTTTTAGACACGTTCGTTTTCTACTTTGGCCGGCCGCGATATATTATTCAACGGCTCTCTCTCTCTCTCTCTCTCTCTCTCTCTCTCTCTCTCTCCTTTTCTCTTCCCCGTGGAATTTCCAGGTGAAATACACGGACCGTTTTCTCCCTTTTCTCTCTCGCCTAGTCAGTGACCGACCGTGACTCTCGTATACAAACCGCCTAACCACCGTCATCATCCGCCGGCTCTGCCAACGCAGTTTTGCTTTACACGCGTATAACCTTTTCGTATCTCCGGTCCCTCTTCCGCTTCGCATCCGTTCTCGTTTCCACCTTTCCTTCTAGTTGCTGGTTGCTTGCTCGTTGAGCCGCCCCAGCCTCGTTCACCCGCCACGTTCCTCTCTCTAACGAGTTATGTTTCGCGCCCTCGTCGCGAAAGTTCGGATACGAGATTACCGTGCTGGTCGGCTCTCGAGCTTCGTTGCCGATATTATGGAAAACGCGAGAGGCAAAGTCGCGAGAGCTCGATGCCAGGAAACGAAGGAGAGGGAAACGAGTCCGGGAATACCCTCGATTCTCTTTCTCTCTCTCTGTCTCTCTGTCTCTCTCTCTCTCTCTCTTTTTCTCTATCGGAGACGAACATCCCCTTTTTCGAAGGAACGAGATTTAATACACGCTCGATGCTGGTGCTATCGTTACGGCGAAGCATCGGTGTTTCGATAAGAAACAAGATGCGCGTATTTATATTGGCAATGCCGGAGAGCTGACTCGTAGTTTCCGTTAACAATGGCGATATCCTCCGAAAGCAAAAGTGCATAGATATGGAAATATGCGGGCGAACTGGAGTGTATCGATAACAAACTAGCGCCGTCGATGCTGCCAGGAATACGCTCGCCTGGGAACGTTGCAAAGACGTCCCGGAGAGAATCCTGAAACGGCCTCTCGAGCATCGAACGAGAACGAGGAAAGATATCATCGCGTTCTGCAGCGTTCCGACGTGACGCGAGCCAACCGATTAATCGCATTCACCGTCGCGCTAACCGACGGTATTTTCTCGACGAGTTGCATGCAGCGAAGAACGGCGGATGTTGTTAAGTTTGGAGAAAAAGCGCGGCCGAGATGTCGCGAGAGGCATACGAAGACGGCACTCACGTGTATTTCTCGGGTTAAAACGCGCGGCGTATTGCACGTCGCATTTCGTGCTTCTCTCCGGCTTTGCTCTTGCTACCTTTGGGACACGGTTGCAGGGATAACTAGACGAGGATCGCCGAGAAAGGAAGGAAGAACGCGTTACGTCGGCTGCCATCATTTTTTAAACGTTACACGATAAACAGTTACGCTGCCCTTTCATAAGTTATGGGCGTTATGCGCGCACGTACAATGGCTAGAATATCAAACGAGCAAACGTAACGATTCGCGCTTTTTATAGAACTGGTTGAACGACGTGTTCGTCTAGTATTTTTGTCGACCGCCGAGCCATCGAGAACGCTGAAAATAGATCTTTGTTAGGGCAAAAGTCGGTTGATCGGCATGCCACGTAATGTCACGGGTCAATGTTGTATTATTCAAGCCATCCTTTTCTCTCACACTATCGCTTTTACGTTACTTCTTCGCTCGAGATTTTAGCCGTCCAACTGTTCCAGTTTCGCTTATTTCGCAATTACCGAATATTTATGGAAACCGGAAACTCGAGAGACGCGCGTACAATCTCTACACACGCTGGACAGACAGATAGATGGATAGATGGATAGATGGATGGATGGATGGATTCAAGTAGGATGCAGTTTGGAAAGTAGGATCGCGTGGTAAAGTGTGAGCAACGCGAGGGTGGGCAGGGAGAGAGAGAAAGAAAGAGAGAGAGAGAGAGGGAGACGTTTGCTACGAAAACGAGAGCAGAATAATCGTTATCAAAGTTTCGCGCCGATTCCAGAATGAATCGGGAACTGGCTGACCAAGATCCGACAAACTGCAGCGGAAGTCGAGTCGGTGAGTCGGTCCGAAGGAACTTCCCATCGAATTAGAGAAAAGTGTTCTCGTGGCGTCCTGTGCACACTCGCTACGACAAAGTTCTCCGTTAATCTCCTGGAAACCCCTACGGGTCTCGATTTATCGACGATATCCGATACGCGGAGCTTCTTCCTCCGATTTATTCTACCCCTCCTCCTTCTGTATCCACTTCGCTCTCCCTTGTCCAACCAACGACCCCTCCGCTTTTCCCTATCCTCTCTCCTTCGTAATACACCTCGATCAGACGTTTTACAAGGAATTCGTTGTCCGTTCCGGTAAATCGTACCGGCTCTCGTCTCTAGAAATACACGGAATATCAACGTTTCGCCGTGGAACAACGCGACATTCTGTCAGCGGATGCATCGTATCGGCATTGGCGAAACGAGAAAAATGAATCGTCGAGAGACGGGGAAATAATTCGATCGAAACGATGGATCGATGATCGTGCCGCGAACATCCTGCAACGATCGTATCGCTTTAAATTTAGATACGACACGCGAGAAACTTGAAGTCTATTAATTCTTCTTGTTACGAGAAGATTCGGTCAAGTATCGGCGAAGGGAAGACGGGAACGAGCAAAGTCGACAATGTTGGTCGATGTGACGATGAGGAAACGAGGAATTGGAAAAACCGCTCGAATCAGGTCCGCTCTCGACTCATTACTTTGAATTATTCGAATAATATTTTCCTGTCTGGCTGAGAAATCAATGCGTCTACCCAGGCGATGCATAATTCATGGCATAGTATCGGACAGATGGAAGATTAATAGGCCTGATCAGACGCTCTCTAATCGAACGCTTACCGCCTACTTTCCTCCTTTCTCTCTTTCACCTTGCATCCGTTTCCCACTTCTCCTTCCCTTTTCGTTTATCTCTTTCGGAAGCTGTCTCGCATCCTGCGATAAAATCGATGGATAGCCTCGGGAGGGGACGAATTCCAATGATCTCGAGATTTTCCTATCCGAACCACTATTACGAACCACTTAATAATTTGAATCTTCAAAGATACTCTCCTACGTTATACCTTGGTTTCTTGTACGAAAAGCTTCGTCCCACACGGATAAACGAGAAAATTTTCTCCGGCTCGAGGGGAGTCGTTCCTCCTCTTCTCGACGCAGCTCTACTTCGACGAGCGGTCAGGTTCCTCGGTTTGTCTCGCCGCCGAAATTCGTCTTCGCTTCGCCAACGATAAAACGCGAATTAAACGGTAAAGTCGCATGCGGTGGGTCGTTCGATTTATAGCGCGACCCAGGCAACGCGACGCGACGCGACGTTCGTAAACGTCGCTCGGCCTCGATATTCGTCTCGCATCGAATATAAAGTTGCGCGAAGACGAACGAAAGCGTAACGGGAAAACCGCCGTACGGATAAAAAGTTGGCAGCGTTTGCTGGGGAAAGTTTCCCCTCGCGATTGCTGCATAGTTCGAGGGTTGCAAGTCGACTCGCGTTGCTCGGTGGACCGTTGTCTTGTTCGGCGTGGATTATCCGATTAAAGGCGAGACGATCCTTGAAATCGCTTCGCGGTAATGGTTAACGAGCAAAACTGTTTTCAAGCGAGAACGACGCGCCAAAAGTGGCCGTCGTCGAGCTCGTCTCGAACGGAAAGCAACTTTTCTTCTATGGATAACTAGGAGCCCGGCCAATAAAAGTTTGTCCTCGCATAATGCGAGAAGAAACAATTTTGGATCGCGTCTCCCGTGCGAAGACCTAATTGAGACGAGCACGTACTACCCAATAACTTTCGAGTTCGACTCCGGAAATTAAATGACGTGACGCAAAAGCCAAACGCGCTCTCAGCGCTCGGGGAAAAAATAGCCGAGGACAGAGTTTAAAAGGAACTGCAGGCCAAGAAGACGGAATGCCGCGCGTTTAGTTCGAGTTAACTGAACTCGGGCTGAGACGAGCCGAGAATACATTTCGACGACGCGATGGAAAAACTTTTACATCGGTGCGACGCGAGAGAACGTGTGCATTTTGGCTTTCGTTGCGAGCCCATTACACAACGCGTGGTAATTATTCGGAATAAGTCCATCGAAATCGCCGAGTCGCAGCCCGTTCCGAATAATCGATTACGGAGCAAAGTAGCTCGACGACGCGTTCTCCTATTATCGATTCGACGATCTTAAAGTTGGATTTTTACGAGGGCAACGACTCCTGCCTACGCCCGATGGTACACGATAACGAAGAAAAACGGAAAACGCGATACCTACTCGGATCGATTGGCGACGCTGTTCGTCTTGCTTCTTTTCCCTCGAACGCACAACGTATCTATGCGCCTAACAAACGAGAAACTTTCTCGAGACGTTATCGGTATTTCCGCGAAGATGGAACCGCGCTATTCTGTGGCGCGTCGAGACGCGCTGACTCGGACGAAATCGCGAGCAATTCGCCCATTATCGCGAACGAGACGCTCGGAACGCCTTGAAACGTTTAAGAACGTTAAAAGCGCCGCTAACGGGAAAGACGATGACGATCGCGTTCGCGTTTTAAACGCGGCCGGCACGACCGTGGCCAGCAGCGAATTCGAACGGCACGGTGCAAGAGGCGTTTCAAAGCGGACAGAATTAAAATTTGCTGGTGCGAGGCGGCACAATGTCGATTGGTCAGAGCCTCCAGATGTCGGCTATACGTCATGCCGGTGCATTGTACGAAGAGAGAACGTTACGCGCAGCGGTTATATCAATTTTCAGTCAGCGGATTTCACCGCCCTTCGCAGCCCGACACGGCGCATACAAATTGCCATCGCGGCTGCTAACTAACCGTGCGAGTTTGATGAACGAAAAACGACCGGCCATAAATAATGTCGCGCAACAACGCTTCGAAACGATCGATGTGATTGTCCGTGGCGGGAAGAACACGACGATCGCGAAGGAGCAACCGCGATTGGACTTGCGCTCCGTTGCAGTCTTTCGAGACGTCGCTCTCGTCCAAGATGCAGCGAGTTCCGTGTGGGATTTGCAGGAGAGTGGAAACGAGGGGGGAAGGACGAGAGAGGCGGATGGGAAACGTAGAGACGCGTAACGCGGAGAAAAGTGCCGGTAGGAGGCATATAATGGCGAGTATTACGGGCACTTAGTCACTTTTGTGCTTCGGCCGGCATTGTGCTAAGACAAAAGATGGCGAATCCCCGGGAGCGATTCAACTGTCCCACACGAGCCAGTCGGCGGCACTCGAATAACTACGAGGGGCTCAGGGCAAAATTAAGCCGAGCGGTATAGCGCGGCAATTCGCGAGCGTTCACAAACACTCGCTCCTCTTATTCCTTCTCGTTTGTTACGGTCACGATACGCTTGCATATTCGCGGAGCGTACCTACTACTTGCAAATGGAAGCATGCTATACCACCTTCTTCATGTTCGAGTCGGTCGCGCACCCGTGTCCGGGCCTCTGTTCGCTTCTGTTCGCCTCTGCTCGCCTCTGCTCGCCTCTGCTCGCCTCTGCTCGCCTCTGCTCGCCTCTGAAAGCTCCGATACGCATTGTACCATTCCCCCTTTGTTATCTTTTTCTGTCGCGAGTTTACGCGACGCGCCGCCCAGCTCGCTGCTAGTTTCGACTCCGACAATGGCCGGGCTCCTTCCACTCTTTCCTGCCTTTATCTCCTCCTTCTTCGTTTCTCCATCGTCCCTGCGGCCAACGCGAATTCGTTACGCTTCGAGCTACAGACTAGTTAGTTACCCTTTCCTGATTATTTTTCCTGCTTCGTCGTCGCGCACGCCTGTCCTTTGACGAACGTACCGTCGACTTCTTTGCCGCCCTCTCCACCAGTCACCATCAATTTCCCCGGAAGATTTTCAAAGTTGGCTAAATTTCCAAAAACCGAACAATATCTGCGGGAATGTGGAGAGGCTTGGCCTGCCGCGTTCGTCTGTGACGTCGGGCTTGGCAATTTCAAATCCGAGAACGCTGAAGAATCGAGGGAAAAGGAAGACGAACTAAACTTATAGAGAAATAGGCGGAACGATTCGGAAGACCACTCGGTCGCGGGCTCTTTCATCTCCAACATCAAAAGGCAATTCCTGAAATTATGGAGATTTTTCCGAAGAATTTCGCGAAATCGACGGTATTCTACGTAGGACCGCGCCCTCGTGCTCTTTGTCAGAATAAACGGGTCGGGGGTTGAGAAGAAGGACTGCGAGAGCGGAGACGGAAACGAGGCCGACGAAGGGGAAGAAAGACGACGAGAGAAGAGGGAAGAAGTCAGGCTCGGAACAAATGAGAGGTTATTTCAGGCGGCAGACGTATGTACGTATATTCGGTACCAACGTCTCAACCATCGCATCGGCCCGAGTTTCCGACTTTGCATTTTTACCGTGAAACTTGCGGTTTGCCGTTAAACCTCTCGATCGTCTCTTTCCTTTTTCTTTCCTCCGCTGAGTAGCTGCTGGCAAAAGCGCTGGAATAAACGATCAACGTGGATAATTGAAAGCACAGCGCAGCGATAACGCGAGACGAGGCGAAATCGAGCGCGTCCGACCAGCGAACGTTCTTATCTACTCGCAGCTCTCGTCCACTGTTAACGCGTGTAACTCTCGCACGATCGTTCAACTTTCACGCTGCTTGCACGATATATTTCCGTTCGGGTCACGTGTCTCGGGATAACTACGTTTGAAATTCTTCTCTGACAACCGGTTCGAAGTTATCTTCGCCCATTTTGAATTCATATAACATGCTTAATTGATCGCAAACAGGCTGTACGATCTGTAAAAAGTCGGTATCGTAATTTTAGACGGCTATGATCTTCGACGAGACAATATCGTACTTTCAAACGATTTTTTTTTTCACCGGCGGAGAATGTTGTCGTACTAGCGTCCGATATCTCGTCGCGTATATGTAGTTGATTACTTTCGTCGTTGCCTCTAGAACAAAGAGCGGAGAGGATCGGGCTCGCGGGAAGATAACGCGAAAATATCCCAGTACGTATCAGGAAAATGGGACAAGCAGGGCGTATAATACGGTTTATTGTGTACGAGATGAAGATCTCGGGTTCGTGTGTGTTTTCAGCTTCTTCGGTGCTTCTCCGTTGCTTCGTCCCGTACGAAAATACGTGGAAAACGATGCAGGATCGTCAAAGTGCCGGAAAGTGGTGAGAAAGGAAAGAGCCGAAAGACGTGCATACGGCGAGGAAGACGGCGAAGCGAATAAATGTCCTTGTTCGTGGTTGCCTATCGAATTTTAATTCCTCGGAAACGAGCAATTTTGTTTCGCAAACGCGCGGGAGTGACGCAACGCTCGATGACGCTGCGAACGTTAGATTCTAAATGATCGCGCGTCACAGCCATCAACGTTCGACACGTCGATATGTCGACCGATTCCAAGATAAAGGAAAAACGGGCCGCGATCGATATTCCCCGACGTCTGTCACGTTGTAGTTTCGATCGGATCGGCACGCGAATTACACGGAAGATCGGAAGATGTCGCGGAGCGTCGATCGGACATCGATCGAGTCGAAAATCGCGAGACACCGTATCCCTCGGGGAGAAGGTACGATTAAGGAAGATGCAGAATTGATTCGGCCGTAACGAGGGGAGAATTGTCGGACGGAGGGTAGGAGAAGTGCCTCGTCGTTTCGGTAAAACCAGCGATACGACTCGTGGGACGCGATTTGAATAATGACGATGGCTGTTGAATCGGAAAAAGAGTGTCAATCTGCACGCTCGGTGCATGGAACCTTCTCGAAAGAACGCGCGTGGAAAGCAGCGGGAATACAGGAATACAGGAAGAGCGAGAAGCAGAAGAGAAACGCGCGGACCGCTGCCATTAGCGAGCGCGACTGTCGCGTCGTAGCGACGACGAGAACGAGGACGAGCACAACCCAACGGCGGCTGCCCAATTAGCGTTAATCCTTGTTAATCCGCGTCTCTCCAATCTGCATTCCTTTGTTCTTGGTTCGGGCCGCTTCGCGGCCCGACTATCGCGACAGTTTACGACGGGAATATTTCGAGTTGGTAGCGAAGGTTTGAGCCGAGGGGATAGAAGGGGCGCGGGACAGGAGGATGGAAACTAAACGCGGAAGCGGGGAAATTCGCCGATACCGAGGGAAAAGTAAGCCGGAACGACGACGGGATTCCTAGCTCTCGGTGAGCTTCCACGGCAATTTTATTCACGACTGTCGATCCTTCCGGTGGAACGTTGACGAGAAGGAAAGGGAACGCGACGCGTCGACGAACTCGAGAAAATATCGCGTAACGAGCGTGGCTCGAAACGGGCCACCGACCTCGCCACTATCGGCCTGCTGAAAACACCTTCTTCTCCTGTCTTGAAAGCCGAAATCACGCGAAAACTTTAACGCGCGTGATGGACGTAACGACGATGATAGTAAAACAACGAGGTTTCGGACGAGTGGAATCAGCGATACCGAAAGAAAGCATGCTGCCGATCGAGGAACGGCCCGATTGGCACAGGCCGCTAGCCAAAAACTCGACTGCGATCCTTTCTCCGCTACATCGACCGGTAGAGCGTTGTCCGGAGAACGAACGCGCGAGACGAAAAGTCGGAACGCTGTGCACGGTGTGCATGCGAGTTGCAGAGATTCGCGAAATCGGCCGTATCGGGAGAGATTGTTTCCGATACACGGCGCGAACAAAGAGGAACGACGCGCTTAGAAATATTTGTCTCTTCGGAGCGACGAGGCATTGTCCTCCCATCGACGATTCCTCTTCTCTGTGTGAACGCCTGCGACCGAACGGCGAGACAAAACTCTGGGACACGCGCACAAAATCAAAAGTACGATGGCACGAAGAACGGGGATTCGTTCGACCAACGGATACAGAGAGATGGACGGTTGGACAAAGGGGCGGAGAGACAAGGAGAGCGATCAATGAGAGATGACGGACGCGGCCACGAGACCACGGACCACGAGCCACGAGACCGACGAAGAAGGGAACGCGTTTGAGCGGCTCGGCGTACCGTGTCGAGGAAGAGGGAAGAACGAGGACCGGCGTCAGCGGTCGCTCCACTCACATTGTTACCATAATCGGCCTCGGTTGGGCCCATTGTTTGTCATTCAATTTTCCCGCTGGATTTCCACCGCGGACAATGGCAGGAACGCTTTATAAGTCGCGGGAATTACACGGGCGAACAAAGCTCGTAAATATATCCGTTGAATCGTGAAAAACGTCCTGCTACTACTACTACTACTACTACTTTCTCTCTCTCTCTCTCTCTCTCTCTCTCACTGTTGCACGCAGAATGAAACTCCTCTCCTCTCCTCTCCTCTTCACTTCTCTTCACTCCGCTCTCTGTGCTCCTGCACCGCGACATCACGTTCCACCCTTCCCATCCTAGCTGATCCTCTCACGTCACCCTATTCGTCCCACACATCGTATCGTTCTTTCTGTTTCTAGGTTGCGTGTGAAACGCAGGGCGGCTGTGTTCTTTCGCGCGGACGCGCTTATATCGGGCACCCGACTGTCCTCGGCTGGTACGTACCGGAGGCAACGTACCAACCAGCCGACAAACTGGCCAGCGGCTGGAAACGCAACGGATACCGAGGCCGGCGTGGAGTGTACGCGCGAACGGACCAACGGCAACCGTTCTCGTAAATCAGTGGAACTCCGGCTCCGTTCCGGGACAATTTTATGATTTAATCCGGTGAATGCGCGAAGGCTCTGTGGTCGCGGTAGCTTCGAAACCCGAGTTCGCGATATACCGGCTGCACTTGCCGAGATGAATTTCACACGGCGCCAAATGGTGACCGCGTGTAAAAATGGTTTGCGGCGGCCGATGGGTGGGACGGCGGATGGCCGGAGGGTGGTTCGGCGGACGTCGCGTCCGAATACAGAGGACGGAGTACGGGGTTAGCGGGTTGAACGCGAGGAGACCAGGCGACGCAACACGACGCAACCGTTCGACGCTCAACCAGCGTGAAATTTCAGGACGCTGACCGACGTGCGTCGCAATTTCTCCGAATTTTCGATCGGTTTGAGAGCGTTATTTGGTTAAACCGATAACAAAACGAACCCTCGATTACGAGATTGACAGCGCGCATCCAATCGATTCCCGGCCGAACCTGCACCCTCGTAATTTCCCTCTGACGAGTCTCTCGACTGCCTGCGAATTTTTCGGACGCCAACACGACTCGACGATCCGCGAGTTGCTCGTCGATGCGAGAACACTCTATTACGCGTTCCTACGATCGTCTGGCTCCGTTTCCGAAACGTCGCCTTGATCGCAGATTAAGAATCGTCGCGAAAGGGCATCGCGTCACGAAGGATAGAGACCCTGGAGATCGGTTCGCGTGACCGCCTAGACTCAGCCGAACAAAAGGTTTCTCGTATTCGTAAATCGCAAATCGAATTAAACTCTCAAGCGGCACGCCATTCCCGATCGCGATTCGCCGCGCGTATAAAAGCAACGGATCGCGATCAACCGAGTCAAGTGAGTTGCGGGACGTATTCACAACCTCTCTGCCGCGTCTCACTTCAAGCCGTGTGCATTACACCTTGTTCCTTTCTCAACGCGGGACATCGCCGCTTTTTGTTCTTTCCCGATATTGTTTTTCGTAGCTGAACACACACACACACATACACACACACAGAGGCAGAGCTTCTGCGTTCAACGATCGATCCGATCGGAGAAGAAGATAATATTCGTCTGTCCGTTCCGCTTGTGATCATCGGGCCATCGCGATCTGTGTCCGTCGCGAAAACGTCGTTAAACGAGTCCCGTGTACCGAGCGTCGAGTCGTGCGAGTCGTGCCGGGATGTTATCGCATAATGAGACTGTCGTTAACGGTCCATTGGCCTTCATCGGCGAAGAAACTGGGTGTGTACACGTAATCCCTCGACCCTCTAAATCCTTGCGAGACGATCGAAAAATACGCAACTACGTAGTACTTATTCGTGTACTTTGTTCCATAAATGAGAAAAGTTTACCGACTCGAGTACCCGTGATCGAGCAACGATCCTTCGAGACAAAGCGCTACGACGCAAGAGGATATTTACGATCTCTTCGATCGCGCGTCAATTAATATCATCCGTCTCTCCGAGCAATCTTTACGAAAACATACGACGACTAACTATTATTCGTTTGCTCGTCATCCAGGTATGTTCCGTCGATGCGAGAAAGATTCCTGGGATGGAACGTACCCCCGGAACATTCGGATCTCGTGCATCCCCATTGGAGAGGGTTCATAGCACCGGGGAAATATTGGCACATTGGATTCGCGCTCATCTATTCGATGCTGCTTGTAATGTCTCTCGTAGGAAATTGTTGCGTCATATGGATATTCAGCACGTAAGTTTGAAACTACTTCGGAGGGTTGGTGGTGCCCTCCCTCGAGAAACGGTGGAATACTCGTCCGTCTGCGGATCGATCGTTCGCCGTTTCTCGAAACTATACTTTGTCCTATACCGACCACCGTCATACGTCGTCAGAAACTGGCGTCGTACCGATCGAACCGCGGATACTCGAGTGCGGCCTTTGTGTTTCCAGATCGAAACCTCTGAGGACGGCTTCCAACATGTTTATAGTCAGCCTGGCGATATTCGACATAATAATGTCCTTCGAAATGCCGATGTTAGTGACAAACAGTTTTATGGAACGTATGATCGGCTGGGAAATCGGATGCGACGTCTATGCGGTCTTTGGCTCGATCTCTGGCATGGGACAATCCATTACGAACGCAGCCATTGCCTTTGATCGATACAGGTTACGATTATTCCGTTTGATTACGATCCGGTTACGGTCGACGTAAATACCGCGAAGATACTAAACCCGCTTTGCCTTTTTTCGCAGAACCATTTCCTGCCCGATCGATGGACGGCTCAACTCGAAACAAGCCGCGATAATCATCGCTTTCACGTGGTTCTGGGTGACACCGTTCACTGTTTTACCGTTGCTGAAAATCTGGGGTCGATTCACTACCGGTAACAAATTCACGGAAATTTAACTTCCCCTCGTTCCCTTTCTTTTCTTTTCTTTTTTTTTTTCCACCCACCCTCTCGCGCGTTATTTCAATCGAATTATTCCAGAGGGATTGCTCACCACTTGCTCGTTCGATTTCCTCACGGAGAATCAAGACACCAAGGTCTTCGTCATGAGTATCTTCATCTGGTCTTACGTCATCCCTCTAACCTTTATCGTATACTTCTACTCTCAATTGCTGCAATCCATTCGCAATCACGAGAAAATGTTACGAGAACAGGTCGGTGTCCACAAGATTTCTTTTCTCCTTCTTCTTCTTCTTCTTCTTTTTTTACTCGCCTTTTTTTTTTTTTTTTTTTAATATCGTTAAACGATCCAGCTCTAACGGACTTTCTTCGTTTCTGCTCCATAGGCAAAGAAGATGAACGTAAAGTCGTTAGTCTCGAATCAGGACAAGGAAAGGAGCGTGGAGCTGAGAATCGCCAAAGTGGCATTTACGATATTTTTCCTCTTCCTTTTAGCTTGGACACCGTATGCAACCGTGTCTATGATAGGAGCATTTGGCAATCGGTAATTTCTGCGTTTCTACGCAAACTTTCCCCATTCTTTTTCTTTTTTCTCTATGACGTAGTTACGATGACAAATCTAATCGTCTTTGCAGAGAGCTTTTAACGCCTATATCTACGATGTTACCCGCCTTGTTTGCCAAAACGGTATCTTGTATCGACCCGTGGATTTATGCGATCAATCATCCGAGGTAACTAATCACTCGTGATACTCTCCACGATATCGTGGACGTGAATACAAACGAAACGATTATCGCTCTCCATCTCTGTGCAGATACCGACAAGAATTGCAAAAGCGTTGCAAATGGATGGGCATTCACGAGCCGGAAACAACTCACGACTCCGCGTCTGTCCAGACCGAGAAGATTAAATCGGACGATGCATAAATCGGGGGTCTCAAACTTTCTACATTGACGCGCTTATGGGCACGATCGGTTTTCCAGTACGGGATCGAGACACGCTAAAAAGAAAACCACCACTAGTGTGATCTCGATCTCCGTATAAATACGTAGAATCTCAGATTCCACGTAATTACGTGAAATTGTAAAATTGTAAAATTGTAAAATATTACACGATCGTAGCGATACGTACACCGATATCAACGATCGTACTATTATTAAAGCATTATTAAAGTAAATTCCACGGCAGGCTGTTTTACTGAAATTTGCCTTCCGATCCACGTTATATTTACGCCGATTAAACGTCATATTGAAACATCTATAGCGTTCCTATCGTTGGTCGAGCTTTTCTCGTGAATGCGTACGAGAGGTTGCGCGTTGTAACATGCGCTGCACCGTGCGCGGTAACTTGCGCGGGTCAATCGACTTGAATTCAAAGCCATCGGAGTCAATTACGCTTATCGGTATCTTAATGCGAGTAGCAAACAGTTTCGCGAGATTTCTTTCTATCGGCGACGAAAATGGGTAGCCTTTCGTCCAGACGAAAATAAACCGCGTTGAAAATTCTTGGAATATAATTAACTCGTTGTTCCGAAATTCTCAGCGTACTACTCGTCGAAAAAAGTGTGCGCGATGAATTTCCCTTTGATAACGAGCCTCTCGCGACACGTAAGCTTCTTTTTTTCTCATTCGGCGTGCAGAAGAGAGGAAAGAAAAGCGTAGTTTCTGCCTTTTAGCGCTTTTTACGGAAAATTGAGAGGGTCTTGTTACGTTCTCGTTATCCCGATCCCCTTAACACTCCTGCAACTTTTCTTCCTAAGATTCGCAGAAAGCGATGATATTTTTACGCGAGACGCGTCCTGAGAGAAACTATTTCGTTACACAGATTCGCAAATATAACGCTACGCGAGGTGTACCGTTTCTTTGGTAAAACGAGAGAAAACATCCTGATACGGCACATACTTTTCAGCAGAAATGAAAACGTCTCTTAACGTGCAACTTCAATTTACAGTAATTCCATGAAAGGCTAGTGACTTCTAATTATCGATTCGTCGTTCATTTACATATCGCGTATATATTCGGTTCGATGGAAGAGCGTCGTTGCTAGAAGTCGATCAAAGTTTCCGGATACTTGCGAACGGCAGCGTATAATGAGAAGCGCGAGACGATATCGATGAGGCAACGAATGATGGTTTTTATCCGCGGAAAGATTTCGGTTCATCGAGAAAGGTTAAAGACGATTACGTGGACGTTGAACAGAACGGCGAAAGTTTAGTCCCGATGGCTGCAACGTTACGAGTTGGTGGATCGTGTAGGTACGTGTAGATAGTGTAGTACACTCGCGTGGCTCCCCGGACAGTAGGCGGAGTCAACGGATAGCCCGGCAGTTCAGTTAATATGCAGTTAGTACGTCATTTGTTTCTCGCCGCTGGGAGGGCTTATCGTAATCTCTAACGTCATGGCTCCCCGCGATCTCTCGCGTTAGCAACGCTTGCCTCGCAGCAGATCAACGAATTCGCGGATTCTGTGCATAGAGCGCGTTAAACGCGATCACGACGATTCGGCCGATTAGACGAAAACACTTCTCCGATATCGAAAAGTAGCGGAGAAGAAGCTGACTTTACTTTCTTCCTCCCTTACCCTCTATCCTACAATTCTTATTGCGAATCGATTTACGCGGTAACTTTGCCGATTCGTCTGGTACTACAGTGTACACGCGACTCTTGCATCGATAGAATTTCCAATCAACCGAAATTCTATCGTATTTGCCGGCGTCGAAGAGCCGTTTTCCCTCGCAGTTCGTGTCGCGCACGCGACTCTCGCGCAATCAGAGTTTTCCACGGCTCGTCCCGCCATGGATAAGCCGAGGATGGAACGACAAGGGCTCCACGCAGAAAGGCATGGAGAACGGGGAGGAGAAAGGGAGAGGCAAGTTGGTAAGGCGGGAAGAAGGAGGGCAGGAAGAAAGGAAACGAGTACAGTTTGACAGGGCGAGAGTCCTGGTTTCGAAGAAATCCTTGATTAGATGTTCCCGTCAAAGGAATCCTTCGTTTTCCGAGGATCGAAGAAAAAAAGACGGGTGGTGAGGGGCCGGGTAACGAAGACAGATAAAACGCAAGTGGGGAAAGAGCGAGGCGACAGCGAGCGTGGAAGCACGGAGAGCGAGGAATCGGTTTGGGGAGCGAATTAAAAATTGTTCCAGTCGGCGAACATCGAGGAATCGGGGAAACCAGAAAAAGAAGAAGGGGAGAAATAAAGAGGCGTTTTAATCGAAGAGGTCTTGGAAGGGATTGCGCCGTTCCGAGAGTAAAAAGCAGCGATCCCACTCGGTTTAAGATACATCCCATCCTATTTCCCGAGGTCGTACCGGCGACGACCAGTTATGGATGTTGAAAATTCAATTACGCGGGATTTATGGCTGCCGACGCTGGGCATATTTATTGTCGCGGCATCTCGTTCTGAGGTGGCTGGCCGAGTCTTCCATTTTCGCATCGAGGGAACGTCCAGTATCAAAATATTGCCTGCGTATAATACATACGCGTTCCATCGTATTCGAGGGTTACGTTCGCTGGTTCCCTTTCTTTTATTTAAGCTAGCTCGATTCCAAGTGTCGCCGACCACGTCTCTCTCCTTTGTCGCGGTTCTCGCGTCGTACGGTTCGCGCGCAAAATGGCAAAACGCAGGAAACGCGTCGAACGATCGAATAAACGAGAATCCGTTTTGGAGTCGCCTATGTCGCTACACGCGTCTAGCATTAAGACAGCACAGACAATGTTTTATAGCGTTTAGGTGCCTCGCTTTACGGGGCCGTCCTTTTTAAAGCTGTCTTAATCCCCGTTAAGCGCGGGGTAATAAACTCCACAGTGCTCATTAAGGTAGACTGTATAGTCTTTTTGTTCGTGGCACGAGATGTATATTAACGCGGGCAATAAATATCATCCTTATCGGCGGCGTTTCGCCACCTTGTTATCGCCGTATTGATTTTCTACCACCAAAGTCGCATGGTGAAACGCGACCGGAACTTTTCGAATTTTCGAGGCCCATCGGACGAGTAGGCAAAGGAAAGAGCGAGTCGTTAGGCGGACGATGCGTTGCCACGAGCGTGGTTCGTCGAAACGACAAGCAAGATCGGCCCCCGTCGTGTCGAGATGGCTGAGCAAATCGCAACTTCGCGTTCCTATTCGATCGCGTATTTCATTCGAAACGTCAGACAGAATTCGGCTGTAAAACTTCCGTTCGAATAGAATTTGCTTACCCCGCGAACTCCATCTTCGGCGATCTTATCGGCGCGGCGCAACGATTTATCTCTCGCGCCACAAATCCCTGATACGCTTTATCGATATCGTTGGATTCGAGCCGATGTTTGCGGTAAACGAGAAACACGTGCTCCTTAGTAACTGTGCAGTTCGTGCGCCAGTGTATCGCAGCGTTACGCGTTTCCCTGCTCGTTCCTGTTAATCAACCGATTCAAGACGCTATTTAGTTAAATTCGCCGTGCGTCACGACGGAACGAAAGACGCGAAGACGAAGGAGAAGCGCGTACAGGAGGCGGGGAACGTCTGATAGCAGGGAATTACGCGAGAGAGAAGTTCGAGGGAGGAAAGAAAACGGGGAAACTAATTTCAAAGCTGTTAAGAGCATTACGAAAGTATGTCCTCGACGGGCGTAGACGGGCGTAGACGGGCGTAGTTAGGCGTGGACTGGTGTAAAAGTATATCCGGAGACGCGGGTATTTACGGATACGTGGAATATTGGACGCGAGAACAAGTACCGCGTAGTACGGCAGAAGATAAAACGAAGGTGCAGCTTTAGCAACGAAGTCGATGAGAGAGACTGGCGTTTCGCAGCGATTAGAGATGCTCGGGTTAAATCCTTTCGAAACGGGAGGCCAGGGATTTCGAGACAAAACTGCACGCCGACGAGAGGAAGAGAGAAGAGTAAAGGGAAAACAGGTGAACGAGTTAAATCAGAAGGACGGAGAAGAGAAGGAGAGACTGATTAAAGTGGAAACAGCAAGTTGGCCCGGTGTGATGCAACGTGGACAATAGTTGGCCGTCGCGTCGTCGAGGGGTTGGCCAGAGGAAAGGTTGGAAGAGGAGTCAGCTGAGAGAGACCAGCATGGGGGAACCTGTGAACCCTCTCCTACGGACCGAAATACTAAAGCGAGCTTAAGTGCGTTGCCATAGGGACCAGCTGGAGTCGAGGGGGCGAGAGAACGGTGGATGGGGTTGCCGCGAGAGAAGGTCGTGCCACGTTCCGTCTATGCCGCGTAGTTTCCGAAACGCGCTAAACCGCTCGGAAGTAGCCAACGTCGAGATTTGCTCGCTTTTCTTCGCTGGCAATTCTCAACCGTAGATGCGCATTTACTTGGGATTCTTAGACTCGCGTGAACGAACCCATTCGACGGAACACGATGAACAGCCTGTTTCACGCTACTGTTATTCTTCGCCACCTGTGTACTCGCTAAACGTTTCGTTCTTCCTCGCTTTGACGTTTCTCGCTTTGACGGAACCACGACTTAACGCGATTTCGAAGAAACATCGCATCTCCGGCTCGATCGTCGTACGTACATCGCTACCAACCAAATGGGGCATAGTATAGCTCGCTTTATTATTTGAAGCGCATGCTGTCGCACGTCCGTAACAATACTTCCGTGAGTCTGTAATTTGCATCTCGTTGCTGATGTATTCCGTGTCGTTCGCGTATCAGCTCGCTGGCACGGTCGTTAAACGAATTTCCTCTTTCCTTGATTCCCCTTTTCTCTTATCCGCTGCAGAACGCTGCTACAGCATTCCTTTTCTCGTCCCTGCGAACGATTCAAGAATTCCTCTCGGTAGTTGACACGGCAGTCGCGCGAGAAAAATGAAAACTTGATTATTCGCTTCACGACTTGCTCGATCATAATTGCGACTGGCTACGCGATCGACGCGAAACTGTTCGTGGCCTGGAATAAGAAAACTTGCTCAACGGAAAACCAAGCGTTTCAGGCCTCTCACGAACCACGTTTTCAAAAGTTGTGTTTGAAATTTCCGATTTTACATTCACGGCTGGTGAACCCGTGTGAAACGCGTTAATGGCGCGCTGTTCCACAGTCGACGGATGTACGCGCCTCTTACGATTTAACTGCTGGACCATATTAACATGCCTCCTGCGCGAAACTTACGCCAAACAAAGGTCGACGAATCGGCCGAACAAACAATGAAATTTTTAGCCACGCCGTTCCATCGCCGCTTTCGACGGTCTTTCAGGGAGCTCCGCGGGAGGCAGAAAAGGGGTGAGATGTTTTCCCTCGAGTCGATACCTGCCCCCGTCGTCTTTTCTTTCGACCGTAATTCCACATTCGTCCTTTCTTCTTCGATGATCGTTTTCTACGCGTTTACCTTCGCCCTCTTTCCCCGATCGTTCAGCTGTTTCGCAGTTCTTTACTCGGATCGTTGTCCCGTCGAGCTCTATAAGAAGCGGAAGCTTAGACTACGCGAAAATCGGGAAAATACCAGCGGAGGAAGAGATCATCGGACGGAAACTAGGCGAGCTCGGCCAGCTGCAATACCGCGATACACAAACTTATTGGCGAAACTCGCGAAACTTCCGCAAGGTTTCGAGAATTTCAAGATGGCGAACATCCGCATTCCGGATTAGAACAAAGGAAGAACAAAGGTCTCTGGAAGCTGCTTTATCGGTAGAAATTTTCCCTCCCTTTGCAATGAAAAATTCGTTTTGCCTCGCAACAATGTGTCCCGTCGAATCGTTCGATGTTCGATGTTCCGCGTTGCATCATGTTCGATGTTCGAACACGTGGCAACTCGCGTTGAGTTGACTCTATCGAAGTAATCACGAGTCGTGCCCATTTCTGATTGGCGCGATAAAATTAACAGGGATTCGTTTGGCGCGCAACTGCAATTGTAAATGGCACTGGTTAATTGGGTCGACCATCTGACGATTCGATGTGAGGAAATTCGAGCTTGGTCACGATAATGAGCCGTATTAATTATAAACACGTCGCACTGCCGTTAATTACTCAAGTTGGAAGTGCGATAGCACGTTTACATTCCCAGCATCTCTTCGATCTGTACAATTCGCGTTGTCGCCGAGCGAACGAGCAGTTTTTAACGCGATGGCCTCGTTCGAGCGACACGAACATTCGTCGTTTGTTACCTCTTTACCTCTTCGTATCTATCTGTTCCGGATCAACGTGTTCGCGAGGCACGCCTGCTAAAATTTTTACCAACCTTCTCCCCGATTAAATTTCCCCTCTTTCGTCTTGCAGGGGGAGACGAAGGATATTGTAACGCCACACCTTTTCCGTTCATGGCGTGTCGATAGTTCGTTTCTCTTCTGTCGTATTTCCAGATACCAGATTATTATTTCACATTTTCTTATCCGCCTTTCTGCATCAAATCTAACCCGTCCACCGGAAATTCGCTTATTTTTACTCAAAATCGGGTCGTGAGTCTTGAGAGTCGTAAGATTAAAAGCCATTTATGCTGTTAAACGTATCGCAGAAAACAATGAAATTTAAACTGTTCTTTCGAGTGGCAGCGAATTACACATTTCACGAACGCTTGTAGGATCCGCGGATGAAATTGAAGCAGCAAGTGTACCGTACTACTCGGTCGATGTAAATTGTTCGTAAAAAGGGAAAGCGGAATGTGATAAATAGGATAATGTAGAGCCGTCGATCGATAGAGAACAGGAAGAACGCGAAAACAAAGAAAGCTGTCGATACTCTCATTGGTTCTTGCTAAACCGAAAATCGCTAGAGAAAAGGTAAAAATAAGAGTCGGCGTGGGATGTAAGCGCAAATCGTCCAGCGAATCGATTCCATTATTCGTAATAACGAGTAAACGACCGCTGTAAGCTGCGCGCTTGCTAATATAGAAAAGAACAAGAATAGAAAGAAAGTAAGGCGGAAATACGAATGTCGCAGGCCGAGCAGGTTACAGCTGAATAATGACTGCTGCAAGAGAAAAAGTATTAGTTCGCGAGCACGAAGCTTTCTCTGTAAAGCACGTTCTCTACATCACTCGCCTTTTGTCGATGCCATCCGCTAACGAGAAGTGATAACAAAACCATCTTGCGAAACCTCAACTATTTTTCCCGATGTAGCTCGTTCCAAGAGCAAAAGGAATTCTTCGACGAATTCGCAACGCTGTACGATCGATATTTTTGGAAATTTTTTTAATTTTTTCCCATTGCAAACGTGCTTGGCTGCAAGTAAATTAACAGTCGAATCTCGCTGACAGCACTGCGACCAGATACGTACCTTCCGTGTCCGTATATTAGGTTGTCCGGAAAGTGTCTTTCTTTCACGGACGCGTCTTTTACAACGACGTTGTAAACGTTGAACGTTGTGATCCTTATTTCGATACAACGAAATGGATCATACGTAATTCGATAAAATGACGTAAAACGGAAAATGTTGCGCATCCATCGTTTCCTTACAAAACGGAAGAAACTTTTCGAACGACCTGACATATATTATGCACGTTAGCAACGACACATCTTCGAGACTCGTGGCGGGCAATTAGCTTTCGAACGATTTACGGCAAGCACTTGGACTACGCGTGAACAATGAAAAGCCTGTGTCTATCGATAGCTGGCGAATCGAAATCGCGTTGCTAACCGCCGTCAAAGGTTTCGATCGACGCGAGAGAGTTTAAGGTTTCAAGTTGCAGTGTTTTAACGCTGATTACGATACGGATTCGACTCAGACTCGAGTCGCTTTTAGATTATTATACATTCACGGTCTATCTATCTATCTACGACTTACTCGCGGCTATTTAAGAAAAGCTGTGCAACGTTGCGCTGCTTCAAAGAATAAGAATATTATTCCTAGAAGAATCAATGGGAGAATGGGAAAACTGGGCTGCCTTCTAGCAAGACAACTACCACGAACAGCGCTGTACTTACGGAGAACGTCGAACAGAAATTACGTACTGAATGATTCGACCATGCAGTGATCTCTCTGACTAATAGAAATTTCTAACAATAGACCGACAAAGTGATTACTTCGCTGACAAAACCGAGAATTCGTTTCGTTCATCCGGATTTCTCTGACTAACGCTCGAATCTCGTTATCGAAAATCATTCGCCACCTTCGATGGCAACAAACGGCGCGGAAAATTTCGCCGCAGAAATTGTTGCGTGCAACTGTTCGATGATCGGGAAGACGAGAAAAATCATGGAAAATGTGCGAGCGTTGTACGATCTTCCAAAAGAAGCGATAAAATCGCGTGAACGCGCGAAAATTAGAAACTGTTTTTTCCAACGCGGTACGTTCGGCAGTTGCACGGTCGGGACCATAAAAGTTAACGAGCTGTTGGCGAGAAATCGTTAAAAGTTAGCGTCGAAAATTCGTGAAACCGGATGCGGGGTGTCCTGCAACGGGCGTAATTAAATGTACGGACACAATTTGTTCTGATTTTGGTTCCAACGCCTTCCAGTAGGCACGACTTTTCTCTCCTCTTCTTCGTCGTGCCGACTGTACGTCGAGGAACACGTATAGAGTACGGGCGTATCGTCTGATAAACCTAGCTAAAGCGCACTCGTATTTGAAGTGGTGAATTCGCGCGGCGAGATCACGCGAATCAGCGTCGCGTTATATTTTCCAGGATATTTTCAAGAGACGTCGTGTTTTTCAAGGATCTCGTATTTGAGGACGCGATTCCGCCCGATGATGATGTCGTCGCTCTGATCATATGGCGCATACTTGAAACGCTTTGGTTGAGTTTCGCGCGTGAAAATATCGCTTGACGAGATGCTACTAAATAACACGATCTGCCGGGTTATTCGACGCGACGAAATTTAAATACGCGCGACCAACTTTTTTCGTTTCCATTTTTGTCCTCGTTTCTTTGACTCGTTCTCTTGAAAAGAGAGAGAGAGAGAGAGAGAGAGAGAGAGAGAAGGAAAAAATAGATAAAAAAGAAAAAAAATGAATGGCAGTGTACTGCGCGTGCAAAAACCGATTCGATTATTCCGCGATAGGAAACTGACGTGGATATATAAAGAGAAACAGAGAACGAGAAGGAAAAATGCAAGTGGCGATATTTACAAAGAGTTACGAGACAAGCGATACAAGGTTTTCCACATTTCCATGGTTTCCCCGTTCGAAATCGAGTTAGAGCAGCGAAAGGACTCGGAGGGCCTTCGATAGCCCAACGACTTCTTCGATGGGATTTTGATTCCGCGAGAATTTTCTTGACCACCCTTTATAGGTGCGACACAGGCCAACTATGTGCCGCAGCACCTACACAGACGAGGATAAGCGAGGAAAGCCAGAGCATGCGCTCGGGTATCGCAAATGTACGAGCTTCGGTTCTCGCTTTAGTCGAACCCCGGTAACGGTAGGGGTAGAACGCGCTCGGACGACTATTCGACAACGTGCTCGCCACAGGACAAGGGGCATTTTATCGATGCGAAAAACGAAACCGAGTATCTACCATATCGACGTGATTGTCAGATTTGAACGTAATGTCGCGGACTCGTAAGAGTTTCCATCCCAATTAGTTTCTAGCTATTGGCAAAGCAGGTCGTCCGCAAGCCCGACGAAACGCGAGGGATATAGCGTGAAGAAAAGGACAGAACGGTTTTGCAAATGCATTCGCGCCGATCATCTAGAGGCAAGTTTTTCTGGTAATTGCGACATCGGTGGCAGTGGCGATATATCTATACTGGTGATAGTGATAGTGGTTTGAGTGGTGTTGGTGCTGGTGGTAGTGATATTAGTGTCAGTGATATCGACGACGGTAGTGGCGGCACGTGAACCTTTGGCGAACACGTTACAAAGATGCGGTAAATTTTTCCACTGTCCTTCGAGCACGCCGAACCTCCCCGACTATCCGTCAACTATCCTAAACAGGTGAGAGAACAGATATTCTGCGTGTTAATGTACGTGCCGTACAGATATACGAGGTCGAAGCAGGTAATTGGATCTTTAAAATTTTGGAAACTCTGCTGGCAAAGTACTTTTTTAATACAATATTACGCGTAATTATATAATTCCATCGATTCTCTCTATCTTTCTGTTTCCCGGCGTTGATCGATTTGACGAATAAACGGCCCGTATCTTGCGCGTTATCTTAGGGTTGTTTCACGGAGACGACGTCGTACGGTAGATTATAGCGCAAAAAGCGCACTGTGTACGAAATTTGTCGAACGTTGATGCACGATCGGGGCTGTAAAAGAGAAACGAAGTCGATAAACGCGGTAATACGAAGCAACTACACGTTCGTTTAGAGAGCAGTGGTACGACCACGCGTGGAATCGTTGCAACTCGTTAACGAGTCCAAGAACTCTTAACAACGTTACGTCGTTTCATCGCAAACTTCACAATATACAGGATGAATTTTCAATTCGCTTTCCCGGCGACTTCGAAATAATCGACTTTCGATGAAAATTTGCAAATCGAACAGGATAGGCGCGTGTAGCTTTAGAACGTTTTTCCATGCTGGAAGAAAACAAGCGTTCGCTGCACAGATTCCAGGCTGGCAATTAACCAGCATGAAACGATAGATATCGCTTGTTTGGACTATACATATTGCCGATAGTTCTCGCTTTCCGGAGAAACTTAATAGAATTTTAAATCGAGAGGATATTCATACGTGATCCAAGTTAATCGTTCAAAGAGAAAATCGGATTTACGATTACGATACGCACGAAGATCGTAGGGAAGATACACGCGATAAGTGCGTCTTTGTTGATTTTATTTACACAGCTGCCATAATTATATTGGTAAATTTTAGTGGCAACCCGAGACTACAAGGCATTTACCGCACGCATAAATGTATTCGGTAGGAAATTAGTATACAGCACGAACGGCAATTTTAAGCATATAATAACGTGTGATCACTAAGTAAGAAATGTTTTAATACCTTCGATAATTTGTTGTTGTTGCGTTTGTTATTATGACAAGCGATACTTTTAATACACATTTTTGGCTTCAAAATCAAATAAAAAAATCATTTCGGTATTTGGTAACGTAAGATCGATCGACGAGGTATTTCATCTTGAAATTGCTTTGCCACAAAGTATAGAAAATGTAACATCGTATTCCTCTCCTGTAGTCTGCACATGACAAATATTGATTAAAGGTGATCATCGCGAATTTAGGATTTCTACGTTCGTTCAACGTTTCGGATCGACAGCTTGTCATCGACGATGCTTCGATCGATCGCGTAGGACGAGCTTCTGTGACCTTTCGGTATTCGGTATTCAGTTGCGGCACGAGATAAGTAAAGGGCCGATGTTAATTACCGACGAACGCTTCGATTCCCCCGACGTGCGAGTATCGTTTCGAATGAGATATTCCCCGGTTACCTTCGGCTTATTTAGCTTCTGGGCTTTCAGGCCAGTTCCTGAGAGATTTTCCAAACGTTTGGTTTTTCAACGTCAAAGCGTGGAACCGATTTCAACGCCGATCGAACCGTTCAATTTGAGGATGGCAATCTTGCGATTCGACGATACACTCGTTTGAAAGTAACCGAACTAACGATTCGACGATTACGTAAGAACGATTTAATAAGATTTCTTAAGGTTCTAGAACTTTTGTGTCTTATTCGTACATCCATTCGACGAAATAAAATTTGTCAAAGTAATCAAACGATATGAAAATCTCTGTCGAAGCATCTTCTTTCTGCAAAATATTTCCCACCTTTTTCGGATACTCTACAAACTTTTTTGACTTTTCAATCTTTCCATCCCTTCCGTTCATGTACAACGCTTTCCTCAGTTGTTTGCTTCTCTCGTAATTCTTTTGTACATCATTTTTTATATATATATATCTTTTTCTCTGTATACGTCGAACTTACAGCAATTTCTCAATGTAAATAGCTTCTTCGAGCTCTTATATCTCGAAGATCTGACTATCCTTCCTAGAGTTATGCTTGTATAATGCTTTATATAATATTGATCGTACATCGAAATCGAGATTTCGAGGTATTTTTGAGATAACAAAGCTTCGAAGAGCTACTTAACCCACATTGATGAAAAACTTGGGAAATAATTTTACGTTAAAGCACGGAAAATAGAGGCAGAGATTTTGCTAGGGTTGATTTTAGAAGAAATTAGAACCATCGACGGAATATTTCATTCGAACAGTGCAAATTGAAGAAAGTTCAGTTGGCTCGTTTAAGGGTATTTTGTCAATTTGTTGAAAGAAAAGATAGAAAGAGAGAAATAGAGGAAAAGAGATTTCAATTATTGAAAAAGAATTAACACGATTAGTTCTCTGAATAATTTTGGTATTGACGTTCCAAGTGAAAAATCCAATAGAAATCCTATCGAGAGAATCGCGAGAACTTGAGACCCTTAGATTAGCAATTGCTGGACACTCTAATCTCTTCTCTAAGACGTCTCTTATACTCTCTTATACGATCTTCTTGGTGCAGTTACTTAACAACGATGGATGTAAAAACTTTCTATATAAAGCACATTTTCTCTTTAGGCTAATAAGCTTCTGTATTACAGCCGTGTAAGAGTAGGCTTTTCCGTGCGATTGAAAATAATTAATATCGCATGATCGACGATTAACGATTTTAACTTAACATGTATCAATAATCGCCTCGTATTCGTAATTCTCTTCCGGATCAATTTATCAACTCGTAACGAAGTATTTTATCAGCGACAAATAATTATACACGAGATTATCGCTTAAGAAATTCCTCTTAACGATCATAACTTATTGCAAGGCCATGACTAATTAAATCGATAATTTTCATAATTTTTTTTAGTAGCGAGAAATTTCCATTAGGTTTATAGAATATTTACGAAACATTTCGACAGCGAGTTTCATCTCAGGTTTCGTTTAATACGTTCCTAACTTTCGACAACGTTAATCTCATTGGCGATAACCTACGTAACGATTACGGGAACAGCGAGCATATTCAACTATACGAGATATTGTTCCTCGGAACGACCGCTTCACTCGATCGGTTGTATGTATAATCGTCCACTCGGTATCATCCTTTCTTCGGCTTTTTTCTCGCCGAAGGAATTCGGCGATAACGAGTTCGATATCAAACAGTTTGGATTGGATGAAAAGCGAGAGAAATGAAATTTGATCGAGGCGCGTTCGAACAGCAAGGACGGTAACAAGGGGCTGATATTAATCTCATCGACGAGATGCCGAGGATGATTATGGCAGTGGATCGACTTGGTCGGTGTGTTCCTCGGGCACGGCCGGGCAACGCTGGTTCATGTTGAACCACGATGGACCGTGGAGGGTAACTGCTGGAAACGTTTTGTATCGCCGGAGGGAGAGATCGAGAGAGAGAGAGAGAGATCGAGAGAGAGAGAGAGAGAGAGAGAGAGAGAGAGCGTACACCGAAGAGCATGCGAACGAAGGGGAGACACAAGCAAGAGAGCAAGCACACGACTACTCGTATGTCGGGGCGCGTGTGTTAGGCGCGCGAAACCAGGTTTGGTCGTTGGTAGTAGGCGACAGCAAACAGTTTCAGGAATGCGTGGCGTGTGTTTCGAGCGCGCTGATATGATTTAGGAATCGCTTCCTACGGTCCCGAATATCCAGCGGTTTGGTCGGTCTAGCTATGGCACCAGCGTTGCGGGATTTGCGTGCATCGCCGCTAAATGTTTCGCTCCTCTGAAACGCTGCTCCGATGCCACTGGCCAAGATTTACCGAGCTTACGTGACCTTTCGGCCGCGAAATTAGGCCGATTCATCATAGGCTAGCTGAATGCTTACGCAGGGATGCCGCCAACCTCTATTCATCGTCCTCTGATCGACGATACACGCCGTTCGCGTCTCACACCGCTACCATCCGAACCCTCTCCCAAGTACCGATCGATCGATCCTTCCTGCCGAATATCGATTACGCGATTCCCCCTATCCGACATCGGGCTCGACGATGCTCGAAATCGCTTTGCTGCTCCGGTTCCTAGGAATTCCTACTTAGCTCGCTCGGATCTTTCCGCGATATATATCAGCCTCGCAGCAATTCCGACGCCGCGGGCGTGTTTAAATTATAAATATGCAAGGGTCGAGAGCTAGCCCCGTCTTTCGTAAATGGCTCACGCTAATTACGTAACATAAACGCAAGTGCACTCGTATAATTGCGCGCTCGGATCTGGCATGCCTTGATAATTCGCCGCCGTTTCCCTATTTTTCGCCTCTCGCCCGACTTTTTACCCGAACGAGAAGATTTTTAAACGATAATTATATTACGACAGGTTGTCTGTCGGCGTCCTGAATCGTACGCGCGTCGCTAGTCAGTTTCGTTCGCCGTTGAGAACGAAGGCGAACGAAGGCGAACGAAGATCGTGCTTGAACGCATTCGAATTAAACGTACGTAGAACGAAAGTTTGGCAATTTGGTTAATTCGTTGCTTTTAATACCGTAGATTGTTGCACACTACAAGCAGCGAGTGGGGTCACAATAAGGGTGGTGATCGCACGGAGAACTGTGTCGGCCAGGTCGCTCGATATTGGTGAACACGGGACGATATTCGAGCGAACAAGCCTGGTTTTGCTGCATTAATTTCATTATCAATGTTTCCCGTTAAACTTTTGTAATTCTCCTGTAATCGCTGTACCGCTTGTTGCGTGGCTCGTTTCGCTCCGTGTTTTACGTCGTTTCGATCACGGTAGTCCATCGTAGCCAAACAATGTTACGGAAATTTTCCAAATACGATTCGTTTCATCGCGAGACAGAATTCCCTCGTACAGGTGGACCTTTATCGCGTTATTCGTATCGATAACGAAGTAATCGACGATCGATTCGTTCGAGCCAAGGTGATTCCTTATCTTCCCCAAACGTAAAATCAATCGATCGTTCGTTCTCGTGCTGGGTGAACTCGGTCCTTTGAGTGGATTCACGAACGGTACACGCTCTACCGGTGACGAGCGTCGCTCCTTGCTTTCGTTTTCCTTTCGCCAGATGCACCGATACCGTGAAATCTCCTTTACCTGTGCATTTCGCGCTTCCCTCATTTTCTGTCCTGCCCTCTCGGATCGGCACGAAACTCGGTCCTCTTCCGGTTCTCCTTTGCTCTTTGCTCTTTGCTCTGTGCTCTTTGCTCTTCGACCTTTCCCGCTTTAACGCTCGGTGAATTTTTCACCGTGCAGCTGGTGGCTGGTCGAATACGAGTTGGTCGGATTCTCTCTCCGGGGATACGCGAACAGCCTGCAGGCTTTGCACAGTCTCGAGTCTCGTTTCTTCGACTTTCGAGAGAACGCTCTCTTCTCCGCCACGAAAACTTCTGATCGCTACTCTTTTCTTCCGCGGTCGATCCGATGCCACCGTTTACAGCGACATCACGATGCGCGATACTTTTTCTTTCCATAATTTTATCAAAAGCGTGCAGCTTGACACTTTGATCGTTCGGAGGAAATTCCAGTTTTGCATTAATCCAGTAGCAAACAGAAAATCCTTAAGAGCGTGACAATTTCGACCCCGTTCGCGATTTTATTTCCGTCACGTTCGCCACTAGCACCGCCTTTGCTCGAATGCGAATTCTCGATGTTTCACCGAGCTGACGTGGATCGACTTGAAATCGAACCGATGTATCGTGAAAACAGCCTCGACGCTTTCAACGATCGAGGTTCGCGCGTATACACCGTCGTCGTTTATATCCGAATACATTCGACGAATTCGCCGATCTTATCGAAGCGTGCGAATTAACGACGATGGATCGGTAATTCTCGTTACGAGCAATAACTCAAACTAACGGACTAAGAATTAAAAATTAGAAATGATAACTATCACCCTCGAAAATATCGTGTAATCCACTTTTACGAGTATCAACTTTCACGTCGAATAATTAGAGTGGCGTAAGACCAAGTACGAAAGTCATTTTATAGGGCGAGTTCGTTCGCGAAAGTGCTTCTCGTCCGTCTTTCCTCGATATTCGATTTCAACGTTTCCGCTATGAAGAACGCAAGTAGAACTAAGTTTGCGGTACGGTGGAATTTATGGAGAAAGATGTTTAAGCAGTCGTCGTAAGTAGTAAATATTTGAACGATACTCCTCTCAAACTGTCGAATTTCTGCTACCCTTTGTGCCTAATTACATCATTCCTCCCTTCGTGGCAGCTATTCGTTTAGCTTATCGTTTATTTTATCCTGCTATTTCTCACTTTTATCTCCAACCCGAGACATCGATCAGTTCTTCCAAACGAAATTCCGACCTGGCCCTTGTTCGTACAAGTCGATTTCAAGGTACATGAACATCGTCGTTCGATAAACGTGGGTGTTAGTAAACATGGGAAACCTACAAACTGGTTCTCCGCTAGGAACTCCTACGACGTTGGTGTCCACGTATGAATATGTAATAGCTGGAAACACGGTGTACAGGGGCACGCGAGTCCTCGCCCTTGTACGTCGTTTTCTCTTAAATCGTGCTGCGAGCACGTAAGCCGAAACAAACATGTCGCGCGTTTCGTTGCTAAACGCGAGAAAAAATAACCACCTACCTCTGCATCTTTGCTAGACAGAGAAAAGAATACATAAACTGGAAAATACGGCTCCTCTGTATTTTCTAAAAGCAAATATCTTCGGATTAATATCTATTTCTCGTTCTTTAGCAACGGCACGGGCAGCTTTCGCGCGTACAACGCGCTACGGTTTGTTCGGAGCATAGATCGGGACAAAGAACCGTGTAGGCAAAGAACGGAAACGGGCGAGGAAAGTGGTTGCCGCGAAGTAGGGTGACAGAGTGTACGCGAGATCGAGTGCACGGGACACGAGAGTCGAGCAAGAGGCAGAAGGACCATACGGATGGACGAATAGATATAGACGGATAGGTAGACGGATGGGGCAAAGGCAGAGAAACGGGAAAGAAAGGGTGTGCGAGGAAGGAGAGTAGGGACGGTGGAAAGACCGACAGAGACTCTCGACCCTCCTTTGCGGTCCTTCGCGTACGATGCACCAGTCAGGCCACTATTGTTTGAGTCATCACAATGGTGGAACAAAACCTCAACCGGAGGATCGAACTGCACTCCAAAGCCCAACTCCCCGCCGCTGTCGGTCTTTTCCCTCGGCGAATCAGCCCCGCTAGCGAACTCGTTCTCCGTACGGTCCACGAGGAGCAACGAAGCCACCACTTCGGAAGCGGCTGTGCGGCGCTGCTCGCCGCGCGTCTCTCTCCTACTTTACCTCCGTTTCGTTCGCTGGCACTCGCGCCTATTCGCGACAGAAGCTATCGCTTTTCGAATGACAACAAGCAGCTGGAACAAAGGGGAAAGGTTGACGGTGCAAGATGAATCCATTGTACCGGTGCATGCACCGCTACCGCTCTGGCGTGTCGATGGTTTTCGACTCGCCAACCGTGCAACGTCTTTTCTACTTTTCGCCTCGTCGTCTGGCCGAATGAACGGCTCGCGGCCTACCTGCACCTTCCCTTTTCAACCAGTCATCCGTGTTCGTTCATTCTTTTATTCGGAAAGACGAGCTTTTTAACGCAAGCGCCAACAACGACGAATCGTTAACCGACGAATAAAACCGCCCCTCCATCGTACAACGTCGCTCTATGCCACAACGTGCACGACAAACGTAGTTTGATGCCAAGTTGAAACAATTCGAGTTCCTGGAGTCGAACATCGAACGATTTCGGAGAACCACGGTTTTGCGGTATCTCCTGCTGGATTCCTGAAACCGATACGATTCCGAGATTACGCTGCTGTATACTCCGAAAGCCACTTGCACTTGACTGATAGCGAACCGAGTTCTCGCGGTTTTAAGGCTTCGTTCCGAACCAGGTAGAGGGGAAACCCCTCTCCACTCTGTCAATACTCAGCAGCCATAATCCCTCGAATAAAGTTATCACTCGGAAGGAATTCGGATTTAAGTAGGACTCTGCGATTCCATTTATCTCCTTCTCGACGAAGCACTCGTGATCTCGATTCCGTGTTTGACCATGTTTCGAAGAAACGCCGAGAAATTTATTACAGTTGTTGCGCGATCCAACAGTGTGTAAGATTCGATGTTATCGTTTGGAAACGCAAGCGAAACGTAGCAGCGAATTCAACGTTGAATTATCGGTGTGTTCGTTATTTCCGTCAATTCGGTTAGTCGAGTCAAAATGGTTAGCGGAGAGACGTTAGTTGGCACACGCGTGTAAATCTCTCGGAGCCCGAACGATCGGTCAGTGACGATCAATCACGAGCCGTAAGAACGCGAACGTACAAAATCGCGGTGAAGGGTTGTGCGAGAGAGGCGAAGAGAAGGAAAGATGATGATAAAATAGAATCGTCGGTCAAGTTTCGGCGAAAACATGTCGGCTCCGAGTTCGAATCTCCTCGTAAATCTCTAGAGTGCTCCGACGAGAAAGAATATTTTTTCGAGAGTGCCGCTTCCATTGGCACTCGAGAGAGCGCTTATCCAGCCGTAGGAAACGCTCGAGCACTGCTTCGCCCGCTTTCGTGGCAAGCCTCGCAACTGAACGATGATTGGATTAGTCAACGTCGTTTCTCAGAATTTCAACGAAGACGACTGCAACAACTATACGGAGTTTCGTGAAAATCTTCCATAGGAGAAAAGAACTCGCCGAATAATCTCCCGAGAGATTGGTCGATTCGATGATCTGTAAAGACGATTCAACGCGACGCAGCCACGCGAAGCTGTTTGAAAATATTCAACATGATAAATTCTCCAACACGATAATCAGATAGATATTTGCAATTCGTAGAATTCGCTTGAAACATATCTGTTGTTTTATTAGCAAACTCGCGGATATGTTACGGGAGGATATTCGTGCGCGTTATGCGAGAGTTAACACCGGTATCTGTAATTTGGCAATTTGTAACTCGAAAAATATTAGCTGAGAGTTAGAAATTCGTGTGGGAAAGATTCGTTTCGTCGAGATTCGATCTTATCGCCATGATAAATTGGCAAGGACGGTAAGTAGGAAGATGAACGAGAATGCTGCGAGGGCATGCAGACGTATACCGCATCGTTGATCGAACTACATGCGCGTAAAAAACCATTTCTATTGTCACGGGAGAGGTTGATTTTACGGGATAACGACCGTAGCTATTGCGGTCCACGATGTTTTACTCGGTCGCCTAAAGTGACTTCGTAAATCACTAGGGAGCGAGTTGTGCTCCTCGGTCATTATACCAAATTTACGCGTTCTATACAAGCTCTACGGAGTTCGGGTTGCACGAATCGTTGGAAATTCTGCCTGTTCGCCCACCTCCGCCCTTCTCTTTAATCGAAACAAAAACTCGCTCGCGGCAGATATTGGTTTCGAACGTTGCGCACCGACCGGACTCTCGATGACGCAGAGATATCGCCAAAGTTTCGAGCTAGCCCCGATTAATTCGAGCGATTATACGGCGTTAAATCGCAATGCACCGTATAATACCGACCGCTCCACTCGCGCTATAATACGTTAAGTCTGGCCAACGAGTTCGACGGTGCGAACGAACACGTTTGCCACGCGTACCAAATGTCACCGAGAACGCCGCTGTTGAAATCCTGCAACATTGTACCGATGATTCTCGTTTTCGCCTCTCTCGTCCTCTCTCGTCCTCTCTCGTCCTCTCTCGTCCTCTCTCGTCCTCTCTCGTCCTCTCTCGTCCTCTCTCATCTTTCCTCTGTCGCCCGTTTCTCTCTCTGCTCCTCTGTCCGCGAACAGAGTCCAGTCGAGTGCCGTGTGTACAGTTAACGCTATTTTCCAACAGCGTTTCCATTCCTACCCTCTTCTTTCTCTGTCCTTTCACCGGGATACTCGGCCGCGATACGAAACAACGTTTCAGATGCAACGCGAAAAATCGTTTTCGATGGAGATTCGAACAAACAGCCGGCAAAAAACGAGAAATTAATGGAGCGCCGATTGGCTGGTGCAAGATTGGCGCAGGCAAGAGGCAGCCTTAATTATATTATAAATTTAACGACCAAGTTGCGCGACGTGATACGAGACGAGCCACCGCGACAAGGAATGGCGCATCTTAGGGAAAAACTGCTGGAATATTATTATACTGCATCATAGTCACTCGCAAGGCGCAGAGAAAAATGTTTTGCATCTGCAGCTGACTAGGGTATGATATAAGTAATGGTTGCGCAAATTTCCTTTGGGGCAATGCGTTGCTATCGCGCTTCCCACCGCGCGCCCAGTGACATGCGGCTTTCTTATCAGGTGAAACCGCTGTTTCTCCCTCTGTGCCACAAACCGACGACCGACCATATCGAAAGGGCATAACGGCCAAGGGCAACGACCGTTAATAGCCGCGCAACGAAATCGCCGTCCTTCCGATTATTTCTACCCGTCTCTGTCTTTAGCGGCGATATTATTTAATAAAAATGGCAAGCGTAACGGTAAAGCACTGGCAGGTAGCCAAGAGGAATCAGCCCCGTGCATTCTACTGGAAGATAACGCGATCGCAATTAGAGTGAAACGCGATAAACGGTACGTTTCGGACGCAAGCGGCGAGCAAGAGCGGCGAACAGCACAGAATTCCTGGGAATTCTTCGCAGCGCGTGCAAATCGTCCTTGGACCGTGCGAAACACCGGTGTACGCGTTATTCAAAATCTTGCTCCGTCGTCCCCCGGTAGAATGGATTGGGGGGATAACGCGTGCAGGCCCGAACAAAGATTCGCAGAAGCAGCAGCGGCGTTCCACTCGTCGAGGATAAGGTCCGCTCCATTACCATCCTCTAAATCACGCCGGTAACGTTTTTGGGACGGTCGTAACTTCGGGCTCCGATGTTTTTGGCCTCATTAGTAGCCGTCTCTCGGCTTGATGTGGTACACGGAAAAGGGTCCTGAGAGGGCAAGAGAGAAGCCTCGGAGGGAGACGGTAAGAGGAGCGAGAAGAGGTCGAGAAGAGAAGTCGTTGCCGCGAGAGACGAAGGGGGACGGGGCGGCGAAACGCCGCCGGAGCAAAGGAGAACGCGGAGGAGGTACGAGGCTTGGCTGTGGCAGAGGATACCGACAGTGGCTGCGATTAATATTCCCCGGTTCTAGCAGGAGTTCCATCGTATCTACGTCGTACGGCAACCTTCTCTGCCGTACGTTTGCACTTTGAGTCGTAGCCGCAATCCCCTGGCTTTCCAGTCACCGCTGGCCCTTTCGAGATCCGCATTACGCTCGATAGCGTCTCCTGCTCTTCGCTTGGAACAAAGAGGAACGACAAACGATACGTCTCCTGCCATTCCAACGCTGCCACTCTACTTCTCTCTGCGTATTCGCCGTCATCTTTTCCGCGTGTACCTACCGTTTTCGCGCGAAATCTCGCGATTACGGTACAACCTCCATCGACCGACTACTCCGATACCCCAACGTTCTGCTATAACAAAGCGGAATATTTACATTTACCGGTAATCGTAGTGTATACGCGTGACGTGCTTCTTGTTAAAATACGATTACAATAACATGCTAAGTTGTAACAGTTGCGCGTCTACCTGTCTTAAATAATATACCGACATACGCGCGACGCGTTTCCACGCTATCGTCCATTTTATCATTCATCGTTGTGGTTTAGATCCTCACGACGAATTATTTACAGAAAGAAGCGCCAGTTTGAGAAATCTACGACCGAGCGACTCTCGAGGTTACACGAACGACGTTGCATCGACATGAAAAATGCCGAAAGACCGAAATAAAAGACGCGAACGCTTCATATTCCGTCGCTGTAATAGCAACGATTCAACGCTACTCTCTTCGAGCAAGAGGAAAATGTTGGCTGAAATTTTCTCCAGCAAGTGTACTGGAGAAACGTGGGTGTATACGTGTGGCGTTAAAGGGAACGAGAAAGGCCGAGCACGAAGAGCGGGGTGCAAGTGGGACTAGACTTTACGGTGCTGGAATCATCAAAGGGAAAGAACCGATACGGAACGTGGAAAAAAGGTGAGACGCGATTGGTGGTCGAAATGTCAAAAGGGGCCTAATTCGATCGAGTGAACCGGTTCTCGCGTGTACCGGTACGTCGAGCCTATCGAATCCAGCGCCAAAGGGTTACGCGGTTGTAAAGGGGACGTGGGACGAAGATTGTGGAGAATGCGCGAGAGTAGCGGGGATTAACCAACGGCGAGAGGGGATAGATATCTAGCGTGTATTCCATAGATTCGAGTGGGCCGTACGGCACGGCGCACCCATTTTCCGATAGCTAATTACCGTGGATATGCAAGCGCATCCGTTGCAAACGCGTGCGCTATCGCGTATACGCGCGATACGCTTATCCACGATGGTTCGATACGCGCCACGAACGACCAACGTTCCGGTGAACGCTGCGCCAAAAAGTCTCCAAGGTACACGATCGAGACGAATAGGAAGAAAGAAGTGACTTTTGCGCTGCGTCACGTCACACCCCGCTGTAACGCATCGCATCGTGCGCAGGAACGCTTTCGGTAAGCGTCGCACGGTAGCTTCGCTCGTAGCTGCTCGATGACTACGTAGCTGCTTAATTTAATGACAACGCGGCGGTAACGCCGTGGCTCCCCGATGACGCCGTAAGACGCGAATTAACAGGAATTTGGCGCGATAAAGCGTAGACGCAATCCCAGGGCGACTCGCTTTAGCCTCAAAGCGATCGCGCCGGTTATAAGTAATTAAAGTCGATAGCGTTATCTACGCGTTATCCCGAGCGTTCCGAGAGAATTTCCAATACGATCGTTCGGTAGACCGCGGGGTTATTATCAGCGAAATAGTTACGACATTTGATGTCTGAACTCCTATTCGTACGCTCGGTCGTAAAAGAGACGAAACTGCACTTGGTAAGCGTGGGAGTAAGAATTTAATTACGTCTGGCGGTGGATGTTGTATTAAATTCGATTAAAAATCTTACCGTGTTCATTGCGTGAACAGCACGTTTCGTAACCAGAGGGTTGGCGGACTGCGAATCGATAGACGCGTCAATTTGAAACCAGTTTCCAAAATGATCGACACGTGGAGAGTCGCTGGAGGCATCGAAATGCCACGATTGTGAACGGCGCTTAAGCCGACGCGTTATCGACACGCTTGGGAATTGGAGCTGCTAGGACAGCTGCTGCTAAAGTATGCATGAACAGGGACTGTTTTGTATCCGTATACTCGGTGTGCAACTATTCCTCGTACACGTTGTTGCTCGTTGATCGAACTGCTACATTTGTCGCGCTATAGTTACGACCTGTCCGATCAAGTTAGATAGAGACGCAATTTCGGCCACTGCCCCTACTCTTTTCCGACTTAATTCGCGGTGAACTGATATCAGGCGGTAAATCGAACGACGAAACAACGCTGCGAACAATCGCTTAACTTTACGTTCGGCCAGTCGATTCAACTTCAGGTACAGGAACTTCGTTTTCTGGCATGTATCAACCGAAACAAATCCCCGGCAGCTAAGCTGCGATAATCGGATCGCGTTATTCGCCATCGCGTCTTCGACCTATTTCAATTACGTGCCTGGCCGTTTCATTGCCAGCAGATAAAACGCGTTTAAATTCTGGCATCGAGTTCGCCGCTTTCGACATACCATACGTACAATTTCCTCTATGCATAAACCGGCGGAGAAGGTACTCTTGCGACGGCGTTGTTGCTTTGTCGACGGCCGACGCCGTTGTTTCGACGAAATTTGTGCAGCGTGGAAAAGTGTGCGTATCGATCGTCTTCGAAACGAGACAAAGCGAATTGTTCGGGCAAGGGCGTCGTGCTGCGCGAAGAAATTTTCGGCGACGTTCGTTCGTGCTTCGACGCGATCGTAAAGCTGTGGTCGTTGGTATAAACAGAACGCGAGCACGGGTATTCTTCTTGGCGAAAACGCGAAGGGACAGAATCGAGGAATGTTTTCAATCGTCCACGCTAGGCAAAGAGGTTTCGACGATTACGTCTATAACCGGTGGAGCGAGAGACCGGATCGATTTCGTCGGTGCGGCTTTCGACTTTTGGCACGAGTAAGTTCCGTTTCGTGGTGGCTACCAGTTCTCTCTCGGTGTTAAAGTCCTCGACTTCCCTCAACTGCCCCCTTCCTTCGAAACCCGTCTTTCCGACAAGGAGCTAACCTTTAATGTACGAGTCGTGTTCAAACCGAAACCTATTTGGTGTAGTTAGGAGTCGTACGAACAGCTCGGTCCGATACCTTCTCTCTGGAGGCGGTTTGCACGTACGCGACTGGAAGAGATCACCGACCTCGTGGTTCGATGCCACGGAGAATTATACGATCCAGCCGTCCAACCAAGGATAGTCCAACTCGGAATACTCGCAAGATACTGGGCGTAAGCGACGTTACGAAGATAATTGTGTTTCGCAACACCGAAGGCGGTACGACCGCATTCGATAAAACTTTTTCGACCATCCGTTCGTACTTTTCCTCCCTCTCCGCCCCTTCCCCGCCTACCCCTTCTTTCCTTCCCTCTTCTTTCTTTCTCTTTCTCTCTCTCCTTCTCTCTCTCTCTCTCTCTCTCTCTCTCCCTCTCTCTCGATTGCCCAGAATTCTCGTTTCGCCTCGTTCTATGCCCGTCGCCCGCAAACACGTTACAAGCGGAACGAACCTGGCATCGGTGCTACCGTGCAACGACGCAACGATGCAACTCCGTGAAAACTCCAAGTGGTTTCGTATCGTGGTGCATTGCAATGCATTGCACATTGCAGACAGCACCCTGCACAACCCCACCACCGCCAGAGTCGACGCTGTCCGCCGCCACCGCCGCTATCCCACCACCGCTACCACTCTGCCGTTCCGTTCTCTCTCTCTCTCTCTCTCTCTCTCTCTCTCTCTCTCTCTCTCTCTCTCTCTCTCTCTCTCTCTCTCTCTCTCTGTTGCAGCGTTCGCGTAAATAACGCACACCTAGATTCGAAGGAGTGGCCCGCCAAATTACCGCGTCAACTTTATTGCCCAGTTCATCGCTCGTTTTTCTTCTCGTTGCGATGCGCTAAGAATGGATTCTCTTCGCTTCCACCGACTCGTCCCGTGCTTTTCGCTGTTTTTCGAGGCTGGAGGACGCGCGACAGACACGCATAGATCGTCGGGGAATTTTTTTGCGCGCAAAGGAGCTCGTTAAAACGATTCGCGCCAAATAATCGCGATAACTTTGGCATTGTGGCTTACACGGAGGTTTGCCGCGCGAGTATTCCCAGACATTCGGGAACTGTACGCTCGTTCAGCCTGATAACGCCACGAAATACGCGACACCGGAAGGAAGAGAGGAAACTCGGTTGGGCGTTATTAAGGGAGGAAATTTTATCGGTTATTTCTATGCTTTCCCACCGAGTGAGCAGACGGGCGACGATACATCGTGGTGATAAACAGTCCAATGGTGGTTCGAGCCGCGGTTTACAAGCAAAGTCGGATACGCGAATGTGCGGCTGTATATCGCGGCTGCAACGAGAGATCCCTATAAAGCTTACTTTGCTATTTTACTTTCGCGTGGAGTCAGTTTTATGTACCTATATCCCGGTACTCCAAGTTTGGCTATGGAGCTAGTCCTCCAGAGATTATTTCGCCCGGGCATTTGAGAAAGCACACGGTCGAGCGGCTGCACGTCGCATAGAAATAAGGTTCGCGCCAACGAACGGAACAGGGTATCGCGTAGTAATCGCATCCGTTTCAGGGCGTTAGTCGTGCGGCTTGCGAGCCACAGTGACGCCCTATCAGACTGCCTCGTTTCTTAGATCGCGTCGTAGATCGTTGCCTCGTCGTCAACGTCTAACGATTATTAACGACCGGCAGTTGCGTTCCTCTAGTTTGACGGGTATCGCGCGCAAAACGAAAACGAAGCGAAACACGAGCGTGAATCGAAGTCGTAAAATGGCGAAAAGCGACAAGCGGTCGCGTCGTTGATCGAACGTTCGCGCGAATCCGCAGAAACAACAAACGAAGTTATAGCTCGCTGCTGGGAAAAAGAAACATATTTAACAACCGTTATATTTTAATACCTTTCGAGTCATGGAATAATTTATGTAGCGCAATTTGCGCGGCAATTTCGTCTTCGAAACAGTTCGTGCATTAAATCGCGTACGTATTTGTTTTCTGTGTTCTGGTATAGGAATGGGGCGAGGGAGGAAGCTGCATTAAAATTTATGCACGCAACAATGCATTCGTTGAACCAGGCATTCGCCTGGTAGAGAGAAGCGGAACGTGATCGATTTCATCATTGAAAATATTCCAGTCGTGGTTTAGCGATTCTCTTAACCTTACGGAGAACGCAGACCTAAAAATTCCATCGGTACAAGTATATCTGAGAAATTCCGAGAATTTAGCTTCTCGATAGTACGATAAAATGACGAAGAATTTGGTACTGGAATTGGAACGATTTAAGAAATAATTATTTCTTCGTCTTCGAGATTTCTTGCATAGCGGCGAAAACAAAGACTTAAATGTATCGTGTAATTACGAAAAGCGTATTTCTACTATGAACACGTACATATTTTTCAAACGAACCGCTATCTTCGCGGGGTTTAATTAGAATACAAACTTGCTCGAATGACCTATTTTTGACAAGAACAGCGAAATACCAACGTTTCGTATTTCTCGTATCGAAATATCGAAATTACTCAGATATATGATATTTCTCTTCGTTCTTGTTTCTGTTTGTCTCTTCTTCGTCGGTTTGCTGTGGCGATGCTTCGGTTCATCGAGTAGCAAAGTACGTCGATGCAAATCAAGTTTCTACAACAGTTCGTTCGCTTGCAACGAATCGAAGTTGGGAGATCTCGAGCGTACGGGAAGGCTTTCAACCGAAATGGACTCCCGAACGGACGGTCGCTCTTCTCCAAACAGTATTTCTAAGAAACTTTACCTACACGGTTTATTGTATTTTTCGAGAATATAAGCGAGGAAGAAACAACGATTCGTACGATACGTACGTTCGACGGCCACGCTTAATATTTACCGTATAAAGTTTCGTGGATTTTTTGGCCAACAATACCGGAAAGCTGTGAAATAAATGCGAAACGAACGAGCTAGCAGAATGAAAGATGAAACAAAAATAAAGCTTGAAAAATCGTTCAATAATGGAATATGTCAAATACGTAGATCCTTGTGCACTCGGAAATTCGTGTTGCCTAACGAATCACCATGTCAATTTACGTAAAATGAATGTAACGCGCTCGTAAAATACTTGCCAACCATACTCGTCCGTGTACGCGTAATGCCGTCTGTTTGTTCAACAATAGCGTTCATACCGGATAGATATTATTGTGCGAGGACGATATTTTTCTATATGGTAACAAAATTCGGCGTATGGTTACTTTGCGCGTGAGAAATATTTTCAGACAGATTTTGCGGTAAAAAGTTGCAGATGATCGGAGGAGAATATGTCCCTTTCTGTATCAACCAACAAAGACTGTATCACGGTCAATATCATTCGTTAGAGATGTCAGTATCGCGAGGTTATCCTTTCACGATCCGTCCGAGACTACTCGAAACGGTAATTCGAATTTGCTTTGACGTCGTTATCGTCAACAAGCGTATTCGGACCAGCTGTACTGTCTCGTCGACATCTTAGATATTACGAGTAGCCGTATGAAATTAGCGAAATCCCCGCGTGATGATACCGACGTTTGTTTCCTCGGAATCTGTTAGATCGACCAAGCTTAAATTTTGCGATATCGACGATCGAAAGTTTAAAATCGCTGATATTCCATATTCTCGGTTATAAATAAGTAAATAATAATATTTATGAAACAGCCATGTATATCCCGGTGGATTACAACTCTGAATATTCAACGTGCTAACAATTACTCGTTAATTGTCGCTCCGTACGACCGTCGGTTCGCTTCCATTTCTCTTGACGCTAAACGAAACAAAGCTGACGATAATCCTTACGACGGAATAAACAGAAATCGAAGAATAAAGCAAGCTTTCTCGATCGAGGAAAAGGATAAACGGCGAAAGTAACGACGAGTCAGTAGGATCGAGTATCGGGACGAAGCGAAACGAGGATGGGTCATTGCGCGGTCTAAGCCGGAAAACGTCAAGAGGAAAGAAGCTGTGGCATTATATCGAGAATATTTCACGGCGACTCCATCGACCACCATAGCCGTCTCCTTCTATTGTTACGCTCCTACGAGTTTCCCGATACTTGACATTATATTAAATTATTATAGCGCATACGGGTCGGCGCTGCTGCTCGAGAATGTAGTCGAGCGGCCGCGTAACACCCTCGCACGATCTACGCAGGGGTCTGTGAAACGCGTTGCTTTAGGAAACTTCGAAATCGATAATTACGAATCGGTTATCGGTGTTTGACGTAAACCACATCACTCGCGCGCATTAACACGGTCGTTCAAATCGAATGGTATGGATGAACGTTGCTTCTAATTAGCTATGCTGCGAAGCATGGAAAGGATCAAAAAATTGATTAGATTTGTTGTTGGGGAAGAAATATAATAAAACGCCTGGTACGAACACGACGAAAAATTAGATAGATGCATCTTTCGATAAACAAAGTTGATACGATTAGTCGCTCCATTTGTCCGTACTTAAAGCAACAGAAGGAAGCTACTTAGGCGCCTCTGATATGAATTCAGAGAGAATAATTCAACGACAACTGCGTACGATATAATATCCAAAATGATTCTTTTATTATTTAACGTCTAAATGTAAGTTGTAGATTCAGACTGCCTCGGAGAAATCGCCAAAGAAGGTGAAATGTTCTGAATATTTAAATCCTGACAGGACTTTACGGGGTGAACGTTTGGAGGAGCGGAACTTTCGCGAGTGAGCAATTTCGGCATCCAAACTTCGGCGAAAGTGGGAAAGGTTTCTGTTAAGAAGGTAATTGGGACGTTCTAATCACCGAGAGCGATTGCGTTTACTTGCCTCTTCGTCGACCGAGTAGGTACGTTAATTCGAGCCGATTATCATCCCTATAGCCGGACAATAATTAAGCGGGCCCAGGTTGGTCTGTGAAGTGCTGCGGTTTTGCTCGCATACTAACCTAAATTCATGGGATGTATTTACACCCGCATACTCGCGTGCGCGTCTCTAGGTCGTTCTAGCGACCGCCTCGCTGTTTCTCTCCTATTGAACGTACCTCTCGGCTTCGATTCTCTTATTTATCATAGTCGTCCCTGCAGCCTCCAACAACGTTATTTTTGTACCATCGAACGACCTCCTTCGACGAACGAAACCTAAGCCAAACTCGATCGATCGTGGATCGTATTTTCATTTTATACTTTGCACGTCGATCGATTGACATTTTTTTTAACCATGCTGTGCTCATCGTATAATTCTATGCAACAACAGGTTAGTCGATAACGTCCAGCTTCGTCGAATATTTATATGGAAATCCTGAAAGGACGAGACGCGACATTTATTTTTCACGGTAATCGATCCTCCACCGAGACGCTCGTCGATATTTCCATATGAAGATTCCGCTGCCTTTCGCGAAAGCCTTTGAGCCAAAAGAATCTCCATCCGCGGTGAAAGACGTTTCCTACCTCAACGACATACTCTTATAGAGCAAATTCGAGCAGGCAAACGATCAATGTATGTACATTTTTATACTACGAACATCTTTAGGTTTCTAATCCGTCAACGCTTTGACATTAATAAAACGTTGAAATAGACAGACGAGTGTATATCGTGGACCAGTTGTTTCGTAATCATTACGTTAATACGTTTTAACGTTTGGAACTGTACATGTTTATAAGGTGTTCTTGAACTAACAGTACAATTCGAAAGGAGCTTACGAAGCTACACGAGGAACTACGTCAAAGATGTAGAGCGACACTTTTGCGTAGAAAGCATCGTCTGCGAATAAATCGACGACGATTCATCGAGTATACATACACTTCGTCATACTGAAATATAGATGGACCGCTGTATAATTCGATTTAAAGAGATAACGAGTAACCTTCGACTTGTTTCGAAATCGTTAATTTTTCCTATTTCCAGTGCTAAGTATATATATACTTCAAAAGCACGTCTCTATTGCAATTATGACGAGCTAACAGTTACTTACCTGATAGTCGAACATTAGGCATCTGGCTCATTACCAAGGAATCGATTATCCGATGAGATCGGAATATCAAACGGTGGAATGGCACCCGGGGCAGAAGAACGATCATCTCGAGGAGACGGCTTTTAATTTAAAAGGTCAAATTAGAAAGGAACGCGACCCTGCAGCGGTATGCTTTTGAAAAGGAGCGCGTAAAGGCTGTTTAAAAATGTACATGAAATATATAAAGACGTAGGAAGATACGTAAAGATTCGTAATACGTCGAGTACACTCGTCGGGCATTTGCTAGACGAGAGGAATATCTGTTTTTTTAGGAACCAACTGATCATCCATTTGGCAAAGTTCATGAAAATATGGAATTTTTTTTGAGTTGGCAACTAAGAAACGCGGATTTTGTCATTAGTTGGTATTAAACAGAGCAGACAGTTTAGTTCTTAGCGAGATCAGTTGACGATCTGCTCGTAATACGACACGAATAAGATGCTTCGGGACGATCGTATCGTACAGCTACCATCGAATCGTTACGTTGCATATTCATCGAGCAGCGGCCTTGTATGTCTTGCGATTAGGCGATATACGCAGATAATACGATTGGGCAAAAATATTTTACGTACAATTGACGGCCATCGAATTAGGGCCACCAAGTGAGGAAATGTCGCTTTTCCAGCTACACGCGACGTTACGTTATAGATGCATTCGATTTAAATCATCCGTAAACGCTGTTTCCAGTCATCTGACAAAGCCAAAAAGAAGATAACAAGCTGGAAAAGAATTTCGATGGGTACGACGACAGAGACCCCAACGGACTTGTAAGAAGCGCACTAGAAAATTTTCCTCGATAATCTCGACGAACCGTGAAGCTCGTTCCCAAGCTTCGAAGATCGATAATCGGCGAGAGTATTTTCTCTTTAACAGCAACGAGTGCTACTCGAGGGAGAGAGTTCACTTTTCAGCTTTACCGACCTTCGTACTCCATCGAGAAGAGAGTGCGAAAAATGTTATTGGTTTCGCGTGTGAAAGAAGCTCTTCGTAGATCTTTTCGAATAGAAATAAGGATCGTTTGGGAAGAAAGGTTCTTCGAAAAAGGTCGACTATTCGATTACGTAAAACGAAACGAAAGCAGACGAACCTCGAGCGCGACAGTTTGATTCTTCAACGTTGAGCGATGTTCTGCGACGTGTCGAGTATACGAAACCTCTTTGAAATTTTCTTGGCAGGTGAAAAAAACTCGATCGATGAGACGTAATTTCTCGGAACGCGTGCTTCGCTAATGAATTTAACGACAAAGCTTTGCGAAAAGTTGCGAATGTTTCGAGTGGTTTAACGCTGGCTGCGACTATCAGAGAAAATATCGTTAAACATTCATAGAGTAGGAAGGGAAAACAATGAAGAAGAACCGATAGCGCGGTGTGAAAGACGGGAAAGGGTGGGAAAATCGTGATCGCGTCATGTCCGAAGAACATGTCCAAAGAACGAGTTGGAAAACATGGCCGAAGGATAAAAGAACGAAGGAAGAAGAGAAGAGGGTATTACCGTAGCTTGCACTACGTTGGAAGTTAGATCGATGGCATGGCCGAGCAGCGAAGACGAGAACTGGATCCAGGTGATCCGTCTTCGGTCTACGGTTTAGTATCGGCCAGTTGCCGTTAATCCGACATTACATCGCTGGCCTAACCCTGCTACTGTCGATCGAGCGAATCCTGGGCGACAACATAGTGTACGCGTATATAGTTCGATATTCCGGAGTATCACCGGGTGGCCATACGGTGAAACGATACCGTGCCCGAGGACGATAGGAGTTTGCTGGGGCTCGAGCGCTAAGCCGAAGAGCAACGCCTCGGTGAAGGAACGGTGCTGAAGAAGGACAGGTAGCGATGCTGTCGGGAGGCGGTCTAATGTTACCGCATCCAGAAGCGCCGCGATTTCTCACCCTTATCTTATCTGCCAACCGCCGCTTTCCTCTTGGTTCCCTTACTCCTTCCTCCGATGCCGTTTCACGCGGCATCCCCGCGTCCTACTTCTCGCGACCACGCACCCTCTACTCCATCCCCTTCGACTTTTCAACCATGCAGCTACGTCCAAGTCAAGAACTGGATTTCTTTGCCCTCTCTCGATTCCGTTCGAGGCTCGACTTTCCTTCTTCGACCGGATCGTTCGGCCGTTAGCCGGCTCTGTTCGACGAACGTCAACTTAAATTCGTTCGACGAGCTTTTAATTCCACGGGATTGACGCGGAATTTCGCACGAAAGGGTCTTTGCCGTTCGTCCAGCGCGGGACAAAGCTCCCAAGCCAAGTCCCTGTCTCCCGTTTCGTGCGAGCGCCCCGAGCAAACGGAGCGAACGGAGCAAACGAAGTAAACGGAGCGAACGGACCGAACGGACCGAGCGAAGCTTGAAAATCTGCCGTATCGATCGGCACCGTTCGCGACTCGTCGGAATTATGGGTATCGATCGAACGGGACGAAAACGACCATCGTGACGATCAGGAAGCTCCGTACGTCCGTACCACGGCTTTCTATCCTCCTATCCGGCATCTCGCTCTGGCCCCGACGTCCTATCTTCTTTCCCTTCGACCGTTCCGCGGGACGAACGACCGTCTCATTTCCGCTGTCCGCGAAACGATCCGCGTTGGCCGACATCGCGTCGCGCGAGCTCGCGCCCTATCTCGTACCGCTTACCTTCGTCTTCCGTCTACTGAGCCAAGTATACGCTGTTAATCCGGGAAGACCGAACGGTCTCAAACATCCGCCGGTCTTGCGGATGTTTTCTCTTCTCAGGTTTGGCAATTCTCTGTCGATGCTCGTACTCGGAGGAAAAATTACTCTGACGGAAAATCGACTGGCTCTTCGGTTTTTGATCAGTGGTTAGTTAATCGAAGTATCGGACAGACTAGACGGTGTTACGTAACGTTCAAAAAGCATGAACGGGTTTGTATAACGTCAGCGAGAATTTCGTGCGCTTTGAGTCGTCGACATGATCGAAAGAGATCTTTTTGTTTGCCTAATGCGTAAACAAAATTTCCTAGTCTATCAAACTTTTTCGTGGCGAGAACGGTTTAACCAGAATTGTGTCGTACGATGACTCCAGCGCATCGACGCGGCTAAAGTTAGAACGGGATTTGGGGAAAGCGAATTAAATATTTCTCTTTTTCTTTTTTTGTCTTTTTTTTTTGGAGACAGAGAAAAACGGCGGAGAGCGATGAACGATGCGTAACCCGTTGAATCAATTGGCTTAAAAACTTTTCGTTTCGATCAATTTACGCGACACGCCAGCTGTTTTGATTCCTTCTTTTCCTCTTTCTATCCGATATCCTGGTACTCGGTATCGTTCGACGCGAACCAGCGATTTATCAATTTCAACCTATCGCCGATAGCGTTCTACGCAACCGGGCAAATGTCGATTAAAAAATACTGTCGTTAGTATCGACGAATCGTTCGTTGTGCGTCATTTCTTCCCGTTGACATTTACACGACCAAGTGGTAAGCTGCACCGTGATCGCCTGATTATACGTTCGAACGAACAAACGATGAACACAGTTTACACGAACAAGCGTGTTGACACGGGATAGCTAGCCTACTAAAATTACGCAAAAATTTATAAAAAAAAAAAGAAAGAAAGAAAAAAATATGATTCTCTAGCGAGTTCTATCGTTAACTACAACCTTCAAGGATTGAAAACCAGCACGATATCGATTTTAGTTTGCAAAGCGGCAGTTTTGTTTATGGCGGGCAGAATTTGACAGAATTTTATAGCAACGTTTGTTCCGCGTTTGATATTATTTTGTTCTATTTAGACGACGTACAAACAATTTTTCTCCAAGTATATAATACCCCCACACGATACGATGGTTATCATTAAGTTGACCAGAATCGATTCTAAAACGGACAGTTAATTGTTTCATCGTTCGTGCCAAAGTGTTTCGCGCTCGCGTTCGGTGTCCACGATATAAAGTATTTAAAATAACCTGGTTGCGCGTTGGTCGCCAACCGTCGTGTCGCGATTCCAGTGAGAGATTGTCTTAATCGTAGGATCCGAGTTGCCAGTAGCGCCCAGCCACAAACGATCTCGCTTCGAACACGAGATTTAGAGGTACGCTACGCGAATCGATCGCATCGCCAATCCGTACTGTGATTCCTCGTTTCGAAGGAGAAGGAATGTGCCCCTCGATTACATCGGCGATCTCCTCTCTTTTGGTCGATGTCGGCCGAACCGGTGCAAACTGTCTACGCTCTATCCTTTTCTTATTCGGTGACAATGCTCGTTCGCGCATGCACGCGAACCCGCCTCGCGAATAAGGGGGTCTGGTGAAGGAGCAGCTACGGGTGAAGCAGGTAGGAGAAGTAGGTTTTGTAGACATATACAATTTGTCAAACTGCCGCGCCGCACAATGAACCGTGTATTTTCCCAGCAGATTTTCCACGACAGAATTCGGGTCATCGTTCTCGTCTCTTAGCTCGTCTCTCCTTGTTGTTCGCTGTCTTCGCCGGGCGTCTTAGCGGCAGGCTCGTCGTTTTGTTTCGCCGTTCTGTATCTGTCGGTGCTTGTAGCATAGCAACGTTGTCGGACGGTTCGTTTGTACAGAGAAGCGCATTCGGAAATCACGATCGAGGGCGAACGTTTCCCTCGTTCGTTGTAGTTTGTTCGCACGCCCGTATATTCTCGTTCGTGGTCGTACGTGAGTCGGAATACGCGTATAGACACTCGAGAACGACCTTCGTTGTGTACACGCGTTCCACGTTCCCACCCTCGCCTCGTATTTACTTACCCCTCTTACGCCACTGCTTCGTTTACTCTTTCCGTAAATCGTGATTCGTGATTCGTGACTAGCCGATCGCCGCTCGATCTCGATCAATTTTCCCTACGCTACACGTCTCTCGTTCGCCCTTATTCTTCGTTTCAGCCGTTTCTTATTCGCGTCGATAACGAGCCACTCGATTCGCAACGAACTGCGAACGGATCAAAGTCGAAATGTTTCACGCGCTTCGCCTCGTATCGACTGGATAGCGTCCGTGAATAGAGATTGCGAATAACAACGAAGGAGCACGTATGGCGACGTAATAACGACGCGTGTAGCGACCAACGACAGGTAACGACGAAGAAAGGCCGATTGGAATCGATTAGAAGCAATTAGAACGAATTGTCACGAATAAGGGCCGGTACGAATGAGCGACGCGATGCGTTGCGACTATAATACCGTCGTTGCAACGGTGACGTTGCTCGATTCGACGGGATTAGGTTCTAATGACGCGATTCGCACGATCGTACCAATTGGAATCGCGCTATTGAAAATATAAGGAAAACGCGAAGCGTCGTCGCAAGCAAATCGCAACGGCGCATCGACACTAATCTGACAAGAGATCGAAATTCTAGAGATCGAAATAAAAAAATTAACTACTTCGTTGCTTTGCTTCTTGACCTTTGTCTAAACTTTCGAACTTATCCTTGTCCAACACTTCAAAATAACGAAATAAAACCGGAATAGCACGAGTTATTTTCTCTCTAGATTCGTATTTTAACGAAATACCGGTCGACTTCGTGGAACGTTCGATACCGTGCTACGAACGAGAAGTTGCATGGAAAATTGTCCAAGGCCGATAATAATTAACAACAAAATCAAATGGAAGAGCAAGTCGCTTTTGCAGGAGCGACGGTATCGGGAAACGCGTTTGAATAGGTTGGCGAGTGCCGAAAGAATAAAGATACGCAAGAAATTGCGAGTGATGGGAAGCGAGAGGGGGAGGGGGGAAATGAAAAAGAAGGAAAAGAGTCGAAGGAGAGTGATTTCAGCATCCGGTGCTTTCGAAATAGAAGGTAAGAGGAGCGAAGCTTAGCGCAATGGCGTGTACGTGATCTGAAAATGAAGCCTAGGTCGGTGAACGACATCAGGTGGAATCGGTAGCTCTCGTGGCAAGCCGTACTCGGAACCTGAATCCTTGACGTTTCTTGTTCGAGCGCGCGATATACCCTTCGCCAAGAATGCAAGTGCCTTCGACATTCGACTCTTGATTCGCCGCAGAAAAGACTTTCTCTGTCGGCAGTTCTCCGTCACCTATCTCAAAAGGAAGCGTCCGTCACTCTTTACCGACAGACTATCGAACCACGTTCCGTCCTTTCGATCTTTTCATCCATATCCTCGATCCTTGCCTCCTCTACTTTTCCCTATGCCGTGTCTTTGCCTCAGCCAGAGTTGACGTATAGTGCGTCTTCCCCTGTCTTTTTCGCTTCACCCGTCGCGTCAAATGACTCGAACCGATCGATTTTCTCGCGGCCACGAGAACGGATATCGCGGAATGCAAAACGAATCGTAGATCTTACGATCGTTCTTACGACACCTCGACCATATTCCCTGCTTGCTTGGAAACCCTTAAGAGGAAAGTCCGCCTTTCGAAGACGAGTTCCGACCCAAGTTTTACGGGCCAAGTTAGAATCTCGACAGAGAAAGAGAGAAAGGGGGTGGTCGAGAGGAGAAGGGGAATGGGAAGGGGAAGGGGGAAGGGAAAGATTTTGCGGGCGCTGCACATAACTTTGCTCGTAAATTCGATATTCAAAACAGGAAGTGAACAATGCCCTTATATACTTGCTTTAGCGATGGCAGTCCACTTGTACCGGTGCACGAGCTGTAGCTTCGTAAAAAATTTCACGATTAAGCGGTCTACGCCCGTTTTACAACGCGTGACAACCATCTTTACGATTTTTTCACGCTTTCGATAAAATCCTGCCTATTCTAACGTTTAGCGTAACATGCTTATGCGACGAAAACGTCATAGTCGCGTGAAGCTCGATTTTATCGATCATAGGCGAGCAACAGCGATCGCACGAGCTCGCTCGCCTTGTAGCCGTGGCAGCAAATTTCATTTTTTATTTCAACGAATTAAAATTCAAACGATTGCACGATTGACTTTATTTGCATATTGCTGCTATTTATTAACCGAGGCGCGGACCAACCCAACCTCCGCGCTTCTACCTCGTCCATGCACTTCCTTTTCTATTCGTTTACTCCGACTCTCTTCCCTTCTCTTTCTATTCACCGTTTTATCTCTTGTTTTTATGTTGCCTCGATCGACGAACCGTAGTTGTTCCCAAGTACGGTTCCCGATACGAAGACCGAAATACGTTTTGCGTTTAAAATAACAAATAAATTTGAAACGGACAGAGCACAAACATTTTGAGCAAGTATTTTCGCTAGCTACCGTGCTGTAAAAAGATGCGCGTGCGGAGCTTTGTAGATGCAAAAATAAATAGTCGTTTGTTATTTACAACGGCGATCTGGCTCGATTCCAGAGTTCGTCGTTGCACCAATTTTTTGATCGATGAAATCGGCGGCCGCTCGTTCCCGTGCAAACTCGACGAAACCCGTGTCCGTGAGAAATCCAAGCGAGTCCAAGAATTTAGGTTGCCCTGTTTTACTGCTAGTCAAACGTCGTTTTACGATCCTCTCGTAAATAGGAAAACGAAGAACGCGCGAAACTACGGTTCCTTTCGTTCTAAGGATATGAAACCGACGTCGAGCACCGAGTTTGATACGGCCGAAGAATATGCGAGATCGTATCGCGCGCTCCTTCTATGATTGCTTCGAAAGCAACACCGATGATAGATCATAAATCCGGCGCAGAGACTAACGCAATTAAGATCGAAGTCGTTTCGTTACGGTTCTCGTGGTTTTCCTGTAGCATCGTTCGAGTAGCCTGATTACGTTCTTCGTGAATCGTCTTGCTAGCTGCTCCAACGACCATGCGATTGTCGTTCGTAGCGTTAATTCGGTCTACGGTTAAGCGCTGATGATAAACGAATTACTGGCTGGCAGAACGTCGGTTAGAGAGAATAAGAGGAGGGGACCGCTTAAACGACGGAGAAGAAAATGAGACGGGAAGACGAGTGGCGCGGGATAGTAGGAAATACTAAAGGAAACGAAGGGAGGGGTGAAGAATTGACAAGTGAAAAGGGACGGAGGAACAAGGGGAAGAGGAGTCGTTCAATTAGAGGACCCGAGCTGGCACGATCGAATGCGAGAATTCAATTTCTTCGGTCTTTCAATCATTTCGAGTGCGCCAGGTCTCTCTCGAGTCTTCTCTTTCCTCCATTCGCTTTTATCTCGTTCCATATTCTCCCCTCGGTTCTAGCCTATGACTCGCTTCGTTATCTTCTCGCGTTTGCTTTTTCTTCCGCTCAGTCCACTCAGAACACGGCGAGCAGCTTAACGCGCGAAAGAATAAATTTAAAAAATAATCTCCCGTTCCTTCGTTCACGGTCCACGCTGAATTTGGAATTTTCTAAATCCTCGGCGACTCGTTTGCCAGTTTTTCACGTTTCCCGAGCGCAGATAGTTAAAGGCAGGAATTACGCTTCAAGTTTTTCACGCTAAATCGTTTCCTCTCTTCGCTGCTGTACAAAACCGGACTGTAAATCCGACTTCTCTCGCGCAAAGTCACTGCTCTATCAAAACGCGCAGGTTATTACGAATTTCGTCAAATCGTCCAAGCTGTAGGATTTTTCGACGCGTTGCGTGATAACAGCGAACGAATTCGCCGCCAATTAATACGATTCCTGAGATGGCGCAAATTAAGGCATCGACTACGCTACATCCGTTCGTTGATCACAGTCAGCAGCGAACGATGTCTAACGTTAAGTTCCTCGTCAATGCAACCTTACTTTTGTGATCTTGAAAAGTGCGAGAAGAAGGAAAAATGTCTGTTTCTCCGTTGGCTCTTCCCATCCCTCTGTCGAACCACGCTCTTCGCTTCGTACTTCTTTACGCTCGCTTTGACCGAGACGCTTTGGCAAACGCATTAAAATCCCCTCGTTTCGCGACTGCTTTGATCTCGATGACAACCGTGTGTGCGCTCGTGCACAGACGATCCAACCGCAAGAACATTTTCGAAGGAATCAAAGAGAGAAGCGAAGATACCTACGAAACTATTGGATGAAACTTGCAGGCGTTTCCACGTTTCCGCGTCTCCATTTTTCTTTTTTTTTCTTTTTTTTTTTTCTTTTCCTTACACGGAAACTATTAAAAACTAGCGGAATCTGCAGGAACGACGAGCGATATTGGAAATAAGGTGAGTGAGTGTTGCGCCGTTTGTCTGCCATTAACGAACGCAGCGTGTGCGTCACGTGATCGAACATGCCGGAATCGTTATGACACTGGTTAATCGAAAAACATTACTACCGCGCAGTAGAGAGGTTCGTCGTACGCTTGGGTGTCTGACAGTGACGAAGAGACACGGAAAAGCATCGGAAAGAGGAACGTGCGAGCTTTCAGGGAGGTTTCGAGCAGCAAGGAGCAAATCGTTTCGAGGTAAAGAGAGAAAGTAAGAGATGGAAAGGAAAAGAGGACCGGAAAGAGACACAGAGAGCGCGAGTGCACACTATTTCCACTAGCTACAGCCGGCTCATCAATCATCAGAGTTTAGAGTCGGACACGTAATTTCCGGGACGTGGGATTCGTTCGACGTGCACGTCCGTTCGACCGAGGCTCCGATTGGCTGTTCGTACCTAACAGGGCTATTCGATTGGTTGCTCCCTGCGTTGGCATGATTTATGAGCCCTAGTGCGTTCGTTAATATGCCCGGTGATCGTTTCGAACGAGCCAACCAACCGACCAACCAGTCGACCGGCCAACCAACGAGCTAGCCCAGTGAGACAGTTCGACTGCGACGTGAGTTATATTCGACGATGGCTCCCCTATATTCCCTCAATCACCGGCTATTCTCCTTCGCTCCCTGATCGTTCGCATACCGTCGTTCGACGTTGTTGCTAGATACCACGGACCATTCGACGCAATCCAATCGCAAAATCTATTCCTCCGTCGTTAATCCAATGTGCGAAATTTTACTTCTCGTGATTTCTGTCTTTACCGACATCCCCGGAACGTCTCAATCGAATTTGAATAACGCTCGCCTCGAGGAAACTGGTTAAGTGGATTGAGCGAGGCAAACTACAAACTTTTCAATCCACCTTTCGAAATTCTTATTCGTCCGGATTCTACCGAATAATATCAGTGAGTGATTATTAATCGATCAAACAGATGTTACCTCCCAAGAGATTTCAATTTTTCCAGCCACTTATTCAGCCGAATCGGTAAACGTTGGTTACGTTAATTGTAAAACGTTATGATTATTTGAGAACGTTTATCCATACTACCGACAGGTAATGGTCGTTGCGATTTACATTTATCGACCTTTTACCGGGATAGTCGCTGACGCGAACCTCGAAATTACGTAAACGCCAAGTTTCGTTCGGTCCACTGCGTCGTATTCGACCCGTGATTTTCATCGAGAATTTTGGATCACACCCAACTCTGCCGTCCAAATATTATAATGCCAATGTCTCTCCGCTTTTAATCGCATAAAACGAATCCCGTCGTCGTCGCTAAACGATAAGACCCGCGGCAAGACGTGTCTCCGTATTTCTTTCAAATGATTCGCGATATTCTCGAAATAATTATCATCGAGTCGTTGGAGAAACTTTTCGCAACTTTTCAACGTTTTCAAGGATAATTTTCAAACCGTGGATGGCCTTCGATTTCCAAGTTACACGTTCCCGAATTCCAATTCCCTTCGTGGTAGACGTTTAATCTAAACGGTATTAGAATCGAACTCGACAAGAATTAGTCAGCTGCAGGAAACAACGTTCACGTCGTCTAATTGTTCGTAACGAAGCTACGTTATCCGAACGATCTGGATTATTTACGATCACGGAAGTAATTGTGTCCTCTCTTTAGTACAAAATCACGATTAACGAAGCTAATAGCTATGATTCGCCAGGATTTCCGCCAACGATTTTCCAATGGGGAAAAAGCGTCGGACTCGGAACAGGGAATGCAAATATGGAAAGTTACTTCATTGGCGAAAAATTCGAAAAGAGGGGGGGGGGGGAGAATGAGATATGGATAGGAAAGGAAGATAAATGGACGGGTGGTAAAAATTTATAACACGATTTTTATTCCAAGTTTGATCGAAAATTTCTTTTGTTCCGAAATGGAATCGCGACTCTACTACACGTTGATCGAAAGTTAGGGGCATAGAAACGTAGCTGGAGTAAAGCGCGAAGTGGGGTTGGTTACTACTAGATCTCCCTCGTTACGACGGAAAATGATTATTCACCCTCTTACGCTCCGCCCTGACACCGGTGCTCTGGTACGTGCCTCGTCTGACGTTGAACGAACGTTTCCACTTAAAGACGGGACCGGCTTTATCGTGCGTCCCAAGTAGAACGCTCGTCCAGGCCGGATTATCGCTCGATTCCTTAGACCTAATCCTGCCGTCTGCGTCGTTAGCCGGTCGTGAGGAAAATTAAATACGAGTTCAAACTGAAACGATTCTCGGTTGTGAAGAACGCTGAAAATCGTAACGTACCGGTTGGATTATTTATGGGATACGGTGTAGTAATTTCATTAAAAAGTCTCGCGAACTTTGTTTTCTCGAAAGGAGGGGAAAAAAGAAAGGTGTTACGGAATATCCACGTACGACTCGAGTAAGGTCTCCTAGACAGTGCAACGGAACTACCCGGAAACTTTACTCCCGGGTTCGTCTACGGCGTAGGTAGATTCCAAGACTCGAGGGATCTTGCCTTTATTATTTATTGCATAGTCTTGCCGGCGTACAATCGTCCGTCTTTCTCGTTCCACTTTCTCGACGTTTACTTATTCTATTTGCTTCTGAAACCATCTCCCTCGCTATGATAGTGAGACTTTAGTAATTTCACGAATCAACATTTCCTGTCATTATTCTTATACGTAGCAGCCTCCGCAATATTGCGAGCTCGTAAAATTAGGTAAAATACAAGGCGTCTCGAGAAATAAATTAACAGGTACGTGAAATGGTGAGAGTCTAAAAAGCTCGGTCAGAGCCGCGTAAAATATAGCGCAGCAGTGATTTAATTGCTATGAGAAAAATAGAATGCTGCAGGCGAGGATATATACAATATATATATATATATATATATATATATATATATATATATATATATATATATATACATATACATATGTACGTTGTTGCGTTAATCGCGGTCGCTATTTGATGCTTCAATGTAGAACTTGATTCTATCATAGAAGAGATTACTACGCCTACATTCTTACTACTCGTACCATTTTTACTGCTGCCATATCCACGCACTGCACGAATACTATACGAGTTGAAGTATTGCACGGCAGATTTAATACTGGACGATTAGACTGCTGAAATATAGATATTCCACTAAAGAAGTCGAAATGAATGGTGGCTTATCGTTGCACCCAGTGATCGTACCAAAATAATATATAACGCGAGGACGGAAACAAGCTGTATACATTGCCATATATTATCTATGCAATAGTAATGGTAAGTATAGTGTAGCCGTAACGTGTAATCGATGTATACAGCGATAGAAGATAGCTGTTAAGAGATTCAGAGAAACAATGATATTCTCTGTAATTGGCGAACGAAGAAAGTTTCTCGCGTTTGTGACAATAATCCTAACTGCGGAACAAGAGGCTGTTAGCACCCTGCTATAACCCTGTCGTCAATGACGCAACGTGCTTCTCCTTTGTATTATAGCAAAACGAGCATAGTGCATTGTTTTCCTCGAGTGTCTTCTTATCGTCAACCTCCTTCTATTCTCTACGACCATAGTCGTTTATTTTTTGCAGTTTCAACAACAACATTTTATACGGATAAAGAGCATTTATCTTCTCAGCATTTTCCTCTTATTTTCTCGATTGATAAGAAACGACCAACTATCTCTAGAGTCTATGAAGTTGAAGGAAAATGGTTGAACCGTTTCTTGTCAAATATGTAACTAACACGAAGTATCTTCGTAATTATGGCTGACAAATGGAAGCATCTCGTGAAGTGGTAACTGGCGTTGTCAGATTGCAAATGCTTGCCTAGATGCTTCACGAGCTTCAAAACAATGCGGTGATAGACTGGCATGCTGGATAACTGACGAGTGGGCATTTAGAGGGAATTTGAACATTCAGAGAGTTGCTTTTCCTAGAAATGGATTCCCTAGCGGATGGGAAGCTCCAAGCGATGCGAAAGAAACTAGGCGCAAAAATTCACCATTTTTCACTGCGATTCGCATCGAAATTGAAATTCTACGAACCAGTTGCTTTGTCCAATTTTGGATGACTTAGTGGAATTGGATACGAAAGGGAAAATACGAGATTTTAAGCTGATATATTATTAAATCGCTAAGATATACCCAAATTCATCTTGACAGGAACTACATTAATAGAACCACAGAAATAGAATCTAAATAAAGATCAATTTCATATTCCAAGTATTATATAATATAGCGCAGTACACTTTATCTATTTTTGTCTATTATACACGCTCTGCACATTTTCGGTTATCTAAATTTCCTTTGATTGTTTAAACATCCACGGACTATGTATTCTCGTTAAAATACTCAGAACGGAATAGCAAAGTTAAAGAAGACAAAAAAGAAACAAAGAATTAATTGGAAAAGAAATGCAAAGATCTTCTTCATTTCGCGCTGTTTACTTTCTCGAGAAAATGGCGACGCCGAAGGAAATCCTACTGAATTTTTACAATGGCCGTTCCTGATACTTACCCAGTCACCCCTTTCTCTCTTCCATCTCGAATGTTCAAAATATACGGATGCCGAGCGGTTACCTCTGACGCACCGATAAACCTTCGGAGTGTGCCGCTTTATCGTTTCGTCTCATTACTGGAACAACGAAAGAGATTGCGTTTTGCTAACTAAGCTGGAAGTAAACGTCCGAGGGAGAAGCTAAGGTGGAAAAAGACAGAGATAGAGATAGATAGATAGATAGATAGATAGATAGATAGATAGATAGATAGATAGATAGATAGAGAGAGAGAGAGAGAGAGAGAGAGAGAGAGAGAGAGAGAGAGAGAAATACTTTCGCCTCGTCGTGGCGTCAGAACCTACAGAAGTTCTTTCCACTTTCCCCGCCCGACGACAAGACGGATAGAAACCATAGTAGCACTGGAAAACGTATACATTGGTAAAAAGCTCGCAGGCTACTTTTTCCATTTTCGGATTAATCCTTCACGCCATTTTCATTTAGAGTTGCGCCAGTTCTCGCGAACTCGAGTTCTATTTAACCGGAGTAATACTGCGCCGAGTAATCACGTTTCTGAGACAACGTTTCATTTAAGAAAGAGAAACATTCTACAAATCTTATAAATTAATCGCGTCTACAATGAAATCTGATTTATACGGCATAACGGTGACCTAGAAAAGGCTGGATCGAAGCTCTGTTGGTAGCAAGTAACCCAATGTTGGAAGACAAGACCGCGTCTAAGAAAGTCGGAACGTTAGTACGGATTAGCGGTCACGAAGGATCCGGCCCTGTTTGTCGTGGTTGGCCACCGAAAATCCCGTCAACTCTAAAGTCGACCCTCGTTTCGGCGATGACACGTTCTATCTTTCATTTCTCTAACAAGGCTTTCAAAGTTTTCCGAGGGAAAGAGACGCGCGAAACTCGTAACGATCTCGGAAACCATCGCAAATTATATTTACCTTAGAAGGTGGCAAAGTCGTAAGAAAAATCCGGTTCCAGCGACTCCGATTCTTTCACGTACATACCAAACGAATGGCGACTAAAAAATATTAAATATAATTTAGTAAAAACCGATTTACCTAAACGATACATTCAGTGTGCAAAGTGCATGAATGATCGTGTTTTCTATAAAATGGGACGAGTCTTAGTTCGTTAAACCAAGATTCCAGGATTACGCCAGTGTGGCGTGCTGGTAGCAGTTAGCGTGACTTCCGGCAGAGGCGCCGAGCCCCGGAAACCAATCGTACTCTCCGCCAGACCGAATCATCCGCACTTCTATAGTCAAGCGAATCCGTAGTCGTATAGCCTTCGTTGGTATTTGCTAGTGATCCCATGAGAGTAACACAGCGCTATAATATTTCCCGCTCGAATTTTAATAAAGAAATTCATCTAGTTAGAGACTCGCGTATACAAAACATACACGAGACCAAGTACATCCGACTCACACAATAGACACAATGTGCCTTTTTATATTTAAATGACATATTCTTTATACTTTATATCGGATAACGCAATATCCCTTCTGAAATCACGTCTCAGAAAAGCGACGATGCGTAAATAAATCTGTGAACATAAATAGTTGTGACGAGAAAGAAAAGAGATAATAGGGTAATATTTTCGAAGGTGGACGGATAAAGACGAAGCCATGGGAGTGCGAAAGAAACATACAAAGAGACAAAGACATCGAAATTCCAAGGGTGGATTATCGGCTTTGTTTGTCCGGAAGGCCGCCATCGAGTATCGATATTTGCAATTTCGCGAACCTAGGCTTCGACCTCATGCAAAAATCAATGAACCAATAACCGAGGTTGGTACTCGTCTAGTTTCTAGTTGTCTATAGATAGTATCACGAGTACATGCGCACGTATTTTCGTTTGTACTGCTCGTTAATCTCTATGCTTGAAAATCTCTTTCCAGACCAACAACTTGGAAAGAGATACGTAGTTACGGAGCGAAACTCGCCATTAAAAATGTGTTATTTTTTTCTTTTTCATATTTTCATCGACAAATAGAGAACCATCGGTTGAACCTTCAACGAAGAAATGTTATTTCGCGAGTCAGGATTTCGTAGCTCAGAGTTAAGGTGCAATCGATACGAAGATAATGTTGCAAAGCTTAGAACATTGCGGGGTTAGTTGAGTAGAAACAGTCGAATCGTGATTCGCCAAATTTGGCAAAAAAACAATTTTTGAACGATCCGTATCTCGTAATTCTAACAAACAGAAATTACATTAAACAACGTGAATATGTGTTTAATCGTGTAAGCGAACTTCTTCTTCGAATGGATTTCGCTCAATGGATTATTATCGTGTAAATAAATATTGAACGTTCCGAATGTAAACTTGATTTAATAATTATAGGACGATGGGTAAAGGCAGCGAGTAAATCTAAACAGAATTGCGGAATAAAAGAGAAACGAAGTAAAATGATGAAAATGGTATTACGGCAGGAGGAGGTGGATTTCTGGCGCAGCTAGTCGGCGAGAGACACGACGGACTCGTCATAAAGCGATAAGCATTTTTCCAGCGGACGAAGCACCGATAAAAGCACGGGAATTAAAATTCAAAGGTATCCGGCACTTGAGGTCGCTTAAAATTTACCAAGTTTCGCGCTGGCCTCAACTTTTAAGCGATAGATACTTTTGGCGGAGGCGGTGAAATAGATTCGAGGGAGTGACGTTTGAAGCGATAGCTGGGCTCAAGTCGTCGAAAAGAGTTGGAAGCTTCGCGAAACTTGTCGAACGAATACGAAAACATTGACGGATAAAATTTTATCAAACACGAAACTTTCATCGATTTTCCCACAGAAATAATTAAAAACCTTGTGTAGAAGTTCGTTCAATAGATCTCAAAAAAAAAAAGAAAAAAAAAGAAAAGAAAAAAAGATTGGAATGCAAAAAGTAAGTAAAAGCTAACAGAAAATTGTCGCGTGTTCCTTGCATTTCTCGTTTCTCGAGCCTGGAAAACTGGCTGATGAACGTCTGCCTAGAAAAGACGCGTCGGTAAAGTTCTTCTTCGTCCACTGGTAAAAACTACTCGGCTCCACGTTCTCTCTCGATTTGCTTTCGCGTCCGAGAAACCAATTTTCCACGAGCCGTCGTCGTTCTTGTCGTTCTTTTGCGGTGAAAGAAGACAGAGGAGGTACAAAAGGAAGGCAACGAGTGGCAAGCTGGGAAACGAATGCTACGTCGAAAACCAAACGGAAAACTTTACCTTAGAGCGGGCTGAACAAATCTTCGGAAGGCTTATTAATAATAATTATTACACAGCGGTTAAAGTTTTATAAAGTCGCTTAAAAATGATCAAATGAGGTAAGTTAAGTTAGCCGAGAAACTTTCACGAAATAATTGGATAAATTTACAAAGAACATTAGTCTGATAAATTCTTCGTTGAAATTTGAATGATAAAGTAAATCAATTTCGAAGTAAAAGATTCGAGAAAAGTTAAGCATCTATCGAGCCGTTCAAAATGCAATTTTCTGGTAACGCGTGCGTGTATCGCGCTCGCCCAAGTAAGGTTCGGCGAGAAAATAATTTACGCTAGAAAAAAAAAAAAAAAAAAAAAGCATTTCACTTAGTCAAGATATAACAGCCGATCGATATCAGTATCGCTTCCGACGGATATTCTAACTTCGTTTCAGCAGCAATATTATTTCCGACGAGATAGGATGAGAAGAAAGTTACCGTCGTGCAGACTCGCTTCTAAGCGTGTCGAAAGAATTTGATTACCAGACCTTCTTAAACGATGTCCCTTTCGGGTAAACGGCCGCGAAGCTTAGACCGTGTTCGCGTCTTTTTAAAAGTCGATGGACGTTGTTACGATTCGATCGATGTAACGCGTGCGTGGCAAAAAAGTCCAACGTAAAATGATTCCGCATAGTTCGTCGTATTAGCCGTGTAGTTTTTCGATACGAGTTAACGTCAACGTTCCTCGCAACGTCGAGCCAATTGTCAATGGTTTTGTATCAGTTACTCGCACCGTTGCACCGTTCTATTCTCCTACGTAGAAAAGATACATCTGTCGTAATCGTTTAACAAGCAGAACATGGATATTTTAGCGTTGGCCCACGAAATCATTCTCGTACCAGGTTTACGTTTTGTCGATACGTTTGCTCGCGGTTCGTGCTACTCTTTTTTTCCGCGCCTCTTTCTCGTCGATGCATCCGCATCCCGTTTTCATTTCGGAATCCGATATCTGGTCGTTGCCCCGTTTTTCCATGGATTTCGGCCGCGCCCAACCTCCTCATTTCTCGTCTCCTTCTTTCCCACTCTTTCCTCTTTCCTTGTCTCGCGAATCCACGCTATCGGTCTTTCCAACCGAACACGGCGAATCTTTTTTCCATTCCTTTCGTTTCAACGAAACCACAGCCAAAGGAGGAGAAGAGGATCGAGGTTAAAAGCAAAAAGACCGCAGCAATTAGTTCTTTAATGGTCAGTGTTCACACGCATCGAACACGGTGTCCTCGATGAATCGACATTGCCAATTTCGTGCCATTTCCACGTTATTTAGCGATCGATCGAAAGATAGGCAGGTAAAGAATATTATTCCTTCTAATTTCAATTCGAATGCCGAATTCATCGAAATTCCTCTTTTCTCATAACGCTGACACTCAAAATACTCTATCGCGCTCTGACCTATTTTATAACATTTTTTTATTTTTCATCCAAAAGTAACTGAAAAATCCAATCGTACGTTATCAATCGCACATTGTTGAAGTCGCCCTTTTTTTTATTAATTTTAGTTATGGAGTTCTCTTTCAACGATATTTACATGAAAAATATTGATCCTAGTCAAGAGTATGATATCTTCGATGTTATGTGTAGCAAAAGGTTTAACCGGCAAATAAATAAATAAATTAAGCGGAATCGAGGAAAAAGGTCTGATGGGATAAACGGTATTAACGAGGCGGAAGGAAGTCTGTATCCAATCTTCTGACCTACCGAAATTTTAAAAAAGCACGGAGATACCTCTCGCAGCTACTTTTCACCTAACTCGAGGTATGGGTGGTGGCGGAGAAAGGAAAGAGGCGAACGGAGCCGCTTGGCACCGGAATTCCGGTGGAATTCGCAAAGAAATTCGCGCTCGCGGCCTCTGCTTGCCCGTTTGTCTCGAAACGGTGCGCTCGGACTAGCCATAAGGAGGGTCGTAATTCAGGCGACATTCCGCGTTAAGGGTGTCTCGCCGAACCCACTCTCTTCCCTCTCTTCTCGTAGCTTGTGCCTCCTTACGAACGCCTCGAAGTTGGTTTTATTCTTTGTCCTTCGATCTTCTTTCCCTTGGTTCAACGGTGAAAACAAGGACGGAGAGAAAAAAGAAAGGAAAGAACGAAGGAAGGATCTTGCAATTATCGACAGCGCGGACTTTCCACGGCTGCGGACTAACGGAAACTTCGGCCTGCCTAAAGTTTAATCGCGCTGAAACAGCTACGCGATAGTTATCAAGATAATTTCACCGAATTACTTCGATAACTGTCCCCGCTGTGTCTTCTTATTCCGTGCTAGTGTTCGCGGCTCCGAGGAAAACACGGCGAGAAGGTTCTCGCGCGTCGTATTTAACGATCTTAGTTCGATCGATCACGTGGAAATTTCGAAGCGTTTGGTGCTTTCAAATTTAACTACACCGCGAGTAAGTTTGATTTGCGATACAGCGCCTGCACGGCTGCCGTTAATTACGAAGACAAGATCCTGGTTGTCGGGCGTTCGTACCATCTAGCGAACAGCGCACCCTCGTTGTCATCGATAAGCATATTCGTAACCGGTGATTAGAAAAAGGTTGCAGGCGAAATTTGTTGTCTCGCGGAAAAAGGAAACTGTTGACTGAAATAGCAAGGATCAGCGTGGAAGTGAAATGCTCCGCCGCAAAATAAAGCGATGCTCGTTAACGAGCCCTTTGAGTCGTTAAACCAAATATGAGCATAGCTACTAGCGCTCGTTAATTACCTACGGCACGGTAACGAGATAACTTTTTAATTTGAAGTTTCGCTTCCGGAAACTCGCGATTCTCGACACGGTCTAAAGGATCTACATGCACTTCGATTTAGTTGATTTTCGATCTGCGGAGGAAAAACGCGACGCTCGTAACTGTACGTAGGCGATGATATCTCGGCGCGTTAGAACGTTAGCGCGTAGCCGCCGGCAATTTCATCAAACGTTTCATCTCTAAACACTAAACGGCAGAACCTCGGAGCGAGCAGGTTGCGGAGGGTGAAACGGAGAAGAGCCTAAGAGAAGATGGGTGAAAAAGAACGAAAGTTAGGCGAAGGGTAGGTACATAACGTAAAAATTTAAGACTATTGGGTCAGCCATATCTGCTGGCTTAACAATGCTGACACAGGCATTTAGCCTCAGGCTGGAACGTATCTTTCCTCCAATAGGTAGAACTGGTCGAGAGAAAGAAAGGGAAAGCACGGAACGGAGAAGGCGGGCAATCGCGAACGGTCGTGGATGGCGGAGCAGAAGGGTTGGCAGAAACGCCACAAGGAAAAATAAGAATTTCGAATCTAATTTTCCCAGGCATATTTAATAATGTACCGGGCGTACCTCCATCTTCTTTGCCATCATCACCAACGCGATTGCTTCCTCCGCGACCGCCAGTCGTGTTCCTCTATTATATCATCGATTTTCTTCGCTCCTGGGAAGTTGAATAATCGAAAAATATGTTCAAATTAAGTCGAAGATTGAAACGTTATCGTGCCGATAAATTTTTATTATAGCTTGAAACGAAGATCCAAAAATAAGAACTAAAAAAAGCTTTTAATTGAAGGTATCAGGGAGAAAACCATTGGATCACATACAGTGACAACGACGCGAGTCGTCGAGTGGAAGGTTCTGGAAAAATACCGCTCAATTTCGCGATCTTGTACAGTCCCCGCGCCAGTTAGTTTCTCGCCAAAAGTGGAAACTCCAACGTTCGTTTTTTCGCTAATAGTCCAATTAAAACGCATTTCGCGTTATATATCACGATACTCTAACGTCGAGCATCTTTTCTACGGCAACATCGAAGGCTACGTACATTTATTCGCGTTACTGCTCTCTGCGACGAAATCGGATTCTTCCGTTTTTACGAATCCCCGTAGAGTTATTGAAACAAGTAAAGGAAAGTAAAGACAAATCGTTTTCATCGATATAGAACGGAAACGGATTCGATGTAATCTAAAACCCGGCAATCAGGAGTAAAGAGTATGCGAACGTCACCTTTGTCGTTCAAGTAGCGCAAGAGAAAAATCATAGCGATTTTCCTCCGGGAGATTCGTTACTCGTTCCAATTAGCCCCGATTCTCCGGCTCGAGACTTGAATCAATTTCGCGGAACAGTAGGTCACAGATGCCACCAATTACGTTCTGCCAATGGACCGCCATCCTTTCCTATCTCTCTCCGTCGTGTTCAGGAAACAGGCTAAATGATTTTTCTCCTCCCAGGAGTCGGAACGGCGAGACCGGTCGAGCGAAGGAAAGCTATTTGACGACTTTACCCCAATAATTATCGCGAGGGTCTGCGAGTATTACGACCAAGTACTCGACCATTTTGCTCCACCTTTTGCTTTTTTCTTTACACTAAACCGTAATAATTTCTCTATCGGATAAATTGGATACGATCCGATATAGCGCGTTGTTCCTTTAACAATATTAATGAAAACACCGTTTCACGATATTTTTCACGAGCAGTCGATTTCTGGCGTTCCACGAACACGCAAACCATACGCTTAAGTTCAAATGTCTCGCGGTTAATCGAGCGTTATTTGCCAAAACGCTAGACTTTGTACATCGGCGAGATCGAGACAAAAGTTTCGTCATTAGTCTTCAAAGTCGCCGCACGACTAACGAACTTATACCCTTATTGCTCGAAGCTATTAATATCGGTCGACGTCGTGTGTTAGCTCTTCTTGTCATTAATTATACCACGTTCGACTAGTCTTTCTACTTGTTCTTCTCCTTGTTCTGAACTTACGATGACGTACAAGCAACTTGAACAGATAATGGATGAATTAGGACGATTTTACGAACTTGTAAAAATCATATTTTTCAAAATGTTTCGAACGTCGATATCGTCGTTTGGTGAATTATCATGCAGCAGAGGTATCCGATAGGAATGCTGTTCGTCGAGGATCGCGATAGTTTTGTCTGGAACTTTTCCAAAACAAGTGGTTGAGAACGCTAAACACGGCAAGCGCGAGAAACACAGAACGAACGATAAATTTTCTTGGCTCGTGCCGATCATTAGCTGAAACTGAAATCGTTGCACCGTCAGCTCAAGTTATATATTAGGAAATTAAAATGCGGTCAGATTAAAATCTCCTCGTTTATTTCCACTCTCTTCCTCTTCTTCATTCCCGTTTCGCTATCTGAGCCGTTCGCTGTTTAAAGATAGATGTGGGCGTATATAACTCATACATTTTAATTTCTTAATCCTGCTGTATTCTTCCAGTCATTTTCAACCTCGATCGTATTTATTTTAACTTTTCTAACACGCAAAGACATCTACGAACAATTATTTTCCTTTAAGTTTCACGCGAAAGATTTTCTTCGTATATTAAAAGGCTTTTTCGTTTGCTAAAATGAGAGCAAAGTTGAATTGTAAAAATTCGAGCATCGCAGCAGGCTAAAACCAAACATCCTCTTCGTCGATTAAATTACATTTGAACACGTTTGACATATGCATTTTTAATTCTTCTCGGCATTCCGACTTTCAGATGTTTGTCGTAAATTCCATTTCGTTCTTTCGAGTTGCGTAAAGTTCGACGCGCTGTTCGTAATTTCCATTATATTTGTTTCGAAGTAACTTTTTCGTTGAAACTTTTAAGCGATAATGTTTCCACCTTCTTTCCTTGCCCTCTTTCCCCCTTCACGTGTCCCGCTCGCATGCTATCGGATCTTTCGATCCGTCGTTGTTTCCTTATATCGCGCGGAAGTAGATTCCCGATCCCAAGAGTCGAAATTTTAAGAATACTTGAAAACTCTCGAGACGCATTTTACATCGAGGCTAAAGACACGCCGGATAAAGTTGCCACCCGCGGAACCGTTGCTTTGAATAAAACTCTGCTCTTTTGTGCATGGTGCTCAAACCGAAGGCTCGAGTACGAATCGAAGAGTACTTTCTCCGGCACCTGTACCCTACGCATACACAGACAGACAAGCACGTATTTAAAATCGCGATAATCGCAATTGCCCATTGCGACTGCTTCGTGATGAGTTCAAACGGATTTTTACGAAAAGATCGGTTTTAAAGCCGGGCCCGTTCAAAGGCAGAGCTCTTGAATCCGATGCTCTCTGCGGGCTCGCGAAAGAAATATGAAAAGAAAAATAGGGAAGAAAGGTATATCGAGCGTTCCATTTTAAGTAACGAAAAGCCGCGTGAATGTGTGTGATGAATATTCGATAGAGGGGAAAAATACGTTTCTGCGTGCGTGATTGACATGAACGACAATGGGACGCGATGGTGATCTCTGGTCCAAAGTCGGTATAATACAGTTCCGTTTCGGGATGAACAGCTAAGGCTAAAAGACGTCGAACAGAGGTTGTTCCTTTCCCGAAGGAACGAAACAAGCAAAGCGAGACGGAGACGCCCATTTCTTTCTCTATATGGCAAATTCGTGAAGCAATGCCGGTGAGAATTCACGCAACAAAGCTGGCACGACGAGGCGGTGGATGCAGAGAAACGAGAGACAGGTGGATGTGGAAGGTTGCGACGGAAACGCCACAGGCATCGGAGACAGTGTCTGCTGGTCGCTTCGAGACGTACCGACTTGAAAGCAACGGAGGAGGATTACGTTTTTCCGAAAAGACTAAGCGAGTAGTCCTACCGGATGTACTTGGTTCGCTGCAGCGTTCAATCCAATCTACCACAAAGGTTGATAAGAGTTTCTATTTTGCTTAAGCCTCGCATATACGGTCGCAGCTACAACTATGTGTACCTATAATAAGCGGCTGAGGACAAACGGCTTCTGAAAATGACTTATTGAATTAGAAATGAATTTTGAATTGGAATATCGAAATTTGAATGAATATCGAACGAATATCGAACGAGAACTGTGAATTAAACGACGTCAAGTGTCAAATGCTGTTTCGACCGCAAAGAGTTTTGAAGAGCATCGTATTTTCCTATGAATGATTTAGTCTCCGAATTATCTCGTTTTAAGATAGAAACAGGCAGACGCAAAACATCGCTTTTGAATATAAAACATCGTTCAAAACGTGAACAATTTAGGAGTCACGCGCATTTTACGAGCGGAACGGAGCTAAAAGCTACTGACCCGTAAAAATCCAACACATTTCGGCTGCATACGGAAAGATTCGAAACCGAAATAAAAACGAAAAACTTGATTCATCGTAACTCTTCCTACGCAAAGATTACACCGTTTTTCTTTGCGTACGAATTATACAGACGAAACGTATTCGCGTTAGTTGACAATCAATTTCTACGTAAGTGAACATTTTTCCCCTGGATATAAATGACTATAGTCGGAATAAACATATTTAAACGGCGGTGAAACGTGCCTGAAGCATCGTTTTATAATTTCTATGCGTAACAGACTTCATTTCCGCCGATAGTCTAAACTACGATTAAACTTTGCTCTTCCAGATGGAATGAAGCAAAGAAAAATCGATCACCTCGACATGGAGAAACTTCGAATAGAAAAGTTTGATCGAGCAAATTACGCCGAGAAACTAATTTGTCGAATATACCAAAAGTTTCGGCGAGTCCCTCGAGGAGGAGACTCGAAAGTGAGGCCAGTGCTGCGAATGTTCGATATTTACCAGGTTAAGACGTTTCTGATAAAAATACACGGCTCATGGTGTTAATTCGGTTTTGTAAGCAATTACGGTCGCATCTCTCGAAACGCACGACTTCCTGACTGGTATTTCGTTTCCAGTTTTCCGTTTCATCTGTCCAAAATCGTGATAGGTTCTCTTCGTTTCTTCCGTCGCTCTTTTTTCGATTCTTTCACTTGCCAATGATTCTCAACGAGAGGAGAACACTCTATGGCACGCCTCCGGACATACCGCAGGGTTGTTCGTGCAAAGGCTGCAGAAAAGATAAAATCCACCATCTTACCTTTGCCCGCCTCTTCCTGCTTCCGTTTCTCCCTCTTTATTCTTACACCTATGCTCGTTGCATTTTTCTTCGCCTCTACGTCGTTTCGGCAGATGCGCCGCGTTAATATATCCCTTCCGTCTTTGTCAATTAGAAACGTCGAGTCTGAAACAGCGGAGTATCCGATTCGTTCAAACAATTCCCTTTCTAGAAACGTCGAGGACATTAACCCACTTTTCGCGCTTGGAAACCGACTAGCTTACGACCTACTGGCGAACTCTGCTCAAGCGCGAGGACAAAATGCATTTATTGAGGCCAGGAATCGAAAATCTCACGGGAATTGGTTCGGATTTCATATCTTCGCTACTGCTCGATCTGCCGGAACGCTCTCCGTAACCAATCTTCTCGTAAAGAGAACCCTTCGAACCGTTTTCCTCGTAAAGACCGAACCAAGGGTGAAAAATAATAGGACCAGGCTCGATAGAGTCATAACTGCTTTCGACTTACAGTAGGGGCAACTATATAACGCTTCTCAGGCAACATCGCTCATATCTTATTCCCTAAAAGGTATTCTTAATATTTCAAGTCCTGCGCTACCGAAATCCTATAACAAACAATTTTGCGACAAACAGAATTGAATTTCATCGACGATTCAAACTATCTAATTCCATCGATGAAAACAATAAAAAAAAAATATAAAAAAATAATAAAAGAGATAATAACTAAAGCACCGGCGATCGATTACATTCATGCAGAAAAGTGTGAAAGATAGAACGATCGGAGAGAACGAGAGAAATACAGCGAGCGATTCATCATCGAGTACCGGAGCAAAAAAGATAGAGAGCCACGATGGAGAAAGGGCGAGTAAAGAGGTGAGATACTTGAAGAAATCGTGCTAGGAACACAGAGGGTTTTCGTCTTATTTCGGCGCATAGCTAGCACTCGAGGAAGAGATGACACTGGAAGGAAAATAAAAGCCAGCTCCTCCTCGGGCCAGGTCAGCCTTCCTTCTTCCTACTCGCAGCATCCCATTCTACCTGGTTTCACCTTACCTCTTTCCAGCCTACTTACTCTTCGTACTACTCGTTTTCTCGTTACCACCCTTCTACAAATTATTAAAGGGAAAACACCCTTGAAATCTGCTTTCTCTTCATCGTTGGTAACACCTCCGAGTGAAGCGTCCGTTTCTACCTTTCGCGTCATCGACTAACACGAACAAATTCGATATGGTGACAGGAAAGTAGTAGTAGATAGGTAAAAATCTCAAGGCTTAAAACGAACATTCTCCAATAAAAATTGCCTGGTAACGAAAATATGTAATTTGGATTTGGACACCTTCTAGCGATTACAAATGGCATACTCTGTTTCACTACGTGCAACAGAGCTCTAGAAAGTTGTATCGAATTCGACCAGAACTTTCGTCGGATATATTTCATACGCCGTTGCTCGAATTTCAAAGTATATAGCAACCAGGTCATTATTACTGGCAAACGAAAGTTCGGCTCGATCGTGATAAACATGATTTACCACGTTCAACGTTTCATCTAACGAGAATGAAAGACATTTGGTTAAACAAGAGTGGATATCACGAGATGTACGCGTTCTCTGGAAAAGTAAGAAAAAAAATTGGAAAATAAAAATGTTTGGAAGATTTCTAAAGCAATAGAGAGAAGCATAAGTATATTGATCCAAGTTTCGATAAAACTTCAATGAAAGAAGATAGAAAGAGAGAACAGTTGGTCGATGTACATTGGAAGAGCAGTGTTTGAAAGGGTTCCTGACCCTCTTCTTCTTGCCGTATAAATCGATGAACGAGCAAATACTCGTTTGCTACTCAGTTTACATCACTTCGAAATGAAACGCTGCGATGGAATCTGAACGACATTTGGACATTCGACGAACGACGATGCAGCACGCTAATAATAAAACAGTGCAAAATCGGATGGACACGGATATTCGTTGCTCGATGAGACGTATTGATATATATCGGATAAACCGGAAGAAATATCCGAATAAGAAAATAAAACAGAAAAAAGAAAAAGGGGATGAAAAACGAGAGCCGAGCGATCAATGAGAATTTGAAAAGTAGTATGGCTACGAATTGCTCTAGATAAAGGTGATCGAGAGAAGGTAGAAATAATAGCGGTATAAAATCTTGCTGAGACTCGAACCATATGGTATTCCAAGCTTCCGTAGCTGGTACGTCCATTCCATGTACATATCCTTCTACTTCTACATACACCAATGTACGTATATATTATCGACTTTCTTTTACCGACGATTCTCAGTGTGAAACCACCAAGCATTATTCTTTCTCTCTTTGCTATATCTCTTTTCGTAATTCTCCTCTGCGCTCGCCTGATCGCGGATGGAGTGCACCGTGCAATGTTTAGACATGTAGCGGCATTATTAGAAAGCGAAAATGTATCTACTGGCTATTTTCTCGAACGAACTCAACTCCAATGTACTCCTCATAATACATGCTGCAACGATTCAGTCCGACACTTTGCCCTTTCTTCTTTGCTGCAAGATATAGCGCCTCCTGAATCGATCAGAACAACAGTCTCGAAGATATCTATAGTCTCGGAGCAGTTTCGCACAAAGCGACAGGAATTGTAGGAACGTTTCGTATATCACGAATGTCATCAAGCAGCAAGAGTTTTACAAGACGTTCGTGCAGCGGATAGAAACGTAAATGGAACGAGATTAGCGATCGTTCCGGGATGCATCGTGTTCGTTCAAAGACTAATCTCTCGCGAAAACGGATACGCGTTGGGTCGCATCGCCGATGCGACGTTCCGAGTCTACTGCGAGCAACAGTCCTGTTCTCACTGCGTCGAATATCGTGTGTTGCATGGAAGAGATACGGCATGTAACCAATACGCTGCAGCAAGAATAACCGAGCGAGCGAAATTCCAGGACGGTTGCTGCGTGTGCACCAGCTGGCCCATTATACCGGCTTTGTTCCGTCAGACTCCAACAGAGGCTTGTATTCCCGGCGATTTCCTATGGGATCCTCGATACCCCTTCGTTTTCTACGTTTGCCTCTTCCATACTTGGCGCCCTCACGAACTCTCGTTGTTCCATCTTTGCCTAGACAGGTAGCTACCCCTCTCCACTTTTTCTTTACATGAACGGTTGCGTGACTCTGCTGGCTATACACAGTACACATTCGCCATTTTCAAGCAACACAGAAACTCGTAAGCAAATTAATTTTACTATATAACGGTCTTGAAGATCGTCTTGTTTAAGTAACTCGTTTAATGTCTAAATGTTTGCGAACACGTTCCTTGGTCTGTGTCACTCGCGAAGGGTATGTGTAAAAAGTCCGAAAGTCGCACGTACCCTTTCGATTTATCGCGTAATATAAAACCTAACCGCAGTGAGCAATCAAATTCTTTTACCCTTAGTCAGGGACCTAACAAAGGGATCGTAACTCGACGAAACGTGGCTTGACCGCTCGTTTGAGCAACTGATCGAAGACAGAAGAGAACGAGAATCGAACGAGGCACTTTGTCAGGTTTTCTGGCTGTTTGAGAACCGTCCCCTACCTACGTACGTCGAGAATCAAAGGCCACACTTGCGGATTCAAGGGATCGATGCTGAATTTATGAAATGCAGACAACTGTGTTTCTCGATGAAAAATGTACATAGCACGGAAGTGACTACTTTAAACGAATAAGCACGTGGTAAGAGTACATCGGGCTACTAAACATATTGTGCAAAAGTACAAGGAATAGAATAAAGAAGCGTGATTTGCGGTGAAAATCCACTGTGGTTTGCCAACAAAATCTCAAATTAGGTCAAAAAGAAGCAAATTAACGAAACGAAAAAGAAAAAAACGAAAGTGAGAGAAGAAAATGAGAGGAAGAAATAAATCAAAGACAAAGATGTATGACAAATGAGTAGGAAAATCGGTACGTCAAACTGCACCGTACCCTAGAAAATTACCTTTTGTCGATAATATCGGAGCAAGTTGATAGTGGAGTGGCAGTACGGGGTAAACGACCCCCTCCGCTTCTACGTCCAGGTCCCATGGTAGCGACGGCACGGCTGTCTCGTGTGCACGTGTATGCTGATGTATGCGCTGACGTGCAAGCCTGCTTTGCATTTTTACGGTGCACGTAGAACGAAGCAGTATAAAGCGATCTCTTCGTTCCATGCGCGTATAGGCGTACAAGCGTGATGTGTAGGGTAGTCGCACTGTAACGCGGTCGGTCGCGTGTTTCACGGGAATCGAGGAAAATATCTACGCGAGACCAATGGAATTTCCCTTGTACGTAGCTAACCATGTTTCACCGCCGATGCTTCAGGCACATTTATCAGTAGACGATACTTATTTTCGACGGGACACGTGACGACGGGCACTCGGGTTAAACGCGCGAGTATGAGCAGCGCGCTCCACCCAGTGAACATCGAATCGATCTATGCGACTCTCCTCAAATCGATTCTCCAATGGAAAATGAGTTATCGGCCTACAACATATATATGTATATTATCGCATATATGTATATATATGTATGTATGTGTGCGCATTATATATATATGTAATCATATGTATCTACACTTACCTATATCCTTTGGTGCCTATATCGCTGAATTTCTATGATCAATGCGGATTTCTATGATATACTAGCAAATATCGACGACGCGTCAATACTGGAGTTATACACGAGTTCTCATGCCATCGTTACTCGAACGAAATAAAGTAAATGTGGAAAGCAGCTTACTGGAAATAGAAAAAAAAAGAAATATTTAAGTAAGTATCGTAGCACGTCCCCAGAACGTTATTAAATGCATTAACTTAGATCTGTCAAAGGATCGAAACTTTACCTGCTCCGCGAACAGGAAGAAAACAAAGAAGGATATCCGATATAATGACAAAAGCTTCTTACAATTAAGTTCCTTCAGCAGCCATCTCGTTAAGAATTAAACAACTACTCAGCTACTTTGAAAGAAAGGAGGAAAAGAGGCGAGCACGTATTAAACGACAGATCCCTCTTTCCTATCCAAATTTCTTCCGGCGGTAGACCTGTTCTTCTCCCTCGTTTCCGCAAATAATTCCTTTAACTGAAAAAATTCGAAGGTTAATTTTAAACGGATAACGCACATAAGCGCGACTTCTATTTCGGAATCTATAACTACAACGTCGCACTCATACGATATTCGACTGTAGGTCCTTGTTTAAAAAATTTCACAATTCCGTGCTATATTCGTGGTAAATTTAAAGCGGCAATTTTTATCCGGTTCGATGGTATTTAATTTGAAGGAAAAGTTGTAGCAGCGTGCGAAAGAACATTACGATTGAAACCCTCAAGTTTAAGTAATGCGGCCGTGGAATTGTTAGCAAGGAGAAAAACTGAAAATTTCTAATTCGCGGTCGAGCTACATTTTTTACTATTTATCCTTCCAGGCTGTTCGTACTCGCTTTTATTCGCCGATTCTGTGGCTTCTATTTTTTTTTCTCTTCATTTTGTCATTCCCTTTTTCCAACTGCACCTTGTTGCGGTGGATATTCCGGCAACCTCCTCTCGCATCCCTCGAACAAAACCCCAGTTCCGTTGTCGTACCGTACCGAATGCGCTACCCCATTGCAAGACCCCACAATTCCCTGCATCCCCGTCGCGTTTCCGGAACCTCTACCTCTACCACGACGCTTCTGTGCGTTCACTCTCGGCTAGACTTCGTTGGACTCTCGCGACGGTCGTGCTTTTGTTTCGAATTAACATTAGGAGGTTTCCGCGTCAGAGAATTTATGCGGACATACAAATAAGCTGCGTTGCCTGGCTGCGATGTAACATTTAGAAATAGCAAACTCTTTCTGACGCAGGCTGATTTAATTCGAGTACCAACAATAGAACGACGAGCAGAAAAGGAAAATAATATTATACACCGTGTAATTATCTCGCGATAAATAATATATTTGTGAGAGCGAAAATTACAATTTACAATTTATCATACGGTACGAGATATAGAAACCTATTCGGCGTTCGAACAAAAAATTCATATTGCCGAAAATGTAGCCCGAATGAATTTACGGCTATCCATAAATCCTAGCTTATTCCAAATTATACTCCATATCTTTCATTACTTTCCGTGCTGGTGATGAATCGTCCAAGAGAATAACATTGATATGCAAAAACGGTGACAAATGACACAACTATACGCGTACGTACATGTGTAGTTCTCTTTGAAAAAGTTAAGTTTTAATTTATCTTGCGGAACGGTAATCGGCTTACGCGAGACTGTCAGAAACATTGAGGTAACGTCGTCAAGAGATTTGTCGTCCCACTATAGACGCTCTTACAATAATTGTACGAATGGCTTCTTCTTTTATTCTCTCGTCGCTGTAGGCTACTCGCTTCCCACTCTGCGCCATTCTTTTTAGACATCGTGAAGCAGGGACTCGGATATCCTGACCCACATACGCTCGTTTAAATAGGTCGGTTTAACATTCCATCTTACTTGCAAAGCTTTAAACATTATCAAACGCCCGTTCTCATCCTCGCTTCTCGCTTATTTCAATTCTTTTGTGAAAAATGAATCCGATTGAAAGTAATTTCAGAACAATCGACGCTCTGACGAACTACTGTCCATCGTATATTAATGGCGGATCGTGTATTCAATACGGTTTTGTCAATGCCTTTATCATATTACGTGGTCTGTAATCCGGAAACATTTCACGGAATATCATCGAATCAGGTCAAACTAAGTATGATTGGGAGTGTCAAACTGTTCCGATGAATCGAAGAGCTCTACAAACTGCGTTTGCAGTTTAGAACAACCGCGATCGAAGGCTTGATATTTAATAACAAGAATTACAATTAATTTCGGAAACCCGACACTGCTCCAACGATAAATTAATTATCGAGTTTTCTCGAATAACTCGAGGCTAAATCAAATTCGACGAAGACAATCGAATTTAATTTAATTCATACAAATTAGGATATTAAATGAACATTTTAAAATCAAAGACGAATCGAAGATTTATCATTGGTCCAACTACACAAATATTATATGTTATCGACGCTCATATTTAAATGTTTCCCGTTTCCTACCTGATGGGGATAGTAAAAATAGCAACAAATGTACGAATTTAAACGAATTCTATTGCTTGGACCGATCGTAGCGAAATTACAACGAAGACTTTGTCGTTAACTGTCCTCCCTTATTCGCGAAACATCTAAATCGTTTGCAATGTCGATTCACGCATCGCCGGATGTTAATTCGGTATTTCGAAGCGCAATTTTTCAAGCCATTCTTCGATCACGCGTTTCCAGTTTTCGCAAGCGTAAGCTCGGTTAAGCTCGCGCGTTTAGCTTCCCTAATAAGCAGTCGAATAGGTGATAACGTTTCCCCAATCGAATCAAAAGTTTCAACAGGGAAGTGGCAAATGTTGTTATCGAGAACATGGTATAATCTTTCATAACTATTTGCAAATTCGTATATCGATTTAAAATACAAAATCGAACGAGCATCGATCGGCATGCGTAGAATCGCGTAGAACATTTTAGGAGAAAAGAACCGCGAATTGTTCTGTGAGTAGAAACTTTTCTCCTATCCAACATTCTTGCATAATTAATCCGTAAAATGCAAAGAATAGGAAATTGGAGAAGAAGAAGAAGAAGAAGAAGAGAAAGGGTAGGATTTTATGCAAGTTTGCCTAAAGACGGTCCAATGAGGACGCTTAGATCGCGAAAGAAAGGAAAGAGGGAAAATGCGGAAAACCAAGGAAAGGAAGTTGGCAATATCGTCTTCGAGGATCCCGATTTTGTACAGTGACGTGACATCGTAGGCAATCTTGAAAGCTGCTTCGCGTTGACGAGAACTTTGCCGTCCGGTTCATCGGCAACAAAGGATCGAATCTCCCTCATGCGCGAGATCGGAGATTGCAGAGAGAAAGGTTCCAACGAAAAAGGAAGCAAAAACACGAAACTTTCTCGTAGAAAACAGTGACAAAAAATTCCTCGTCACTATGATCGTGATTTCCCGATATCTACACCTCTGTCACGTTTAAATGAAAGAGAATCAAATTTTATATCCAGTGCAATTTCATGTCAAACCAAAAGCTGCGTATAGTATATCGAGATTACTATCGTATATTAAAATAACATTCACGGTTATGAAAATCTTGTTACGCATTTTAACAGGTAGACATTTTAACAAGTATTAAACGTAGAATCTAATTGCTTTTTATATTAACCCTATGATATTCAGAGCTTCGAACCGTTGTACGGAAATAATAAATTTAATAAATATACAAGTTGTGTGCCGTTTTTTTAATGCATGTCGCGTACTACCGTTGCTTTTTATTGAAAGAAAAAAGAGTATTACAATGAAAAATGATACAAATTCGTCAAAGTCCCGTAGAAAGTGAGGCCGATGCGAGAGGAAAAAAAGCGTAAATCTTCAAATCATGTAAATAAGGGATAAAGCGAATGCGGAGAAACAGCATTGTAAAAAGTGCTACTTTATATAGTTCAAATTTATGGATAATGAAATGCGAGAAAAGGGTGTAGAGTGGAAGAAGAGGCCGGCAGTGGAGAGCAGGCCAACAGTCATAATCGCAGCTTAGAATGCATGGAATAATTGCGCGCGTGCATTGCGCTGTAGGCGGCTTAAACGCTGCGGCAATCATAAAATATAATTTCTTCGGGTCGGCTTGTTACAGCCACGCTGTCCTTCCTATCCCACCGTTCCGGCAATTTCGATCCTTTTTTATTTTTTTTTTTTTTTTCAAGGCTGTAGTTTGCACTAAAACAAAACGGACGAAGAGTGTTGTGGCGAAGTAGTACGAGAAAAAGACTGAACGCAGAGGTGTGTACGGGAGGCAAAGCACGCGTTATGACGCGTATGTTTGTTTTACAGCAGTACGAAATACCTGCAACGTTCTACGATAAAGCAACGGATAAGCAATGACGGTGGAGTTCTTCTTCGCGTAGTTTTTCACTCTTCGCATCTGGACGAACTTTATCGAGCTCGTGGCCGTGAATTGCAAATGTATCATCGTCTTCTTTCGCCAGGTTTTTCTCAACCGAACGAAGAAGGGAAATGGAAGGAACATGCGTCGATGGTCGTCAAGGTAACGGGAACGAGGAACGCGATCTAATGCATAAGGAGTGTAGGAAACTCACCGCGAAATAATAACGAATGCGAGATATATGTTACGATAGTCGTGACAATTTGCCAATTTTTCCGAGTAGGTTTGTTGACCCAGTAAAACTACCATCTTACCGGAACAAGCTAGGAAAAGGAATGCTGGCTCTACTTGGCAAATTTTATCAATTTCGCGATTTCCTGGCGCTAGTCCAGCCACAACCTCGAGAAGCGAGACAGTACCGCTTATTTTTCTCAACCATCGGAACCAGATATATCGATTTAAGATTTCCCTTCTGCTTTCGCGACAATTCAATTCGTTCGAATTGCGTCAGCTACGTCAAATTACAATTTCCTTCGTAGATAGCTATCTCTCTCTCTCTCTCTCTCTCTCTCTCTTTCTCTCTCTCTCTCTCTCGATTGATAAGACGAGCGCTCTTTTAATCTCGCCATCGTCAAATATCGTACGCGAAGATAAAATAACATAATATTTCGGTACACAAGGAAGCTTATACCTACGTAACAGTTCTGGAATATAAAAACTTAAAGCGCTCGTCTTATCGCTTTTTGCGACACTATCGCACTGGCAGAATTTTATTAGACCGATTTTTCCAGATTCCCTTCGTTCCTTTTCCTTTCGGACGAGACTGCAGAATCTTCCGCGCAGACAGGCTTCGGCAGCCAATATCTCCGAGTGCGACTTAACGTTGATCCTTCTTTTATATTCGTTGAATTTAAATAATGGAGCCTGTGCTAATTCGAGGCCAGCGGTGGTCAACTAAGCAGTAGTTTGCAGAAAATTTATTTCAAGATGAAAATTTAATTCGAGATGAATAGAACGTTAATCGTCTTTCGGCAATCGCGAACCTTTCGCACAAATGTAGAAAATGTCAGCTATAGCGTAACAACGGAGAGAGGTGAATTTGAACTTTTCACGTACGACCAGCGATACTCGAATTTCATGCTCAATTTATAATTCCGCATTTATATAACGCATCATACCCTAAACCTAGAATAACAGGAAGCTTTGAAAATGGTCGACGAGGCTTGAAACGGATACCGAACAGATGGCGGCTTGATCCAACTGCTGTAACTCGTTATACTCTGCGGTTATACCTCCGTGATTACCTGCACGAGCAAACTCGGACTTCTGCCTGAGTTTCTCATTATCGCGAGTGCGCAATGTAACCCTGAACTTTAATCACGGGCCTATCGTTAAAGGCTTTTTACCGACTTCGGCTTTCCCCAGTCACGTTTCCGACAAACGTACTTGGATATTTTTTTTTTTTTCTTTCTTCCAAGAATCAGACAAGGCAATGGAAGTTTTCCGGTCTAGATAGAGCGCTATAAAAGCTTTAGAATTTTACTTGGAGTAAGTAAGAGTATCGTAATCTATCAATTGTGTGTGAATTTGGTAGCGCAGTTGCAAGGTCTGCCTATCTATCAAGCGAGACGGAACGATTTATCGAGGACGCGAGGAAAAGAGAATGGAGATCTATTCGCAGATACTTTGAGAGAGGGAAAGAGAGATGGCGGATGGAAGTGATGGGTAAGCTAACACAGTAACGAAGTCCAAAATGTTTTTCCCCTGCTGGACCGTCGAGTGCTCAATATCTATGCTAATCCGGTCTACCGCTTCTTCGGTGTACGGCACTACACACTCTTCTGCGTCAGTCGTATTCCTTATCTTTCCTTTTCCTTCTGCTTCTCCTTCGACGTTTCGCCCTTTTACCGGGCTCTTGCACCGTGGCTTTTGTCTCTGCATAGTTAAGTAAACGGCGGCTTGCAAGGCGATTTTCTGAACAAGAAATCGATAGGCGAGTCGTCCTAAAGTTCGATAGGCGAGACGTCCTAGAGTTCGACAGTCTTTCACGGAGTATATCAAATCTTTATTCGTATAATCCGTTGAAACGTTTCTTCTTCGCAGAGGAGAAAAATTGAAAAATAATCAACGACGAAACTAGCGTAAAAGCGAAGCATCGATATCCACGAATACATTTTTGTTATTGTAATTTCTGTCGTGTTACCGAAAACCAGCAACACGCTATATATTACTGTTTACTATATCGACCAGGTCTTTTCTTCGTAAACGTTTACTTTTCACCAACTTCGCTAAAGGAATCTTATTACTTGCCTTCCACAAACGTTTATGTATCACGGAATTACAAGTAGGGTATCTTCTTGAAACTCGGCTCGATGAAATCTTTCGCTTTAAGGGAAGCTGTTTCGATCAAACCACGAGACATACATCGCCTCTACGCACCAACACGATATATAACACAACTTTATCCGATATTTCGGATTAGATCTCTCCGTTTTCATTACCATCTCTCGATACTTCAGAGCCAACAATTACGTGTTAATTGTACGAATAAGACGAGCAAGACGCATGGCATAGTATCGACTGTTTGTATCCGCGTAGGTTTCACCGTTCTCTATTCCATGTCTCCTATAGCCACCTATTGACTGTCTTGGCGAATTGCATTAGTTCTAATCTAATCTTCTCTATTCACCGCTTCCGTTATTACTGTCAGCGATACAATGGAGGGCTAATTAAAGTTCTAGCTCGTGATGCTACTGTATCGAAAGCCAACGTCAATGGTATAATTATGCAACAATCGCTCATCGTCTTTCCAAATTGGTGCAAATCGCATACTTTGTATTTCGAAACGCAGACCGCAACGTTCAAAATATTAGATTGCCCCGAAAAGTTTCTTTCGTTTCATAAGGTGATAACGGATGAACAACAATTTCTCTTTTATATTATGTTATTGAATTAGGCGTGATCCATTTCGTTCTATTTTTATTATTACGTTCCTGCATAATTCGATAAGCCGATATAAAACGAAAAACATTGTGCTTCTATTATTTCATTATGAAACGAAAGAAACTTTTCGGACGACCTAATATATCGTCCCCTCTTTCGCTCGGCTTCGTAAGTATTAAGATGATTACGTTAGATTTCGTACGAAACATGACAACAAACGTTGTATTTTGCGACTCGATGTATCTATATGTAATAAATATTTGTTGAAACTATTTGGCATGATTGCTACGACATAGTAAATTATAATAATTATACGATGGCATTCACAGTTTACCAACGTGAATTCTACTGAACAAATTTGAGATGAATAGATAGGAAACTCGCAAAATTTAAATCTGCGTTGCGAAATCGTTTCTAGCGTGCGTGGAACGGAATAACGACGATTCCAATACGGCAAGATGAATATTAAAATTGATTAAAATAACAATCGCGATTAGTAAAACGTAAAATCGATTTTCATCAGCAACTGTTTTCCTAATATGTAATTTGATTCGTAGGATTGTTATACGTCAATGTGCCGTACAATGCTATACTTTGGAACAAAAAACGTAGAATCACGTGCGTTTCGAATTGCGCACGAGCGAATTTCCAGTTTTAATCGTAGAACGCAATTACATTCTCGATCCGTAGCAACCTCTCGCCACTTTCCATCCTCGCTCTTCCGCGCCAGAGAATGTCGGCGATCATTAGCGCGGATGCCCCGCAAATCATTAACGCGATTACGTTGTAACATAACAACGCCTGAAATCTATTGTACGCTTTCGAATGAAAAATGAAAGCACAATGAGAAACGAGCGTAAACACTAACGTAATTTCTAAACCAATCGGTTACCAACGAATGCCGCAACGAGGAAAAATATCAAAAATAAAAAAAAAAAAAAAGATCGTAGGGAAGGCTTCTGCTTTCAGGAAGCAAATGGATTTCTCCGGGAAAGGAGGTTAATCGATAACAACGTTTCTGCCGTTTTTTTGATTTACGTTGCGTCGTCCCAGAAGTAGAACCAACGCTGCGGCATTCACGGGACGTTTCAAAGTTTTTAATGATTCGAAAATGTTCAAGTAGATAGTAGACACGCGCTACATCGAAAGCGAAATTGGAGAATTTATGGAGACAGACGTGTGATACGAAGGACTAGGAGGACCAACTAAGGAGAAGCTAATTAAATCTAGGTGATATCGAAATTAATGGACGAACGTTTGATTTTCAATTTTCGCGCAAGTTGTTAATCATCGATTATCGATTATCAGTGATATAATTAGCTGACGGGCATGGAGTACCGAAATTGTTGGTAAACATAATATCCGGTGTTAAATCGCGTTAGAAGCATATAAAATTATGTTAATTATCGGTAAATCGAAGAGAAATTGTATCAAGAAACGAGGAACGTTGTTTCACGGGAGTTTCTCGCGAAATTTAACGATCCACTTTACGTATAAGCGAGATCTCGTTCCGAAGTAATTCCGGTCGCTGGCAGTCCGATTAACGTTTTAATCCGATTACCAAAGTTTACTCAAACTCGCGTAGGATCGCCGCGAAGAAAACCTAGAGATTCGGTAATACGACAGAAATTTTCCGTTGGGACGTCTGGATTTCCGCCTTTCCGGCAAGTCTTAGTGTCTCGGCTAATTAATCCGCTAAATTAGTAGGTCGGAGAGCGAGTGTTCAGCAGAGCGTAGAGACCACGAGTACCAAAAAGACCGTCTCTGCTTCTCTGTAGCTGATACGCGGCTGGCAAGGCTGCTGTAGTCGGGTTGCTCGCACCGAATACGCCTTCTACGAGAACGCGAGAGATCATTCGTGCTTGCGACTGCCGTGAAAATGCATAACTAAGTAAACGTGCTCGTGTTTCCGCTGTTGTGTGTGCACAGATGTATTCATGCTTACGCTTGCGATTGCGTTCGCTTTCGCGTTCATATTAGAGTTCGCACTCGCGTAACGCTGGCGTTAACGCGAATGTGCGAGCATCAAACGTAATAATGCCTTGTAATGAAACAACGTGGTTTCTGTCGCTTCTGGACACGTTTCCGGCCAACGCGCCACAGAGTAGGTGTCGGTAAAACGTGGCTGAAACAACCGGATAGAGAAGAGACAGCGTCTAAGCAGCTAGAGACCGAGCCTAGGCTTGTCTAACCCCGATTTCCTACCACTGTATGTGTTGTGACGTCACGTGCGTTCAACACCCTCGCGTGGTCATCGATCTGCCATCACCCCTTACACCCTCGGACGATGAAGGTGTAACACGACCTACCGAGCATCTATTCCGTACGCTGGAATGGATACGCCACCACTTTTTTTCTCTCTCTCTCTCTCTCTCTCTCTCTCTTTCGATCCGTTAAAAAATCTCTCTACCTGTTTCTCCGATTTCATATCCGCGCCATCCGAATCCGGATATATACCGCGTTATCCTTTCAAACGATACGCCACAGACATTCCCAAGTTATATAAGCTGTACAAGTGAAATACTGTCGCATCGTTAAGGAGAAGTAGCTGTTCCGAGCGATGGTATAGATGGAAGTTGGCTCGATACGACTGACGCGAAAAAAACTTTCAGCCTCGCGATCTAGACAATATCTCGATTTCCTTCGATGCTTTCCGAACGGGACTACTCCGACTTTCACGCCCAACTTTCTTCTTTCGTTTCTGTCTCGAAACTTGGTCGAACTCTGCTGGAACAATGCTACTCGAGCATCTTGCGAGAAGTTCTCTTCTTCGTTCACACGTGGCTGTGAATTGCGTGTATGAAAATTCAAATAAACACGCAGTCGTACTATTTACATCGAATCGTTCTACAGATTGCTATGCATGCACTTCTATCGTGCCAGTTGTTTCGCTCGATTCTCCGTTATTAATTCTCGAACGTCGGCCTTACATTTACAATCAATTACAGTGACAAATCTTTCACGCGAGTCTCGTTCCTTCTAAGAAATAGCGGCATGTTTGATATTACATCGACATGCAGAATCGTTGGAAATCCGCAAACAGTTGGCAACTGGTACGTCGAACGACGTAACTGTTTCGTCCATGAGAAATACCGTCATGAACTCTTAAACAGAGTTATTTGTATCGGTTATGTACCTCGATAATACCAAAGTTTCTTAGAAATTAAATAATTTTCTTTCTTGGAATCAGCGAAATTGTCAGAAAAATACGATTCTTTCATTTCTAGATTCCGTCATTCGTATCAGACCTTATCGTCTTAGACGGAATCGTCTATAGAATCGATAGAAAGACGATAATCGCTGATTATCACTTCTAATCAATCCTACGACGCCTGATAGCTACATGACCTCGGGTCACTATCCATCGTTGGATATCTTGATCGCTCATTCGCGTAAGCACATTCTCTACCCTTCGTATCGTACAGGTTAAGTTTACGCCATGAATTATATCACAGCAAAGTAACGTCCAACTAATTTCCTTCCGACGAACATCTTAAAAACACATCACCGCTGATAAATAACTTAAAAAAGACTTTGAAGAGCGGGAGAGAAAAAAGAGATGCCAAAAGGAAGGAAGCGCTTTTAAAAGGGAAATAATAATTATTACGATATAGTTTAATAATAGAACGTAGACTCGCAGTTTACTGATAAAGCTACAAATAATCTCCTTCAACTTCGATAAGAGAATTTGGCATCAAAGTTGCAAAGGTTGAAACCACGATTCCCTCCCAAATAAACATCTTCTAAGCTAAGTACCTGCTAGGAAATTTAGTATCGTTCTTCGAGTTCTCGACGATCTCTCTGCCGCTCGCGTATGCAACTCTAGAACATAGCCAAGCTTTCGTGAACGTTTCGCAATACTAGCACAGTTACCCCCTAGCGATTCTCCAATATCGCAGAAATTGAAATACGTGGTATGAAGAGTCTTTTTTTTTTACTGATTATCCCTAATTAGATATCGTAGTTGGCGTTGTTTCCTTCGCGAAGCGATCAATTTTCCCTCGAATATTCGTTCCACTACTAAATAATTAAACAATTTCCGTGGATATTAGAGTAACCCAGAAACGATATCGCGTGATCGAATTTAAGGGATGAAAATAACCACGTAAATGAATACCTTCTTGGCGAAAGGGATACAACGAAGTCATAATAAATTAAAGTATTAAGTGGTTGTTAATTGATTTCTCTGCCAATAGTTAGGCGTATCGCGTGTATCCTGGATGCATGTACATGCACCCGTTTTAATCCGAAGAACCGATAAACCGAAGACATTCTGAATTTCATGCCACGGGCATCGTTTATAAAATTGCTATCGCTGTCTATCCATCGCTTCTACAGTAATTGCCATATTGGATAAGATTACGCCGCAAAAGAAGAATGACAAAAAGTACAGAATCATTGAACGATCAATCGCTAACAAGTAACTTTATCTTTATGTAGAAAACGAACGATCGTGTTACTTATGGGTAACCTACGCTTTTCTCTGTTTCACATTTCGTGCAAAGAATCAATGTGACTTCTCAGCGTCTAATATATCCTTTGCATCGAAGGTACGTGACTAAACACCTCGAGATTAGAGAGAAAAATGGAACAATCGCTTAACCAGATCGAAGATTAGTTTTCAACGAGTGAAACGGCCGTAGGAAATTAGTTCGGAGGCAATTACTCCATGCACGCGTAAATCCCTTCCGATATGATTAGTGGAACGGATACGATTAGCGGCCATTTCAAGATGCAGTTGCCTCGGGCAGCACGGAGATACAAATCTTCCGACAAGCAATGCGACGCAGAATACACACAGCGCATATGACGCACACGTTACACGCGAGACACGCGCGACACAGTTTAGAACGCACTCGTACAGCACACGTGTCTCGCTGCTTATATCGCGTATGTCGGATAACTGAACGAGCAACGTAGCTGGAAAAGAGGAAAGTGTCGCTGTGATGAGAATGTGGTAGGGAAAACTGGAAAGAAAAAGTGGGAATGGGACAAACGGCTCCAGAGGAGTTTAAAGAACCATTCAAGATTAAGAATCGACGGCAACTCGTTCGTAATCGCATCTGGGCTTTCGCGATCGATTTACGTCGAATTTCCAACATGGTTATCCCGTGGGAAATCAGTTAGTTTCGTTCGTTTGAACGAAATTCGTGGCGATCGGAGGACGGTAAGGTGGTCTCTCGAATAGCTCGAATAATCGGTCACCGAACCGTTCAGGTCGATAGTCCATAGTCCATAGTCTACAGTCGATAATCTACTGAACTTACGGGGGAAAGTGCGCATTGCCAAACTTGACTCGAAAAAAATGTACGCAGCTCTCCTTTCCAAGCGCGTTCGTTTTTTCTTATACGGTCGAAAATCGTTAACTCGAATCTCTGTGGTTGGAAAATCTCTAAAGGATTGTAATTTCCTTCTGCCACCGCGTTGTCAACGTTTCCACAAGGCGAGATATAGTATATTTATATTGTCTCGAATTATTTGCCACGTGTTTACGTCCGCTCGAATTCGCGAACAGGCCTAACTTCTGCAAGTTCTTAAAGTTCGATCACCGCTGTTAAAATTCCTAAAGCTTCAAACACCAGACGTACGTGTACACTGTCACTCGTAAGTATGCGATTACTGGCCCATTTCTACTAGCAGTACGTGAATATTCAATTAACAGTAAATTAATAGGTATACATGTATCGTATGAAATTTTAATTGTTTATTTAAAATCTCATCAATGGTATGTAATATTAAAATGTTTAATTATGAATATTAAACGTTAGGATTGATCACGATAATCTGGCTATTAATTTCAAGTTGCTTGGCAACCAAACGAATTAATAGCAACGTGTTAAATGACTAAACAACTTTGTAATGTTTAATACTTGTTGGTATTTTCCATTACATATTAACCTTTCAAGACACATTTTTAATTCTTAATTATTTCTAATTCGAGACTACGTTGCATTCTGTGAAAGATAAGAACGCCAGTGTACTTAGTGCCTACGTTAAACGATTTGTTAAATCTCTGTAGCCTGAAGATTTTGACAAGTTGAAACCTCGACATACATCAACGACAAGGGAACATCGCGATACGCGTGATCGCGAAATTATAAAAGTACGTGTCGAAGAGCTTTGTCCGAAATACTCGCGGGCTTATTATAAAATTATACCGTAAAATACGTGATTATGCATTCGTGCCGCTAAGCATGCCGAGCAATTACGATCACGAGCATTACGCGACTTTTTATCAGGGTTCGATCGGCGATCGAAAGAAAGGAAAACAAGCTGCGATCTTTGCATAATTACACGTTTTCGAATTACGTTAAGGCAACGTACCGCCGTTCAACTATTCCCGTGATTCTCGTGCCTGTGATAAGAAAAAGCAAAACTTCCTATCCAGTTAACACTCGATATAATCTGCGTCGTCTGTCATTTATCATACAGGGAAAGGCAGAAATGTGGAGAAACGCGGTCGTAATTTATCAGTAGACTGGGCATTTCCATGCAAATTTGTATCTCTGACGATATAATTAAAGAAAGTAGAACTCGGATAGAAAATCGTTTTACCCACCAGGTATTATAGAAAGCGCCATATTCTGTATACTCTGTACATTCAAATTTCCTATAAACGCATAAAAATTCGCGGTTTTATCAACGACCATCTATCCCCTTTACAAGTATCAACAAACAACGTGCTTTTTCCTCCACAAAACTACAAATTTAGTTTTCGCAAACCGCCTCACACATATTATATGCACATTCTCTCGCGCCAACTCGTAAAGACTGGGTTACCTTCGATTCTCCTCATGCACACACATAGGTGTAGTGTGTTACGCGTGGGCCAATAAAATACCGAAATGAAATTTTACAAACGCGTACAATAATTGCACGCCAATCGATATATCGTGCTGCCTGGAATTATATTGTAATTATTTAAATTAGTTAATTATTTAAATTGTACGTAAAAGCCGGCATAAAAGAGTATAGGAATAAATTATGTACGGCGAATTGAAGCGATAGAACGAGCTATACCGTGTGTAGTAAAGCGCCACGTAGAATCGCTAATTGATCCAGCAAAGGGTTCGTATTCCGCACGCACCAAGCAGCTGCTTCGGTTTCTTCAAATCGTTTTGCTTCGCCTTTTCAAGAATTCAACGTCGTAAGATCAGAGATTTCAGAATATGTAACGAATAGCTTTAATGAGCGTTTAAAGCTTTTTCCAGAAGACGAACGAAGGAATATATTTCGAAACGAAATAACGTAAATAATAAATTAGCTACGACCATTTTCCCTCCCAACGAGACAAATATCTTTTTAAACATACCGCCAATGAATATACAGTTGTAAATTGTTAGGACGAGGCCCTACATTCTACCTGCCATACTCGCGTGTATTTCTACGTAATGCATACGTGAATGTACTCGTAATGCGATGAATTCTTCAGCGAAACTACGCGTCTATAAAAATACGCTTGCGTATTGTACGATAATTCGTTTTCGCGATCGAATCGCGTACAAGATTTTCGCAGAGCGGCGCATGAAAGTGCGATTTAATGGATAACGAACAATACGATTCTTTCAAAACATGATTTACGTAGGACACACTAGGAACAAGCATCTAAAAGCTTTCCTTGCATTGCCGGTGCTCGTGCAAAAGTTTGTAAAGTAATCAGAAACATGGAAAGAGACTGCTACGCCACCCCCTCCCCACACACACACACACACACACACATACACATTCCTGCAAGTTTTAAACTCCACCCCTCCCCCGCAACTTCGCTACTCTTTCGTTATGCCGTCGTCTACGAACGACGAAAACGAAAACACATCTTCAGACTAAAGTTTTTCGGATTATATTTGACGTGCGCGCGAATTATTAATGCAAACTGTACAGCCGAAAGATGCTTTCGATTTATTCTACGCTCTGGCGTAGGGATAATGTGAATTTTAACACGCACGCTGCCTCGAGAAAAGTGTTCCCATATTTTTCATAGAAACATTTTACAAATAAATAGAAAGATTGCAAAAATTCGTTAGCATTGTAACGAAAGGCTATTCATTTGGCTCGCCACTGTGTTTCTCGGGCAACGTTTCGCGGTTCGTTCGCAAATGAAGTGTAACAATTAATTTTCATTTCAAGTAATTATTTGAATTTTTTACGCACTATATCGCTCCAATTATAAAACGGTCAAAGGTAATTTTATCGTCGACGAGTGGTACACCTACACACCATGAAAATGGCCGTGCTGTTTAAATGATCTGCTGTAGAAAAAAATGAATTTCGTAGCAAGTTGTCGAGTTAGTGTCTCAAAATTGTTGACGCTAATTAAGTGAGCTATGCGAGGCTGAAATCGAAGCAGCAAGTCAGCAAACTTCGTTCGAGAGTTCGTTATACAAGTTATGTGCTTTCGTAGAGCAGCGGATAACCAAACTCACGTAACGACTCTTAACGCGATGGTCTCCATACACTGAATGCAAAGTTCTTGCCTCGAGAAATACATATTCCGAGATGCTCACAATTTGTTGCACGAAGCATCAGACACGCGTGACAAACTTAGCCTCGCCGCGGCTTTCGTTCCAATTTCCTGTCCTGCTTTCAGTTTTCCCCAAGCTGGCGAATTATGCTTGGCTACTAGTTAGAAATATAGTCGACGCCCTCGACTTTGCGTGTCGCAAGAAAATCAAATCTCTATTTTATTTTATATTTTATAACGTAAGACACGTACGAGCCTGTGAAAAGTGAAATCGACCAATATCTAACGTTTCAAAGAACGAAAGGATTTTATTCTTTATTCAAAGGCCATGAATTTATTTATTACGAAGAAACGGATTAATTAACTGCGAATGACACGATTTTCGAAAATAATCCCGGCTATTGTTAAGTTTTTCTGTATTGTTGCTTACCGGGGTGATTAGCACGGCTTCTCGGCCACTCGTATGCCGCGGATAAAATAAAGTAAATAGCAAGTAAAAGCATTGAAAAGCGTAGCAATTTCAAGCGGAGTACGTATCAGCAAGTATCGGAAGCAATTTCTCTATATATTTGATGTATAGCGTGTCATTTATTAGTACTTGGTACTTAATAGTAAATTTAAAGAATACGTAAAAATTCATGTAATTAAGAAATAAATCATTCCTGTGAATTTCGCAATGAGCATCGATAAATAATCAAAGGAAAAAGAAAAAAGCGCGACCACAGAAATTCAAAAATTAATTTCACAAATTACCTGGTCTTTCCGTTCAAAGTAATAACACAGATGCTATAGCCACCTAGCGGTGGTAGGATAGTACTAATCGTCGGATATCGAAGATATAAAAATGACAATTCTCCGAAATTTGCACGACACTTTTCAACTATTAAGGTTTGAAATAAAATATTTAAGAGTAACTTTACATTTGGTTTCTTGCCGATAGTTTGCTTAACTTAGCCAATTATGTGGCGTGGTAAAAAGCGTTCGATTTTGACATAGTGGCGGCATCACACGGTGAATCATGGAATCGAATCCTGTTGATGATGCGCGAGATGCCGCCATAATGTCAAAATCGAACGTTTTTTGACAGGGTACGTAATTAGCAAAATTAAATATTTCAAAACAGCGTCGATATAACAACAATAATTCAACGATATTTCGACACAATAATCAAACTTTTTCGACTTTTGAATGAGATTTCCAAATTAACCCCTTGCCATACCACTTAACTCGGAAGGGAAAGGAACCGAAGCGGCGGAGACAGAGTGTCGGAACTTGAAACATGAAACCGCGCGCCTGTATTTAGAAAAAAGATACCATTCCAGAGATTTGTACTTGGCTCGAGATTAAGACCACGAGCGAGACTCGTGATATTCAGATTTGGCTCAAAATTCTCATCACGACTCAGACTCGTAAAAGTATGGCAAGGGGTTAAAGACTAAACAGTTAGAAATAGCTTACAATTGGTCTTGTTTCGATATTTTACCTAATTTTTTTACGAATTGTTTGAATTGTTCGATTTTGATACGCTGACGGCATCTTGCGGCGATTCAATGCTTGAACGTGAATAAAAGAATCAAGTTCTACTGATTCACCGCGAGATGCCGCTACTATATCAAAATCGAGCAATTCAAACAATTCCTAACTAACAAAATTACGTAAAATATCGAAGCAAGACAATTGTAAACTATTTCTAACTGCTTAGTTCTTAATTGGAGAATTTCATTTAAATAGATCTAGATCATTAAATAGCACTCTACTGCTAAGGGGTCTTCTATGTACCACCTGTTCTTTGTTAAACAGTGATAATTGAATGAAATTTTGATGATTGAAAAAGATGGGAATGCAATAATACATTTGCATTATGAATTATAATGGGCATAATATTTGCATAGAAAACATAGTTACTTACATTTTTGGCCTTCGAAGCACCACTGGATTCGTTCCAGAGAGGGGGAAGAAGTGGAGGCTGAGAAGGACCTTTAACAAAACATGTGAAATATCGTAATTTGTGTTTAAAAACATGCTGTTGATTGTTTTAAAAGTTTAAAATAATGAGTAATAAGATTCTATTCAAATTTGTAATTTCAATATTAATAAGAATTGAAATTCTTATACAGTCTAATTATTATAAAAACTGGGAACCCAAAATGTAAATTTTAAATATAGTAATTGAGACTTTAGCGATTTGCGAACCATGTTAAACGATTTTTATAATATCGTATCGTAATAGAAAAGAAATTGTCCAATATACAAAAATATCTATATTCTTGAGATCCAGGAGAAGCCTTATTTTCTAGCGAGTTCTGCGACTCTACTATCGAAAGTTATAAATGTTAAAAAATGTTACAAAAGAAGATATATAAAAAAAATAAAACAAGAGACGATTAACACGTCCATTTAAATTAAGTTTAATAAACTATGATGCTCCAAAGAATATTGAAAATATGTAACGTGCAAACATTGATTCTATCGACCGCACTGCCCTTGATCACATCAAAATAAAATACTCTTTTCCATATCTTCTTCTTTTTTTATAGAGAGTTTTTTTTTTATAAAGATACCTTATTTTTAAAACTACGAAGTAATTATTACTTATTTACCATAAGAAAATATCGTGTCCAGAATATAAAAATATATATAGTTAATATATTTGAAATGTTATTATGGATTATGGAATATTTTCCATTATTGTCAAATATTTCTGTGTATACTACATAATTAAATTGACGCATAAAAATTATCTTAAACTGAATATCTACTATTAGGGTTTCAAATATGTTAATACATCATGGCGTGCATCTTTGTCCGTTAAATAAAACTGCGCAACAAGTAAAAATCGCAATGCGCAGATATATTCAAACTTGAATAAGATTTTTCTTACCCCTTCGCCCCTGTAGCGTTTGTTTCTCCGATGTTCTCTTGAATTTTACGGCATCTTCTTAAATTTCGTGACATCCTTCTAATGCCTCGAACTTTCCCTCGTAGTTTAATCTGCACAAGAAACAAGCAGAACGTTAAAATAAATGTATACGACGAACAAATTGCAATTATTTATAAAAATGAAACAATGATTCAAATCGTATTGCGTTTTGAATGCTCGTTATAAGAGCTACCGGCAAATGTAACAGCCAGAAGGATGATGAAGAAGAAAAAGATAATCAAATAATAGATTATAATAAATTACGAATTAAAACGTACGTGAATTAAGCGTGTGGTTGAACGGCGAAGAATAATTATGAAACTGTTACGTATTAGAGAAATAGATACGTGTCGCAGAGTGACAATAACACGACTAAACGCTCCGAGTTTGACATTACAATGACTCCCAGCGCCGCTGTCTGCCGTACGAATTTCGGCTAACGAGGAGTGAGGGGGCCCCTCTAGCAAATCGAGCGTGTCACGTGTCCAAATAAGAATCGTCATTCGTATCTGGAAAGGATATGTTTACGGCAGTAAGCATGTGCTTCAAGTAATACGTTAGATTGAAATACGGAGATGTGCGTGGAAAGTTACATGCGTGAAAGAATATAATTTCGAATTTATGTTATTGAAACATGAACATCTACGCAAGATAATTTAGTATGCGTTTATATTATTAGAAATACAATTCCTTCCCAACATTTCACAAACTATCTGTCAACTATACATGAAATACTTTTGTGGATATGGAGAAATCTATATTTTCATATAGGTGCTTAAAATTCTGGCAAAAAAAAAAACTAAATTTAGTTAACGAACTTATATGTATTAGTAAGTAATATTATGGGTATCAACTTGGTATTCATTAAGATCTCCTTCTTGAGTCATACACATAACGATACATACATATATTACTCTTACAAAGAAAGTAAAAAATTGTCTTATTTCAAATTCACTAACATCAATAAATTGTTTAGAAGTATACAAGAATATTGTTTATTATTTATTTTAATATAATTATCAGTATATATATACTGATATTTTCTCTGATCTTTTCCCTTATTATTCCATGTGTGACCATTGTAAAATCTATGAATTTTAGTAATGAATTACATGAATTAAGACAAAAGTATTGTAAGTTTTTGTATAGAATAAGAATAAATGCATATAATACATAAGAAAAACATATAGGTATGTGCATATGATATATGTGCATATGATATATGTGCATTTGCCAAATAAAGCAGTGGAAATTCTTTTTCGATACATACATATATAGGTCTATATACCAAATGATTTCTAATAAAACTGTTAAAGTAGACAGAAATTTGTGATTGATGGCCAAAGTTATATGTTGTTATATGTAGAAAAGTGCAATTGTGTCATTGAATAATGTTTACAGCAATGTTTCTGTGATAGTTTTGTCATTGCATTACAAGACGTTAACAATATATGTTAGGAAGGCAAATTTATGTGATTAGATAGCTTTAAATTAATAGACCTTCACATATACCTGTGTCGATTCTAATTCATATCCTGGGTAGCTTCTAGCATTCTAAGTAATTTTTGTATCGTCTCGTTCAGATCTTAATACGTTGGCAGGTGTGTGGTAATTTACACGCAGTACTTCAGAACAATTATATAATTAATAGTTCAGAGATTATTATAAATATGTCATGGTAACATTGTGATGTGTCATCTTAATATGATTTAGAAGAACAATGTAATTAGCATTAAGTTGAGAATATCAAAATATCATAAATATTTATAAATATTAACCCTTTTTACACTGAAAATGTTATCTGGTTGTATTATATACTATACATATTATTATTTCATGACGCCATTCATAATTAATTATTCGTTAGATTATATACCTAACTACAAGACTAATATCATTTAAACAGAAATTTTTATTTTCCTATATCCATAACTTTTTCTTTCAATAACTTTAAATTTTTTTTTGTGACAATTTGCCTAATAATAAATAGAAACTATGGAAGAAAAAGTGATATGTGACTATATTTTTTATTTCGTTTCACGTGAATGGATGGTTAGACGGTTTCATAAAATCCCGCGGAATATCAGCTAGTGGGAAGCAAAGCAATATGGCCGCCCAGTACTAAAGCGCTATGGCGACTTTCTTGTCAGTTTCCTAATTATTGCCTTTTTTATATGTTTTACACGAATTTTTTAAGTCAGTGTGTAGTAAATAGGTACAGTGTACGTTAGTTTACAATGTGAGGGTGGAAATTAGTTAATATCCATTTGGTCAACGTATATTCGAAACCAGTGGTGAGTGTTTTGCTATTCTGTACATAATCGTTGTTCTGCCTTTCCATGGTCGCTCTCTAAACAAGAGGGGTAATCATTTTGTTTACATCGTGTATCGAATTGTTTCCGCGAATCGTTATTAAATTGTGATACTTTACCACATATGATTATAGTTGAGGTATAACAATACGAATTACATGAAACGTGTGTAAGCAAGCATGCATCGCATGACAGTTAAGCGCGTCAGAACATATAACCTCTTGTATCTTACAATGCTTCCATTTGTATCGTCGCAATTATTTGTCGTTTATTTCTGCGTTATCATTTTTCTTAACACGTCTTGTAAGCGTTTTTCTTTATTATATTGTATTTGTTATTTATCATTCAGAAATGATACTTCGTGTCTAGAGAACGTTCTGTTTTTCTTCGTCCTACGAATGCTCTGAAAGAAAAGTATCGATTTTGTAATGTTCCTAAATAGTCGTCTTTAGTACTAAATGTATTAATAATTACGATGTATTTAGCTAATATTGTAACATTAATAAGTAGGGTTCATATTAGTAGATTTCCATTTCACGTTGTTCATTTTATTATTCATTCATTTTCTTTTGACAACTATATATTCGAATCGTGAACGCAAAGTTAAATCTTTTTTGCTTTTTATATTTGCTTATGTATCCACCTTTAAACATTTTTATATGCTATACGTTATATGATATATCGTTCTGCGTCGTGTTTATACGAATAGAAAATAAAAAAACATCGGAAATAGAATTGATTTTTCTAGATGTACGATAGTTTAAGTTTTTCAAATGTTAGTAATTGTTCTTACTAAATTAATTATTTTCGTTTATTTTCAGAATAAGGGGAAATAGGACCAGTATTGAGAAAGTATACAGGTGCGTATCAACAGAGCCATCCCAGGAGAGAATGCTCCAAAACATTCAAACTGCAAATAAATGTATGATTAGTTTCTTTTTTTTCATCATCCATTTATTACTCACATATTCAGTAACATGCACTTTTATGAAACGCGAACGAATTAGTTTTGTAAAAAAATACACGCAAGTATCGCGCATATTCTAATTTTTCGTCGGGTGATTTCTGATAAATCGATCACATAAATATTTCTATAAATCAAAATATTGGATAAGGATTATTTTGCAAATGAAATATTACGTCATAAGATTTATCGATTTACTTAGGTCGAGTAGTGCCATAAATCGTTATTAATTGGCGTTATTGATAAATTTTATTGTTGATATAAAATATTTTAATTGTATGATAAAGTATCAATAGTTTATTCCATTCGTGCAACTGATTAATCTCAATTATAAGTTTGTTCGACGTTTCCGTGTACGTTACTGGATAATACGATAATTTTTATTACCACTAAAGTTTCATACGACTAATACCACACCGTAAAATCTCGAAAATTAAAATTTGTTTCTTTTTTATATAAAATAAAATCATTGTGTCATCATTGTAGGATACCTAATCCGTGTTACTTGGTAATTTATTAGTACTTTTGGATTGTTAAAGTATCGAGATTTTACAAAATTTTAATTCTTATTTCTATTTTACTAACCGTATGTTTGTACTTTCTTTTTTGCGCTTAATTTATACATAATTAAAAAGGCAAACTATTACAAACTAACTTACAAACTATTGGCCCTTTTTTTTATATCGTCATATTGAAACCGTTAATTTTTCAATTGTTTGAATACATTTTTATACTCGTTTGTTTTTGAATTCAATTTTCCGCATCAACTGCAATTCAGTGTTCATTTACCAATCATAAACATATTTTAAAGCTATCGATAATTATGTATCCCTTTCTTCGTACCTCTATTTGTACAAATTGTGATCCCTTCGTTCTCGAGCTATGCGATTTCCTTCTTGTACATATCAATTTAATCGAATACATTTTTGCTTTGGGCTCCCATAACTAAATAACTAATTGTTATTTACAATACAGCAGTCCGATGGTATTTTCTATTAGCCTGGTATAAGGAAAATATTAGAAAACAATATTTTACGAAAGGAACGTAAGTAATGTACTTAGTTTGAGTTTCAGCAGGTGAGAGATAAATCTAAGAAAAAAAAAAAGTGAAGAAGTAGTATTTTAAGTTTCAGTATATTTAGAAATATGATAAAATATGAAATCGAAATATATTTCTTCGTTTTCTAACGATTGTTTTATTACCGCTTTATTATTATATATTGTAAAATGCAAGAAACGAAGGTAAGTCTGTACCGACGTCTCACCACTTGCGTTACCGGCGAGAGATTCCATTACCGACCGTGTAATAACCCGTTGCGGGTGCTGATCAAATGCTGTTTTATCAACTGCAAATTTACCTTTGATAGAAAATTTGCTGTTTAATCTTCGGTTGAACAATATGATACGAATATTTTCCAACGCTAGTTATACAGTTTATTTTTGTATCTTTTGTCGTACTTAAGGTGTCCCCACTTTTGGATGGGATTAGGGCAAATAACCATAGCATAGAATATTAGTTTAAGAAGGAAGAAATTTAATAATTAGAACCATAAAATATGAGCAAGATGTATTGTACGAAATGACTGAAAACGACAACGAGTTAAGACCATTATTTTGACAATCGATTATAGCTTCTAGTCGTATATGGAGTTTGAATAAAGTCAACGCATGTACGGTTTCTGAGTAAAGGAATTGATATTTCTCTTCATAGAAGCAGAGTAAAGTGGAGAATTCGGAATAAAAATTAAGCATTGTAACTCGAGCTTGAATCACGTTGACTTATACAGCGTAGTTCTGATCGCACATACTCTCGCATTACTTCTAGTAGCTCGATGCCTCTTTTGAGTAATTTTATAAATTTCGAGCGAATTGTCCGTTACATGATTTCGTCGTTTTATTTCATTTTTTATTTCTTACGTGTTATTCTTGAATCGAGGATGATAGTTCTGTCAGTTTGTCCCATATACGTGTTTGCTTTTATGCGAAAGTCATACAAACTATATGAATTTCATCAATGATATAAACAGTTTTGCAAAAATTTGTGGTTTCCAGTGTTATGTTTCATCACACAGATATAAAATCAATACGTCGTTTTTATTTAAACGAAGAATATCTTTTGTAAATTTTGTAAATGTTCTTAATAGAAAAGTACTCGTTTTATTCCTGCAAGTTTATGTTCTTTTTGCTGTTGGAATTCAACTGTGATGTAGTAACGTTGTACCAGTAGAGTAGAACAAAATAAGAACAGTGCAGAATGGAAAGTAACTGACCGCACACAAGCGAGCTTTTTTTATTATCTCTTCCTTTTTTGTAGAGACCCCATTCGTTCATTAGACTCGAGTCGCTCGACGTTCACTGACCTAAGCTACACACTTCTAGCTTCCTCCAAGTACCTTCTGTAGTCTTTAGTGTGTCGTTTGTTTCTTGTATAATGATATTTAATATTTCATAATGAATCACGTTGCATTTTATTTCATGAAGTGTTTTCTGTTTTCAGTCTTCTTTCTTCCTTTTCTTTACAAACTGAAAGCGTATTAAAACCATCGTGTAAAGAGAGTTAAATGGAAAACTTTGAAATTTAGGGCAAATTATAAAAGTCAATACACGATTATGAAAATAACGCCGTTTTACGCGACTTTCGGCTTACCAAAAAAAAAAAAAAAAAAAAAAAAAAAAAAAAAAAAAAAAAAAAAAAAAAAAAAAAAAAAAAGAAAAAAGAAGAGAATTTGTTACTTGCGATAAGGCTCGCTAAGTAAGTAACAATGGAGGGTGGAAAAGCACGAAGGAAAATATGCATAGAATGATCCAAAGATTGGCGAGAGTGTAGAAATAGGAGCGTATAGGTTGTAGTGATTTAATGATTTTAATGACTCTGCGATTACGTCGGCAACAGTCACGGCGGGTTAACAGGCGATAAATAAAATGTAGACACGAGTAGTGGCAACATGCGACGGTATGTTTCTTTCTGCCATAATTTATTTCAATTTTCCTTTTCTTCTTTTTCTATCAACCGTCAGAATGTTGAAACCTTTATGCTCAAACGATTACACAGTTATGGTTTACCTTTTTACGTTATTTAACCATGTATCTTTCGTATTGTAGATAGTAAGATATAACACGTAATAATGAGATAAACGTGCGTAGAAGATGGAAATTTAAAGTAGGAGAATTGGGATAGGCAATGAAAAGGGCGCGTTTATGCTGTTAGATTCTTTAGGAAAACGTTGGTAGATTCGAAGCACATATAGTCGAGAATTGCGGTAAAGCCTGAACCGAGACATCGTGTAACTAGTGCCCGAGGCTGATGCTTCAGTACTGGCTGGGGGTCTCTTGGTTTGTCAAGTAATCCCACTCTTACCTTTTCTAGCCCCATCGTTTTCACCCGCTTTTGCCTCTCATCTTTCTTTCTTTTAAGAGCTTCCCGAGTCTCTGATATTTCTTGTTTTACTCTCATTACCTTTTTCTTCGTCGCCATCGTAACTCTTTGTTACTGATTTGCGTGCTAATTAATTAAGAACTCTTAAGAAAGAGTGATTTCGAGGTGGCAAGAGAAAATATTCCTTCAAAGTTTGTTCATTTTTCACGATTTTCGACAGCGTAGCATGTCCCTAGATCGCGTCTATGTGCTTTTAAATATTAGAACGTTCTTCCTTTTTCTTCATTTACCTTTCCAATTACTTTTCTTCCTACTTATTTTCTCATATTCTTCTCTTACTACGATTAATCATTTAATAGCAAAAATGAATATACCGATATGTGATGACACTGGAACGATTAAAAGTTTTTGAATGTTTTATTATTGCGTAAACTTAACAGGAGGTGGTACGTTCGCATTGTATATCCAATAGAAGAATCGATGGAAGAGAAACAGGCGAATTTAGAGCGATACATAAAGAGAATTTCGCAAAGGAATATATTGGTAAACGAATGTATGTATAATAGAAGGTTCGACGATCAAGTTGTTGGAATGTAACATTTTTGGAATTATCCCGCGCAAGTAACGGTGTACAAAAATCATGGTCAAAAACAGTGGCACCAACGTACGTGCTCTATCGTATTGTAGCGCGCGAAATATATCCAGTTTACGTGAAACGTTGTACAGTGATATTCGCGATACAAGGTAAACTACACGTACTACTAATGGCTACTAACATATCACGCGTCGTTGTACTTCCCTTGAATTGTATTTTAATATAGGCTGAAAATCGTCAAATTCGTTGAAAGTATGAATTTAATAATATTTAGGTGTATGGTGGTGGGATGCTTGAACGCGATCGTTGTTCCGTGTTTTAGATACAGCATAAAATATCAGTGAAATCGAAACGTGGTTAAGCGCAAGTCGATTTTAGATGATTTTGAATCGTCGAACGATCGATTACTCCGAACATTGCCAGCACTGTCCAGTGACTGAACAATGGACATTACCTCTGATTAGGACATGCAACTGACACCGCGTACGTAACCTACTCTGTATTCGTGGAGGGCGCAGAAGGCAGTACGTTCATGGTGATCCAAGGACCTGGTTCCATAATAGTATTAGCGGAACGGCAGTGCTCACGGTAGAACGCCTAGGAACCATGCAATCATTGGCACGCGAGAGTGCGTCCTGTTATTGCTAGTGATAAGGACTACAATCGAGGCACCAAGCGACTACTGACCGGCTGGTTTTCAACCTTAAATCGGTCGAATAGACCTGCTTTGTGCTCGATGATGGAAGAACGTTTTCTGCGAGTATTATGTTTGCGTCATGATAGGAAACAACAACAAGAATGATTATGTCGAGCGCGTAGTTACATGAGAAACGAACTTGGTTAGACTGACCGGAATTTACTTACCGCGGCAAATTGATAATACTTGAGTGTAGTAGCACGTACGTAGCGAGGTTGCTGAAACACGTACGTACGAAGTTGATGTGATTTAGTCAGAGGAGCTATGGCCAATGGATTTCATTTTCCCAAGTCGGTACCTTCCCCTATGTTTCTACGTTTCGAATAATATCCCCGTTCCGCTTTTAGTTTGAACGTAATAAAAGCAATTTCTGCGGTGTGAAATAGCGCGGAAGTCAAGGGATTTCTACTGGTTTCTCTCGGGCGATTTTTCGTCGTCGTGTTGGACCGATGGGAATGTTGCTCGATCGATTGATAATCGTCGATAATCGCTCGCTCGTGTCGTTCCGAGTATCATCGGGGTGCACACACGTGTTCACATATATACTTATTTATGATCATGGAGACGTATGTATTCCGGACGGGTAAAAGGCGGGGTGGTAAATTTCAAGGCACACCCCTGAAACGTATCCAGTACACGTATGAAAGTGCAATAAAGAAAAGTGGCGTTCGTGCTCGGCTGAAACGCGCCACCCTATACTCTTTCTCGACAATTTATTTTCGATCAGGGTGGCCATTGCTGATTAGCGCGACAATGCCAGCTTTGTTCAACGATTAACGACGTTTTATCCAATTCCTCCCATTTCGTGTACCCTCCTTGTTCCGATAATCGTACATTCGAATCCGGATAAGATTTAAAGGGCCATTTCCTTCGACTTACGAGACGGATCAACCGTATGCAACTCTTTTCATTAAATCTTTCACGGGCAAAGAAATTCTGTCCTCTTATTATGCTATTATTTACGATAGCTTTCCACAAGAAAAATGTCGCAGATCTCGGTTCGCTTCTGTCGTCGTAGCATTTACTTCGAATCGAATATTCGAAATAGAATTGAAATAGAAAATCTATTGAGCCGTCCCGAAGCCTTTCTCCTTTTAACGCTCCGATTAAGGCAGGATCGCTGAATATTTTCAGCTTTTATTCTGCTACGATTCTGTTAGTACGAAACCCCCGATGTTTCGTAGCATAAGATGTTATGCGTGGTTTTTTCGTTCGATAATAAAACCGCCCGTTAGGGATATCTTTATCCCGAGAGGAAGTACATACTTTGTGCTCTTTACTCTAGCTCGAAAGAACGGAATTCTTCGGAGAGGTTTCTTCCTTCTACCGTTCTTAGGAGTATCACGGAAACCTACTACAGACTTGGTTCACGAGGTGTCCTACATTAAAGATGGTGTTGAGTTGTTTGCTCCACTTTTGGCTCTCACGTCCTTTTCCTCCTTTTCTTCGCCAACATTTTTCCTTGTATATCATTGCACTCTGAAAATATTTTTCTCGGTGTAGCTAAGTACGTATTATCGTCTTTTTTATCCTAACGTCAAATATTTCCCAATTATAGAACTTTAAATATCGTTTCTTTAAATGCTTCGTAATTATTTCTTTCACAGTTTATAATTACATACTGATGAAAGAAGAAAAATAACGTAATTATTTCTTGGAAATATTAATTAGGCTGGGAAAAAGGAAGAAACGAAAGAGAAACGGAGTAATGTTAGGAAGCGTTGATTGGCGACTAATCGTAAAACAGGTCGGGAAAGCTCGGAGAAGCTCGGAAAATTGTGCTAAACTCATAGTCGGTAGCACGGCCGTTAGAGATGGGGAAGGATTAAAGGCTCTTCTTTCGAATTTCACGTCAGTCAGCTGTACGCCGAGATAATCCGGAGCGGTGTGTATTCGCGAGGCGCGTATAAAATAAAGATCCGTCGCTGTCGAGCTCTTTTCTCGTTTCCCGCTTAATAACGCTTAATAAACGGCAACCGATGTCACGCGAGACGTGCGCGCTTTCCTCTTTTCTCTTTCACCCGCTTCTATTCCTTGCTTCCCCACTTTTATACGAGCAATGAAACGGATTAAGCTCTTTACGCTTGTGCCTGTGGCACGTGCGACAAGGGGAAAGACCGAACAAGGAAAGAAAGAGTGACAGAGTTCGCGAGTCGCGAATGTTTTCAACCCCTCTCGTAATTCATGTTAAATTTTCTACATCGAAGGCTGCAATTTTGACATAGATGTTTCATGATTTCGAAATAAATAAAGGAAAGTGAGAGAGAGAAAGAAAGAGAGAGAGAGAGAGAGATTTCATAGGTTAAACATGGCTGGAAAATTGATTCTCTTGTTCGCGCAAACCGTACCGCGTTAATTACTTTAATTAATTGTGATCATAGTGCTAGAGTAAGAACGTAACGAAATTGATTCACGCGCAACTATCTCTCGCAACTTTCGACTTGGTAAGTTCTCGGGCGAGAAGTTCTTCTTTTAGTTCCGTCCGAGAAGCAGCAGCAGCAGCAGCCGCCATTTATTCGCGTAGACTTTCTTCGACGATTAATTAACGTCGCGAGTAAGAAACAGACCAGGGATGCTAAACAGGGACAGTTTCTTTATTATAAAGGAATTATGCTTTACCAATTGGCTTTTGGTTCGATAATCGATTTTCTGAATGCGAGCCACGCGTTTGGAAGGATATTCGGAGTAAATTCTGGAAACTACATGAACCTTTTGTTTCGCGTTTTTAATCTGAAGTCTCTACTTTGCGCAGTCGCTTCTGTTATCGGTTCGTTGTTGGAATGAATGGTTTATCGATTAATTTGCTCTTCTCGCACGTTGTACGTGAAAGCAAGTAATTTGCTTCTACGGCGATGTAATTATCGTTTATTTTGAGAGGCTTACTTCAATACTCCGGGGAAATATTCCTCGTTAAATTTATTTGCTGTATAACCTTTCAAGGTAGGGAGATATTTGACAACAGACAAAAGTACCAGGTGTTTCGCGTACGACTAAACCACAAGCCGTCGGTACGACCAATTAAACGAGGCTCTAATAATTTAACCACATGTCGTTGCCCTGCCCAGATTTAGCCGTGATAACGCTATAGCATTCGACCTCTTCTATGCAACCAACTCGGTGGCCACAGTGAGGGTGTCCGGTTGGTTGCCATTGGCCACCGATCCCAAGGGACGTTTTATGCTAACGTTATGGCTTACTAATAATAACTTGCTGTCACATTTTAGGAATCTTAATAATCATACGTGCTGGCTGACTCACACGAAATTAGCGAACACATAACACATTTTCGGACGCATAAAGTCGTGTCAAGATAAAAGTATAATTATTTGATAGAAGCGAAAGTATAATTACTTCATAATATAGTTACCGTTATGTAATACTTACTTTCGCCCTAATGTTCTATACTTATATTTTTCGTGCTCTCTTTTGTCTTCGGATCTTGGTTTAGAATATTTCATTTGCTGGTTTTAGCCAGGACAACGAATTTGTATAGAAAAGATTTGAGCAATAAAATTGACGATCTTCTTTAAACGCATCGAAGGATTAATCAATTTGGTTTGCTTGACGAACAGTAAGACCTATGAATACTCTGTCGACATTGCCAAGCTTAGCGATAGTCCTTCAATAAGCGTCCATTCGATTAATCAGTGTCTCCTCGGGTCGATAGTACAGAATTGAGGAGATTAAAGTGATCCTCAAAATCGATGGTATTCTGCATAATACCGTAGACAAGATATAGCGTAGATCTAATTGCATTTTTGTGTCACAGGATTTCGAGATTTTCAAGACTGTTTATTGGCTTTGCATTGTCTTACTAGCTTTCATCGTTAACATATTTGAAAATAATTTCGAAATAAATCGTCCGTTAACATTCCTTTACATTACAGCGTTGTGTATTATTTTCATCGCGATCTAAAGTATCTTCAGAAATACGCGATAATTTTCACGTGTACAATGCATGAAATTACTTAAAATTATGACCAAATAAATCATTGTTTTATTATAAATGCACGTTCATGTAAATGTTAGAGAAGCTTCTATAGATTTCCAGTCTAAAAGTAAATTCAGCCACTTGAAATATGCATCAGAGAAGTCTTTGATTTAGTACGTAGTTCTTAGCTTGGTATTACTTTCCAAAGAGTAATTTTTAGAAAATAATACCAATTTCCAAGACCCACCACGAGGAGGTGACTACGTCCGGGTCTCGTTTATAATTCAAATTTTCTCTATAAATAGAATGCAATAAAATAAAATAAATCGCCTACTTAACATTTAATAGCTATTAGATTTCTTATTTACGTCTGTAAATTGGTTCGATTAAATTCGCGGTAAATGCGGAAGGATCGATGTATAATTTTAGTAAATAATAATTGGCAAATTTATCACGGGTGTCCAATCCTGTTCGTTAGAATGTTTCGTTGGGTTAATTGTAAGGAAAATACATGTAGCTTAATACGGTCGAAATGTCAGTTAATTCGTTATTTTCACTTGCGTTCGTGGCTACTTTTTCGCTTATTTCTTTTGTGTTTCTATGGATATCCTATTTCAGACGTACGTTTCATCGGTGTGCACACTCAAAGAGCAGAGTGTTATTCTAGTAACGAGTACATACATTCTTTTCTCTTGGTTTATACGATAGCGACGCGTACGAAAACTATTTTATGGCATCCTAGCTGGATTCTTGTAGAATTCTGTAACTGTACATTTTCATACAGCACCTGTCTCTTTTCCTTCTATTTTTTACCCCATCTTTTTCCCTTTGCTCAAACGAATACCTACATCTGGTTGGAGTTTGGTAGGGTCCTGGTGCGGCTTTATATTTTGCTCTCTTCACGCGTGACGTCATCACCGGAATACGTGAGTCGCTTTACGAATGGCAGGACAACACGTAAAACCGTGGAAGCCGTGGAAACCGTGGCATCAACGAGCGTAACGAGAACTACCCTACTAAGCCACGAAGGGATTTCATTCCGAAAAGAAACGTCTAAGGGGAGATTTACCCAGTTACGAATAAATTTTTCGAGCCGACGGAAACCGGCATTTACTCTTTGCATTGACTTTGGGGAAATTCAATCTGGTATCAGTGAATTAATGTTCTAAAAAAAGAAAAAGGCAAGAGGAAGATACTATCCTAAAGAATGCCGTGTTCGCGACGATGGTTAGAGAACGATGATGAAACTTGTACAAGAGCTCGTTGAGAAATAAGGTAGATCGTATCTCTTTCCCCTGCTACAGGATCAATCGAAGGTACGTGCTTAAAGCCGTGGGTTAGTTTGCATGGAAGTTGACGAACGAAGATAGAGGCGGGAAAACTTAAGAAAATGAATGGGTTTTAATATGGCGAGCTTTGCGAAACTAGGAAGTTGTAGTTGGACAGAAAATGCAGACTCGCTAAGCTTTACAGATTGTGGGTTCAAGACTCGGTCGAGTAAATCATGGCATCCTATGTCCGTCAGTTCGTACTTTAAGACACGCTAGGACGCAGCTGCCTCGTTACTCTGCCGGATCGTCCCGAGGGATTAGCGATACTTCAATAAACTCCACTACGTTCACCGCCATCGCTCCGACGAGTAGTCTATGCCATGTGTGCATAAGCAGAGAGGAGACGGTGTTTTTTTTTTTCTTTCTATTCCCTTTCGCGGCGATCGTACGATTTCGTCTGATGTAGAGTATTTTAAATAGAATGAGTTTTAGAACAAAGAATACTTTTCAACTAACGGCTACGTTAGCACCGGGCTCTCGTTTGCTTGTTTACGTGTTTGCGACTGAACCAAACTTGCGTTTTTCCTTGGAAATATTCGACGAAATATTCGAAGGACTTGAGAATTGTAAAATCGAACATTCGTGCTCTATTCGTCGTGCCCTTTGCCTGCAGACAAGAAAAAGCGTCGAAAGAAGAAGAGTCAAGTCTCGTGCTAAGTAGTGAAGATCGTGCATTCTACAAACGAAACTAATATTCAGCGTGCTAGGTTGATAAAAAAGGGTGTATTGGAGGGAAAGAGAAAGAAGAAAGACAGAGAGAGAGAGAGAGAGAGAGAGAGAGAGAGAGAGAGTGCAATTGGAAGACAATACCGAGCAGTTTCTGGAAAATCTTGAATAACTGCAGTTTCCTGTGCTGTGGGTTTATTGCATTGTTTTATTACTGAAGCTCGGTATAGGTAAAAAGAGTCGGAATATTTGAAAGATCTTCGATCCTTACTTTTTTTTTCTTCGTTACTCGAGTAATCTACCGTAATTCCACCTAATTTATGGTGTTAAAGTTAACTTGCTCTAAACTTACTCTGGTTAGCGGTTTGTCTTTTCTGCTCGATCCTTTCATCCAACTGGTTCGAATATCTAGCAATTTTTCTTCCATATTTCGTTATGAGAGTAGCAAAGGAAATAAAACTAGTTTCATTGTCATCGTATTCTCTTACATAGTTCTTGTGTGTAATATCGTAAATTTATGCATTATGTACACGTGGACACGCTTACTGAATGAGATTTTGACTATTATTTCGTCGAAATTCAAAGACCTCTGTCTTTTTTTAATCAAGGTTCGCTTGTTTGTAAGAATCGAAGCTTTCTATACATCTGTCTCTATTTGTTCACCTTGCACGATGTTTCCCGCTTTTCTTGTCTCTGGGGATCTACGTGGATTTAGTATGATTGACGGCCGGGATTAACCAAATTAACGTACACCACAGATTATTAAATTCTCCGAAGGTTTGGGAAATGTAGGAAAAAGCAAGATATGGGGTCTCACAGTTGGATGAAGTTTTTGGAAGTGTAAGAGTATAATAGAGGGCCGTGTGCGGTGTAACGATCAACGGAGTCGATTGTTTCTTTCAAAACTAGCACGAACGTTAATCGCGTGTTTTTCGTGGAAAGTTGTATCGATATTTCCTGTTATTTTACGAAGAATAACTCAATAACAACGTGTGCTGTACTCTCTTTTTAACTGCGAAATTAGGATCCTGTGAATTTGGAAACAGAGAGCAGATAGTTGCTCAAAGCCAGGTAGATGTTTGACCTGGAGGCAGGTACGATCAACAGAACCCGCAGTTTACATAGGTGTGTAACATTAGCCGAGTCTGAGTAAATATGCATGCTTGCAGCACACCTGATTGAGTTACTCTATAAAGTCTAGATACTCGCATGACGTGTGTCAGTGTAGACGAAACTGTAAAGACTAAACATTGATTGTTCTCTGTCTCGAAATTAAATCATGGTTACTGACCTATGTATCGATTTCTTACTAACATTCGTCGTCGTTGATACTAACAATCTATCGATAGAACGATCAATGCATGTATATCGCCGTTGATTCATTTTCCTCTCACAAAATGTCAAACCACCTTTGAATTTAGACGTTTCGTTCGTTTCGTATTCCTCTTGTACGTTTCAACTCAACGAAAGCAACGGCATTTGACGTTGAATTGTTACGTACGCTTGGTAAACACAAGGTCGTTATCAACACTGAGAGCTAAGTCTCGTTAACCATTCCTAACAGGCGAATACGAAGCATCCTAGCATTGGATTTGATGCCTTGTTCGAGAATCTCTATTACCTACGTGATGTCTGGAGACATTTGCTAACCCGTGCGATACACAGTCAGATAACACGCGAACGAGAGGTTCGCTCGAAGGACTGGCGGAAGGACGTCGGGGGCAATGCTACCAAATGTTTCACAATGTACGCCGACCCATGTATGTACCAATTTAGTACGCACATACACGTTTATCTGCTTCTCTCGTTCGCGTCTTCTACTGCTACATTATTTATGATTAGACGTTTCTCATTATCGTCGTACTATTTCGTTGAATATCTCTTTCTCTCTCTCTCTCTCTCTCTCTCTTCTTTCCTGTTTTATCTGCTAAAGAACGCAATACTCGAATGCGAGATCGAATAACTCTATTAAAAATCGTTAATAGCTTAACGATAATTTCTACTGCGAGGCGATCTATACGTAGTTATCTACATATATGTTCGTTAATGAATCGACGAATTCCATTTTTGACACAGAGGAATTTTATAAAAGATTCAAATCCATTTAAATTTCGTTTTACGCGTTTCAGTAGTCTTGTGCTATAATTTTACAACCAAGTACTTTATAACGTAATACTTTACAACGTTTCATTCTTTTTTCCACTCTGTCCAATACGAATTATTTCTTGTCAATTTCTTTCTACATTATCTAGTAAAATATCTCATTATATATTGGAACTAGAATGCATTATCTTCCAATGATTGAAACGTACGTTGCAAATACAAGGAGAACGTAGGATTAGAGGATCGCATAATACGCTAAGAGTTTATTAGGCGCCTTACTGCGATCTTTATTAGTCTTCTCTATTTCCTTCATAAACGGAGCTGTGCGTGCACCGATATTTGAATTTGTGCACTATACGTATAGCTCGACAGGAACCCGCAGCGTACATCAAAGTTCAGACACCTAAAGCGTGTTCATTTCTCACTATGGAAGTTTGCGTCCGTGACAAGAAGAGCCATGGGTTCATTGTTAATCGCACGAATATGAGCCGAAGTATTTTGTTTCGAGCGTTCAGATATGTAGAACGCTTTTATTTAATAAAAATATTTTCTTGTTAAAAATCTCGTAATTTTACTCGACTAACGCGCGTGTTCGTATAAAAGAGAGACAAACGTTATATTATCGTGATACATTAACGTGATATTTCGTACTCGGATTATACCGAGACAGTCTCGTGAGATCTGAAAGTTTTGATGTTATGCCTTATGGTACAATAAGGGAAACTGTAAGACACGAAGCTACTATTTTGGTTTATAAGTAGACTATGAGTGCACAGAGAATAGGTAAAAGCGAGGCCATTACTAAATCATGATGCTTTTATCCAACATCTTCGTCACTTGTGCGTTTCGGTTCTATTTTCCTTCTATTTGCTTCCTTCGCGCTTCCTTAGAGCCTCGCGTCTGTTATCCAGTAGCGAAGAAGTGGGGAGAAAGAGAAGGAAGATGATAGTCGTATTCCTAGTCCTTCGAGGCAGCTTCTTTCCCGTAGCATTCTTCTTTGCGTTTTCCTTTTCTCGTGTATCGAGTTTCGTAGTATGTGCCACGCTGTAGACACGTTTACGTTCAATGTATCGGTATCAGTTGCTCGTAGAATGAGGCGAGAGAGGGCAAAGAGGCCACCTCTATCTTTAGAATCAGGTCAGAGTGGATTGCAAAATTGAAATTGTTTGGCGTCGCGACGTTCTCGATTAGCTTCTAGTTAATCTGACTTTTATGCTTTCACGATCAATAACGATTTCCCGACCATCAGTATAATTCTTAATTTCGTTGATATATAAAATTTAGCGTGAACCTCGTTAACGGATAAATAAAACTGCCGTCTTAATGGAAATACTTTATTTCCAAATATCAGTGGAGTAATAAATAGAAAATATAGCGAGTGCTCTAGCGAAAGTACATACTTTGAAATGCGAATGATTCGGTAGCCCGGTTCAATTATTCGGTTTAAAGCACGAAAAGTAAGTTAGACACGGAATAAAATCCTGTGGGAGAGTAGCTCGGATAATGGCTCCGTGGTAGTTTAGAGAAAAGCGATGGAAACTGCGAAAGTATGTTTTTCTTTTATTTCCGTTACGACGCGGTGACAGTGCAGCGGCAAAATAGCCGCCTTCGGCAATCGCACGATAAACACTAGCCCATTCTTTCTTCTCTTATCTCTTTCTTTTCTTCCGTTTCTTGCTTTCGTTTTTCCTTGTTCATTTGGCTTCTCCGCGAACGGAAGACCGGGCAAAGTTGCAGTTTTTTTGCCTGAAAGTACAGGATTCGAACAATAATGATTGAAATATTTGTTATTCCGTTTCGAATATACGTTTCATCGATGGTAAATTAGAATTGCAAGGAAATTGGCTGGTATAATCAACAGAGGGGAAGAATTTGATACATATTTCTAATTGACCGTGGAAACTTTTATTAAGGTTTTCCTGCAAAGAAATTAAAAAAGTTCCCATTTATGAAAGTCCCCGTTTCGATTTCATTATTGCGTTGGTCCTTCGCGATATTTGTTGTCAGAGGTATTCGCACCGACACAGAATTTTCAATGTGCTCGCCCTTTAGAAATTTTTATTAAACACGTAGGTCTCTCCATAGCAGAATCGCTCAGACATTCCTCTCTTCTTGAAGTTCTCAAGTTTCGAGCTGTTCCTTATAGTCCTTTTATCGGAAAGCGCCCTCGCTGTCCTTACTCCGTAACTATCTCCTCCACGAACGATATTCCTATTCTTTAAAGCAATGCGATGTCGGGTTGCTTGCTATCTCTAAACTCTCTCCCGTCAAACAATCAAACCAATAACCGATGGCTACGTGACTTTGATCACTAGCAATCGTTGGGCATCTGCAGAATCTCACCCGCGCTTTCACCGACTACACGTGGCCCAAATTTCCACCAGAAACTGTCTTGAAAGTAGAATAGTAAAACTTAGCTACAGCTTCGCGATCCTGAGAATTGTGTAGTCGCTAATAAACCCGTTTGCCTTTCAAATTCTTGCTTTATTCTTGGAAAATCTTGGTAATGTGTTAAATCTTAATAAAAACAAAAAAAAAAAATCTTAGTAATCTGTCTCCATTCTCTTCTCTTCGCTATATCAAGATCGCTACGATCAAAATTGATTCGATTCGATTTAATTGAACGCTTTATGGAGTGGCAAAGTGTGCGTCGAATATTGCGATTGGGAAACTGGAGAAGCGACCATATATTCGTATCTGTTAGTGGTAAATCTAAATATTTCGAAATACCAAGCTCGAATCTACATGGAGAAGATCGAACAAAGGAGCTATCGTTTAAATTTAGTTGTAAAAAATGTAAAAAAATCATAGGGATCGAGAGGAAGCTTCGAGTAGCTTTTGTGCACTTATATTTTCTAGGTGGTAAGGCTTTATGGCAACAGCCATCATAAAATGGATACAAAGAGACTATATTGCCTCTGGTATGAGACTAGGGAAGCCAGGGCGGAGACGTGAATCTGCATATGGAACGCGCATTAAGTAGTTTCTTCAGCGTTTAATTTAATACCGTGGCCACAATGGGCGAGACTGCAACGACGAAACGTCCGATGTCTCCCTTGTATGAACGTAGGTTTATATGTCTTGCAGTTTCGGCATCTCAATGTTCCTTATACTGTGAACTAGCACGATATACGATATCCCACTATCTTTAAGATTTTGATAGTTCCGAAACAACGTTAGCTTTCACGTTGATACGACACGATACAGAAAGTACTATTATCCGGAGTTTGTTGCAGGACTTGTGTGTCTTTCGTTGTCGTTGGACTTTTTAGTCTTAAAAAAAAAAGTCTTTAAAAAAAAAAAAAAAACACGCAGAAGCATAAAATGATCAAGGACGCAAAAAGAGGCTCGACGAGTTCCTATTTATTATTTCTTTACCTTCGTTTCTTTTTGTCGTTCTTTCGTTATTTTTAGCTTCTCTTCATTACGTACTTCTTGTACGTATAATCGCTACATTTGTTTGTTCCTGAAGTTTCCAGATTTGCGTTTCTGTACAATCACGTCGATCGCGATCACTTGGAAAGATCGAGGCTGGCTAGCGGATTCAAGATGTTCGAACTTAACCCTTTCGCTTAGAATAGAACGATACGTTAGAAAAACTGCTCTGAGTTATAATTATCGACATATAGGACCATCCTAATTTCTCCAAATTGCTCTAACATCAGCGAGTTCTGTTCTGTTAACGCATAGGAAAAATTGAATTTAAAAGATTTTGTAATTATGCTTGATCAACTGTGCTCTTAGCTTAGAAAAATAGAAAAACCCATTTCGAAAGGGTTAAATCGTCGTCGAACAGTTACGTTGCAGGCGTTTTTCGTTCGTAGGTACCGGTGTTTCGATGTTATCGTCGTACTTTGTTAAGGAGCAAAATTCGCTTGGAAAATCGACGAGAAATGGCTAGAGAAATAAGCAAAGACAGATGTGAAAAGACATTCGTAACGGGAACGATGGGTTAGTCGGTCGTCGAAACAAGGGACTGTCTGGCGCAAACGATTGTGACGCAAAAGGAAAACTCATTTCGAAGAAAAGAGAAGCGAAGAACTGAAGAAAAGAGGGAACTCAAGGACAAAGGAGAAAAAGAAGACACAGGCTGGCAGACAGAAGGTAGCAGAGAGCAGGCTAGCTTCATTTCTTCGTAACTCGGCGCGACAGTTGAGAGAAAAATTGGTTCTACCCTTGGTCGGGTCAGGAAGGTGCGAAGGATTCGAGCAAGGGGCCGCTGTCCGGAATAGCAAGGGTTGGGTACATCCTCTAATATCTTATGATTTAGTGTTGGATGCAACGACGTAGCTTAAACGCCAACGTTATACGATGCTACAAGCCGATACTGCCGCGAAATTAAAGTTGCGTGGATGGCTGGTTGACTCGTTTTTTAAGGAGTTTGTGTCTTTTTTTTCTTCTCCGTGTGTTTCTCGTTTCTCTCTCTCTCTCTCTCTCTCTCTCTCTCTCTCTCTCTCTGTCTCTGTCTCTGTCTCTCTCTGTCTCTGAAAATATTTTCCTCGAATTACTCGTGTCTTATCGTAAGAAATTTCCTAGTTTTCGTCGAATTTACGTCTAAACGCGTACACGTTTTCTTCTGGAAGAAGATGCTCTCTCTCGTTGTTCGTCGTAAGTAGATGCATCGAACTCGCTATAAATTACGGCGGGTGTATTTCGTTGAAAATTCGTTAGGTCGGACGTTAACTAAGCGAGTAGGATAAGCTGACGGCATTGGTTCTCTTAGTTGGAAGGGGAGGACGGACTATCTAAAAAAAAGGACGGGTGGGGCCGTTTGTCAGTTGGCGCGCGTCCATTAGGGGTGAAAAATCGAGTAGCAGCACGGCCATAAACAAACAAAATTATACGAGCCGACGGTTTCTCCACTAGTTCAGAGTTCATACGTGTCGCGTCATGTTTTTCGCAGCATGAATTTTTCTCTGTGCCGTACGATACGTTCGATTCTAGTAGATCCGCTTGAAATATTAGTATCGAAAGTACAACAAACCAGTACATCCAATTAGCTGAGATTCAAAATGTAAGTCGATATATGTACTTCTAAAAGATGGTATAACGAAGTGACGCAAGGGAAAGGAGGCTTTGATCTTCGACGTTTGCTCTTTTCTTTACATACAAGAAACCTTTTGAAACGTTTCTTGTCGACATTCCAAAGAACTAATTGGAATTAAAACAGTGTTAGTAATGATAATCTGCAGGAACAGATAGCGAGGAATTCCAGCAAGAATATGAATAATACTAATTAATTTTGCTCTGTATTTTAGATAATTGTAATTTGTTGTTGCGCGAGTAACACGAATTTTACTAATTTACACAACTTTTAGCAATATGAAATTTAATCTGAAATTCCACAATTCCATGTAGCTTTTATTCGAAAATATCACCGTTATTTTTCTTCTGTCCGCGATATTCGATGGTTTGATTCGAAAACATTTCGTTTCAACATTTTCCTTATCCATGGATTTCCTGGTTAGGAAAAGTGAACGTTAGGATCGAAACACGTTAGACTGGCAGGAACGTTGTTGAAAAAATTAGCATGTTTAGATACCTACCAACGAGCAGTAGCGCGGTAGTCGGTGCTGCTGTATTGATATTCGTATCTTGATCTATTTCGATATCGATACACACACATACGTGTGTAAAATGTGTCGGAAAATGTAGAGAAACCGAAACACGTAGCTAAACTACGACCCGATCTTATTTACTAATTACGCTATCTTTGTGAAATTATAAACGATAATCGAATCGTGTTAAAATTCGGTGTAACCGAAAACAACGCTCGTTTTGCCGCTTACGTTTCATTTTGATTTGGCCGTTCGATCGATCAGTTTGTAGGGAAATTTATGGCGCAGTAAACGCAAACGAGAATAGATGAGGCCGCAAAGCCCGCGTTTCAGTTTTCATCTGCGGGAAACGTTGGTGTATAGGTAGCTACATTATCAGGATATATCTTGAACGACGAAATGTAAACGAACATATGGCGAGAAAATAATAAAATGGAAAGGGAGACGAAGACGATTGACAAGTACTGAAAGTTATCGGAGATAATCCAGCGAGAAGATGGAAATTTCGAAGACAGAATCTTTGATTCGTCCAATATAAGCGACGGTCTACCGTCGGCAATCAAAAAAGGATCGTATAACCTTGGAAGATCGAGGTTCTGAAGAATCATGTTCCTCCATCCAGACTTTAAGTTACGGCTTAGATACGAAAGGCGGTCCGTGCTAGGCGCTGGGATTGATTGTGGCTATGAGCGCGTGATTTATCTTTCTCGCTTCTCTTTTAGAACCGTCCCCGTCTTCTTTCCTATCTCGATTTTTCTCCTTTCCTTTTTTTCCATTTTGTATTGTGCAAATCGTTCAAAATTCTTCTCAGCAGCGACAGATATGGTTTCAATGTTTTACCCTGTGCAAAGAAACGGAGGTATACCGAACGCTACTAAAAACGAACGTTTCGTTAAGAAAGTTATAAAATTTAAGTTACTGCTGCGCGAACGACTTCGCTTCTTTTATGCAGACACTTTGCTTCCATTTAATTAACCGCAGATCTTAAATCACGTTCAGATATTAAGAGCTCAGCACCCCTAACGTTCGAGGAGCCAAGTAATTTTCTTCGTTCTTTCACGCCGATTCTCAGCTTCTGTAAAACACAGCAGTTTCCAGGAAAAGCAGCGATCGTTACATCGCATCGCCTCGAAAGAAGTCGCTTTTAGCTCGGCCAAATTTATAGCCGCCAGTAGAATGGATCGGCATTTGTCAGACACCGAGCGTGGAACGAAGTTGCCATCGAAACAGAAAGCCAAGATATTAAAATGTCTCTGTAGGTGGTGAAAATCAATGTTTCCGATTACCTGTAGTCAGGCCGAGGCTAACACGTATAAGTTAGCTACCGTGCAACAGGCAGTCATGACACACATAAATCCCAACTAGACGGCAAGTAGCACACCTGATTTCCGGGCGCGACGTGTCAGCTTTTCCAAAGACTCCAACACGTATAACGCAGGTTAAGATGCAACGAAAGTTTTTCATTGCAAACTCGACTTTTTTCCCCCAAGTATATCGCCACCAAAAGAAAATATACGATACTAGACATTTTCCTGATCAATCGAATATCGTTGATAAGAGTCAACTTATAAGCACAATCGCTAAATATCGTTCTTTGTCATCTAAGGTTGTGTCGAGGCAATCAGGTGGCAGTAGAGAGGAGTACGAAGTTAGAGGGAAGAGAAAGAAAGGTAGTCGGAGAACATTTTTGTAGATTCTCCTAGCTCCGAAAGTATTGGCCGACAATGACGGTCGGTCTCGTTCACGATACCGTCAAAACTTTCTATCTTGAAGCTCGACAAAGTGTTGACCGATCTGCTTCCCCTTTTACCAACATTCCCTTTACTTTTCGATGGACTATACTTCACCAGCAGAGCCTCTGTCTCGATGTAACTTATATTTAATTACTGTCGGTAATATATTAGATTTAAAGAGTTTTCTCGTAAAATATCGCAACATTAAGAAAACCTCGACGCTTCCACCGAGACCAGGCGGCCGAAGAAAATGATTTAGCTTTCATGAATTCTTTAAGGCTACCGGCACGACTAGAAAGTCTCCAACTACAGTCACTGTATTCCGCACCCTTCTCTCTTTTCTTCTCACCTCTCGTTCTCGTTTTTTCCATCTTTATCATTGCCTCGACAGAGGCTTACAGCTATAGTCTCTTAAATTCACGCGATCATTTCCACCCTCGACCGGTATGTTTTTCCGCTGCCTTCATCGAGTAATTAATAAAGCTTCTAAAATATATTGCAATTTTCCCGTGAAATTTTGTAATCTCTTCTTTCTTCATAAATCGCCGAGGGGCACATTTTCGTTAATACGTTTAGTTGAATAGTTATTCCGACTTACGATCAAAGTGGCGTAAACCCGAGACGTTATCGTTTCTTCGCCAGAACGGATCTGATATAACGAACTGGGCAGAAAATACAATTTGCCTGATTTCCGTTTTATCGTCGGATTGTTCACACATTGAATACACCGAGATAGGGGAAATCGGAAACGCGCGTGATTTCTTTTGTAAAAACAGTCTCAATGGGATGAGACGTTTAGTCGAATGCGCCAGGGGAAACTGTTATTTTTCGGTCGTTTCAGGCTTTTTTTTCTTCCATCCATGTTTCCCAGACTCGTTTGCTTCATTAAAACGCAGTCAACAGTCGAAGTAATCAGCTTTTTCGGTTTACGCAAGTGGAGGTGATCCGAACAGAAAAGTACCTTAGTGGTTGGTCGATGGCTTTTCATCGTAACGTATGTAAATCGATGTACGTATTTATCGTTGCCATGCAGCTATAAATGATTTAAATGAGACGGAACAATGAAAGCATGGAAACGCGTTGGTCTTGGACGAACGAACGGTTAATATCTATTGTGCCGATTGAAATCGTGCAGAATACGCGTGCCTTTTTATCCCTCCCCCTTGTTCACGGAAAATTACCATTCAATTTTAATTATTCGTTTTATGGGAAACGTCAAGCGTGAAAATAAAACAAGTGGATAAGCAGAGACGTAGAAGACGGAGGAAGAGCGTGACACCTCGTACGATATCTTCGTGATGTACACGAAACGGCACTTAAATCCCGGATCAATGGTCATGTGGGTTAAGCGAAACCACACAGGGATGTACGGTTCGATGATGAAACGAGAAAAAGGGGAGAAAAGAAAAAGAGAAACTTGACAAAGGCCTTCGACTTGCATACGTAGGAAAGATCTGTGAAATGTTATCTGTGTCGGTCGTGCCCTCGTCCTACGGTTTCTTCGATAATTACTTTTCGCCGTTTCATCTGTAAATTCATTGACAAAAACCGAGTTAGACTGGAAGGAACAGAAAACGGCAAAGCAGAGAATTATTTAGTCGACCAACAGGCTTTGACGAAAAGTGTAGTAGATCTCAGAACTGCGATACTCGCCTTTCAAATAACAATAGGTACGTTCGACCGTGCCTCACCCGTGTAAGATTTTAATTGCGAAGACTATTCTTCGTTGTTATTCCTGTTTAACGACCACGCTGATGTCGCATAATGAGATTCTCCGTTATTCTTTCATGCAGGAGTAAAGCTTCTTCCCTGCTTTACGGTCATTATTATCTTGTCAGTTCCTTTTGCGTTTTACTTTTCAAATTTTTTTTCTTCGTCTCATGCACGCACGTGCTTGCATATATACAAATAATTGCTTCACGGCGAATTACCTAAATGCTGTGATTAAATTAGTTTAGCCGAACGGTTAATGTTAACGAAACTCAATGATAAACTTGATCGAATTGTTCTTTCATTTGTCAGTCTGTGACGGATTTTACGGAGGTGAATTTCACGGTAATCCAAATGGTCAATGTTCGATGAAAAATGCAGAATCGCTGGTGGTTAACGTTCGATGGTACAATTCCATTAGAGTTTCCGCTTGGGATCGGCTGACAATGTCAGCCTGACGTAGGATGCGGGCCGGGACGGAAAACGAACGGGAGAAATAAAAAACGCGAAGAAAGAAGTATACGAGAAGAGAAGATGAAGAGGGTGGAGGGATAAACTCGAAAGAAGAAAGAGATCGAAAAAGAAAGATGTTTCAACTTTCGTTGAAAAGTGTTGAGAAACATCTGGTTCGATCGAATTACGTACAATGATACCTCGTACGACTGCGAAACGATTTTTCTTGTTATCGTAGAACGAAACTGCGGATAATAACTTTTAAATCACTGTCCGCAATTTAAAATTTGTTGTCTCCCCGTTAGGTATAGTATACTACGGCTATATTGCATGCATAATAGGTTAATGATCGTTTGGCGCATATATGCGCTTACTTATTGTTTATGCTATGAATAGTTTATTCGCTATCGTTGTTCGTTACCGACCACCGGCTATAACGGGTTTTTTGGCGAGGGCCAACAGGATGATTTTATATTTGAAGAGCCCCGATCGTATATCGAACAGAGACAGCGATCTAAGTATACGAAGAACATATTTAGCTCGATACAACGAGAGCAATTAAAAATATTTGGAATCGTATGAAACGTTTCGATTTTCACGATATAATACATAGGATAGGGGGACGATGATCGTTTTTGGAAAAAGGCTTCCATCGATCTTGCGGAAAGAGCGAACGGTAACAAAATGCATAAATAAAGTGACCTGAAAGCACGCAGTCTGATAGAAATTTTTTTACTCGTATCCGAGTAATGGAAACGTATGAAAAAAATGATTTCTCAAAAATTCTCGGAAAACGATTTGATTGGTGTACACAATTACATATTTTTTTGATAAACGGACGTTCAATAACGTTTAACTGGTTTATTTAGTTTACAATATCAGCAGGAAATGGTAGTTTTGAAAACAAACGGATGAAAACGAGCAACTACCGACGCTAACGTTGAAATGCATAGTTTCAAAGTGAGATGCCAGATAAAACGAATTACAATTGTACGTATCTGTTTGGTTCCGACTTTACCGGTACTTTTCTCACTGAGTTCGGATCGTTTTTCTACAAATATCTACATTGTTGATCGTCATTGACGTAAATTTTCCCTAGTACCTTGATTTTCCTCTGTTGCATCGATTCTTTTTCAAAGTCGACAAGACGCATTGAGTTTCTTTCGACATTCCCGGCTTGGTTCAGCCAGGCTACGAGAAGAATAGCTACGAGAAGCACAAGATTCAGATACTACGTCGACGTTCTCGAGATGACTCGAAAGGAAATATCAAGATTATAACGAAAGAAGGAAGAAGGTAGAAGGAAGAAGGGAGGAAGAAGTCTGGTAGAAATGATTGCACGTTGTGTAGCAAGAAGAAGAAGAAGGCGCGGCTGAGTTGCGTCGCGATTCGTTGCAGTCGTTGTTGTCTGTATTTTCGAGGCACTAACGGTGGATACGAGGGGCCTTCAAAAACTTTTAATTAATACGGATGACGAGTACACAAAGCCTCAACCGAGCAAAGAATTTCAGAACAAAGAAAAGGGAAGAGTATTGTTGTCGGGTCTTGTTACGAGTGACACGTCGAGACGAGAGAACGAGATGAAGGCGAGATAGGAAGGGTGGCGCGAGAAAGGGGAGCAAAGATAAAAAGCGCAAGTGGAAAGGAAACGAGGAATAACGCGTAAAAATGGGAAAAGAGCTTGCATTTCAGTATCATCCACTTCCCTTTACTTCCACTTCTGTATTTCGTCCTTTCACGGCGGAAGGAAACGCGTAAACAAGAGAAATGCACGCCCGTTTGCCATTTTACGCGCTTTTATACACTAAGGTTCATAGAGCTGCGGACTTTTTCGCCAACGATACGCGATCGTCACGATTAATCGAATGCGCTTTCCTTGAATCAACGAGGCCAAACGAAACTTTCCATCTGTTGATTTATCACCGCAATTCTGTAATCGTGGCGTCCATTGGAAACAACGTGCAAGTTAAATACATTCTAGCGCGAGTTATCGAAACACTAGCTTCGCTCTGTTTAAATGTTGTAGAATTGTTTTAATCGAATAAAGCGATACGGAGATACAAAAAAAAAGAGATCACCAAATCCATTAACGAGTATGAAAACGTAACACGTATAGCAAAAGTACCGGCGACCATACGTTTTGTTATTTTTTTTTTTTTTTTTTTTCGGCACATTCTGAATTTTAATGAAATGTCCAATTTAACGGTTGTTTCCTGTGAAGCGAATTAAGGATTCGAAACGTTTGATATGAAAGGGACTTGGTTACACGTGCTACGCGCGAACGTACACACGGATCAAAGTCATTAAATCTTCGCATTACTAAAATATATACCTACGTATAAAAATCGTTTCGTCTCGTTTGCTAAACGTGTTTGGGTTGGGTCTTTGCCAAAACAGCGAAACTTTTATACGGTCGATCTTTGAAACTGACGCCAGTTTTTAATTAGTCTTTTCCGTAGCCACGAGAAACCGTCACGGTACGCTGAAATTTTCATTCCTTTGCGAACTTACTCGTTCCTCGAAACGGTAATGACCGACATAATTGTACTTAATTGTGCAGGAAAGAAATTTAATAAAACGACCCTATCGTCTATCGTCCTATCGTTAGCTCGTTCAACGTTTCAACGTTCAAGAAAATTGCGAAATTAACAACGCTTTCATCGCGTCTGTTACTGCTCGATACATAGTCACGCGGACCAATAGTACACGATCGTCATACGAGACTTTCTAATCCAACTGGAATTTTTCAAATCTCTCGCTCGCTATCGAAGAAACAGACTGATTACGTCGAGGATAAAAGACTGGCAGAGAAATTCGGGACCGATCTGATTAATGTTGCATCGTACGAACGTTTGCCCCTGTATCGATCTCCATCTAGCGGTAAACGGAAAGCCAAATGAACGAGGAGCCGACGAAAGGGTAGGACTGAGGGATTCGAGTTCGTTTGTTTGTGGATGAAATCGTTTACATGTGTATGTTTGTGCGTACCATGTAGCGCGTTGTAGCGCGTTGTAGCGCGTTGTAGCGCGTTGTAGTTGCTGTATATATTCGAGTATAGACAGCGTTATAGAAACGCTGAAACGAATTAAATGCTTTCGCCGATGCTTCGTGAGATAAAGGAGATAGGAGAAACAACAGCGTGGATCTAAAGAAGGTTCGGAATAAACGACAACTTCTACGTCCTCTTTCGTAGCGTTCGCGTAAAGTCTGGTATTTCTCGGTCATTTCGTAATTTTCAGAAAACATGTTAACGACATAATCGTAATGAAACGGTTAACGTGTCTCCAAGGTATATCTGACAGACGCTTGATTTGTCCGATCCTCCGCTCCCTGGGCCGAGGACCGAGCAAGAGGAGGAGAAATGTCTTTCTTTCGTCCGTTCGAAACCATGAAAACTTCAGACTACTTCGGTTCGTTTCGATCTGCCTCGATCCGCATCGCAACGATGGTACGGCGCGGTCCCTTTGCCACTGACAATTGGATTCTCCGCACTACTCTCGTCGAGTTACAGATTTTTCCTTTCCGCGAAAATTTCCTTACAGTCGCCTTTGACAGGAGATATTTCCTCCTTCTACGTCCCGTTCCTTCTCTGTCTTTGCCTTCCTTCGTTCGTTTTCTCGCCCTAGGTCTCGGTCTCGAGGTGCGGCGTTTCTAAGTACCGAGCATGGAAGAAGGAAGATTCGTTACCGACTATCCACCGTTCCTTGGTTTCAAGCACTTCGCCAAATCAGCTTTTCTTTGAATCACCGTCGATGGAAGAACTTGGCTCAGAGTGGATATTCATTTGCCGTTTACAAAAGTAGTAGCAGGATCGGTCAATCATTTAGGACACATTCACGACTTTCTCGTGTTTCAACTCTTGCCGTTACGTTCTTTTTCTCGTCGTAAGTGGTCGATGATCGTCGTGCCGCGGTGTTGTAGTTTAGATTTCAAAGGTAATTGGCGTCGATCGGAAAGACGACGCACCTCTTCGATTACTAGTTACCGATTCAATTAAAGGGCATTCCGCCAATTAAAGCAACTCCATCGATATAACGACACGGTCACTTTTGAAATCTTTCCCTTGGGCGGGTTCCGTGAATTTCCTTATAGAAGAAACGATTCCGTGCTCGAGCGAGTGTAGATTTTTAACTCGTTTCGTGATCAAGGCCATTAAAGGGGGAAAGAGCGAGCGAGGGTTGGAGGGAAAAGAACGGTTGGTTCTCTCGGCGAGAGTCGAATTTTCACCGTTTTCATATTAGTTCTCGCGGCTACGTGCTTCATTACTGTAAATTTACCGCGTGATAACACTCGAGTGCTCGAAACGTTATCAAGAGCGTAGCGATCTTCGGTTGTGTAACGGCACTTTCGATCGGCAACCAACGAGTCACAAAGCTCCTCTCCTACTCGAAATCTAAACACAAACGGATCGATCGATCCGCTTGCTTATTACGTTATTCGTGTTATATTAGTTGCGAATTACGCACTAGAATTACATAGAAATAGAGCGTACCTTTGTCGAGAACGGAACTTCTCGTTACATTCGCAAATAAACTGGGCAGAAAATAAATTATCGGTACGCTAAACCAAAGGTAGAAGGTTAACGAATTGTTGAAAGGTAAATTATATTTAACCGGAGAAATCGCTAATTGAACGCGTTTAATTTACTTTGAAAGAGTGAAACATACGGATTCGACGGTGTGATTTTTTAATTTTCGCACGGAGCCACGGTTTATTGCGTCGCTCGAATCGCATTTCAATTTAACCGCTAGACATTTGCAAAACAGAAATTTGTAGCGAATGCCACGTTATTATTATATCGGATTCAGTTCAAAATACCTAGCCAAGTTTGTTTAATAAATCAACACCGAAGTACATCGATAGCACACGAGACAAATTCACTTTTACCACGGCCAGAGGATGCACCAAGCGCTGTATGTATTATATATCAACGTGACGATCAACTAATTATCAAACGCGACCCAAATCGTGTCAACATTAATCGCGGAAGCGGTCCCCGATGCCAAACTAACAGTCTACATAAAACGAACTTGATTTGCAATTTATAAACAACAAAACATATATATATATATATACAAGTGTTATGTGTGTGGAACGTTGAATTACACAAATTATTTTATCGCGGACCGCGAATTCGATTTCGTCGGTTTCCGTTTTCGCGACGAACGACGACGATGAAAAGTCGGATCGACTGTCTTTCCAATGTTTCGGACGACAGAGGGGAATTTCGCTTTTCGAGAGCGAGAAAGCAGCGAGAGGAAAAAAGGTAGAAATACCAAAAGAAAGAATAGGCGGAAGGATAGGGACATTTCCGAGAGTAATTTTCCACTGGATGGCGTCAAGAAATGTTTATTCATAAGTTACTAGAACGTGCACGATGTACGATTGTCCCGCGACGTTTTACATGGCCGCCGTTGCCGGCACCACCAGCATCCAGTTTGCCTCTTCGCTCTTTCTGTGCCTCTCTCTCTCTTGCGCGCGCGCCTTCTTTTCTCTTTTTCTCTTTGTACACAAACGCGCAAATGTGCCAACACGTACACGTACGGAAGTTCGAAAAATTCCAGCGACGACACACGGCATCGTTCTGAAAGTGGATCGAAACCGAATGATGGAACCTTCCGAAAAGGAATAATAAACGAGAAAGGGAAGACACCTTTTCGTATTATTACTGCCGCGTTATTATTACTGCCAGCCCGTAGTTCAGGAGTCGTAGTTCAGTTGCAGTTGCAACGAAATAATATGATCCGTTCGATCCAGTGGCCGACCCTTTGTAGGTGCGCAGAATTACGTTAATCTGGATTATAAATTCGTAATTCCAGATAATCGCATCAGAACGTTGTGACCCGCAACGCAAAAAATAAACATGGAAAATCTCTCGTAAACGTTATCGGATGACGCGCGTAAATATCAGTCGATGCCTTTCGGCAACGTTTTTCACCGTCGAAGAGCATTCCCAACTGAGAACAAAGCTTCGCCTCTTTACACAGTATTTCTGTGACGACCCGCTCGTAAAAACAGCACAGTCGACGAGTTTAGTTACACAGGATATAAGCAAAGAATGACGTTACGCAGTCGACTCGATACCGGATGATATCCCGCTTCGATCGTTTGCCAGCCGTTTCTTATTTCCCGCAGTATTCCTTCGGCCGATCTTTACGCTTTAATTTAAGTCCTCGACTTGCCTAGTGGCGCACCACGCTACTTCCTGGTTATTCTTATTCCGACCATCATCTTTTGTTCGAGTAAGAGGAAAGAGTAGGCAGATTTTAGAATGGAAGAATAGAAACGGCGCGGTCAGAGATACCGAGGGATTTATCATCGGGTCACGGTGCACTGGCCACGATATTAAATTAAGTTACGCGTACCTTGGAATTTTTTATTATCACCAGGAGCAAAGGAACACGCTTTTCCCTCCGGAGATACGCTACGGTGCTCGTCTTTCTCCATCTTTTCTCCTCGTCCTTTCCCGTTCTTCTCAACGATTCCGTTGCCAAGTTACGTTGACCTGTTTATATCTCTGACTCAAAGTCCGCTGGTTTCTTCCTTCCTATTTTATTTCCACGTGCAATATGGAAAAAATCGAGATTGAGAAGGAAAAAGCGAAGAGAGAAGCGAAAACGCGTCCGTTTCGCGATTTTCAGAATTTAAAACGCTGTGTTAGAGAACCTTCGAATTCTCGTATATTTTCGACAAATGTCGTCGGCCGTTTCAGCGCCGAGACAGAAACCTGAATCGTTGAAATAACGCATTATTGTTTCACGACCGTTAATGGATAAATTATTATTAAGTCATAAACGTCTAATCGTCCAACTGTGGTGGTCTTATCGCCGGCGCGCTCGGCGATTTAATTAGCTTTGTCGCTTCGACCCTCCATTGCGATACCTTTCTCCTCGTCCCGTTGCTTACCATGTCGTAAACGATGGTTACGAGAAGATAAAAAAAAAAAAAAAGAAACAACAACACCAAAGGCAGTACTTTTACTCGCGGAAGAAATTCGCGCGGGCTCGCCGATTGGAAGCAAAAGTAATTTCGTCTCGTCTTTGCTTGGAAATTAGTTACGTGGTTCGTTCGGCATGCTCTCGAGTGCGCATCCAATATTCCAGCAGCGAATCGGTGTATGTACTCAGTTAGACGATGGTGCCTAGTGTGACGAAAGCGACGACAGCTGACGTTAAAGGAGCGAAGATAGTAGATTTGTGAAGGTAGCCGAACGAGTACGCGATTACGCACTCGTGAATTAAGTCGATTACTTTCGCCTTAATATCGTAAATATCGATCGTTTATCCCGAACGATCGGTCGATAGCATCAGATTATTGTCGTGTCATCGATTTCGTTGTTTTAGCTACGCGTCGTTTAAAACCTCCTATCAAAATCCTGCCATTTGGTTTTATTTCAGTTTTAAATTGACGGAACAAATTCGCGTTTCTCGGCTCGAGGTTGGTTTTTTTTCGGTAGAAACGATAAAAAAAAAAGCTTGATCGACACAATTCCTAGCAACGCGTTAATAATGAACGAGAAGAGAAAAGACGGAAGAGAAAAAAGTGTTCGAAAGTACACACGATTGGCCACTTACCCGGTCGAAAAGAGTATCACGGTGACGGCGAGGGTTTCCTTGTCGAACTGTTTACTTCGGGTAGAAGCTTGCCGTACTCCCAGGGGCCTTGCGAGTTCCATAGTTGAACGACGGAGGGTCCGAGCTTGGCGCCGAAGTAGGAAAAAGAAAGAAACCGGTGGCAAGTTTTGGTCGGTTGGGCCAGGAGCGCAAGCGTCGAAGATCTCGTTGCCGGATGTATCGATATAAGTACTTTCTTCTTCTACTCGTAAGTTGTCCGTGTGCCGCGCGTATTTTCTCGTTTCCTCGTCGAGCTCAAAGCGGTCCGAATTGCGTAGTCTCTCGGGGTGTTTTCTATTCCGACACCCTCGTGGTTGGGACGAGCAGCACCGTCCCTGGGAGTACCACGCGGACAAACATCGAGCTAGAAACTGCGATACGTCGGCCAGAGTACGGCGACGGCTCACCCCGGACATCCTCTCGCGTGGGGAACGCATGCGTCGCGTTTAAACCAGCGCCGAAACCACCCTCTCTACGCCACTCTTCTCCTTTTCTTCTTTTCTGGTATCCACTCTGTCGTTTATTCACTTTCTCCCCTTTTCTCAGAATATTTTTCGGAATATCGAGAAACGAATATTCGTCGCGACGATCGTTAGTCGTTCCAAGCTGCCAAGAGAATTCATTCGGAATTTCTTACGCGTCGTTGAACGATCGTAGTAGCAAACACGTAATTCGTTTCCGCGAATATCGCTCGTTCGCACCCGAATTAAAATCGAGTTAGAGTTGAATTTCAAAGCGTCGGATTTCTGTCAACATTTTTCTAAAGAGACAGAATATTCAAAGCGATTGAAAATTTGGTCGGCGCGAATTCATAGGCGTTTCGTACTGAGAAGACGACGTCAGAGGGGGTATGGCGCTTGCGCATCGTTCGACGGCAGGTCGCGAGGGGGTATCGTCGGGGGGTATGGGGATGAGTCAGTCAAGCCGCAGCGCGCGTTCAGAAAACTACCCTCAACGCGATCTTATAATATCGCAGGCTATTTTGCAATTTAACCTTGAGTTTGCGGCAAGATTCGCACGTGTTCTTCTTCCCCTCCTGCTGCCCTTCTCTCGTATCGTGGAAACGTCCAAAGTGTTCCTGTGACGAATATCGTGTTGGAATTTGTGACTGACGTTTGGGACGCGCGAATTTCTTCTCGGCATTGAAATTCTACAGGAACGGGTGTAAACAGTTCGTGCAAGAATCCAACAAACGCAGGAGCAAGCTATTAGTCGCGAGAATGGCTCACGTTGTGCGCACAATCGCCTTAACTCCAGCCATTTTAAATCGTAAAAATTCTTAGAGGCATAGTTCTTAGAGGCTCGGGATCAACGAAAGAAGCGAAAAGGAAACAGGGTTGCCGAGGATATGACGCGAATCGAGGGAAAAAGGACACGCGCAAAGGCAGTACCGTTTCCGTAAAGTTTTCCCCATCGCGTTTCGAGTAGCTGACGATTTCTTGAAATTTGATTCGTCGAAGGTTACGCATTGTCCGTACGATCCGCCGTTTCGTCGAACGATACTCGAGGGATTGAGTTTTTAACAAGTAGCTGAATTAATAAATTTGCCAAATTTTAAGTGTCAAAATGATACCCGTTACGTTCGATAAATCGGTACGAGGAAATACGGAGAGTTAGAAGGAGAGGTAGCTAAAATTGAGAAACATGGTTGGATAAGATGAAGATGAGCGTGACGAATCGTAAATGGAGCGAAAAGACAGAGGAGAGATTAGAATTGAACAGCCAAGAGATGTAACACCGAGGAGATACGACTGGAGCAGACGTTTACAGATTTAATAAAGGTTTAAAGAAAAACTGCTGGAAGGATCACCTTTCGAGTGGAAAGTGGTGCAAAATATGGAATGGTCGTGGAATCATCGAAAGAAAGAGTACAGGTAATCGTTTGGAGGTAGTTGAAATTCGAGGAAAAAGGAAAAGGGAATGTTGAAAGGTTGCGGAAGGAAGCGGAAGGGTAATACGGGAAGAAGACGAATGTTTTCAATCTTCTTCCTCGCCTATCACGGTATATACCTTATTAGTGTGGGCCGTTGGAATCACTGTGAAAATAACGAGAGGCAGGAGTAGAATTCGTCGTAAAGCGGAGAAGCCGAGAAACGATGGCAGGAAAGAGAAAAGAAGTGCGTTGATCCCCGGGGAAATACATCGACAGGCTACTTTTTGGAAACGAGCTCGGCATCGTCGTCTTTGAAATCGATGTTTCCAGGATCGCGAGAGGAAACAGGAAGAAAATCCATCGTGCGAATGGGAGAATGTGAATAGACGAACGATTCGATGCGATCTCGTCACCAGTCGACGAACAAGTGTACGATCGTTAACGATGCTCGTGAAAAAATTCGTCGCTTTTTTCTTTGGCCGTGTGTGAGCGTGCTCGCGAGATTCGCATTTCTACGTAGGATACAGAACGCCGTGCCGGTAGTAAATGGCGCGTGTCGATAGTTACGTTCGATTTTCGCTGAATAAGCGTTTCCGTTTCCCTTGTCCGTACTTGTCTGTCACCTACGAACGAAGCACCAATAAATAGTATTTTTTTACGCGTTACACCAACAAGCTGAAACGCTCACGAGTGATTCGTGAGCAACGGAATACCCATCCATCGCAAATTCTTAGGCGATCGTATAAACGTGCAGCTCGAGAACGAATTTTTCCCGTTCCCGTTCCCGTTTCGCTGTTGTTCCAATCAGCAGCTTATCGTGAAGCAACACGCTCGGAAGAGCCGTGGATCCAAATCGTCGTCTTCGGCCTACCGAAGATATTATCCAGCGCAGCGGTGTGAAGGTGGTATGTTATGACGAGCGTGATTTGTTTTTTCATAGGTGGAACGCTGCAACGGTGGTATTAAGTGTGCAGTGATCACGGGAGACCGAGGGAAGACGGGAAAGAGGGTGGTCAATATGACTCCTATCTTCCTCGTCCTGTTGGTGGCTATCGACCCGATTATTGCGCAGAATGGTGGTGAGTAATCGACCAGAGAAATCCACTTCTTTTCAGAGACTTTCGTGGACATTGCCGTGAACATTGTTTCCAATTATCCACCGAGTGTTTCATTCTTCGTGTAACGATATTGTGTCTGATGTTTGTGAAGAACTCTGAACAAGAATCGTGCGCGCGTTGAACGTGCAAACCCGTGGAAAACCGTGCAAAAACCGTGGAAAACCGTGCAAAAACCGTGGAAAACCGTGCAAAAACCGTGGAAAACCGTGTAAAACCGTGCATCCGTTACATCACTGGCAGCGATCTGAATGCCTTTCGACGCGTACAATCGACGTTCGTACGACCCGCGTCCTTTAAGCTTCGATATTTTAAACTCTGAACGATAACGACTTGACTCGATGCGTTTGATCGCGTTAATTGATATTAAAAACGTTGTAACGCGATACGCGTTCTGTCGTTGCACGTAAAACGAGAGTGATGAATTTTTCGTCGCGCGTTCATGAAAAGGGGACAAGAAAAAAGCAAAAGTGTGCGCGTTAGTGCGACGTGCCTTTGTTCGAGGTTCGCAAGCTCGAACATCAACGACTGTTTGGTTGAGCCAGATTTGTAAACTAACCCGGTATGAATGACGACGGTATACGTACGTAAAGCAAGAAGAGGATCACGTAATGGTTAAACGGCTACAACTCCCTGGTCGCGTTTAAAAAACTCGAGCGTCCCTCGAAACAGCGAGTAATTATGCGCGCTCCGAGCTTCGTCGCGGTCAAATAACGAGCGTGTTCGTACGACGCGACGAAACGCAGGTCGCAGTGGTGTACGTGTACGTGTACGCGGCTTGGCAAACATAAACGTTTCCGATGCGTTTAGTTTTAGTGCGCGACGAATTGGCGCATTGTCGACCATATGCCGTTAAGTTCCGAATTTGCTAACGGTTGCGTTTCAAGCGGCTCGTAAAAGCCGCGCGTATATATCGCGTCTCGCATCGTCAAATTCGGCTATCGGTCGTCGAAAACGCACGATCCTAGTCGGGAAACAATGTCAGGTAGCGCGTGATCGCATTGGACCAAAAGGAGCGTCGAAGATACCGATTTGCAGCGACGTAAAATCGTTGCACCGAACGCAAGGGAAGCAACGAAACGTTTTATGGACTTTAAGACTGCTTACTACTAAATTCGACGTACAGACCAGGGTGAACGCCTCGTGGGCCCACCTGTTCTGTCGCATCGCGCACACTTTGTTCGAGTACTGCGATCGTTCTCTTTCTAGCAACGAGTTGCCGACGAGTCGAATTTCGATTCGATGATAAATCGCGTGCGACCATTGACTCGAGTTGCATGGTAATCGCGCTCATTACACGGTAATCCGTCGCCTCGATACCCGCTAATTCAGCCGCGCTTTATGCTGACTCCAAAATGACGATGACATATCCCTTGTATTTCAGGCAATTAATTACGTCGTAATCTCTGATTTTGACTCGGATCGGCTAATGCGAATTTCGTTCGCCAGAAGTCCAACCGTCGGTGATATGTACGCGACTCAAAGCGAGATACTGTGTGACAGGATGTGAGTATTTCAGGACGAGGGGTAAAAATTGCACGAACGGGGATGAACTTTAGGTACGTTAAACGCGAGATTCGAAACTCCGTTCGTTATTTCCAACGGGCATCTTTTATCTTCGAATCGATGCGTTTCATGGGTTGCGCGAAAGGAAAACGATCCGTTGTTAGCGATGTATCGATTCCTCGTTTTAATTCCTTGGCGTCCTTGTACTCGATAATCCGTTTCTATCTATCGGCCCGCAAACGGAAAGTTGCTACTTTTTTAGACGACGGTCAAAGGAGGCGGTCGATAGAGATGGCGACCGCAAAAAGAACTTGTGAAAAGGAACGCGGAGGACGAGCGAAATCCATAGTTAATGCAGATTCGTCCTGTCTGTCCTATCTGCATCGTGGAAAGGGAAATAGCCCAGGTCGTGCACGAAGATTTCCTAGGAGGTTCGTTTGCTGTCGTGCGTTCGCGAAAAATCATCCTCGAGAATAGAGGGAGCGAAAACTCTGCCCACTGGATGCGGATCCGTGTTTATCCATCTATTTATCCTTTTTCCCCGTCACTCGGACCCTTTTACCTCGTCCTGTTTCACTGCGTTCGTTCAGTAGCTCGTACCCTTGCTCCTGTCACTTTCCAAAAGAATCGATAGTCATCTCGGTTACCGTTTAAACTCGAACGTCGTCGATCACGCGATAACGCGGTTGAATATCGCCAAATCAAAGCAGGATGGTACGTGTTTCGTTTCCGTTACGCACCGCCATTCTCTGGCCAACGTAACAACGAGTCGCCGTTAGTTTCGCGTCTATTAACTATGCATATACGCTCTTTTTTCCCCTTTACGCGAAGCCAAGCAACGGTTTCTCTCTCTCTCTCTCTCTCTCTCTCTCTCTCTCTCTCTCTCTGGGCAACTTTTACCCAAGAAATACGAGCGGGTTAAGGAAATGCAAATTTTCCATCAGGCGTCCCTTACGAAGGTTAGTTACGACTAAAATCGTTGCTCCGGCTTTCCAAGTAAGGGAATTGCGACGTATTTCCCACGTGGTTCGGTTCGAAACTGCAGAATAAGAAGATACGGGAAATATTTTGTATCGAATCGCAACGATGAAGAGAAGCGCGAAAAATTTGCGGCCCGTTTTGCAAGGACGAGGAACGCTTCGAATACGTTTGCGCGTGAAATTCTTTCAACTACCACGTTTCGGTAGTACGATCCGTTTAGAATCATTGATCTTTTTTCTCAACGTGGCATTCGGGGTGCAGCGACGCTGCTTTCTTTTTTGGATTCGGCGCGTTATTTATCGTTGCAGTGGATGCGATAATTTACATTCCGTCCGGCTGCGTTACGGTTCTGAACCATCGTCCGTACGATTCCACGTTGTTTTATCGGTAATTGACAGAGTAGACGTACCGACGAAATGGTTGGAAGGTTCTAAAAGAGAGAGAAATGGTCGAAGCTTGGCAATGTACGCGCAATGGTCAGAGAGTGACATGCCCGCCGATAAGCAAAAAAATGATCCATCCGACAGCCACCTAAAAATCGTCTAATTCTATTTCGCGTTTCGTTTCGCCTCGTTCCTGTTAAATTTCACCGAATTGTTAATCAATTCTTTCGTTCTGCAAATCCTTCTGTGGTCGAAGATCAAAGGGGCAAACACGGCGAATTTGTTCCTTCTGTATTCCCCGTGTAATAGCCGGTAGTCGTAGTGTCGCGTGTGCTCGTAGCATTGATCTAGTGGAAAAGGCTTGCAGCCGCTTGAGTCAGGAAAACTTGCAAAATCGATATTAACGACGAAATAAAATAATCGACGTAAAAAAAGGAACAAATGTGGAAGCAGTTGGAGGTTGAGGGTTAAAGTCGTGTAACGCCCGGTAAGATGTAATAGCTGGTTGCCGTAGTGAGTATCGCAGCGTATAGTAAGTGTATTCGCAGCTTTGGACTAGCTAGGCGAGAAAACTCGCACACACTGTCCTGTTGTAGTACGTAGAGGTGTATGAGCTCAGATATATCGACAGGGTTGGCGGGAAGACCGGTGGATGATAAAGTAAAAAAGTTACTCGAGCTATTTTATGGGATCCCTTGACGGGGGGTCTCTCGCGATCCTCGGCTAGCAGGCGGTTGGCAGGGCGGTAGGATAGCTTGCAACCACCAACAACCCCCATCTCCCGGCGCATCCTCCTCCGTTTCGTTCTTGCTTCCTGTCCACCCCCCTCGCGCAGGCTTTTACCGTATCGAACGAGTGTCGTCGGGATAAGCCGGAGGTTGGCCTAGACTCGCAGCAGGTATCGTACCGAACGCTACCAGCCGATGGTGACTAAGAGGTGGAAAGAGAACGGAGGGAGGTTAGCTTAGCCGCAACGTTCTCGGGTTTACACCCCCGTCGTGAACTTCCCTGCGGATCTGGGATTAGCCATGGTAGGCGGCAAAGGTTCGTTCAGCAGTTAAACTGATTTTCTCGTAGCATCGAACGCGAAACGCGTCCACGCAGTGTCGCGCGACTTCCAACGCTTGTCTGGCTTCGGCGAATGCCTCGACGCTCGACCTGTTTCTCCTCTTACTTCGATTACATCGTCTCTCGCAAATCGATTTTCAAGCGTTTTTCAATCTATTGACGATACGGGACTAGGGAAAGGATCTACTGTTACAAATTATTATCGTATAAACGATATTCGACAAAATTGTTAAAGAGACGGTAACCATCTGTCGAACGAAGATGCTAACATCGCGAACGTATCAGCGAGTTTCGCTGTGTTTTTTATTTGCCGTTTCTCCCTCTTCGACCGAGGTGGAATTTATGGGGAACCGAAGTGCAATTCGATGTTCCCATCTAGTTCGAAGTGTCATCAGACATGGGCTCGCACATGCGAAATCGGTGTAATTGACGTATATATTCGAGGGGAAAAAAGGGCTTGTTTCGAACGGACGGAGGAAATGGTTCGCGGTTTTCTCGATCGCCGATGTTGCGTTCGTACCCGTCGTGGCCCGAATCTTTCGACAATTTTGAAAATAGCGGGAATTTATGGTCGTCTGTGCTCGCTAAATCCGCTCCACGGTAAATAAAATACGCGAAAACGTCGGTGTACTTTGAAAAGGAGTTGTTATAACGTAGCAGCTATTATATGCGAAGGCGTAAATGCATTACATCGCATATGCATGACCCTACTCCCCGTTTTATAAGCACGAAAGGGGAATAGTAGATATCGGGTATATGTACTTTTCTTCTTTCCGTTGTCGGCGAATGGTAACGTTGAAAAGTCAGAGATAATCTTTCCGATTATTCGTGTCCGATTTCGAAATTACGATTCCGCGAAATTAGGAAAACTGCACCGTGGGTGTCGCAAGAACTTACGCACACTCTTTGAGCAAACATTTCTTCAAAGACCGGACGGTTGTACGCAGTCGAGACTCGAAAAGTCTTTTGATCAACCATTTGTAATGTGCAAATATATAGGGAGATATAAACCTTTTACCATCTAGAGGTAGTTCCGCCTCTCTCTGTGTCATTTTCCTTTTGAATTGCTAAATTAGCGTGCGGCGTGTCGCGAGAGAGGTGCGCTAATCAAAAGATAATAGTATTGACGGAACAAATTTACAATCCACTTATGCAGTTCTCCCAGGTGGAAAATGCACAGTCCCGCTCTCGAAAATTACAACTAATCCACGAACAGAAATTCGTGTATACCCCTCGTGACAGTTTGATTTATTAAACGTAGGATATAACGCTTCGTTTGAATTATTTTAGTACTTCTCCTTCGCTGCGGAAGCTTTATAATGAGTGAAAAAGGTTAAAGAAAAGGAAGCAAACGGCGCAGGAAATATTTTGGTTGCACAATTCTCCGGCAAAATAAATTTATCCTAAATAATTAAATTTTGCGGATGTTGCTAAATATACGGCTGCATTCTGGCATTCTTGATACTCTGAATTTGCCGCGCGCACGCTGCACAATTTCCTTCCTCTATACCGTCAAAGATGAAACGCGACTTTCGTCTTTCAACGCGACTAACTGTACTTGCTAGTATATTATCGGGCGAATTTATATCGTCGGTCGAAACGGATGGCCCCCAAAGCGTGCGGAACATTCTTGAAATTTCGAATATTAAATTTATGATGGATCGCTGCCTTCTGCAAGGGTCTACTACCATTTTCCGAGGGTGAAACCGAGGGGAGTCGGTCCCGCGGGAGATGCGGCAAAGACGAAAGTTGGAAAATAAAGAGGCCGAAGTAACGTTGTCGCCGAGTAAGATTAACGTTACGTCGCTACGCCGCGTCTTTTTCTAAACGCGACTCCAAAGAGACGCGATCAATCCGTCGTTTCCGACTCCATTTGCCTATGGTAGCGTACAGCAGCTTGCTTCGTCAACTTTTATCCCGTTAGATACGGCCAACTGCGATGCGATTACCCAGCAATTTTCGTTTATTCATCTATTTACGGAATATAGCGTTCAGAGCGTAAATGATAACACGCGGAAGGAACAGACACGTCGTTGTGTATGGATAAGCAGAGACTAGTATGATACAGCGATTATGGTAGAATCGAGCAAGGACTGACTCCCACCAGAGTTGAAATTCAAAAGCTCTAAGAAGAAAATTGCGTAATCTGTAATTTGTAACTCGGTCAATTCGTCAACATCGCGATAAATAGTTGTTAAACGAGTATTTGGAGGGTATCGGTATTATTAAAAGATTGACTGGAGACTGTACGAACGCGAATCGAAAACCTTTCTCGTTCAGAGTCTCTGTTCGGAGTGGAAATAAAAATTCTCGTCAAGTTCGCCGATGCTCGATGTCACGTAACAAATTCGATTGTCGACGAACACGATGCTGTTTCAAAAGCCTCTGCCGAGTTCTCATCGCTATTCGTCCACGTGTCGATGGCTGCTTTACTTCGACTTGGCTTCATATCGCGTCCTACACTTTAAATCGGTCCATTAGCCGCACGTAGGATCACGCTGAGTTACTTATCGATTACTATTATAACGAGCCTCGAGAAGTATAGGCAAGAAAGGCGGCACACTCTCTCCACTTTACTCCACTCTCGTACCTGCATTTGTATGGACGGCGCGAGAGTGTCGCTGTTCCACATAGTAGCACCATAATTCGCAATAACTGCCGTAATAACCGTACCTCCTTACACAGTACCTGGAATAATATCGTGGTAATTCCCGCGATAAAAAGAAAAAAAAAACCCCACTATTTTCTCTCCCTTTTCGAGAGATGTTCGCGTGTCGATGTACGGAATCTCGCGTCGATTTTTCCAACATGTGTCAGTCGTACGAGATTTTGGCTGTCGGAAGGAACGGCAATTCAAAGTACGATAAAAGGGATTTCCATTTCTTTCGCCGATAATAAAACGATTCGAAGGACGAAAGAATGGTCGAAAAATAGTCGTCGATGATTGCGTGTTCTCACGCTTGCGATACGCCTATGCAGGTGTAACGAGCTATTCGAGATAACTAGCGAAGAGTGCACGACTTGCAAGTTGGAAGATATCGGCTACGTTTGCATAAAATGAGAATCTCGATCGTCTTACCAGCAGGTACTAGCTTTCGTTTCTTGCTTTCTCTCCCTTTCCGTCTCGGCTTTTCCACTCGAGACGTTGCAGGTGTAGCAACGAGGTCAACGCTTTCCTCGGCAATGGATTTTCGAAGCCCCGAGGCGGTCTTGGTGCGTGTCCCGGGTACATTTTCAATTTTACGTCACGTCTATTTTTCACGCTACTTTTCCTTCCTTCGTGCGACGCATCTTTTCTCTCTGGTCCTGTCTTTCGTCCTCGAGCTTGCCATCTCGCGTGCCAGGTCTCTCAAAAGTTGTCTACTGTCCTGTCACCGGTAACATTGCAACTGTTTCAAAAGTTTCGCTCTCAAGGCTAATACAAGATCACGTTACAGAAGAGTTTACCAAGACCGGTGGACGACCTTTCGCAACTTATACGTTCAGAGCGGTAAAACCAAGAAATAAAATCGACCATGTTTGCTGAGGGCGTGTATGAAACGCACGGACGATGCCTTGGAATTTCATAGTTGAGGTTTCCTAGCGAGCGCCGCTCCGTTGCTTCTTTTTTACTCGAGGAAACCCCCTCACTGCCCGACGGATCGATAAACGCGTACCCTTTCTCATTTTTAAGATTAATAAATCCATTTCCGGCACGCTTTTGTATCGTTCGTTGTAAAAGCCGAGGTGGATACTTTCTCAGAGGGAAGCGGAGTTGAAATTCCGATGAAAAGTTTGCCAGAGTTTCGATCCTTTACGCTGCCGGTGTACCTTTTTCCGTAGCTTTTGTTGCTCGAAAAAGCGGAACGGAATCGATCGTACGTATAATCCTTGGAAGAAAACCGAATGCAAAAGATTTTGGCTAGGGTTTGCATTAACCTAAGCCAGGCGTAGGAACTGATTTGCACCTGATGCACCTTGGCCGGGGCGAACCTCGCGCTTCTTGCTGCGCGCTATATTTTTACGATCGATCGTTCAAGATTGTTCAGCAGTTCTACGCATAGGTAGCGGCGAATATCCTCCACGAGATTTATAACCCGATCCTTTTTATAGTCTGTCCGCCCGTTCCACGAGAGGCAAGTGAATGTAATGACCCTACGGGCAAGATGTATGCGTCTGGAATTTCATTTCTTTTACTGTAATCTGGCTGTATTGTAACGTTGTAAAGCGGACGGTAGCGACTCAGACTTAAGGAAGAAACAACCAGTCAAACAGACGAGTAAATCTCTCAATCCGTTGAAGTAGCGAAGAAGATTTTATTTGAAATTTCATACTTTAAATAGACTTTTCCACGATTCAGATATCTCAAGAGGATTTTAGTCTTCAGCGAGCTTTCCCCTCTCTCTCTCTCTTTCTCTCTCTCTCTCTCTCTCGCTCCCTCTCTTTCTCTCTCGCTCTCGCTCGCTCGCTTGTTCCGCGTTAAGCTAATTGCGTAAAACGTAAAGCGACAAACTTCCGCTTCAATTAAACGTCACGTCTCACACGCTGGAAACGAATTTCACGTACGATAGAAGGGAAAAGGGAGCAAAGATTCTTCTTTCTTCGATCCTGTTATATTCGGTCTCAACCTGACGTTGATGTTGTAAAAGATTTTTCCTGTTTGCTCGGTGAAAAGCAGGCCAGGGAAAAATTGTAAGCCGTAAAGAATCGGCAGAGGGTTGCGCGTTGAATACTTTTAGCAAACCCTTGCCTAGCAGGGCACCGAGGTTGAATTACCCTTTCCTTCTCTGTTTTCCTTTTCTCTTATTTTTGAGTATCCCGTTACCTAACCAGAATAATATCGTGAAGATCTTCCTTTCTAGCGTTCCTATTCTCCGAGACTCTCCGCGCGATGCATCGATGTTTAATTTTAGTTTCCGAGCTTCTTTCGACTTTGCCGCACAGTGGCTCGTTCCACAAATATTTAAAAGGGACTCGACCGATTTAGAATTTCGGGAACGATCAAAAAATCTACTCGTTCGCCGTTGAACAGATGCAACGCGTTCGCCTTCTACATTCTGCAAGACTTTCGTATTCGTGAATTCTCGCGAAAGTTACCTGTAAAATCGGCTTATCCGCGAGTTCGCCGCAAAGAATCTTACCAGAAGGGAAAATTACGCTCCGACTTGCACGCGGTTGACCCTTACGGTCCGTTCCCTCTTTCCTTTCCGACTCCACTTTCGTTCGAGGAATCTTCGCGTTCTTATCTTAACAGCCCATCTACGTTGTCTCGGGTACGTTTTGCGCTTTTCTCCTTCCTTCTTGCCCCTTTGGATTCCGCCCTTCTCCCTTTCTCTCTCTCTCTCTCTCTCTCTCTCTCTCCATCTCTCTCTCGATCGCCAGGGCAAGTTTATCGTAGACTTAAACCGCGTTCTTCCCTTCCGACTACGAGCAACTGCAAATCGTGAGATGCTATTTCCACTTTGTCGACGATAAAAGAACTCCCCTTCGGTGTTTATCCCGCTATTTTCTCTATGTCTACCCCCGTCATTGATTAGATCCTCTTAATCGTCCTTCGAAGTTGTTATACGGTAACGTCTGTTCCACTAACAGTCGTTATCGTACTTCCACGAGAATCGTCGAATTTCTGTTTCAATTATCGAAATGGACTCGCTAAAGCGTTAATCACATTTCAAAACGTTTCGTACGACGCACGAAATATATTGACAAAACATTTTCCCTGATAATCGCTCAAATATCTTCGAGAGCCATTGTTCTTATCGCGTGTTCTTGTTGCAAATTCGTTAGATATACTTGATAAAGCAAAAGGTCTCGGTAGAAGATTGCTTTACCTACTAAATATCGTGAAAAGTACTAAATAATTTGCATATTTTATGTATTTATCCTGTTACTTAGGTACATTCTGTGCAATCTTATACTTTGAAATTTCCTATTAATTCGTAAAAAATCTTGAGCGATTAATTAGAGGTTCTCGTAATTGCCATGGCGAACGAACAGCTTGGACGCTGCGGAAGGTTGGATTCGTTTGCCACGCGGTCATATTCCTCCCCGTTTCGATTCGCACCGTCTCCGAACCAATCTTTCTCGCTTTTCCGAAGCCGCGTTTTCAGCCTCGGTTGTTGGGAGTTTCGCAAACTGGAAACTCGGCGAATTAAGTGCCAACTTCGCTCCACGGGGCGAGACTCGGGCCCAGCGTTTCCGTGTACGGCGGGGAACTAGGACGTCAACGGCAACGTTGACGACGACGAGTCACGTACTCGAACTAATTGCAGTTTTGTAAGGAAGAACGAAATTTCGTCGTACTCCGCGGAAAAGGCCGCCCTCGCGCCATATCCAAATCGAATTTCCTGTTTCCAAGATCACGAGCTTTGCCAAGAGGAAATTCGAACAAGTCGAAAAATTGGTCGCGAATCAGAAGTTTGGCGCTCGAATAGAACGTCACAGAGACGTGGGAACGTTCCTTCCGTTATTTGACATGCGGCGCATTGTCCAGGTCAGCTCGAAAATTCAACCGGATAAGGATGCCCACCCTATTTTCCTAACTAAATTTTCGGGAAACCGATCTTTCATGCTCGAGTACGTGTAACTCCTTTCTAGGGACGATCTCGTTGGCATCCCGGCGAAAACCATCGTAACTTTAATTACTTCGCTTAGCAGAAACGTTATCCAATTTGAAGATCAACTTCAGAAATTGCGGGAAAAAGTCTTTCAAGCCCTTCGACTTTTATGGAAAATCTGATTTGATCGGGACGAACCTTCCGTTCGCCCGAAATATCCGAATATCGTCTTGTTGACGCAGCTAGAAAAATCGATTTGTCGTCGGTGAAATTTGCGGTGCCCCGTACGCGAATAATTTCGCTAAACGACAGTAGCGATGGTACGCAAACCGTGTTAACGCGATTAGTTTGGAATCGGTTAATGGCTATCTCTTCTCTCTTCGTTTTACATCTTCGTGTCAAACGTACGGATAATTTTGTCAAAGATCGGGAATTATGGAATACTACAAATGATGAATGGCACGGCATAGAGTCGTTCCGTTGGAACGAATTCTTCTGAGCGGGGCTGTCAGAGGTTGTTCGTCGAGTACCGTCAGAATCGAACTCTTTAAGTCGTCGAAGAACAAAATCTTTGGCAGTCACTCGAGAGTTGCGTCGTTTCCTCCAACGAAGACGTAAAACTCTCTGGCTTAATTGGGAAAACGTGACGGTGGATAATGAGGAACCGGTCGATCGCCGGTAAACGGAGAGAAAGATTAGATCGTTGCCTCTTTTCGGAGCTTCTGCAAGTTGCTGGATAGTCGCAGTTCTATCGGAAAGGGGCGCGATTCTGTTTCTTTCAAAACGGCGATCGGTTTTTCATTATACGAAAGCAACGTTAGCCGTATAATTTCTTAATCGATCTTAGGATAGGTTGGAAAACACGAGGGCTGGCAGAGAAGCGGAAAGGGGTAGAAAGTGTAGCTTTTACGCGTTTCATCCCACATGGCGTGCGTTGTGAAACCCTCCGGCTATGATAAACGATCGGCCCGAATCCAGCCTCTCGCTTCTCTTCCCTCGTGGACCAATCTCGCGGAGGGATTCTCCTGATGGGGGACGCTCGCGAGGACGCTCAGGCGCAGATTAAAATATAGATTTTATTGTTTTCCGGATGTGTCGCACGCGCTCACCTACGATTTATACGGTCGTTACTCACGCGAGTCGTTCGCCCGAATCACATATGTATAATAATTCATCCTCGATGCGCGTTTTATGAGATTTTCTATTAGATGCGCCAGCCCGACATCGATAGCAAATTGCGCGCTGACGGTCGGTCCGTCGATTTGCTTCGTCTGCACGGTGTCGAACTAAAGCACGAGTTCCGAACACCAGTAATGACAGGAGGACCGTAAATTTTTAAAGATAACAGGTCGATAAAAACGACCACGTTCTCGATGGATGGCTACTTATTTAAATTATAGGAAAACCCGAGCGGATAGCGTCCGTTTCGTTATTCGCGCGTGTCCCTTCAAACAGCTTCTCTGTGATTCGAGCGCAATAAAGGCGATACTGGTTTCTCCGCTGATCCTATCAAGTACGCAAACGGTGTCGAGGAGAAATCGGAGCCTAGCCCCGCGTCCACTTGTGGTTGGCTAAACCCAATTAACAAGTTCCGCGAGAAGTAGGTTAGTTTGTATCGACTGGATCCCCAGTCTCGACGTTCTACCCCGGGAACATGCGTTCAACGTGAACGTGTGTTGTTGCACCGATTCTCACGGAATTACTGCTGCCCTACCTCTTATACGTCTCCGCTGATAAAACGGAACGAAACGTAATCGGAATGCGGGTCGAAAAGCGAGCGCCTGTTGCAACTCTGCGGTCGACCATATTAAAAAAAAAATAAAATAAAATAAATAAAAAAAAAAAAAAAAATGGGTGGAGAAGATTCGAAAATCGATTCGCATCGAGATAAAATGATTGAATTTCGAGTCTGGTGGCTTCGAGTTTCGTCGTGTGGAATCGTGCGAACTATTGTGACGGTTCGTATCAGCAACCGACGGCTTAGTATGCAGGCTAACGCAAGGCCGGCAAAAGTTTCTGCTCGGCACGCTAGCAAACCACCACGTACGGAGGATCGCGTGCCGAAGGTTACACCGACCACGCGCTCTCCGAACAACCACCTCGCTTTTCTTTCCTCGATGCTTCTACACCCTCGTTTCGTCTGTTCACTGGCTCGTTGGTTTTCTCGATCCCCCACCGTACAACGCCATATCCTTTCTTTCTTTTCTTCTTACCTACTTTCATTCTTCCTTCCCTCTTTTCTCTCCACTTTCTACGGTCGTTTTACCAGTTTAACCGTCGTTTCCTTCTTCCATCGGCTGGCTCCGGTGCGGGCAATTCAACCGACGCTTTATGAGAAAACGTTGAAGAGCTTCTTCGCTACGGGACGTGCCTCGTGGCTATTATTACAACAGAAACCGCAGTAACCGTGGCCTCAGACGCGATTAGAAAGGTTGGGAGATCGCTTAAAAGCAACGCGAGGAATTACGCCAATTTATGCGTTCTTCGTAGCGTGTGTCAAGGAAAAAGTGGAACGAGAATGGATTCAATTGCCGATACTTGTTTACCGGCCATTACTTGCCCCGGCAATCTACCAAAGACGTCCTTTATACGTTTCGGACTCGCTTTGTTCTTTATTTCCCCCCTAGTCGCATCGATATTCGCTTTCTAATCTCGTTTCGACTTCTCTCGGCGAAATTCTGATGTTCTCCGTCGTCGATCGACGCGGCCAAACCGAACCAGCCACTCTATGCAAGACAAAAAGGTAGAAAGACGCACCATCTGTTTGAACAACAAAGTGGATTAGTTACTCGACGGGAAAGTCGAAACGATCGCGATGCTATTTCCGCCGATGAAGTTGGAAAAAGTTTTTGGTTGTTCGGAGCAAAGGTCCGACAGAGCGCTGTAACGAGGATCGAGAAACGACGAACGGATCGGTCTTCCTGACAATTACCTTAAGAGGATTACGCGCGTATTACCGTGGTCGAGCGTGTACACGCGTGCATTTGAGCGAACTGACGTACATACGTCGTACGCGCAACGTAATTCGTAACGCGGAGGAAGCACGGGAACGGCGAGGTGGCTTTTCGTTCGTTCCGAATTCTGTCACTTTTAAGCGGATTTTCATGTTCAGCCCGCTTCCCGTCCACGCTCACTCCCTTCTTTCTCTTATTCGATTCGTTCGACGTTTCACAGCAACGTTCGCACAGACGAGAAAAGGAAAACGCGCCTTTTGCCCGTTGCGAAATATTATTTCTTGTCGCTGTATTTTCTGTCTTCGCTCGCTTTGCCACAGCGAAAATTATTAACCTCCGCTGCGAAACTTGTGCCAGAATCCAAACGGACCGGCATTGTCCGTAGCCCAAAGTGGTGTACGGAACGGTAGAGGGTACGTTCCAGATCTAGTCGGTGAACCAACAACGACCTCGAAAACCCAACAACTCTCTTAACCACCGGCGGAGCTGTTATTAATTATTGTCTACTTTAGGGGATTGGAGTCTGCCTCGGTTTCCCCGCGGCGTCTGATAAATGTCAGAACAGACGGATACGGCTTCTCAGTTTCTCGTTCGCTCAAAGAGTGTTTGCAGCAGCCCTCCCTTATCGACCGACCGACCAACGATTCGATCGAATCGTCGAAGAACGATCGCATCGACGAAACCTTTTCAGTTTCTGCTTTTCCGCTTTTCGTCCCCACTTTCTCACCGCTTATCGACCAACCCGCTCAACGAATTTCCGCGGTGCCAGCTAATGAAACGAGCGCCGGTAATGTTTCCCTATATTCTTTCTGCTCGGTACAACGCGCCGAATCGAGAGAAATTCGTGAAAATGATTATTACTCCAAAATGGCGCGATTGCACGGAAAACGAGGCGTATGGTTTAAGTAAACGGAGAGAGAACAAGAAGTTACTGGCTTCTCCGGCACTTGCAACGATTACGACCGCGAATCGCCAATTTTTGCTCGTCGAGAGAAACGCAAGTTACGAAGTACTTAAAAATCCTGTACCATCGCTGTGTGTTTAAAGCGTTCAATAACGCCGCCCTTTCCATAACCGTGCACCAATCGGAACATATAGACGTTCGATGCGTCGTCTTCCAAGCTAGACGGGCATGAGCAGCCTCTAGAGCTGCCTGTAGGCTCGCAGAACGTCGTTGGCAGAGAATCGAGACGAGAGCACGAGAATGCGGCTGGGATATCGTCGTTGTTGCCAGTAACGTTTGTAAACTAGCTTTTGATAGCGCTAGGAAATAGCCGCGCGGAGCGGTTGAAAGTTTCGCACGCGGTTCCCTTCCCCCTTCTTTTTCGTTTCCTGCTTTTTCTTTTCCACCGCGTTCTTTATCTTCGTTATCTTGGCGCACGAATTCAGCGAAATTTACCCTTGAGCCTGACCAACGAGAAAATAACCGACGCTCCATAAGTCTGTTCCGAAATATCCAACGCTAGCCGCGTTTGTTATTTCATCTTTATCCCTCGTCTTCTACTTGCCAGAACGCAATCGCGTATTTTTTCTTTTTTTCCTTTTTGCCTTTTCTTCGTTAACAGCGTCGCTGTTTCTTTGTTTTCGACCGAGTCGCGGGATAAAAGTTTGCTCGTTCGTGTCCGTGATTTCACCATTTTTCTGGTCCTACGAGAATCCCAGAAACGATGGAACTTTGCCGAAAGTTCTTGGCAAGGGAGCAGACGGTACCTCTAATAAAAATAAGATCGATGTCGATGCGTGCTAGTCGAGTATCCTTGGACAGCTGAGTATTTCTCTTGCATTTTTCTCGTCGAAAATGCGCGCCGATCTCTCCTTCACGGACTGATCGAGGCGAATTCTTCCTCGAGGAGAGAAAGCGTACGCGGTCGAGCCAACAGATAGCATTAAAACTTGTACGTCGTGCGCTGCCGAATAACTGGAAAATATCCCAAAATCTAACAGGCTTTCCGCGTATGTAAAGCCATACCTATCTCTCGACGTTCTCGATCTGGCCTGGCCCTCTGTTGTTAACCTCTGTTCTCGTCTTCCTCTTCCCCTTCCTCTTTCTCTTACTCTTGCTCTTACTCTTGTCGTTCTTTCTCAGCTTATGTCCCCAGTCAGATGAACTACGCGCAGCACGCTCGCCCCTTTCTCCGTGTCCAACAAAACGAGCAAGAGGCGACCGCGCACATGCTATTTGGCGGACATCCAATCGGATAAAGCCACGGTTACCGTACGCGCGCTAGCGTTGAACGACCATCTGTGTCGTGTCCGCGCGCGTGAAGCGCTTATTAACGTCACGAGAGTCGCGTGACATCGTTGCAAACTCGAAGTCTCCAGGAGCAGACCCTTCCAGATGCTTCGAGATCCTTTCCTAGGGTCTAACCGTTGGTCTAACGATTACGCTCTAATCATCTAAAACGTTGACGAATCTCTTTGCGAACGATTCACGATCAATCGACTGCAGTTTGTAAAAACGGAGCCGCATTCGCTGGTCTATCTCGGTTATTTCGTCGAATGGCTGGTTGAGTGGAAACGCGCCTAGCTCCGTGGTAGAGAACTTGTTTGCCGAAATCCGACTACGTGAGATTCGCTGCGACGTCGAAGTCGCAAGAGTCTTGCGCTCTGTTTGCAAAGGCAAAGGTTGATGCGCAAGAGTGGTTGGAATTTACTGGAGGTTCCAGGGCGAGGGGACGTTGCCGTTCCTTAACCACGGCTGACACTCGAGAATGCCTTGAAATACTAGTCTTCTTGTTTCTTGTCACTTGCTCTCTCTCTCTCTCTCTCTCTCTCTCTCTCTCCCTCTCTCTCTCTCCTTGTTTCTCGTTCCATTCCCCCATCCTCTGTCGCTTATCGCTGCTCGTACGCCTTGAGTGAGAGACCACGTACTACATGGTATCATATAGTTTTTATCGATGTAGCAATTTGGGAGCAGCGAGGTTCGATTTCGAGGAATAGGAACGGCGGTTCTCGATTGTACGTCAGACGGTTAGCTAGCTGTTCCGCGAAATCTTAACAGGGCGGACGACTGGCGTAAGAAGCTATTTCGAGTCTGAACGAAACTCCAGACGAATGCTACGGAAGAGAAAAAGGAGAGCGTTTTGCTGACAGATACGCTAATATCCGGTTGCTTTATTCGGCTGCTAGTCTCCATCGTTAGAGGTACACGGAGCGGATGGGGTGAGAGACGCGAGATTGAGTCGAAGCAACTTATTCGGTTATGTGTAATAGAGCTCCGCTGCTTCTTCCTTTCATGGAAACGTATTCGCAGGATGGTTATGTCGAAATGGCAACGTATGCATCGAAAGAAAAGGAACGGGCGAGAGGGGTAGACGGAGTGGGAGGTACATCCTATAGATTCAAAGGACGCAACGAAGGGAGTGATGAGCGAGCGAGCTCTGAAATGACTTTCCGTCGTTTCCCTTTATCCTCGTCTTCTTCATCGACGCGTTTCTCGATCGAGCCGTGGCCGTAAATTTCCTCGTAAATACACGCATTATGGTGATCCTCCGTAGGCAGGGAAGGATGAAGAGGATAACAGAAACAGAGCCACTCCGTCATCTTCGCGCTGGCATCTCGCAGAGAAACGTACTTACTCGTTGATAGGGAAGCGGGATAGAGGACGAGAGAAACGTTTGGTTTAGTACTAAGCACCAAGACCGGGACGAGCTCTCTGTATCGCTCTTCTTCCGCAGACCGACAGATTGCTTTTTCGCTACGAAACTTGCAAGCAGTTCCAACTATTCTTCCCCGAAGTAACTCCGGGATAATCTGGAAACCGCGACGTGGTCTTGGAAACTCGTATAATCGGATAAAAACGAAAACCCGAATTAATCCGGTAGCTTCGGGGAGGTAGCCGTACATCTACCTGCTGCACGACCGGTTCGTGGCCGAGTTCAACTTGCGAGCGGAAGTGGCGTCACATATCCGGCTTCCACGAACTAAGTTCGTCTTCCATCTAGTCTGTGTCTCGTATACTCGACGCCCATCGTCCCTCTTCGACCCATCCTACCACCCGCGTCGATGTGTGCGCGGTACTTTAACCCTTATCCGTCTATCCAGCTTCGTCGCGTACTACAGTGAAATCTCACGGACGCAATTATCAACCGCGGAAACGACCGGCTCGGAGAACCGGTAGGGTAATCGAGATTCCTTCCTTCTCGGGGTGTTCGATACGCTCGACTCGACCGATCGACCACCTCGCAACTTGACGAATAACCGCGAGGCTGTGTTTCTTCCATCGTGATTTTAAAGCGTATATCGAGCATCGTTTGTACGATCTCTCCTCGTCTCGTTGAATTTCGCTCGATCAGAAGACGAGGCAGAATTAGCGCAGCGAACCTGTCCTGTTAAATTCACGCAACGAATTGCACGATCGATTTTTGTTAGACCGTCCACGCTTAAATTCTGACTCGTCACATCGACGCCCCCTTCCATCCACGAAGCTCGACACGACGTCACCGGAGCTTGAATTTCGATAATTGGTCGCAGACGAAAGCTGCGGGCTTTCGTTCGCCGATTGTCTTCCGTTGTTCTCGTTCGCTAGCACGGAAGGGGACGCGGAGCCATCGAGTTGAGTCACCTTTGGCGACGCCGCCGAGTCGGTCCATCCATGTCGGGGTGTGCCAAGATCCGAACGAACAACGACATTTTTGCCAAGTTCGCCGATAATTCGAATCGGGACATTATCGCCTAAACGCCCTATAGAGTTCGACTTTGAACACGTCCGTTCTAACATCGACTGGACAATTCACGAGCCTCGGGGGTATCTCGGGCTTATATGGTGGCCATTAACGCGAAATCAATGCTTACTTCCGTACGAGTGGACGAATCCAAAGGTAGAGTTAAAAGCACGGTGCAGACGACCAAACAGAGAGTCCCGTCCAATAAACGCTGCCGGCGGGATAACGAACAATAGGCCTGCTGGCGGTGAAACTGCAGATTGCTTCGACGATGCGAACTCTGGCCAAACCGCATTGCAATAATGCAACGCGTTTCACCGTAACAATTATATGCCTACTGATTTCGCATGTAGAATCTGCCGCCACACGCATAAATGTACCGTCGAAAATTGCCGGACCGTTTCGTAACGTAATTAGCACGCGTTGTGTCGCGTCGTTTCCCTTCTAGTCGGCAATTCGGAACGAAAGCAAAAATTGTAGACCGAGTGGGCCGGTCGGTCGGCTGCGAGATACAGAGATTCGTAGACGAGTCGAATAGGAGGTGATTAGCCACGACCTGGTGATGCGGTTTCGAAACGAGACAGGCGTACAACTAAACGACCCTGCTAAACGGTGAACGCGTGTACGCGTTTACTCGCCACCGAAGAGAAAGCCAACTGCTTTTGTGGCGTAGAATATTAGTCCATTAATGCCGGGCATTGTGTTGGCCGACCGAGTTGCGGCCGACAATACGTCAACGCTTTGACCCCGCTACAATACGGCAATAATCGAGCTTCCTCCTGCTCTCCGTCTTTGCGAGCACTCCGAACCCTGGCTACATAGACGAATACACGCACGCACGCGTGCGGACGGAGAACGAGAGAAGCCATGATAGACGAACTGAACCGCAAACACGGTTCGATGCGACTCCGAGCTCCGCTCGATAGCTTTCTCCGGTTTGTAGCACTTGCGACTAAACTTATCCCTGTTGGTCTTGGCCGTCTTCGGTCGTCTTCCTCGTATCCCTCGTCTTCGCCGTCATACAACGAGCAAGCCGGATCGGTGTGGCGCGGCATGGCATAGCGTGGCGTGACGCGCGATCCTGCCCGTTCCACCGACTGCTACAGTCGTTTCTCTATACTGCTGGAAATATCTTGTCCGCGTTCTTGGCCTAGCTTAAACTCCGATTATGCATTGCGGACAGTATCTCCACCGCCTAATTTGCATTCGCCAGTCATTCGTGGTTTGCTTAGCATCGTCGCTGTTACGACCGGGTTTCAGCCGAGTGGCAAGAAGAAGCACGTACAAGAGCAATGTCGCGAGAAGACTTGCGAAGGGAATGAACGGTGAGAAGAACGATAAGGGGAAAGAAAAACAACAGGCGAATTACGTTTTGTCTAAGACGGTTATTTTCTTCCCTTCGAGATTCAAGAACCTGCACTTTTGCTTCACGCGAGCAACGCTCGTTTTGTCCGCCTAATGTTTCAGTCTCGAATTAATTCCTTCTCGTACTTATTTTTCTTCGAGAACACCCTGGTGAATCGTCGTAAGAGGCGAGAGAACAAGGCGCAGAGGGTAGAACAGATTGGCAACGGCGGCGAAGAAGGTGGTAGTCGATGGTAAGATCGTTGGTAGCGGCAATGGTGGCAGTGACGAGGACGACGGTGGAAGGGAAGACGAGGGTGCGAGGAATCAAGAGAACCACCCTCATAAATATTCACGATGAAATCTACCCCTCGATAATAACGGGCCCCGAAATATACGCGCGAACCACGGTATCTGATAGGAGAACTGTAGTGGCTGTCGAATCGGCGCCCAAAACCTGCAAGGTATATTAGGTACCAACTGGAGGAGCTTTTCGTGCCTCGCATCGTCTGTCAGTTTTTCAGTTTCCTGCAATTACCAGAATCCACCCAGAAATATATTCGGTTTGTCCTCTGATCGGAGGCGTGACCATTCGAAACAATACAATGCCTGCTAAACGAATTAGGATTACACGCAGAAATTTTATACACCAAGTACCCTGTATACATATTTCCATATCTCGTCGATCGAGCGAGCGGAGTATAGTTTCCACTTGTCCTAAACTGTCCGAGAATATTTACGTTTCACCTGCTTATCGATGGTTGGCTCTTGCATCGTTCCGATCGGATTCGTTCCTTTGTTTCGTCTCTTCCTTTTCTGACAAACTGCGTCTCTCGTACGTTTGGCAGCGACTAGAATGGAAAATTCCCGGCGTATCCAGCCGGGAAATCGGCTGGGTTTCGTCAAAGTTAAGTCTATTGGAGAAAATCGAAGTTCCACTTATAAAAAAGGGGAAAAAACTTAAGAACAGAGAGGACGGCCGAAGAAGCCTCGATTCTAGGGGGTTCGCTTTCCTGCTGTCGCCTTTGTGCTCGTCATCCTGATTCGATTCCTTCCTTCTTCTCGTAGGAAACGGACTGCGGATAAAAATCGCCTTTGAAGGGATATATCGGAGAAAACGTTACCGCTGCTCTGGCTACGCTGACGTACAGCCGATCCCTCACGGTACTCGAACGTATATCCGAGGTTACGTTTTAAGATGAAATTCTTCTAGGCAGACCCTGTAGCTCAAAAACAACGACGGCTCTCTCTGGTAGCTCGGTGTAATAGAGGGAGAAGAAGAGGGACGATAAACACGCGCGCAAGTACAGGTCGAAAATTCGATTTTAACTGCCAAACGATCGAAGTGACGAGGCAACGAGCTATCGTTTTAACCCATTCTCTGCCAGGCAAATTATCCCGCCGTGGGCGCCGAGATTTTGTTTTCAAGGAAACGTGGAATTTCGCAAAATCCAATAATATTTAGTCGCGGATATAGTACTAGAGTGACGTTTACGGTAATTTGAGAATGAGAACCGCTTGAAAGATCGTGTGATGTTATCTGTCTCTGCTCTAATTCCGTTTGTTATCCCTTCTTAAACGGACAACATTGAAAACTGTTTGACAATGATTTTCCGACTGAAATAATTTTCTGTTACTCAATTCATCGCTCACTTATCCCTTTATATCTTTAAGGATTCTTCGTTAGAACGTTATCTACCTATGAAAATCATTTAAATACAGAAATAGATACGCAGAAGTCGGTAGTTTCTATCTAGCTCTAAAAGTTTGACTTTTCGTACCATTTCTTCTTCTGGCTAGTAGTTTCGAAACACACAGTTCTAAAACATCGTCAGCTTTATCGGCGTGTCGCCCGTGTTTGGGAGTAATCGTTTAACCAGGATCCGAAGAATTCTTTGCTGGAAAGCTGGAAAAGCTTCCCCTGCGCGATATCGCGACCCTCTCTTCCTTTTTCCGTGTTTCGATACGGACTGGCATTTTTCCACCCACGCGATCACCACGTCCATCCCAAGATTCAACCTCGTTCGCTCCACTTCCGTCTGGTCACCGCGTCCAAATGAGATTTTCCACTTTTCGAGCAGCTCTGCTACGAGCGCCGTCTCTTCGACAGACCCCCAAGAAATCTCGACCTTCTTGCCTCGAAAATGACTCCGAAAACCGTTCGATATTCTATAAATTTTTACGGACTTTCGCTGCGATCCCATTCGGATACTAGGAAGAGACCTTTTACCTTACGTAAAACTCGCATTCGTTACCGGAAATTGATCGCGGGGGTTACGCTATCATCTAGGAGCGGCAAAAATAAGAAAACGATATATGGGAGAAATGATTAAATATGGTAAATTTCTACGATATTTGATCAAATATCATGATAATGAATGACGGTGAACACTGTTCGATCGTACAATTTGCCGCTATTATTTGTAAAATAATAACTATTCGATCGATTGCCTTTTTAAAATTCCTCGTGTTCAATTTTTCCTGTATCAAAAACTAATTTGCGAGTGTGGCTGTTGCCGTTCGGTAAGAGCCTGATTGAAGATAAAAAGTTTTTCGATGTAAAATTCCTTATCTACGAAGCGGAGAATATAAATTAGTCTAGTTAGAATATGGTCTATACGATTTACCATGCACGGGGCCCCTCCTTTTTGCCAAAGTCCTGCGAGATAAAGAGGAAAAAGTCTTTTTTTTTTTTAATTCCTCGTACAAGAGTTTGGTAAAAATTGGTAGAAAAATTTCAATTCCTTCGATGTTGTTGTTACGACCGTGTACACGTAAAATTGTTGTATCTAAGGATGCGGCAGCACAGGAGCAGGCAGGAATATTTCACTTTAATTTTACCTTCCACATTTGCTAAAAATTACGATAACGCGCGGTATTTCCCAGAGATTAGGCTCGCCGCTCTTGATTCCTCGCGGATACGCTGTTGGGATTTTCCGTTACGCAACTTGCACAAATATTTTTTAACGGTTGCGCAAATAACGAAGGAAGAAAATGGGTGAATCTGCGCACGTGATGGCGGAAGAGTTTGCGAGATGCGGAAAGAAAAAAAAAAGTACTATAGCCAGCGTAGTACAAAGATAGCGAAGGTAAAAAGGAACAGAACTGCGAGCGAAGTTGAATGAAAATGAACGAGATGTGCGCGATAAGCGAAAGCCGCCTACAACGGACCGGATGATTATATAGAAAATGTTCCGAGGTTCGAGGCGTTTCAGCCTAGGGGCTTTCGTCATTCCGTTTGTTTCACCTCGATGTATGCTGCGACTCTCTCTCTCTCTCTCTCTCTCTCTCTCTCTCTCTTCTCTATCTATCTATCTATCTATCTATCTATCTATCTATCTATCTATCTATCTATCTATCTCTCACTGGCTCTCCTGTCTCTAGATTTTTCTGTGCCGAGGAGTTTTGTCCTTAAACCAGACTCGGTGCCGAAGTTTCGCAACTTTGTCGGCTGTTCTTTCCTTTCCTTTTTTTTTCCTCCGAGCAACTTGTTCCATCCTGGAGATGTTTTTCTAACGACGACTCATCGACGATTCCAGCTTCGCAAACTGTCGTCGACAAAAACGAAAACGCGTAGCAAACGACAAAGCGTGCGAATCTGTTCGCGCACCGCGCGCAGGCTAAGTTACTTTACCGAACTTTTAGATTTACACGACTTTGTCGAAGTTTCAAACCTGTCCTGGAACTCGACGAATATCTCGAACGCGTCGGAGAAAGAAAGAAAAGAAGAACGAAAAAAGAGAACCGACTGAAATTTCTCAATCGAGAGGATATTTTGAAAGTTGGAAAACCCTTGAGGGAATATCATCGTCGTCGAGTGGCGTACATCGTAACGCGGAGTCTCGCGACGTTTTCTCGCGACAGAAGATCGAGCCGAGACTCGCGTGATTTCCATTTAATTTGAACCCGGTCGGAAAAACGGGTCGGTTCCAGCGAAACGAGAAGAGAATGACTGTCGCAACGAGCAGCCACGAGTTATCTCGAAACCGGAGTTACCTCGGCAATCCACGTATACACGGTAATTCGAACGAAAAACGTTGCTTCTCGTCTCGTCCCGTCTCGTCTCGTTCCACGTTCTGTTCCCGCCACCGGGGGAATCGACAAAACGTGAAACAGACGCCGAGTACGACGCGGGATTCGTTTTCTTGTCGTCACACGTTTGCCAACTTGGTCGTATTACTGGTTGCCGATGAAACCGCCGACTGTCGCCATAAATACTGCCAGTATGCATAGTTATCGGTCCTCCGTTTGTTCTCCAGATCAGTATCCAGCAGCCAGTAATTTAAACCAACTTTTTAACGCTTCGCTAAACGCTAGCTTCGCTGACAAAAACTGTTCGTCGATGTAAAAACGAAATTGAAAGGGAACAAGGATTTTGTTGAAATCTCGAGAATGATTTGCACGTCAAGTTGGTTCTGCAGAAATATCACTTTTTTAACTTTCATTGTGTCGCACATATCGTATGAGATAAATGGGAAAATGTCCTTGTTCGTTCAGATTGTACTTCGTACCATTACGTTAAAAGATTTGAAGGCGAAACTTGGCAATGCTTGTGAAAATAACGAGGACGTCATATGTATAACGTGATAATGCGCACGGGGCATGCTGGGAAGGATTTAAACTGTAACGAAGGCAAAAGAGGAAAGCACGAATTATTAACACGTACGCTGCGGCTCGAAGGTATCCTGATGGTTTCGACCATCTTTGACAAAAATTTAATTACGGAATGACAAGCAAAATTACATGTTGATAGATAGCAACTACATTCTGCGTTATTATATCATTGTTACGACGCGATGAAATTGATTTCAAAGAGATTGGTAGATATACATTAAAATATGTGCGTTTGTGAGAAAGAAATAAGGCAAAAGGCAATTGGGAGGAGTTCTTTATCCTCGGACTGTCTGATTCCTCTCGATTTTACTGAAACAATGAAAAATATGAAAAGTTTCGAATGGCTCTAATTCAGCTATCTTTATCCTTATCTTCGTGCAACCGTAAGCACCATCTGCGACGAAAACTTCGAATACCTGATCGACTCGACTGAGGAACTGAAATGAAAAACGGAATATAACTCGCAGAGTCGAAAGTTACGTGTCGCTTGTTTCGTCAATTCTCTCTCTCTCTCTCTCTCTCTCTCTCTCTCTCTCTCTCTCTCTCTCCTTAAAAAAAAGAGAAGAGCGCATTTTACATCGAAACGAAAGAAACTGGATACCGAGTAGAAACAATGCCATGAACACGTAGAGCGCGTATGAAATATATTTTTTAACGTATTCGTTAGCGAGAACGTACTCTAGTGCAGCGGCTAACGATTTCAAGGCGTAACGCTGCAATGGCTGGTTCAATGTAAAAAAGCGAATAACTGGAATTCGTGGCAGGGGAAACGGCACCGGTGTTTCAGAGACGCATCGTACGGGAACTTGAAATCGTTTGGTTGCGGTTAAAGGAACTATGGCGAATAAAAAAAAGAACAGGTCCGAAAAGTTCGATTCGCGTTTGCTCGCACGTCAGGATCCTTTGAAACGAGACGCCGGCTTGATTACTACAGTATGACGCGCCCTAGCTTCTTGCAGCTTTGGTCCAATTTTATTCTCGAGTTTCGAACTTTGGATAAACAGTTTACCAGATTGCTTGGTCTACGTTCTCCGAGGCGCAACGACGTTGAGTCAATACGATGTCAAATAATACGAAAGCAAGACCAAAGTTCGAGTACACTCTGGTGCGCGTGCTACGTCGAGATATCAGTTTACCGAGTGCCGAGTCTTCGAATGGTTCGGTGTAGTCGCAATATCGAGAAGAGAGTTAATGGCCACGACGTCGAATAACAAAGTGTCCGAGGGCTCTGATGGAAGGGAGAAAAGAGAATTTCAGCGGACGCGTAGCCTGGAATAATCCGAGACCTGCGTGTGTCCGTTCTCTTTACATTTTTATCTTTCTTCTGTTTGCGTTTGATTTCAAGGTACGTGCGCGAAGGTCTAAGGCACTCGGCGTTTGGAAAGGAGAGCAGCAGTCTGCTTAGTGGCGCGCTTCTCATTGGCCCGCGGAACTTTATCGTGCCGTAAGACGAAATTGCTTGTCGACGAACGTTATAAAATTGCGATGGGTTTCCCCTTCGGAATGTGACAGAAAGTTGCGAAGAAAAATCGGCGTCGCGCGTTTGCAGATCGTCCGACGATCGTTGGAACGTGCAACGGCGTGGCGAGCTTTATCGTCGTAATTAGAATCGTGGCCGCAGCCGAGATCCGATTAAACCGTTGGCAGAAAGAATACGGCGGATAAATTCAGTTTTTTCGATTTATCATCGGCCGGGCAATTCGTTCTCGGGCACGTTACCTTCGCGGAGCCGTTCGAAACGTTTGATCGGTCCGCGACACCTCTCTTCCCATTCCAGATATCGCGTTTAGGTGTCCGTCCCGAATGAATGGCGCGTGTATGTTTCCTCACGGAGATAGGTTCGTTGCTCAAGGGATGTTTCACACGAATAGGGGTACGAGAGCGCGGGGACCGATGTTCATTTCATGGGCCGTCAGGTCGTATCAGTCCAATGGCGCAGGGTGTGATTTTTCCCAGGGAATTTCGGTCTGTTTAATAGAGATCCTATATCCGATACAGCTCGGTAGTTTCGTTGCTTCACCTCCGTCTCCTTCTTTTAGTTTCGTCGTTGCCATGCTCGTTTGCCCTTTGAATTTTCTCTCTCTTGCTCCTCCTCTTGTCCCTTCCCTTTTCCCTTTTTCCTCTAAATATCCGTACACACGCATACACGCACACGATCTTCTCTCGCTCTTTCTCTTATCCACTGTTCACGAGGTGAAGGGAGAAGTAGGAGGAAGAGCTAGGGAGGGGGTGGGGATGGCAGCAGAGAGAACAGAATTGTTTTTCGACTTGATTGGCTTCGACGCTAATAGATATTGCGTATCGTCTATCACGATCCGGCACCGGCATCGTAAAGCTTCCGCAATACACGCGCAGCGAGAAACTTAGCCGGTTAAGGTACGATGATTCTTAGAAAACGATCGATCGGATTCGTTTCAGTTGGGAGAAAAATTCGCTTCCATCGACCTCGCTGAAAATTTCAATGGTCGAAAAACAGTGGCCTCTTGACTCTGCTGGTAGCTTTGCCGGATCTCGAGATCTTTTTCAGACGCGGAGCCCGCTTTCCAAGACTGGCCCCGCCTCGACTCTAGACGTTAAGACGAAGGAGGAGTTTCCTACCATTCGGATAATCTAGGTTCCTTGTTCGCCGTTGCTTGCAGAGAACGGACCGGTTCGTGAAAATCATGGAGCTGTAACGTTCGAAAAAAGAGCTGGCTTTCCCGGAGAAACGTCTCCTCCATCGTGGCGCATCGATTCGCGGCGGTATCTTTAGCGGGACTCGATCCGTGACGAGTCGAACGATCGATCGTCGACTCGAGGTAGACCCATGGTGTCCGATGAACTTGTGACGCTTGACCCGGCTGACCGAACCCTCGTCCCTCCGGGATTGCATCTCAATTATTTCGTGTTCAGCGTTTTGCGGATATTCGAGGCTATTATGGCGAAACGCCTGATACAGAGCTATTGTTTTCATAACGGACCCGTGATATCGCCATAATTAACTGGTTCGTCGTTGATCGAATAACAAGTATCCGTAGATCGGGTACGCTCGATGTCGCTATTTAACTATTTTGCACGATGATCGTCCCTTCCAACTATCGCCTACCGCGCCCGAAAACGTTTCCCGAAGATGCGCGAGGAAACGAACTACCAAGTGAATGATTTTCGCGCCAGGCTGTCAACTCGGAGGAGAAAAATTCGAGGACGTGCAATAAAGTTGCCGTTCCGATTCTTCCTCGTTATAAACTCTTACCCAAGTACGAACGAATGATGCAGATGGATGCGGAGCCGGAAACGGAGGGTAGAAACGACGTTGAAGAAGTTGTCGTTACGTGGAAGCACCCTTAGCGGAGATCGAACGCCGGTCGCTGCGATGGTTACAGCACGAAATTCAAAGCGGATCCGTGCGATCGTGGGTGCCAGTTCGTTCCATCGAATATTAAAACTTCTTAAATCTTAGGTAGTAATAAACGAAGGGGAAGAAGAATCGTCGACACCTGCGAGATTCTGTGCCATTGCACACCGCGTCTTTCCAATTCCATTTCGTGCCCGCGACACCCTTCTCCACTCTCTATGTTCGTTTCTGTTCAATATCGTGTTCCACACCACGAGCCTCTCGTACCTATCCGCCCTCCACGACGGGGGCAGTCCGGATCGCGTACTTTACTCGTATTGCGCGATCAAATTTAGAAGCCGTTTTCACAGCAATCACGAGTTTCATTCGTGGAAACGGCGTGTGGTTCGGCTGCGTGCTATTTCTTACCGTGACGTTCGCTATTTAAGTGGAATGCACGCAGTTTTTTCGTAGCCGCTTTCCAGAGCTTCGTTTCACGGAAGAACGCCCGGCGACGTTTCGTGCCTCGATTTAAGACGCGATCGATAACATTCATTACCCTGCGAACTTGAATACGAGCGTCGATATAATTGTTCCGTAATTGTCACGAAATTACCGATTGAAATTTATTGGATCGTTCTTAATTCTTCCGCGACTATTAAATATTTATTGCCTCTGGAGAATTAGAAGCGCGTATTTCTTCTTCTTTCTTCTTTCTTCTTTCTTCTTTCTTCTTTCTTCTTTCTTGTATCACGTGTCAAAAAATGCAAAAGATACCGCTTAATTGCAGGTTTCTAATTATATTCGTGAAGGTATAAATTGGCATAACAATCGGCGGTCCAACGCGATAAAACGCGATGTAAGAAATACGGAGCTGTTGGCGACAGAAAATCGCGCATTTCAAGTTTTCGAAAATGACGAATTTTCTGAGAAGGAAAGTCAGCGGAATGAAAATAAACGAACGCGTAAAAATGAGGAAACGAGTCGTAAAACGGTTTATACGCAACGGAGGGTTGTACACTTGCGCGGACTTCTTGCTCGCGCTTTAATACCAACATCTACGCTACGTAGAAATGCGGAAATATTAGCGTGCGGCATTTTTGTCCGATAGATGCGCAATGGGATTATACACGGAACAATACGGTAGTAGGATGTTTCGAATACCCGTCGCGATTCCCTCGATCTGCTTCTCCACTGGCCCGGAGCCTCTCGCGGTCGTTTCTTTTCCGGTGCTTTGAGAGCCGCAAACGAAAAAGGACAGGGGAAGAAGAAGGAAGTTTTCATAGCCACGAGGCACTCGGTGTCGTCTGGCAGAGTCGCATTACAATAATTGAATTGCATAGGACACGCGGGTCTTCTTGTCTTCAAAGAACGCAAGAAAATAGGTGTGGAGGGGAGAGGGCTGTGTTGCGGGGAACGAGATGGCTTCCGGAAAAGGGGCGGGTCTCCGTCACGCGGTTCGGTCGGGTGTAGGTGGTTAAAAGAGGCGAAAGGGGGAGGAAAGGGTGCAGCTAGAGAGAGGTTTGGAGCGGAAGGTTGTTCAAGGAGGGGTGTCTGAGAAAATCAATAGACACGTTCGTACGTCGCGTGCAGTTAAGTGACTAAGAAATTAATATCTCGATGAGGTCGAGCCACGACTGCTCGTCGACCCCGAGCCACGGGCGGTTGAAAAAAAAACCGGGGTAAAACGCGGTCGTAACGACAATGCCGAAGCTTCGCCCTACCGTGCGCCACCGTCACCACTACCACCACCACCATCATCGCCACCACCGCCACCTTTTTTACTCGGCTCGTCAAGGTTAATAGATGCCGTCCTGGTGCCGAGGGTCGCCGCACGAAAAGACCATCGGCGAGAAACGATGCGCTGCATACCGGTAAACCGACGACCAAAAGGGCGAGACCGAAGACGAGCAGCAGGAAAGGAGAACAGGAAGGAGATAGGACAAAGTGGTCGGTCTCCTTCTTCGTCGAATCGGATGCACGACGGTTTCGTGGGAAGCCGAGAACGCGATAGGATCTCTTGGTTCTCGTGGCTCTCCGGGCTCTCCGGACTCTCCGGGCTCTCTGGACTCTCGCGGCATCCGAGTCTCGAGCGAGACGCGTCGCACCGGCAATTCACTGGCAATCAACCGCGCGTGTTTTGTGGCTGTCGGGGGAGAGCCAGCGGACGCGCGCCGTTTATTCGTCGTTGTCATAGAAGAATTATAAGTCCTGCGGCGCGTTGCGTCGGACCCGCGACGGAACCGAACATCGGCTGCCAGGCCGAAACGAATACGTGGCTCGCCTGCGTGATAAACACGCCACGAAACGATTTCGAAAAAATCGAAGCCTCGGCCGCTGCTGGCGCGGCTGGGTCCCGTGCGCGCACGATTTATGGTCGACGTCGGAATTTAAAGAACGACCGGTCGGTCGCGCGACAGGTTCGATAGTTGTATGAAAATGACAATTAAAAAGGGTTGACCAGCCTGGATCCACCTATCCGGCGTTCCCCGCTGTTCGCTGAAACGAGCCAGGCTCGACCATCCGAGCGTTTCACCATTGGACAGAGGGGGCTCGGATGGACGATTTAATTAATGCGCGTCGTTGATTTTCAGGTGAAACTCGATCGCTTAAACGAGATCATTGCGTAGCTGTCGCGAAGCCGCGATGCCCACCACTGCCCTCGGCACCCGCCGCCCTCCGATCCACGCGATAATCGACCAAGCATTCTCTGATCTATAACGCACACACCGAGTAAACGATAAACGCACGGGCGAACGATATGCCCGCCCTCGAGCTATTCAAAGCAAGATGATCGCCGATAATTGCGTGATCGGGCTTGGACGCTCGTCCGCCAATTATTATGCGTAAAAACGAACGGCCGACAAAAGGATACGCTGGAAACCGATGCTGTTCGTTAGATGGCCGCGTTTCAATTAATAACCGCGAGCATACGCAGCGGCCACCAGAGCCTTTTGTCTCTCGTGCCGACCGATCGATATATCCACGAACCGATACCCCGTTTGCCTTTCCTTTCGATACGATCTTTGCGTTCGTTTTTCGGTTTCCGGTAAAAAACACGGCTTTCCATGAGCTTGGCGCGTTATTCTTATACATATTCGGCCGTTTGCTGCTCGCTTTGCCAGATTTCCAAGAATTCCGTGTTCTCGAGAGGAGAGTCGAGAACTGAAGGCTGGATCAAAAATCGGCGTTCAGCGATATAATGCGAACCGATCGGAGAGCGGTGAGCCACCGGGCGTGTCGCGTCGCCTCTTGGTGTGTGGGACGTCGCGTGCGAAGTTACGACGTTGGAGCAAAAAATGGAGATGGAATAAAAGGACGAGATGAAATGAACCCATGAGAGGTGACTGGCATATTGTCGAGGAACTTTTAATATCTTCCACGGCATTTCCGATACGGTACGTCCGTCGAGGACGACCGACCCGTACGTACCACGTCGCACCTTTCTTCCTCCTTCGTTCTCTCTTTCCCTCTTCCCCATTTTTTGAACGTCTCTGCCTCGCCCTGGGGACGCAAGTGTCTCTTATTTCCATTCGCCCAGTGAATTCCATTTTTCGAGCCATCTCCGAGCTGCGATGAAACGGCCGATAGATTTTTCTCGATCAAGAACCCGTACTACGCTAGGAGAAAATTATTCGCGGTCTGCAAGCGACGCTACCTACTCGACCGCTGAACGCGTTTCACGTTCGACGATCGAACGGTACGGCTAATTAATTGATTCATCGATATACCTGCCGCGAAGCTTCTACCGCCGAGTGATTAATTGGACTGCTTCGTTGTACGAATTTCGTTACGCGACGGAGATCGACTTCCCCCGATGATTGATCGTTGGAGATCCGCGACAGATATACGGACAGAATGTCGTTCCTAGCACAGAATGCGTATCGAAGGGAAGGAGATGGAACGCGAACCGAAGGAGGCACGCGTCCTACGTGCGACACCGTGCCACCGTCCCTTTTCCATTCTCGACCAGTGTCCAGTGGTGCGAGCGACGAGACGCCGAAGTATCAATCGTGCTACGACATTGGAAAGAACGGACGCGCCTATCAACCGGAGGACGTTTCCTTTCGGTCGGTGTAACGTTGCTCGGGTCGACACGACGGCACTCTCGCAGTTTTATTCGCCAAGCGTAGCATCCAGCCAGCTACCGTATAAATGGCAGCATTATGCCCCGTCCAACGCACTCTCCGCCTCCGCTCTGCTATTGGCGACCTGCTAGAGGGACGAGTAGTTGCGCTTCAGCTTTCAATATTTCAAACACTTATCGTCTACGGGTCCACGGTACGAGCGTTTCGGCAGAGAGGCGAAAGAGGTTACCGTCGGTTTCGTGGCAGTCTCGCAGAAGCTAACGGGGGAATCGACCGTGTCCCCATCCCATCGTCGCTCGGTATAATAGTCGCATTTATATCATCTCCACCCGCCACGGTTTTGACTTTATAATTTAATGTGGAAACTCTCGGCCGCACCCCTGCTTTGCTAACCCTTCGCGTTCCAAAGGGTTGCCGGTGCGCGGCAACCACCTGCGCACCAGCTAATGCAAACGAATTATGCGAAAACCGTCCGATTTTTCCACCTCGACTTCGCGATTGATCGGAACGATCGCGATCGTGGAAAATCGGACGGATGAAGCTGCGAAATGTCCGTGGAATTCATCAGAAGGGAAAACCGAGTCCGGATCCAAGATCGACTGGACTCTTCCACGTTTTTTCAACGTTCAGAGACACCGAGATGAGTAATTTCTCGGATAGAGCAACTCGCACGTGTCTACCGGTTAGTCGCCTTGTCGTCCAATGCACTCGGTTCAATCCGAAAGATACGTAACCATACGTGGCATTCTTCTGGAATACGCGTGCGACAGTTTTTAGAGGCAACTGTGGTTTATTTCAGCCAGCTTGAGCCGCAAGAGATCATAGAAAATCTCGAAGTTGCGTATTTCGTTATTACGATCGGCCGTAACGTTGCTCCGTCTTTACCAGTCTTGTGTCCTTAAACTTCTTTGCGGCTTAGATACGTCGTATCGTGTCGGATATTTCGCGCTTTTAATAAATAGCCAATAGCGGACGTAATATCAGCACCGGTAAATCGTAAAACGTAACGAAGCCGTATAACTCGGAGGAGCATGGTATTGCGCTTTAAATTGTTTTCCCCCGGTGTTGTACGCGATTCAGCCAGAGAGCATCCTGTCCCCGTTGAAACTTTGCTGCTGTTAAAAGGAGTTTCCTGCATCCGACCGACGAATGGCGGGATCTTGCTGAAGAATTGTGTTCGTTTTTGGTCACGTGAAAATAGTCACGAGTGAAACGGACGTTGTACCGTGTACACGAGCCAGCAACATCGAAAACATTTACCCTCGTTGCGCGAGGTCGGTGTTGCCGTTTCAAACGATTCGTTCGCGAGCCGAACGAGCCAGCAAAACGACGTGAGATCAGAAATGGGTCAGCCACGATTAGCGTTACGTTCGTTCGTACGTCGTCTCGTTCTATCATCTTCTCGACAGAGCGTCGGCGAAATATCGAACCGCGGTAATGGGAGACGGCTGAACCGCCGCCCGTCTTACGTCAGTGTCTGTTTTCGAAACGGTCGAGCCAGCGGCTTGGAGACAGCCGACATGGGGTAAGAAGCGAGTGCAGTTTATGACAACGAATTCTTTGGTGGCTGGATCATCGCAGGCGGGAATGCGATCGGAACGCGATCAGAATTCACCTTAAGATCGGAGCGATTTCCTTCGGTGGTCGTGATCGTCGATAACGTTTCGCCACTTTCCCTGAGATTTTCTCCTGTTCGTCTTGTGCATCTTCGCCGATGCACACCGCCGTCGCGAAGGTATTTGCGCGCGGAAATGCACGCACAGACTCGGCAAACAGACGCAGTAGCTTGTATGGTATGTTTGGGTCCATTATAGAAGGCGGGGAGAGGAGAACGCGTGAATCCATTTCGCGCGGAGTAAAGCCGCGTACGTAGCAGCGTGCATCCGTAGATAAGGCGCTCGGTTAGAATAGAGCGGGGCCTTGGCGGTCCCAGCAGACCGCATCACAGTACATTACCGAACAAGATGCGAAGCTAGTTTGGTTTGCGTATATTCTGCGATGCGTCCTACCCTCTCTTCGACAACATTGCCAAGTGCCGGCGGCGTCGTTCTAACGATCTACATCGTCAATGCCGTTGCTGTTACCGTTACTGTCGCCATAGCCGATGCTGTCGTCGATTCCTTTCCAGAGACTATAACGCCACGTTCCGAACGTTCGATCGTTCGCCATCAATTCGTGAACGACACGAACTTTTTCAGCAGCTGATGATTCTCGGGCGTCGTTCAATATTCCACGATCTTCTAAATATCTGTCGTCGTTTCGAACAACTAAAATCGACTTACCGAATTTCGAAATTTTCGCTCGATCGTTTATCGAAAACAGAGCTAAATGTATGTCGTAAGCCTGATTTAACGCGCGTCGACTACTCTTAACATCGCGTATAAGACGAATAAGATGGAGTCGCACCGTATTCGTTGATCGATTCTCATCGGGCCGCGTTAGATACCGTTCCCTCGCCATATCTCGCAGAGTCTTGCGACGTAAGCTCGGCTAAGTATGCCGACATTAAGTATAGTTTGAAAGGGAGCGCAGAGTCCCCGAAAGCATTCGTATCACTTAGCGAACGGCTATAGAGACCGGCGTTCTCGAACCGCGACCAGTCGGACTCCGGCAAACCGGCTCTCCGTCGGTTCTCCGGAGTCTCGTGGGGAAAATCTCGGTCGTTCCCTCCGCGCCAGTCTCCTCTTGCCAAAGGGTTAATTCACATTTATATCCCCGACACTGGCCGGGGGATATTATTGGGGAGGGAAAACGATATTTTTCCAGTGTCTCTTAAATCCTACCAGGGAATCCTTCGTCCATTAGCCATTGCGGTTTCCCCGCGAAACACCTGCAGACTGGCAAAACGTATAGTTGCGGATCAATTCCAGCGACAGCTCGTTCGTCTTTCGAATCTTTGCGGCTAGAATCAAAGATGCGTCGTTTCGTCCGGATTTTGAAAACGCGTTTCGAAAACGATGGTTGAACAACGGTGAAAACTCGAATTCCGCTAGCGTTTCTCCAACGGAGAACGCGCAGAGTCTTGGCTATCTTTCTCTCTTCTTTTTCTCCCTCGTCCTTTGCCACTACTTTCGGAGGGTGAGTTTGGCTCGAAGCCAAAGTCGCCGCACCCTCCGGGACTACCTCGCGTTTCTCTCTACTGCTTCGCTCGAGAGAGTGGAACACCGACCACGCTATTTATGGTCATCTTCACCGATAGCTTTGCGTCACCATATAATTGCAATGGTTCGGGGCTGCTCCTAAGTGGTCGCGTTTTCGTTCGTGAGAGAGACGCGCAGTTTCCATAGATTTTTGTAAGGGAAATATCGTTAGATAATCACCCTACCAGTACCAAGTCGACAGAGTTCTTTCGCGTGGCAATAACAGGTATTTCGGTAATTCCGCTCAACGGGAATGTACATATATATCTATACCTTTAGGAAAATCTTTCGCATTTCGAATAGAAAGTTTATTCGATCTCGGCACGATGTATCAAAATCCACGAAGGTCCGTAGAGTTCGTACGAAGACGTGGTGGACTCGTTCAGAAAGCCACGTTCAGTTTTCGTATGGTAAATCGCATGGCCGAGCAACGTTTTCGTTAGCCCATTGGCGAGCAGCGAAAATCTTGCGCGTGGCGTTTTCCTAGCCACGAAACACAACCTTCTGGAGGGCAACCCCGTGGCTTTTAAGCCCGGTGAATGCACCGACCGACGAGGTCAATAGAGACTGCCTCCTACCATTGGTCGCTTCCACCTTCGCGTTTGCGTTGGCATGCAACTGGAATTCACGGAAACGTTTGCGCCGTTCCGCGAGAAACTGGCCTCGTTTCTTTTCTCGCGATAAGCGTATCGTACGCGCCGACTTTCGGTCCGCGACCTAGCTGCGCGTCACCATCCTTCGATCGCGCGGAGCTCTCGCGAAAAAATATTGCCCTCGTTCTTGCTTAATGCCGAACTTATCGTCTCACGCAAACTACGCTACGACATCGAACGATGGATTTCAGTTTTTGATACGAGGTTGATACGCGATGCGAAGATTTCCACGTTTCGTCCCACGCTCGCCAAAATTTAATACACTACTGCAATATTTCACTCGTTGTAGTAACGTCTCGATACGTTGACGAGGCGAAAGATTCCGCGGCATAGTTTGCTGTTGGCTTAACAACTCCTGTGTGGATAACCGGCTACGTAGCCGAGTAAACTTTCTTAACAATTTCTTTTTTTTGTTCGTGTGGTAATATCGCAAGGCCGCTCCAATGGTTCGTGGTTTCCAAAGGCCACGCTTTGCAAACTTTTACTTCAATTCGCGTCTGCGCAATAAAAATTTATGCGCAGAATTTCAACTATTAAACCTTCGAACTTGCTCGTACGTTTACTGCGCTGGGTATATATGATTGCACTTTTCCCTGCATTTTTCTGTCTTTTTCTTTTTCTTTTTCTTTTTCTCGGTATGTCGCGAGATAACGAAATAAGGTGTCGTTCACCGTTACGCTAAAAACAAAGATCTTCGAGAATAGGATCTACCTACAGGAACAAACAGGGCAATCGACTTGGACGGAAAACCATATGTATGGCTGTTTCGTTCGACGTACAGTTGCGAGTTTCTAAAGGAAGAATCTATCTTATAACTTGTCAGTGTGCTAATATTATTAGTTAGTGAGTTATCGTAGCAGAGGGTCCCGATGTATCGGAATAGGGTGCGTGGGATACTGGGATGGCTGAGTTATTCAGTAGCGAAATACATTTTCGTTACTTACACACGGGTTAACAAGACTTTACGACGTCATTTCCTTCCAGAAAACTGGCAATTCCCCTCGACACTCGCCATTACCATGGATTCGTTGGCGATCTATGCGTATTTAAGGTCGCTTTTATTCGCAAAAACCTCGGTGTTGCCGCATGTATCGTAAAAGCGAAGTTTTTCGTCGCGCAAATTCGTCCCTGGGTGGTCCTGTTTTCTAAGCAATTTCATTAAGCTCGATCGAAGGGCTACCTCTATTATATAACGTAGTCTCATCGGAAGGGGTAGCAATCTTGCTAATGGGTACTGGTCGCGCACACAGGCGAACGCAAACACACGCGTGTACGCGTGCACAGAAATGGGACGTAAAACCGAGAGGGAGTGGTGAAGAGGGAGGAACACAGAGGGCTGTCACTCGACGCGTTTCCGGCCGATATTCGCGTGCGGTATAATACGTCGCCTAACGAAACTGTCAAAAATAACCGGGAGTAACCGGGCTGCATGTGAACCATCGTTGGCTAACGTTTCCTTTGCCTTTGTTCCCTCGTTGCAAACGGCAATGGAACGACGCGTTGCTAAGCGGAACCTTTACTTTCGATTAATACAGTCCATTAGGGATATCGTAGAAACGGTGTCAAAGACAAGGGTGCGAAACGAGGCCGTGTTTGCTCGTTCTCCGTATCGCGTAACCGATAATATCGCGGGTCCTGCACGGCAGAGAGAAACGTCTACATTTTCACGTTGGATTCCATGAACGTAACGCTAAAGCTCTGTGTCCTGTACCGCGTTCTTCAACGCCATCGGTAAGATATCACGTACGTGCTCGCGGTTCGAACTAATTTCGTACGTACCTGTGTGCAGTCCAGACGAGTTGCACGATTTTTCCGCGTCAAATATACGAGTTCCGTTTGTTGGATACACGAAACGGAGAAGGAAGAGTTTAAAAATGAACGATACGCTTGGCTGGCTAGAAACCATTTGCCAAAGTATTTCGCGTCATGGACTCATCGTGGTGTGCTATTCGGCTATTGGACTTTTGCGCCGAAGGTAAGATAGCATCGATCTTATCGCAACGGTAGACTCGTTATCGGCCTTCCGATTTTTGATTCGATATTTAAAGGTCTGTAAAGGATCGTGCGATTGATCTGACAGGGTTATGCATCGTTTACGCGACTCGTCTTCTTTTTTTGTCGTTTTAGAACGTTCTTTTTTAAGACGCAAAAATATCCAACTGCAAAACATCGCAAAGAATCGTTAAGAGTCTCGAAACAGCGTTGGCATGGAATTACGGTATACAATCAGAATGGTTCTTTGCTTTGATGGGTGAGAGTGGTCGCACAACCGGAAAGAGTTAAACAGTCGCGTTTTAAAGTTTGCCGAGAGAAGTTAGCTTTTATATGGCACATTATATATATATGTATATGTTCATAAACGTACATCACAAAGGAAATTTGTATATGAAAAATTTCTATATCACGAATGTACGTAGTAATGTTATTCGTAATGGACGCTATAGGTGTTTTATACATCCATCAACGGAGGATTCTGCTTAGTTTATTCGATTGTTCCATTATTATAGTTTATTTCATTGTCATTTGTTATATTCTTTTCACGATGAACGTATATCCGAGTCTACGAAAGGGAGGAAGGACTATTTATGTCCCGTTGAACAGTTGTAAATTACATCTACTTTGTTAGAATGAAACGTTTTTCCCGTGCTCTTATAGTTTTCGCGCATAAATCGGTACCGCGTCGTACGTGTAAATTAAATCTCTCTGTTACAACGCGACCTACGATTGAATTTTTAAGACTGCGAACGAGCGCAGACGTTCGACTCGCCGAATTTACTCCTCGGTCGGACTATAGGTTGTTTGCGACTCATATCGATGCAGACACGGCCTGTTGCTAATATCGTTCCGTGAAGCCTCGATGTCGACGCGAGCGTGACGAAATGTTTCGCTGTATGCTTGTAGGCCAGAGGATCGCGTGAGAAGAAGAGCGAATCAAACTGGGCTCTATAATGTAGGTTGTCCCTAAAGAGAGATTCGAAGAAGCTCGTGCTCGGGTCGTCTCTCGGCCCGCCACCGTACGAGCACGTCGCAGCGTTCGCGCGTGCAAACTCGCCGGAGTACGGGGCTGCGAGGACAGGGTAACATTAATACGGAATTTAATAGTTTTCGGTAGAAACGCGGAACGTAGCAGTGCTACACGGATGAGTACGGTACGCCAAAGGTAGAAACAATCGTCGTATTGTAAGCGTCGCAATCCGGAGTTTCTCGGGACAATGGCACACCCTAACACGTATCTAGCGTTGCTCGACTACCCCCGTGCGTCCCTATTTCCTTCCAGAGTTCCAGCGTGTCTCGCTATATCAACCGGATGAACAATGAGAACCGAAAGAGAAACGCCTATGCTCTATCCTGCTCGCACGACCGAGCTAGATTCCACCGGTGACTTCCTCCCTGTGCGCTGTAAGCAACTTTTTGACGCCCGGGGAGGCTGCGGATCAAAGGGAGACGCTCGCGCCGCGCTTTTGCCTCCGGTGGATTTCTTGGATAGCTCTTAGCGATGTCTTTCAAGATCGAAAACAATTAGAATCGGAATGAGGTAGCGGCGGCGGCGGCGGCGGCGGCGGCGGCGGCTCGTGCCGACGCTCGATGTTCCGGCGAAACGACGAGAGGCATAAATCATTCTGGCAATCTGGTTTAAATGGCGTAGAGACGAGGAAGCGATGCGAGAGAAACGTCGGAGGCGGAAGGAAAAGTGGGTATGATAGAGCAGTCGGGTCGGAATAGGAGCAGCTCGGTATCCAATATCTGGGCGGATGTTTGGCGAGGCGATTTTTCAAAAAGTTTCCGTGGACGCGCATCGCAGCGCCGTGTTTCGAGCCGAAAGTTAGAACCGAGCCCCGAGGAAACGATGCCGGGGAGACGATCGGGTCGCAGTCTGCGGCGGGACGCGCGGAGCCGAAAGAAGGCTGGACTCGCCGCGCCGGAACGAGGTAGGCCGAAAACCGAGTGGCGGCAATACGGCAGAACGTAAATCTTGGCCGTCGATTCGATTAGACAGACGTAATTTACACGAGGCCGGGTAAGGTGCACGGTCCGTGCATTCGCAGCAACGTGTGCGTTCAAGTGTCCAGCTGTGAATGTGTGTGCGAGCCGGCTGCGAATCGGCCGACGAGGACACCAACCTTTTTTCTCTCGAATTTACCGCGTTCCGAGAAAACAATTGCCTATCGGATATAAATCTAGACTACCGTCTGCTCGTCTGCACCGTGTCCCGTAGATGTAGGCGGATATACCGACGCTTACAGCCTCGGATACAACGCCGGCGGACTCTTAAATTCTCACGGCGCCCGGCGCGGCGATACCGTCAAGGAACCCTTTATTTCGTTGATCACGTGCCAATCCGACGTCTGCGTCTTCTATTTTCCTTGGCTTCGGCAGCATCGTTTATCGATTCTTGATTCGTTTTACGGAATTCTCGGTTCGCTCGTTCCGCTCGTTCCATTCATTCCGCTGCTCATTCCGATTATTAAGTATCGGCGCGGAAGAAAAATGTCGGCGAGGCTTTATTGCTCCGAAATTCAGACGAGAGAGAGAGGGGGGAGAGGGGAGAGGAAACTTGGGAAGGAAAAGGTGCGGGTTCGGCGCGAATCCACCGGCGAAAATTCGAGTGGAAAGTTTGGCGCGATGTGTCAGTGGCGACGCCCGACACAATAGCTTGTTACGGGACAATGGTCGGAGTGGGGTAAATTCGGCCGAATTTAATTATGAGACGCCTTGGGGTCTGTAGTAGTCTAGGGTGCCGTGCAAAGAGACGGGGGTGGCTGGTACGCGTACCCTCGAGAGAAATTGAATACGAGCTAATTTCGCTCGCGATACAGCTACCGATTCTCTCTTTTTTCCTCTCTCTCTCCTTTACTTCTCTTCGGCTCTACCTCTGCCTCTGCCTCTTCCCATTTCGTTCGTATTCTCGTTTTCCTACTCGTTTGCGCAAACGAATCTCTTTCTTCTACCTTTTTCGTTAATCTGCGCTTCGAAAAACCGCTCGACGATTATATTCCACCGCGTCTTTCCTTCCCTCTTGCCGCGTTTTATCCGACTCGTTGCTCCTCCTCGTCCTTCTCTCTCTGCCGCGTTTCTACTCTCTCTTATCGAACCGCTTTCATAAATATTCGATGCTCGGCACCGGCCCTCCCACGACTGCGAAACTTCCGGACGATTTCCCTTCTATCGAGGACTTTGCGCCCTTTAAACCGGGATAAGGCTAACGGGCGCGCCTCACGATTCTCTTCGGGATATTCGCGAACGAAATGGCGCAACGAGATCGCCCCGGGTATCGTACGGGTTCACGATTCGGACGAGATTCGTCGCTCGTGTCCGACGGATCCTGCGGGCTAGTTTATCGTCCCGTCTGCAAACGGGATCTTTCGCCGGCTTATCCACGTCCCTGGTAAACGATGAACTGCGCGAAGCAAAAGGTGACGCGAGAGAGAGTGAGGGAATAGAAGGAGAGAAAAGGAGACAGCGAGAAGAGGGACGGAGGGAGAAGGAAAGAAAAGGAAAGGAAGGTAAAGGACGACCGAGGGTTTTGTAGCAGCGACGGCAGATGCCGAGGCGAACCGGGGCTTCGCAAACTCGACTTCGAGTTGCTCTATTATAGTTGCCAAGTCTGCAGTAATCATGTTGGATATTTTAATAAGAGGGAACAGCAAGGAGAAACTGGATCCCTCCGTCCTGCGTCTTCTTCTCCGCGTCCCTTTCGTTACCCTCCTCTCCTCGACCAACCAACACACCGAATCTTCTCCACGGCTTCCGTCCACCATTTACGTTTATATCGCGACGCCGATGATCCTGTTACAGTGCCGCCTCCGCGTGTAGCTTCACAGAGTCGCTGGAGATCCTCCGGCTACCGTCTAGAAATGGAAATTGCCATTCTTTCGAAATCCCGTTTACTCGACGATCCGGACGGCGCTCTCTGATCTTCCTTTCGCCACATTCACCGTTTCGCTGTTTTCCACCGTGCGCCGCGCTGCTTTAACTCGCTCTTTGATCTTCAACGTCCGAGGGTAACACGTGGAAGGTATATATCGTGGTCGGCGACCGAGCTGGCCATCTTTTTACTCGTCGCCGTGAGACGAGACGTTGCTCTCACCCGGTCTAATCCTCGTCTCCTTCGATGTCTCTGCGACGATTTTTCCGTGGAAGCTCGGAGTTTCTTTCTCGTCGGGACACGCAGAGAAGATTCGCAGGGGATTCGCAAGGGATCTCGCTGGATCGCGAAGCGTTCGTTCGAAAGGAACAAGGCCGATGGTTGCGTGTACACACACACACACGTGCGCGCGCGCGCGCGATGGCAAAAAAGAATCGTTCGTCCCGCATCCCGGACGGGATTAAAGGCGCGCGAGCAGTTTTCCATTTGTAAGAAAGTGCGCTTCCGGAATTCCCAGCGGAGACGAGCGTCGTCGTTCTTCTCGAGTTCCTCCTCATTGTCTGGAAAAACGAGGACGCGGGTGTTAAAGCGCGCGTTCGATGCTAACGCGAATTTATCATCGTGAATTATGACGTCGATGTTGAGAATACAGAATGAGTAACGTTAATGCTGGGCCGTTTCGCTTCCGCTCGTAAATTAAAGTGGATCGCGCGGGGAAAAAGAAGAAGGGAAAGAAAAGTCCTAAAGGGGAGGGAAAAAGATTTTAATAATTCCGATATTCACAGACTATGATAACGAAGTCGATTTTTTTAGGTTCCTCTTACTCCGCCAATTTCCATTTCACCCTCGCCGGAATTTCGCCGACAAGGTGGTAATTCTTGTCAAGATTTTTCCACGTAATTATCCCCTGGCTGTTGGCTTCGTTACGATTTACGGCTTCGGCAGCAGAGAAAACTCGTGGACGCGGTTCCGTTTAATGAATTTTAAAGCAAACTTTCTTCGAACTCGAGCTCGAGTTATCGTTATCGTTATCGTTTGATTAGCGGCGATCGTTTCCTGTCGCCAGCTGGTAGTCAAGAAAAAAGTCACACGACCGCGATTCCTATCCTATCTCTCTCTCTCTCTCTCTCTCTCTCTCTCTCTCTAGTTTCTCCGGTCGACCTGAGGAAAGAATCGAAGGGTCGAACTTGGACACGGATTAACGTAACGTACGTTCTCGAACGTTGTACCCGGTAGCACGTATCGAAACGTCGTTTCCTACCTTTATTTCAAAGGATTAGCCGATGCTGCTTGACGCGTCACGTATATCTCTGACAACCGTAATTTAAAGTTCACAGTGCCGCGTCGTTTCGCATTACGCGTTGCTGCCGCGCGTTCCCACGCGTTGCATCGCGTAATAAACAAATACGACATCGAGATATATGATAACGAGAAACGCCTCCGGTAATCACCGGTCAAAGCGCGTACGAGCACGAAGAGATTAAATATGAATATAGGAATCCGTGGGACGCGAGTCACGCTACTGCTATAACAGCCGGAAGGGAATCCATTCGGTCGACGTCCAACCGACTAATATCGACTATGGCCGGACGATCGCCCCGTTGTGTCGCCGCGTCGCGTCGCATCGCGTCGCGTCGCGTTCGCTCGTCCCGTCGGAGGAAGGAAAGGAAAATTTCCGTCTGTCCGTCGAGACGCCTAGAACTCTGCCAGCGGCACCACGATCGATGTCGGATCCAACGATTTACAAGCTAATTAATGACTTTTCCCGCTGCCAATGGATTAGAAGTCTCGTCCCGTTAGTCCGCTACGAATCCTTTCTGTCTCCTCTTCTCCTCTTCTTTTCTTGATTAATGGAACGATAGGAACGTCGAGCGCAGAATATCGCATCGGAAACCACACACAGATTCCACGTTGTTTCGTCGTTCCGTGTGTCGTCGCGCTTGTCTCGAGCCGGCCCGAGAACCGGTCGATACGACTTTTCGGACCCGCGTCGGAAATTCCCCGAGTGTCGAAAAGTTGCCGGTGTTTTCGAACCGCGAAGAATCGATGGCGATCGGTAAACGGCAGGCGGTGAATTAATTGGCTAGCTCGGTCGCGCGCGAGCTTAACCAGAAGATGGAGCGAACGATCGCGCGTATCGTAAGCGTGCCAGAGCCAAAGGGCCGCGATACTTGAACGGTAAAAAGCTTATCTCTGGCTGGCGCAACTTGCCGTTGGCTGCACGGTGATTAATAGCTGCTCTCCATCGTGAATCGCAGGAAGAAGAGGTGGCTCGCAAGGGGAAGTCAAAGAGGTAGCGCGGTAGAGGAGAATTAGAAGGGCAAGGAGAGCAGGTTACACGGATTAGTATATACGTAGACGAAGTTAGCTGGCGAATCGGGGTATTAATCGAGAGTTCGCGGTCGTTAAACGCAACCGCGTCACTCGCGTTTTTGATCAACGCGTACCGTCGCCCTCGCGCTCGCCAACCTGTTATTTCCAACATTCGAAACATTCTCTGATTTACTGATTTACAAACGGACAGTTGAAAAAGAACGAACGCGTGCGCAAACACCAATATCGCTTGTTTCCGACGTCGTTTCTCTCTCCGCTTCTACGCTGCAAACCATACGTTACGGAACGCTTGCTAATTTTAAATATACCGGTAGAAACTTCAACGAAATCGTCGTAACAGCGCGTTGTAATCCAGTTTTCGCACTTATAACGCAACATGCTCTTTCGCGTCGCCGCTTAGAATCTTTAAATTACGCTAACTACATATACTACGCCTAAGTTGAAAATTTTCCATCGGTTAGTCGATTCGAGAACTCGGTTCTTCCTCTTCGGTCAAAGTCTCTGTTACGCGAGATTGTCTTGAACGACATCGAGAGCAAAGTGGAAGAAATATTTGTTACCTGCGAGTGAAGATCAATCGTAAGAGATGAATCTCCTTACGTTGAAAAACTCGTTCGAATCGCGTCACTTGCGCGATACCACAACACAGCCGGTGTCGGCTGTTCGGCCGATCTATAACAACTTCGATCAGCGACATCCGCGTCTGTACCGCTGCCATCTCGCTAAGAGCAGGAAAGTCGGAATCGAGTCGAATCGATAGAGCGAGCGAAAGCTGTAGCTGGTTGGAAAATCGTCTCAGATATCGGAGGGAGATAGAAGGAAGAGGGGGGGGGGGAGATACGGAGGGGAGAGAGCATGGAACTGGAAGGGTAACTAATGGACGTTTTACGGCGTCAATTATACACCGTCGTAAAATATGAATAATTGCGCGAGATTATGGACGTGCAGAATTTCTGTGGGCCTTGCGCGAATACGTGCGAGTCGTAAAATATATCGAACAGAGAAGGCAAAACGCGAAATGCATAGTTTTCGACGTGTATCCCGCAGTGACAATTGCATGGGAAAGAGAATCGATTTTCTATCGGTATCGTACGGACGATACGAGCACTCTTTTAGATCGTATGCGGTATCGCCTGACCATCGCGGATAACGCGATGATTACCATCGGAAATTCTATGGATGCATCGCGCGCCAAGAAATTACGTCGGATCGCGCGGGATAGAATGCCTATCCCATCCTGAAACGCGTCTACGAATATTTCGGATTCTGGAATACGTGCATCGATGGTATACTACGCTATAGCGGTGGACCGCACCCTTGCTTGCGACGTTTATAAAACAGGCAGCGTGGCGCGCCATACGACGCGAACTAACGCTTTCTGATAATCAAATCTGCGTTCCTCGCGCTTCACCTTCCCAACTCGAATCTAAACCGCGACGAAAGAATCTTTTCGTTTTTATATACGTACGCGTGATCGATCGTCCGTGCGTTTAGTCAAAATTGATATAACCACGTTCCATGTTCCACAACCATGTACAATTTGCCATTTCTGTTACGTAATACGTACGTATACAGGATGTTGTAGTTGGAAAAATGAAATTTCTCGTGTAGCGCCAATTCCGGCGGGCAGGTACCGTAGCGAAGCAAAACGCGATCAAACTTGGACGAGAGAAAGCCTGTCCATCGAAGTACAAAGCTGCGAGTGTTGGTATGTACTTTGTGACGACACGTCACATCGTACATCGTTTCTACGTTTTACGAGAGTTTTACAGATCGTTGTTCGCGCACGATTCACTCGCCGACTCGTGAAATGATAGCGATACGCTGGACGCGTCATTTACGTCACGTAACGTCGGATCTGTATGTGATCGTGAATCAACTGGAACACCGAATGACCGAATCGAGTTTAGACCGGGAGTTGGTTGCCGCGATTACCGAGAACAAAAAGTCTGGCGAGAGATCGGTCAAGTCGACGAGAACACGATGAAACGCTTGGCTACGTTCGGTGAATAAGAACCGAGGCAAACGAGGCAAACCAAGGACGGTCGGTTGATAAAGTCGATGCGTGGGTTTAAGTATCGGTGGCCAACTTACCCTATCGCCAACGAGCATCTGGATACATCGATCGGCTCGTAATAACGTTACGTGTTTGCGCTAACGTTGTTGCAACAGCGTTGTGTGTGAATTGGTAATTAGAAGCGACGTTTACTATCTTTTTACTACCTTTATACCTAATACGACGCTTTAATGCTTTGTAAACTTTTTTATTAGAATTCGCGCTTGTCTTTAACTTGTACTAAAAATGAAAGAACGTTAAAACTTTTGGAATCGCCGTACCCGTATAATGTACGATGACCGGGGACTATAGAAACTGCTTAGGTTCTGTACTATAGAAACTTGTTACCCCTGCAACGTGGCGGATATATCCGCGATTTCGTGCAAACACCGTTCTCCAGACCACGCGATCGGTTATGCGAAACGGGGGGAACCGTAAATCCACGAGGTAATTAGCAGCGGCGTTCGATATCGCGTACCCAAGACGCCGGCGTACGTTCCTCGCGATGTGTCGTTGTGGAAGAAGACTCGATGCGTAATTTAATCGTGTTATACGATTCAGTGTTGTACGTTTGCCACACACCGAAGTGTGTTCGATGTCGTTAAATATCGACCTCTGGCTTTTCCGCTCCTGTTACGTACGCTCTTCTTGCCAGTACGAGCGTTGCTCGTTACACGACGAGGTCGTAGTTTCCCGGCCACGAGCACACCGCTCGTCCGGGTCGCTCGTCCCGCATCGATTTCAAACGCGATACATCTCGAAAATGTAAACTTTCAAACTGCATGTATCGCGGGATTGTGGAACGGAAAGGTGCAAGGTTGGACGCTGGAATTGACTCGGGCGGAAATTCGGGGCAAAACCTGCGAGCCTGGCATGTCTCTAATTTCGGGTCGTTAAATTAAAGGATTTCCAGGACAGCGTGGATTTCGAAAGGGTAGACGCTATGGCACGGACTCTCGTACGTGTGCCTGTCGCGTATCGAACTGGCGTGTTTTGCATTTTAGCCGCAAGAAACGCGATCCATTGGGCCAAACAGCGACAAAACATTTGTAGCCAGCCCTCGGTGGGTTTTAATCGCGTCAGACTCGACAGATGCGGCGTCGGTCTGCGAACGCGAAAATACAAAGTATCGCGGCGATCTGTAATAAGGATACTACAGGTGCAGGAAGAACGTGGATAACGTTGAAAAAAATACGGGTTCGACGAAAAAAGGATAGAAGAGAAAAAAAAAAGAAAAAGAGGAGAAGTTTGCGCCATTATAGTTCGGATGTCGTTAATCAGGGAAACGAGTGGCCCACTTGCACGCCAGCCAAAACGAGTTATCATCGACCACGGTCGTTAGACTGTGATCGGGGGTGGCGTGACGGCCTAGCGAAGAAACGAAAGCCAACTATCTTTCGACATTTATCTCGTTCTCCTTTGTGTATGTTTGCTAGTTGCGACGAGAGAAAAAAGGAACAAAGACGCGAGAGCAAGAAAGAAGTAACGCTGTATTCATCAGAGAGAACGACGGCGTGATCTTTCGCTGCTTTTTATTTGCCCGTTGTATCGCGAGGCTTCTTTGCTCCTTTTTCCGTTCCACCTCCGGGGTTTTACGATCTTTTAATGGAGACCGGATTTAACGGTGACCATAATCACCGAGCACCGAGTAAGATGCTTGTGCTCGGCTTTCGACTTTCGGCTTTCGCACGTTCATCGCGGAAACCTCTTAAACGAGCTTCGTTTCCAAGTTATTCCGTTTGTCTCCGCATTTTCCTTTGACCTGGTCGCGTTCAGAAATCCGTACCAGCCTCTGTACCTACTACTCTGGCTCGATCTTCTTCTTTGTTTTTCTCCGCTCACGAACGATTAAGAATGGATAAGGCCGCGCCATTAATACGGAGTTTGCTCCGCGACAGCGTTTCGTTGCGGCGAAAACCGGATCAATCGCGCAGCGGCTCGACAAACCGTGGTTTTATTTTAACGAGCAACCGCAGCCCGCAACAGAGCGATCGGCGGTTTCGACGTTATACGGTGCTCCGTTGGTGCGTCATTGAAGCGGGATTACGTCAATCTACGCTCACAAAGTTCGCCGGGAGGGTGGATGGAAGCGAAAGCGATCGTTCGTGGTGCTGGCAGCTCGCACAAATTGGGGATTAAATGACGACGGTGAGGCGCGAAAGGCAAATTTTCGATACCATCGAATTTCGGTTTTCGTCGGCATCAGCGAGATAAATAAAACGCCACGGATCTGCCGGCCAACGGCCAGACGGACCCACCGAAACTTGAGAAGCGCGTTCCACGGTTGCACGATAGTCACGCGTATCCGCGAAGCGTACGGAAGTGTAGGAAGGTATACAGAATTTCTTCCGCCTGCGTGATCTATCTCTGTCAGTATGCAATAACTCGATCTCTCCACCTCTGCTTCTACCGCTGCACCCACCTTACATCCTTGATACAGTCCTCGTCTACATCCAGGTTCGCGCGTTAACGACGAAAAGGAGGAGTAGGAGCGCGGGAGGGGTGTGTAGGAGTAAGGGTAAGGGTAAGAGCGAGGCTGTGGAGTGAGGGGTGAGGACGACACGGGAAACATTTTGGTTTCTCGGGAGGATGGTTATTCACCGCGACAATTTATCCGGTAAATTGCATCGGGCTGGCTTGCGACTCGACGGATTCGTGACCCGTTTCTGGAATCCTGGAGATCGTCGAATCGCCTCGTTCGTCGTGGCTCGTCTTGGTGGTTCGATTCGATTAGAGTCGATCTCGCGGTGTAAACACGCCGAGAGGGTACACAGAGACGTATTTGCGATTAAATTCGATCACGATTCCGCTATCTCGTCGGCGGAGGCAGACGGCACCACGGTCGATTAATGATCCGGAAAAACGATAATTCGTCTCGAAGGTATCGGAAGACCGATTCGAAGGACCGTCTCCTCCGCCTCGTCGTTCCATCGAGTACACGCCGAGTAGTTTACGCATGCGCGCGCGCGCGTAAATCTCTTTCCACGGATTTCGATGCGGAACGAAACTCCAGATTAATTCACCGACGAGAGCGAAGCGGATGGCGGGCCGGGCGTAAACGCGACCATAAAATTTAGGTGTTCGACGAACGGATGCGGTGGGATCGGTTTAAAGTACGACTTCATTGGCTCCAGCTCTCCAGACCGAAGAGTATCCTTCTCCTCTCCTCTCCTCTCCTCTCCTCTCCTCTCCTCTCCTCTCCTCTTGCTTCCTACCGTCTTCACTCGCTTTAGTTTCCGGAAATCGTGATATTCGTTCGTTAAACGTCTTCGACTTGAACTCTTGCCCTTCTTCTCGATCGAATCGTCGTTTAACGAGAGAGAGAGAGAAAGAGAGAGAGAGAGAGAGAGAGGAAGATCGTCAGTCTGACAACGTTCTTTCACCAGCCGGTGATCAGACGGCAATCGACGATCGCGTTACTATTCGTAGAAAGATATCTGCAGAACGGCGTGGTATACGCGATAACTCGACGATCAGTGGACATTAGGTACTTGGGTGTAACGCGTTGATAGCGCAAAATTACAGTCGGCTGCGTTTACGTGACTCCGATGCGCCCGCGCACCGCATACACGTCGGCTAAGGCATTCCCCGTGGCGATTATCGTTTGCCCCTAATTGATCGTAATACGTAGATAAACGTTCGGACGACTCAATTCTCAAAGCGAGCCGCACTCCACTAATATCCGCGATAATGGTAGCAGGCGTACTCCCATATACTCTGCAACAGCTTCACTATCGACAACGACGTTCGTTCTTCCAAGTGACACGCGTTCTTTTTCCTTCGGAGAATTCGCGGTGCAACGCGAATTGGGTACGAAGCGCGCAAATGGCTGCCGCAGAAAGGTTCGATTAGTCCGAGGCTTTTTAGAAATCGAAGAGAAAGAGAACGAGGACGAGGGGATAGGAGGAGGTCGTATCCGAATCCGGGTAGGACCATAAGAGATGCAGGTTGGTGGACTCGAAAGGGGTCGAAACGGTGGTGCAGGGGCGACGTACGCTCGAATGGAACGGGCAGCAGATATAGTAGTCGGTGGGTGGGATGCAGGAGCATATGGTTAAACCGTAATGGTAGAGGTGATATATTTAAACCCGGCAAAGTTTGGTGCTTGGCTGTACGCGTGGGTTGGTACCGGGGTGTCGGGCGTGCCTCGCATAAGTTTACATTATCTTACCATCAGATGGCAACTATACCGGTTCGAGCTCTCGCGGACCGAGCCAAGAGGTCGAGAGATTTCCTCGTTCTGGAAAAGCGTCCGTTTCTCCTGCACACGTACACACGCACGCACACACACGCGCACGCGCGCACGAACACACCTACTCTTTCGTTCGACTCGTTTGGAGCTCCACGTCGAATCGTCGATAATGCGAAACAACGGAAACAGGTGTAATAGCCTGCACGTATATCGTTACTTAAGGTTGCTGCTCCTTTTTCGTATAGTACCCTCGGCGGTGTAGCACGGTCGTAAATTAAAGCATCAAGTAGCGGATTGAGATAATAGCGTTACTGGTATCAGTGTTCTACTTGTTTCGATGGCCAGTAAACCAAGAATTTCGAATCCTTCGAGAACTCCTATCAAATATACGTTGTGTTTTTTACTCTTTTACTCGCGTTGCAAAGCTCAGTATTAATATTCCTGGCATCGCACGTGCGTGGACAGCATTGGCAGAGGACTTCGGCTTAGGGAAGCTAACGGAAAAAGACACCATCGATATATCGTAAATGACGTCCTCTGATTAAGAGCCTCGCTAGACTCGAAATATGGTAGCATCGGTATTATGAACAATCATCTGTGTCCTGATTTATTTTGCCGAATAAAAATTGCACGGTTCTGCGGAAGTAACCATAGTAATCAATTAGGTTTCCTTAGAAAAAATCGAATATATCGAACAGAATTCAAGACGTTTAAAAAGACAAACACGAACCAGTGTCGTTTCCGTTACGAGCGTCCTTCGATTGGACGACGATTGGATATTCCGAAGCGGTTAGAAAATACGCGGAAAGTTCTCAGCTTATGGCCGATTATGTCTGCGGAAAAGCAACATCTTTTCGTATTTATTTTCGATTTATCGTCCGTGTAACGTCGAGAAGATCGAGTAACGCGACATTTACAAACGAATGGTATATACACGTATTGCGCACACGAGACAAAAATCGAGATTAATAAACACTCTGTTGCTAAATCCACTTAATGCACACCGAATGAAAGAACACCCGATTCGCGAGCGCGAAGATACCGCGGAGTACTTGGCGATCAAGTGCCATTAAAGCGTCGTTTGCTCTGATTCACGGGTCATGCGTGCTCATCCGGATTCACGAAAATAGCAATGGCAAATAATTCATCGTCGCTGCTATATCCCTCCGATAATATTGCGATGAAATTTATAAGTACTTTGCTTGACAGGCGAATCTCGTTCTCCGTGATATTTCGACGATAAAAATTAACGTAAAATTATCGGATATAAGTCGTTGCGACGATGATATGTAAATTTATATTTCTACAAATCGGCGTCGTCCCCCGAATTTTAAATATTGCAACAAGTATTTTTCGTTGAAAGATCTGTAAGCGCTTTGCACATCCCATAAGTGCATAGACATCCCAGATCTAATTATCGCGAAATCTTTGACAATTCCTAGTAATACAGTAATCAAGATCGACCTATGAACACGATTTGAAGAAGCTTGTTCTCGGTTGTTTCGTGACCCCGCGGCTAATGGTAACGTGCGAGCAGGAAAGGTAAAAGTCGATTTGTTCGTTTTCTCGGGAGGATTATCGGTGGGTACACTCCAGCTGCGGAAAAAGGCGTGCGTTATTCGCACGGCGATCATGACTTTCACGAGGAAAAGTGGTTTCCGTTTGGCGCACGCACGCGAATCATTAGCCACGAATTCGTCGGCGCGGTGTAGGTGGTGTATCGTGTGCAATCCGATAGAGTGTGACGCGTATCGTTTGTTCCGCGTTCGATAAACGATGTTGGCTGTTGCCTCTTGTTTGTACGATCGTTCGATCGTACGAACGTTTATCTGCGAGAAACAGTTGGGAAAAATTTGAGAACGCTCGAGATCCACTCAAGGCCTGGTTTCATTAAACCGAGGAGAGAGATTACCCGGGGAATCGACTCGAGAGTCCCCTCGGCTAAGGACCGTCGTGAAAGTTGGTGGTAAGCCAAACAGTTTCGCGTTCTTCCCGCCCCCCCCTCTCTCCCTCCCCCTCTGCTCGCTTTTCATATCCTTTGTTCTCTCAACCGCCTCTTCTCTTCTTCGTTCGCGTTCTCTCTCATTATAAAATACCCAATTAATTCGAACTTCGTAAGAGGATCACGGGATAATTAATACAATAAAAATAGACGTCGCAATAACAATAGCGAACTTGGACGAAATATGCTAAGAGGCTTAGCCGAAACCTCGCCCGGTCCCTCTTCTTTCGTTCCAGTAGCGCGCGTCTCGTTTTCGTTGAGCTCGTCGAGCGGCGACCGCGTCCGACGATAGGAGAATCGACGCGGAGCAAAAGAAACCGTCACGTAAGGAACGAACGCGACCGAATGACCGCGCCGAAGGCTATACTTTCCTAACACGCCATTGCGTAATTACGTGCTTCGCCTCGTTAGGTGTATTACTTTCTCCGTAAACCCGTAATCAGATCCGAACGAACGTCGGGCTTGTTTACCGACCAGATCCCTGCCTTTGGATTCCCCCGATAAGGCTTGTCAGTCCAGTCGATCTGGCCACGTAGGAGCTCCGAGAAATTTCGAAATTTCCTTCATGGAAACCCCCTAAACTCGTCGACCGTTGGCTGTCGCGCCCGAGCGCAATATCGTGACACTGGACGAAGGATAAGAAATTGTTGGTTATGCGAGCGAACGCGCGATAAGGAGAAAACTGGCGAGAAGGATTGAAAGATCGAGGTGCAGGTTGCAAGGATCGCTAACGGGGCCGATCTGAATTCTTAGCGATACCTGGATTCGCAACGAGGAAATTTTCCACGTGTATCTTTCGACGAAGAGATTTAACGGGAAGTGCGTCCGACAAGTCTGTACGACACTGTGACCTCGTATTGGGGGGAATTTTAATGGATCGCAGTATGGTTAATTTAGGGGAAAACCTTAGGAGGCAAGAAGGGTTGTTTTCTTCTCGCGACGTCGGTGCAGCTACAGTTCGATAGGTCCAAACCTCCTAAATCGTCGCGCACGACCTCCGGAGATATTACCCTGCTACACGGTGGAAGGGATTGCTCGGTATAAATTGCATCGTGTGGTCGACGAAGCGCGGTCGAAATTGGGGAAATTAAGTTCGCCGAGTATAGAGCGTGCCGGGCTATACTACTACCGCCGCTAGTACACACAAAGAGAGACCGCACTGGCATGTGGTTCCGTGTAACCTCGATGTCGATACACTCGGGTCAGCGCGTCGAGGAACGAGCAGACGTAGCAGCCGAGGGATCCCACGCATCGGCTGTTTGCATTCGCCGCTAAACGGCCGCTCATGCCTCGACGAATTCGCCGAATGTGAGGAGACCTGCTTGCAGTTTCCGAGAACCAGACGAATATCGATGCAGGTCGTTTCGAGGAAGATTACGGAGAAGGACTTTGGGGCGATCGTTCGTGGACTTCTGACCCTTTCGTCGCGATCTCCGCGTTAACAGACTCGTGGTTGGACCGCAACCTACACGTTTACCGAACCAGGAATATTTCGTATTTGATTCTGGGAGCAATGGATTGCGAATTTTTCTGCGAATTTTTTCGCGGATACGACGATGACTCGTTCCGAAATACGACGAACCGGGTGCCCGGGTGCTTTGCCAATTTACCGTACACTCTTCTCAAACTTGCCGGACGGTGCATGCAACGGAAACTCTAACTCGGGCCCATTACTTTGCCTTGTTTCCGAATCCGTTCTCGTTGTTCCCGTAGGATTAGCTGGCAGAAGTTGGTTCGTGATCCGGATTGGGAAGAAAGTTAACAACCGGCTCTAAAATGGCTCGAATCGACCAGTGGTGAATGGCGTTGCAACTACCGAAACTGTTAGCGGCACGCGTGCTCGTGGCAACGTGTTATGAATCGTTTGATTTCGTTCCGTTCTTGACGCGAATGTTAACCCTCTCGATTTTCATAGGAATCCCGATTGAACGAGGCCCGCGAAATACCCTGGCGTGTGGTCGGGCGGCCAGCACAAACCACTGTCATTCTGAATTCCTCGCAGCGAGTCGCGTTGAATTTTGTTTTGTCGACGCGCGGCCACGCTTCCGATAAACTTGCGACGAAATTTTTATGACAGCCTGGCTGTCCGGGACACGACGTTAAACCGTAAAACGTCGAAGGTCGGACGAGGAAATTATTGCGCGTGACAATGCCAAAATTCAAACCTCTCGGAAGGTTCGAACCTCGAACGTGCTGGTTCGAACTGCACGAAAGGGAATGTAGAGCAGGGCCCGGCGAAACGTACGAGGGACAAAAGGAGATATTAGCTGGGCGATGAAGCGAGCTCGAGAAACGGCAAACGAAAGGGTGTGGTTGGTTGCTCGGCTGCGAACTTATGTCCGTCAACGCGAGCCTGGAAAGAACCAGCTCTCGTCCGATTGCCAACAGCTAATCGAGTTATCAAGTTGAAACAAAGTGCATTGTAAACGATCTATTATCTTTTATCCGCAGAGGGCATTTTAATTTGAGGAAGTTTCACAATGGTAATCGCGTAAAACCGCTCTCGCAGCGATAACGAAAGGAACTCCAGGTAAAGGGAAATTATAGGAAGGAAGATATGGGGTAGCGTCGTAGCCCTAGTCCGCGCGGTTCGAAGAAGTAGCCGCGATAACTCGAATAAACCGGTCGGAAGCGAAAGGGAGACGGCAGAAAGCGAAGGAGAAATCGCTGCATCTTGAGGTGGAGCGTGTCGACGCATTCTGACAGGGATAGAAAACGGCAGCGGCTTCGGGCAAGGCTAGTTGGAAGAATCGGGTATAATTTCTTGGTGACAGGGTGGCGTCGGCTTTTCAACCCTTATAATATCTCCAACACCCTGGTCGCAGTTTCTGTCATCCCTCCTTTTTTCATCGCCACCGTCTTCCTCCTTCTTCGTGTTCCTCGTTGGCCTGCCTCGGCCCTCCCATCTTGCCTCTCGCTCTCCGCTTCTCGGTTTCCCTATCGGCCTCTCCTCGTCTCTTGGTTTCACCCTCGGCGCGCTTGTGCTCCCGGGAATACATTTCCATGCATTTTCCTGGGCGGGTTCCCCTGGTCTTTCGCTCGCCCATGCCCGGTTTTCACCCTTTCTCCGTTCCTCTCGCTGGTCCACCGTCTCTTCCTTCCTCTCGGCCTTCCACGCGCTTTAATTACCAACTTTTCCGTGTTTCCCAGGAATTCGCGCTCGCTCCACCACCTCTTCCGCGTCGACAGTGGTTTCTTTCGTACGCTTCTTTATACTCTGTTTTTCTTCTCCGGCCGCTCCCTCGCGGTCCCATGGGCCACATCCGTGCTCGCTTTCGACGAGTGTACATAAAGTTTGCGCGCGCGTACAAATATACACGGTCGCACAGAGGGTCGGGAAATCTTGTAACGCTTCGCTCTCTGGCTCCTTTCCTAGACTTTCTCCCTCTCTTCTCTCCTCTCCTCTATCACCGAGTATTTGCTTCTTTTCGCCTGCCACACGGATACGAAATATGCCACAGCGATGACGCAGCATCGTACAGGGATCGACGCGTGCTCGTTCTCCGTTCCAACCACAAGTCGACAAATAGATCGCCATCCATAGACGAACGATAATCCCTTCGGCGCTGGTTCGTTCATAACGCCGATTCAAAACGGAGAACGACGCAACTCGGACGTCGAGACAGGATTCACCAGGAGATAATATCGTTGGCCGTTCCCTCGAGTTTCTTTTTCAACGGGGTCTCTGAGGAATCGCGAGGTAGCCTGGGTACAACGCAAATATAAGGAAAAGCGAGTCGAGTCGTTGCCGAAACGATTAAAAGTTTTTCTGGTTTAACGATCCGCTGGAATATGCAAGCAAGCGCGAACCTTCCCCCTGCCGCGTCGATCCCGTCGGCTTTCCTTTCTTTCCCACGATCGTTTGAATCTTTCTTCCGTCGTTTCCACGTCGCTGCTCCGGCTATTTCCGCTTTCCGGCTGGTTCGACGATTCGCTTTTCAACGCGCATCCTTCTTCGCCGTCGATGGTCATGAACACGTAGAAAGCCAGACGGGGACGACGGCGTTTCCTAACGAGACTCGTGTTTCCTGCAAGAGGAAACTGGTCTTATCAAGAATCTACGAACGAGTCGAGAAAGCGATAGCATCGTCTACGGTTGCTCGCGCGCGTTCAACGGCCGCCTCGCTTACGCAGCAACGTCCGATGGAAAAAGGGGAGAAGAATAGAAGAATTCGTTCGAGATGGTTGAAGCTTCGGTATCCGTTCGTTGCGTATCCCTGCGTCGCAGAAGTAAACGAACGTCGAAGCGTATCGAATTTCCTGTTGCTCGAGCATCGCCAGAACCCGAGTATTCGGATTAATTCGACTAATTCGAATTAATCGGCAAGACAAACGAATGGCTCGGGTCAGAGATAAATTGCAAAAAAGAACGATCGTCTGTTCTTTCAAACTATTTGTCGAACGTTGTTTAACATTTCCATGAAATATTTATAAAAATGTCGTGTATTGAATTTATTTAGCGCTATTAGTGGACCGCTCGGTGAAAATCGAATTGAAATTGCTTCGGCGGTTTAAGAGAAAATTGGTTTTGAAGTTCGGAAATTTTATACGCGTACGGATGGAATTCGGTTCTGGGTTTCCTTAATACAAAGTAATTTCAATCGCTTTTAGCATTAAAAGCCTTTAGATTCGTCGGGAACGGACGTCAACACCGTTGAAAGTCGCGCCCGTAGGTGCACGTACGTTGCAGCGTTCCTCTCGATCGCCGTTATCGTCACACCGGACGTAGCAGCTCGTGCGGCTTCGCGCGCGTTCGAACGTTACCTTGCGACATCGACGGCAACGTCCTTTGAAAAAACGCTTTCACGGCGATGTTGTAACTCCTCGAGTTTAAGCAGAAGAGCATCGTCTCTGACGCATCGTCCGGTCCGTTTATCGAACCGCACACAGCCGGTGGATATTCCTCGAGTAGCCGCTGGCTAATTCCCAAAGAGATTATCGAAGACGCATCACCGCGATTCCATGTCCGAATACAAATTGGTCCCTTGCAACCGCGGTGTGGCCCGGTTCGAATGGAAGGCGGAGGAGAGAGAGGGAGGCTGTGCATGCATAGAGCGTCGGTGTATAGCGAGAGCGGTACAGGTGCGACGGGTCGAGGCAGCGAGGAAATTGCAGGGTTCTCGGTCCCCCAGGTGCTCTTCGTCATCATAAAGCCTACGCCACTGGCATTGTACCTGTATTAAAGCCAGCCTCGAACACGACCCTGCGACTCGTCCCCCTCCTCTCCTCTGGCCGTGTGCTAGCTCTTCGCGTTTCCCGTGTTCTGTTCGCTCCGCTCGTTCTGTCCACCCTCGCTGCCAGCCGACTATGTATCGTCGACTGGTCGACCATTTCTCGAGACCACAGCCAGCGGACTTGCCTCGCGTTCCCTGGTCACCACACCGCGACCAGTCGCCACATTTAATAATCGGTATTTATGGGAAAAACTTGCCAGACGCTCTCCTCGCCACGTCCACGATGGCCCGTCGTTGCCGCATCGAAATCTACGACCTCTCCGCTCTTCCGCCCTCCTTCGTCCCTCGTCCGCCATCGACTTCCGCCAGCGCAAATACCGTAACTTCGAGTCTCCGTGCTTTCAATTCGCTCGATCGGTCGAAGGCCCGCGTACGCTGTACAGACGATTATTGGCAGACAATAAATGAGAATTTGGACGCGACGCGCCGCAGGATATCAACACTTGGGCGGGTAACCAAAATTATTCCGTGGTTAACCAACCAGCGTGCACGAAGGAGCGTCGACGGAATGGGAAGAAGCGGGAAGAATCCGAGAGCGATTTTGGGACATTTCCATTAAGAAATGGAAAAATTGTTGCGCTCGCGCACGCTGACTTAACTCGAGGTCGACTTTCGCTTTAGTCTTATCCCGGATTCGTTAAATTTTTAACGGAAAGTTGCCTGATCGATTCGGGCAGAGGCGCCCGAACTACACTCACCGCGTCAAGTGGAACAGCCTACTCGCTGGTCAGGCGCGACGTGGCGCGCTGCGAGTTGGAAAATTCTTTGGCCACGAAGATCGCAGTTCGCGAAGGATGCGCACGAGCGTCATCGACAGTTTCGGACGATTCCAGTGGAACGATAGGCGATCGTGCGGGCATGCCGACGGAGTGAAACTCCACAGGGAAAATCGTAGAGGAAAGCGGTTCTTGGCGTAATTATTTTCAAAGGATTAGTCGTTAATGCGGCGAAACACTTGGGAACGAGATAAGCTTCGCCGAGTTCCCAAAGAAAATAAAGGCTGATCCTGTCGGACGGTGGCTTACTTTTGGCAAAAACAACGCCGCAGCGGCGCGCCGGAACGCCAAGAGTCGTGGATTTCTCAGCCAGACTGAAATAACCGACGGCACAGGAAGCCGTTTTAAGAACAAACTGTTGGTTGGTCGCAATTAAAGCTGACCCGCTTTCCGCTCGAACGCCGCACTTTCTTCCGACCATCGTTTTTCAAACGGAATTAATTCAGACGTGCAGCGCACGGGCTTTCGCGCTCATGATTCTTTTTCGTCAAGTTCGCCAGAACCGGTCGATGCGAGACGCATACAACGAGTGGGTACGAACGAGAAATACGAAACATAATAATAGAGCGAACGCGTCTCCCGCTAGTCTACCAATATAAACTTCTCGTTGCTGTCCGTCCGTTCAGACTGAATTACCTGACCCTGTCCCGGAGGAGTCTACGCCCCGGCGTCCAACAACAAAGTTTGCACGGGCAAGTGAAGCTTAATTAAAAGCTACGATGACACTCGAGGGCCACTCTGCTCCGAGGGGCCAACGATTCGTTTCCCTTGGTATCGAGAACGAGAGGGAAACTCCTAATCGTCTATCGTTTACCTTCGCGGAAGAGTTAACCCGGCCGCTCGGCTCCTCGAGATAACGCGCCGCCGCCGCGTCTAATTTCCCACGAACCGTCTTGCTTCGAGATATTCGGAGGCCAGGAATAAGACAGGAACATCCGGCGAGCCACTACCCTTCGACGCGTTTCATTTCCTAATCCTGCTCGCGGCGCAATATCGCTACGAGAGCGTCGCTCTTCGCGCAAATCGCAGCCGAGGAACAAACGTAAATAAACCCCCCCCTCTCTCTCTCTCTCTCTCTCTCTCTCTCTTTCTTCTTACCTCGGTATCAACCCTGACAAGTCACTGTGAAAAATCCGCCTTCCGCGTTATTACCCGCGTTTCGCGGGCATTAAGGTCGAGCTTTGCGCGCAGGAGCCTCTTCGATTCCGACTACTTTTGCCTTCCTCGCCGTACGAATTTATGACCGGCGACGAAGAATATTTCGCTGGCGAGGCTGCGCCGAACATCGGCCCGCGATCCTCCTCCAACCCCGTAGAAGCTTTCACGTCTTACGGTACGCACACCTCGCGGCAATCGAGGATGCTAATGCACGTGATCGATAGGAGGATAGAAGTTGAAACGGCCCTTGCGTTCTTCGAGCGTTCGCCACGCATACTTGCTACGCGATTTAAAAGCATACAACGTGTATATGCTTGGCGACTGCGTGTGTTCGGTTCACTGGGATAGGAGGAGATTGGCACGGTAGAATTTTTTCGACGCCGAGGGCTCGTTTGAAAAATGCGAGGCTTGCGTGGTCTGTGCGTGTTCGGGGAACACCTGCCTTTCTTCGTAACCTCTGCCCTGCTTAGGCTCTACGACCACCTTTTCTTCGAGATTGCCACGGCCTGATTCCCGGTGTACCCTCGTCGGTAGACCGCCGTCCAGAGCCCAAAGAACGACGGGCACGCGAATTATTAAGCTAATAGCACCGTGAGTATAGCCGGCGTCTTCCTCGATGTACGCTCGGAGAACAGCACTGCCGAGTATTTTCCTCCCTGATAAAAGGTCGTTTCGGTCGTTTCAGCCAAGTTTCTACGGTTTTCGATGGTAGACGGTTGGCCGCGCTGTCCGACGTTTTTCGACTTTGCACGAAGATTCGTATCTGCCGGTTTGTTTGCGCACAGTGCTCCGGCCACGTTTTATCTCGCACGCTGGATCGCGCGCCGTCGCAACGTTCCTCTCTGCGTACTTTGGCGTCTCCGTCGGTTCTAATATTTCGGTTGTCGCGTTCAAGCTTGTCTCTGGGAAGGAATCTTCGCGATCCGTTGCGAAAAGCGTGTCGCATCGTCGTCGTATGCGATCGGCAGCACCGCTGGCCGCCCGTCCGTGAATCAAGTCGGGAGATGGCATCGCGTGGCCTCGCGAGCTCGAAGCAAATTGTTCGGAAAGCCGGGTCGCGTTTGAATTTCCAGCGAAAGGTTTATGACTATTCCTCCGTTGGGGCTCATTCGTACCGAATTGAGCGTATAACTACCGGCGGCCGTTCTTGAAGCGCGGTATATATACATATATATAAATAGGACGTCGAAGAGTCGCCGTCGGCAGCTGCAAAACTACCGCGTATTTCTGAATTTCGAGGAAAATTGCTCTCGTTCTGCCGCCGGTGCATCGATTGCATCGATTCGAAAATCTCGCTCTTTATCGGCGACGCGATAATTCTCAACGATCGTGTCAGGCGCGTGCGCCGCTTCTCTTTCGCCTAGGATCGCCGATTTATGCACAGTTTCTGCAATCTCTGTGGAATCGATCGTCGAATACCGTGGTTACCGTGCATCGGTATCGACTACGTTCCACGCTGCTAAGAGTCTCCAGGGCAAATCTAGACACGGCAAAACGCCGGCTAATAATTTCTCGCGTCCGCTGCAACGACCAGGAATTTCGGAAGTACGGCGGATGGAGACGCTGGAGCAAGAGAGACGAAGGGGAAGCCAACGGGTAGAGAGGGGGAGAGGGTGGGAGGGAGGAAGGGTAGTACTTGACTCGGCGGGGAGTACCAATTATTTCGTTTGACCTGGCTGGTAGCCGGGCGAACCAATACTCCGAGACAAATTGTCAATTTATGCTTTCTCGTTATTACGCCGTCCTGATCATAGCACGCGGTTCACCGCGAGCCAACCGAAATGCACACGTATCGTCATCGAGCGCATTTTGCCAGATAGCAGGAGAAATGGTTCGAACGTTGTCGGGCGCAGTCGCCGTTACAAGCGAGTATCGCGTGACGAGAGACGAGAGGAGCGAGAGCTGGGCCTGACTGTTTCGTTTCGTTGGAATCGCTGACGATCGGTTGACGATACGTCACCGGCGGACCCGGCCCGCTGAACGCCACCCCGCGACGATAAGATCCGGCGAAATAAAGAAGACAAGCGTACGGAAATGGAAACTACCGTGGAAGATCGCGGCACGGTGTACACCGCGCGTAGGACCGTAAAAATAAAGCGTAAAGTCGACTGCTGACTCGATTGTGACTCTTTTACCTGCTACGTTTGGGGCAGCCTTCGCCAGAGGGGCGAGCGGAATCGCGGAATATCGCGGAGTGTGCGATTTAAATCATAAAACTGAAGTAAAAATTCCGAACAGTTCTTGCAGCTGCAGTTGCAGCCGCGGGATGCCTATCCGTGACTGTTTCCTCGGCTTCCTCGCGAATTTCTTTTCCTCCGATTCAGCTCGTTTGGTGGCCCTCTTTTCTTACCGCTTATGTTTCTCTTTCGTCGTGCACCTCGAACATTACCCAAGCCATGGAATGGACCGATAGAACCGTAAAAGGGAATTACTCGAACGATTCCACCTATTCGGGCGCGTTCTGCTTTCCGAATCCGTATACCTCCTGTCCGTATGATCGATATTTCGTCGAAATCGTTTACGCCGCCGCTGCTCGTCCCCGCTGATCGTGCCCGCGATCCTCCGATAATCTCTCCTTCCACGGGAAAACTTCTTACCGACTTTGATGCCAAGCAGTCTCCGCGATTCGCCTCCAAATACCAATCTCGCTATCGTACCCGTGGGAAACCACGAAAATTGTATCCGGCGACGCACGCGCTTATCAATTATTATCCTTTTCATTCTCCCTCTTCTCTCCTTCTTTTTTCTTTTTTCTCTCGGTTTGGCAACCGAGTAAAAAGCATGCTCGAACGAGCGATATTTTACCGGTTTTTCCTCGTACCAGAGAAAGGATCGTGATTTCGGTCTGTTTCAAATCTCGATCCTCTGTCCGTGCGGTCCACCTTTTGCAGACTGATCGCGGTTGGTTCGACGAGATCACAGAGATCTCGCCAAGAGGGAAAAAAAGATAAGTGTGATGGCGCTCGCGCGCGCGCCCACCCAGTGTCATTAATTGTCTTTGACTTTGGAGAGAGACGAATTCCAGTCGATCGGTCACGAACGATTCGAGTATCCTCGTAGACGGCGAACGAACGGGCTATTCACGGGAAGATCGCGCGACGGAATAGGAAGCGATAATATTTCATTCGCGGGACTAGAATATCATTTTTCAATAGCGCGCAGCTTAGCCAGGAGTTATATCGACCGGCTATATCTTCTGAACGTTGCCCTTCGTTTTTCCTCCATTTCTCATTCCGTCTGCTTTTTTCTCTTTCCCTCTCTTGCTCGTTCCCTTCCTTTTGTTACCGAGTTTGACTAGGCAGCCCTGCCGCGATCACCGACATCCGCGTGTGCTCTCTCACGTACGTGCAAGCGGTCCGAAAACGCTGGCAAGGGTGCGTCGCGCACGGTAAATTCTCCATGCAAATGAGATGGCTGATACGCGCGAAATATAAATCCGAAAAACCCGGCGAATATTTATGTCTATTATCTGAAGACCCTCCGAAACCGCTTTACCTCGCCTCCTCCCCATCCTGCCCGCCGCCCTTAGCTGCTTCCTCGTGATCGGCATCGAAATGGTCCTAGTTCTAGAAGCCTCGTTCCGCTAGCTACCCCTTATCGCGCGTCCAGGTACGCGGCATCGTCTATCGAATCGATTAACTCCTCCTCGAAATACCCTACGGTGTCGATAATGGTAATTGCGCCGACAGGTTGTTCCAGGGGAGAGAGGGAAATCAGTGGATCGGGATTTATCCAAAAGGATGCCGTATTATCGTATCGTCGCGGTCTTTTGTCATAAAATGTGGTAAAAATCCGTAAATCAAATCCGACGTACTCGTCGTGTTTTTCAATCGCGGTCGGTTCGATCGTCAGGCTGTTGGACAAAAGGTGAAAAGGGAGCGTAGTGGATGAAAAATCGTAGGAGAGCGATTTGGCAAAGTCGATCGACTTGGTCTCGCGAACGTAACTCGTTGGATGGTTTCGCGAATCCGATTCAAGTTGTTCGTACATCGGCATCGAACTCGAGCGGTGCAACGCGTCATGGAAACCAGACTCTAATTAGTACAGCAACACAGCCAACAGTCGCTTTAATCGCATGCTTCCTATCACCTGAAACGAGTTTCTCGAAGGGCTATCACGCGAAGTCTCGAGGTCTTTAACGCGTCGTGAGTGTTAACGGCTGGCTGACCGAATCGCCGCGCCAACTGCAATAAAATTACCGACTCTTGTTTTACTGGGTCGCATTTTCGCTATCCGTTTTTCCCATCGAGATTCTGATTCGCGTGTAAGAAGAAGAAGAAGAAGAAGGAGAAAAAAGAAGGAACAAATGGGGGGAAAAATGCACGACGATGTATAAAATGCGAGTGCAAGTAGCTTACGTAAGCGGTGAGTGGTAGATCGGCTACTGTTTGAGAAACTTACGTATACGCTGTCGTTCATAAATATTAGGACACCTGCCGGTCTCGCATGAAACGTAATAATTGACAGAGATTATCAGGGAAGCGATTAATCGACCGCGATTACGTATTCGTGCGATACGATCCAGAATACAGAAAAAGCTGTGGAAAGTTGCAAGAATTGTGCACGATAGTAGAGAACGAACGATTGTACGTGTATAGACGTGGAAACCAATTTGGTTTAAACATCGTGACAAAATTTTAAATGGATCGGTTAGAAAATTCAACGAGTTTTGCAAATGTTTGAGTTTCAATCGTGAAATCATTTACAAAGTACGTGGAACCGAAGAGTAGAATAAGCGCGCCGGCAAATCTAACGATATAAACGATTGAGAGGAAAAGGCGTAGATAAGAAAAACATCTGGTTTAATTAATTATCAGTTTCTATTCAGATTTACGCTTAGAAATGGGACAGTAATTACGAAGGCTTTTGATCGATCCCCGATGACTTTTCAGGGTTCATCTCAATTTAATTAATTGTTATATTAATCGTTACGAGCGTCCTTAATATTCATGAGCACCGGTGTACGTATCGCGTAACATGACCGCGCGAAGTCTGATCGAAATATAAATCGCGTATCTCGTCTCGTCGCGATACAAACGGCTCGAACGTCGGTCATTATACCAGCCGTTGTCCACACAGCATTCCTGAAACTAATCGACTTTTGCGTTCTTATCGCCGGAATATTCTATCAATGGAAAGTAATTATCGTCGTAGGTCGTAGAGCGAACGGTCGAGGACGCGTGTCGATGAACACGGTCGCGGCGAAGTAAACGCGTACAAATGAACGCGACCGTAAGAAATATTCCGCCTATCGTAGTCTGTCGGAGGCGCTGAATGTCCTGGAGCACACAGCTAGACAGGAAGACTCGTCATCTCCTTTTCGCCGTCTACCTATTTACCCCCTTTCAGCGACCCCTTTCGAGGTCCTCTCTTTGTCTTTATCGAGCCACGTAGTAGCGGTGTTCCCATGATGATGGTTGCGCGGGGTACTTGGTGCAAAGGAGTGGTTTTCAACCCCTTGCGGCCGTCTTCCACCTCCCGATCCTCGACAGCTGGAACGAGCCTTGGCCGAGAGCCAGCGTATTCATTCCAGAAACTAGCCCCCGATCTAAGAGGCCAATTATTTAATCAATTCCACCCTCTTAGCGGCCGGTATAGACACCACATAGGCTATTGGAGGTACGGAACTGCCGACGACGACAGTGGCGGGCGTGGACAATTGAAATCTCGGCCCCTTCCTCCCGCCGCCGATCGTGGACTTGGTTTTCGAGACGACTCGGTTCCAATCGGTCGGTCACACTCGGAAGGTATGCCCATTGTATTCACAATGGGACGATTTCGGAGCAATCGTGAAAACTTTGGTTCGAAGGGTGCGAGAGCCGAGGATCGGGGCATCTCGCGCAACCCTATCTCGCCAAATCCGCGCGAAAGTAGTCGTTATTTCTTCGAGATATACCTCAGAGACGCGTTTATCGTAACGTCGTTTGAAATAAAGTGAGCGGTGCGGCCGGGCCATCTCGAAACGCTTAAAGGTTTTCGCCTCGAATTAGTGCCGCAGAGTCACGAATTCGTGCTGGTGTAGCTAGCTAGCTAGCTAGCTCGTGTCTCTGCCCGACCACGCCAACATCGTACATCACGAATCCCCTGAGAGACCCATCCTCTTGACCGCGTCCATCCGCAATCCTACGTCCGAACGCTCGAACGTTAAACGTGATTTCGGGCTCACGCTCGCGATTCCACAAAATTAATCCGGGTCGGGGCCATCGATTCGCCTCTTTTCCTGCTGTCCTGTCGTTTATTTTCCACCTACGCCACGTCGAAATTTAATCGAACTCGTTTCTTTCCGTGAAACAGCGTGCAGGCTCCACAGCTTTTTAATTTTTCCCACGATATTTATCCCTCGGTATGCCGACCCCTTACGTACGAACGTAATCGTTTCGTTTGTACGGCCAATTTCCACGGAATCGGAATATGCTGTTTGATATATCTATAGCCGCTGTTGGATAGATCGACGCATCGATAAAGAAGGAATATAACGCGAAATGGACGGTAATAAAAATTACATCAGACTTTCCCTCAACCCGATTCCCGCGCGTCGATCGATCCCTCGCGTTTCCCAAACTTTTATTTACGCTCTGCTCGAGAGCGCCGTTAATTATTGCCACGAATACCCCGACGAATCGTAACGTAGCTGCGTTACCAGTTTCTCGTGAATTATTCCGTATCGGTGGAAACGAGCGTGCTTGCCCGAGCCGGCCACCCAGCCGGATCCTTTTTCAGTGCCTCGATTAAATACGTATGCGTTTATTTCCAGAGTATTCATATCGATCGCAGCATCATTTAATCAACCTTTGACCCCGATCGATCCGTCTCTCTGGTTCACGACAGGTCGCGAACATTGCGCCAAATTTCCACCAGAATTTCATATTCGGTTGACTCGGGGTATCTAGGCGAACGTGCGGGTGGATCGAGGGGAAAACGCTGATAAATGAAAAAATTCGAGAGCAACCGTTTTGGCGGTGTCAAATTCGATACAGGCGCGCGCCGCGCCGCGCCACGCCGTGCCACGTCGTGTCGTGTCGTGTCGTGTTGTGCGGCGTCGCGGGTCGCGTCGCGTCGCGTCGGTAGGTTTCGATGAAAAACAAATACGGCCGAGCGTACGTACGCTCGTACGTACGTATACACGCGTTGGTCGCTGGCAAACGAAGCGAATTGTTGTTCGCTTAACAGAGGCCCCGGTGTACGATCGTTTGCTCTCGTGAAAGTAACCCGCGTCCGCGCGCGCAATCGTGACCGCGATACGAATCTCTCTCTTTGGCACGCTCGTCCCGCCTCCGGTATATAGGTCAGCTATGTGCGGATCGCTAGCTACGATGCCGACGTGCTTTCGCGGTAATGACGCCGATACACCACGTCGGGCCCCCATTTAAATATCCACGGCCGATCGTTTGACTTTTTCTTTCCGCCGCTCCTGTCGCAGATCTAATTTTCTATCGCTGCGCGAAACGTTTCCTTTCGATTTAACCCCCGAATAACGTACTCGCATACGAGTATCTATCGCGCGTATTATGGAAATCATTTTGAAACGTCATCGGGCTTGCAACGAGACGCAACTATCGCGAACTATATTGGGAAAATTTGAAACCAATCTGAAAACGTGTACGAGTATTCCCGGTACATGCGGGGTATCCAAGTGTCGCGCGAATCTCTGTCACACGAAATACAAAAATGAGAATCAGATTCCAATAATCGAGAAAACATACTACGAATAGTATACCGTTCTTTCATAATTAATATGTCGAATAAAACAGTCGTTAATTAGCTAAAATCGTGTATTACATGGTAATATCGTTCGCGTTTGCCGGCAAAAATGCCATTGACTTTTTACCAGGGAAGCTTCCAATTGCTACTTTCTTGTAGCGAAAATATTCGAATATTCGTCGGACCTTCGACGTTCGCGATTTTAAAAATGAGCGATCGCGGGCGCCGTATTCGGCGAACGACGATCGAATCAAGGGACAGGCGGGTGCGTGGAACATTATCGAGATTGCGGAATATTTCAAAGACGAGAAGACGCATGGCTGGCTGCTGTGGATGAAAAACGTCAAAAGTACGCCGGCCTCGATCTAAGAATTATCGAGGAGCTGCCCTATCTCGAGCGGGGGAAAAAAATCGGTGAAACGTTTAACTAATAGCTCGACGTCAGGAGAGAAAGATCGGGACGGTTAAGGGCGTTGCGCGTACTCCGCGAAGGAAAAAGAATGCTCGCACCGTGCGAGAGATAGAGCAGGTAGAACGATATCGCTTCTGCGTTATTACGCGACGAGTCATCCGAGAGGTTGTTTCTCAAAGTTAATTTACACTTTCTGCGGCACGTCGACACGCGTCGTGATAACATTTCATACAAACGGCGCTATACGCATGGGATTTTCCCTACAAACGTATATGGACGCGTGCGTTTGATTAAAACGGTATCAGTATTCGAGGGTTTCTATCTCTTATTTCAACAAAGAGCGCTTCTGAAGTTGTTGTTTCGTGGCAGAATTATGTAAACGATATACGTAGGATGGTTAAAGAACATCGTATACAAAAATGATGACCGTAGTTTCTCGAATAAGATAGCTTCGCTAGGATAAGGTGTTTGTACCCAGAGATCCCAGGTGATTGTTTCAGATGTCGATAAACGTGTAACCGCAATGTAAGCTGTAGATATCAGGTTGTCCGAAAGGTTTCTTTCGTTTTACGAGGAAATAATAGACGCACAACGTTTTCTGTTTTATATTATTTTGTCGAATCACTTACGATTCATTTTGTTCCGTTGAGATAAACATTTCGCAGACTTGGCTGCACGTTTGTACGAAGATGCACCGCTGTAAAAAAAAAACACGTTTGCGAAAGAAGGACACTTTTCGGACAACCTGATAGAAAAACCTACTTCAGATTTGTGAAAACGTCATGCGATACTCGATAAAGATTTTCCATCTCTTGTCCCTAGCTTGTACCGAATTTTTCTCGAAACCATTGCTTCAGGGATAACTAAAAACGTGTAGCTTATGAGAAGGAATGCATAAAATAACTGAGATTACGATAATTATAACATCCCCGTTAGGCTTACCTGATTTTCATGGGAAATCTGGCCTTTAACCTCGCGTGGTGTTCCAACGAAAGGCAGTCGTTGAAACAGATATTTAACGTCTGAAGGAAAAGACAAATTTTCGAACCGCTGGAGTTTGGGTTATGTGGCGATCGGCGGGACGAAGGAGTCGCTTTGCACGAGGACCGTGCAATCAGCGATTCGTACGTTTCAACGCGATAAAGAGTAGAAAGCGAGACGAGAAAAGAGTAAGTGAAGAATAGCAAAGCGAATAATAAATATTTAACGTGAAAACATCGAGGCGGCGGACGATCTTTCAAACGTTTATACGAGCCAGCGAATACGAGGGGCGGACGCGCGCGCAATTTCCACGCGGTTTCACGCTCCTGCAAGAGCTTCCGCGATACTCGACTCGCCCGAAGAACCACCGGGTCCACGCGTCGTCTCTTTTACACGCGCAGAAATATATCTGCCCCGTAGAACGTAGCGCAAACAGATCGTAGGATAGCGCGAGACCGGAGAATCGATAGCCGGTCGCGTTTCGTTGAACGAATCTTGAACGATACCGCTGTACGCGTAACGATATCGTAACTCGTTGAGAATCGAAAGATCGCAGCAGTACTCGCGCAGAAACGCGATTGTAACGAACGGAACGTTTCGAGGTGCACGAAGCGTTCTCCGTAACGATGGACGACTCGACTCAACGAGCTTCTTTCAGGAAACATCAGCGACTCGCAGTACATCACATACATGACAAGTAAGTACGAGCGGCGTGCAAACTACGCGCGCTGCAAAGTTTCCCCCGCGACCGAGGACGCGAATTGCACGAGCGTAACTCCGCAGCGAAATTTATCGAAGGTTCGAAGAAGGAAAAGAGCAGGAACGGAGCGTGCAAAGTGGAATAAAAGGGCGGAGAAGAAAGGGGGAAGAAAGAGGAGGGAGAAAGAAAAGAACGTCTGGGCGACGTCTGAAGAAGTTTGGTTCGCACGGCCACGCCGGTCTATGTTTCCTTGCGTTTCAAGGGCCTCGTTAGAGCCGCGGCAAACCGCCGTAAATCGGCCTGTTTTCGAGGGCCGGTACTCAATTTCGCTTGGATGACCGGCACCGATCTAAATTTCAAATCCGCTAATGTGTATTTTTGCAGCGGGTCCGAGGCTCTTATCGGCCAGGTCTGCTACACGCTTTGCATTTCAAATTCCGCGCGCACAACCCGTGTCGAGCGTGGTGGCACGGACCAACTTTCGAATGTTTCTGCCCGCTTATGCGCTGTCATTTGTTTCCCCCGCTCCTCTTTCAGATACCAGCCGCCGATCTACGATATCTAGCGGATTTTATTTATGGCGGCACCGACTACGTATCGGAATTGATTCCGTGATTTATTCGCGAACCGTCCTTCGACCGGCCGGTCGATATCGTCGAAGAGAGGCTGCCCAGAAATCGAATTTCGAGAGACAGGTTTTTCCTTTCGAATCGCGTTCTAGTTTCCGTCTCTTTCCCACGGCGCGACCTGCTCCAGCCTCTTAACGAGGCGCAACCGATAAATTTTCTTTTCTCTCTCTCTCTCTCTCTCTCTCTCTCTCTCCCTCCCTCTCTCTGTGTCTATGCATATTATATGTATAGGCGAATCGATTCGATACAGTTCGGTACGCCTCGCGACGTTATTCTCGACGCGAAAATACCGCGCGCGACGAACGCATTAAGGTCACGAAAACTGTCTCGTCGTATAATTTGTACAACGAGAAGGTATTGGAGAAAGTAGGCGGAGATCTAAGAATCGAGCACACGCCGCTGCTCCAGTCCCGTCACTCTTTAACGACGGTATAACTTGGACTTTATCTTCGCGTAATTTTCCTCGGTACATCTTCGCGCGGTTTTTACGGCTCTTCTTAATGCACGGGACGACTCGCTGGCTAATTGCACCGCGCGAACCGACGATTGCGAAACTTCTGGCCGCGCGAACCGCCAGCAAGAAAGTCGCGCTGCCACGGCCGGCTAATTGAAGCGCAATTAACCGCGTTAAAACGTTGCCTACCGATTAGAGCGGTGGTGTGTCACCTGCTGCCGGCTGCCAACACACCACCCGAGACTTTCTAATATATGCGGGTACGTGCCGTCGGTATGTGAACTGGCTGCGCTGAAAAACCCACGGACAGTTTCCTGTCGGATCCGACGATGAGACGACGGGATCGAATCGAACGTTTCCACTCGGCCACCCTTTTCTTCTTTCTGGATACTAAACTTTCACGATCATCCGGCGACATACAGCGACTATTCCGCGTCAGGCCAATACCAACCGCGTACTAACAACGCACGAATCGAGAGCCGAAGTATGTTTTCGTTCCTAGGTTCGCGCGACCGCATGGATTCCGCGACAGCTGGAATTAAAAACGCTAGACGGTGGCTAAAAATAAACTCAGCCTCTGGAGGATTTAATTTTTCAAGTATCGCGAGCTGCCCGAAAAGGTCGCGAGCCTGCAACGTGTACTAAACTCGCGCGTTCTTCTCCGTTTCGTAAATGCTCTTTTAAATGGGTCTGAAAGCACTATTAGCGTTAAAAGCCAGTTACGGGGTACAGCGCCGGCAGCGTTCGGCCAGACTAAGCCGACTCGACTGAAAACGAGATACGAAAGTGCTCTCCGGATATGTCTCCTGCCGCGCGGTGCGCGCTTCCGCCGTTCAAACGCTATTTCGTTTCTCGAAATAAAAAATTTCAAAGGCAGGCAAATCGGGCTAGCCAAGGGGGGCATTCTCCTTCTCGTTCGGTATTTCAGACTTTGCTGGTTGTCGTCGTCCCGCGGTTACCCCATCCCTTTGGACCGTTGCCACGGGGAATACAACGTCGCGTTGTCGTTTCGTACGCCGACGACGACGTTCTTCCGTGATTAGTCGTTGGTTCGTACGTTCGGCCAAATTTACAAGCGACACAGGGCACCGAGATATCTCGAAGACGACGCTACTTATTTAGAATATTGCCGGCATGCATTTGCATAAATTTAGCGCAGGCCCTACGGCGTTTCTCGTCGCGTTGCGCCCACCGTTATAGATCCGTGGAGACTCTCTTAAGTGCCAGATAGATCCGAAGCCAGTCGCTTGGACTCCGCCTCCGTCTCCGACCCCGTTACAGGGCATCGTATCGACTCGCTCGTAAAGAAAACGCTCGTGTGTTTGCTCTCGATCGATGCAAATTCCAGAGGCTGAAACGTAACGACGTTCGCGAGATCTTCGCCTCGTGTTACACGACCAACGGTAGCCGAACGCCGCGCGTAAATCATCAGCGGAACGACTGAGAACATTGCATCCCGTGGATTTTCGAGGTTGGTGCCACGGTACGCATGCATATTCAAATTGAATTATCCGCCCTACCAGACGCGTTGATTCGAAATCGTTCGGCGGGCCGATCTCGTCGAAACAACCAGCCATACCGCTCGGTTCACCGAAATCCGCCGCGCATCCTCGTCATTGTCCCTGAGCCGCTCGGACTTTCTAGACTAATGGAAATTCCTGGCGAGAAGTTGGTTAAAACGCAATCGCTTTGCATACGTATCGACGCCAAATCTCGTGCCATTCCCTCGGAGATACATCTATGCTCCTTCCTTTCGCTCCTCCGGGACACTTTTGGATACAGCCGTCGTTGCGGTCACCTAAGCACATCCCTCGCGTCGCCCGGCGATTAGTAGTTTCTGTCGGCGGAAAACGGAATCGAAAGCGAACGATCGATTCGAACGTTGTTTTCGTGAAAGTAAAAAGAGAGGCGGATGTGAAGGGTCGGGCGGAGGCGGAAAATGGAAGAGGAGTAACGAGTTCTCTTTCGTATCGCATCCCGACGACGAGAGAATTGTTTTTTCGCTCTTTGTTCCCGACGCTCGTCGGTTTTGCGTTACTTATCTCGTTAAAGAAACGCGAGAAACGGATAATCCGCAACCGACAAATCGCGACTGCCCGGAGAGGCGTCGGTCCGCTCTTTTCACAGCCGTAACTTTATCGCGAAAGAAAGAGAAACGACGCGACGAGCACGAGAGGAGAATAGGACGTGCAGACGCGTTTGTGTCGGCGGCTAACTGCCGGCAGCTCGCGCTCGAAACAGTAGAATAGGTCCGTAAGGGTCAGACGCGGCGAACAAACGACAAGGACAGCGGCAAACGACGAGACGATGTTACGAAGTAATGGACGCTTTAATTCCAAAGGAATAAATTGCAATTTTTCCAGCGGCGTAAAGTCGCGGTAGCGCGATCCCTCTATCCAACGTTCCCGTTAAAAATCCCGGAATTCAATTAAACGCGGCCGCTAGCCGCAATCCCGAATTGAAATCTTGCAATTTCATATTCGGCCGTAACCGACCAGCCGCAGCAAGATCGAGCCTATCCGTTTGAATTTCGTGGAAAAACGATGTTCGCTTTCGAGTTTCAAGGATTCCCGGCAAACACAACGGTTTAGCTGTTTTCGCCCAAAAAATCATTATGGTCCCGTTTTGTCGTGCCACGAATAGACACGTCCACTCGAAGAACGGTATTAAAATTTCATCGAACGAGTTACGATGCTCTAGTTTGGCGTTGACCCGTGTCTCGAAAACGAAAACGGACGGGGTCAACTATTTGCAGGTGCATTCGCTCTGGGTTAAAAACACCGCGAGTATGTCACGTTTCCCTTTTTCGTCGGCTAATTGGCGCCACATTTCGACAAGATAGATTCACCTATTTCTATAATCGAGTCCGTTCTTCTCGGTTGTCGGAAGCTGACCGGTTATTTTTCCATACGTTTCTCTATTCTTTCTCCGTTCGGTTGCGCACCGTGTCGCGTGTCACGGCGATTTCGACCGAAAAGAAATTATAGAGGCGACGCGCGAAACCCATTGCGTTGGAAAAGATCGAGAAAGAAGGTAACGGCGTAGCGGGCAATAATACTTAAACGCCAATGACGGTCCTCCGGCATATAAATTCAATTTCACGGTTGGCCGGAGAACGGCGGAAAATTTTCATTATTTAATCCACGCGGGATTCTATTCTCCATTGTTGGCGCATTGTGCTCGTACAAACGAGTAGAAAACGCGGAGAAGATTTCCGGAAACCGAAGCTGGACTGTTCCCTCGTTGATACGCGAACACCGTGCCGCGCGGATAGAGGGGGTTGAAAACCCATTTAAATTAATATTTGTCCTGCACCCGACCCAGAGGTCTCGATCGCCTGCAACACCGACCTGCGATCTCGATACGCTAAAATGCGAATAAGGTCCGCGCAATTATTTGCGATAAACCCGTGCTCGGGTAATGTACACTCGACGTTGATGCAGCCTCGCCCCTCTCGCGTTACCGCCGCCACCGACGTCATCGCCACCGTCGTTCCGCCGCTACGACCGCAACCACCATCGGCTTCCATTCTCTCTCCTTCTCCATCGCGTCGATCCTTTTCCCTGCCAACGAGCGTCATCGTTCAGCGATGGGAATCCACCATCGTTGGCGCATAAACTCGCCTGTTTACAATCGATGCCCGAGCAAAATGGCACCGACGATGCCGCATGCACCGAACAGAGTCCGCGCGTACGCCTACATCGGCCTGGCTTGCACCTGCTGCATCCACTCGGATCCACTTGGCACTCGAGGCTCAACGAGATCATCGACGAATCGCGTCAGCGACACGAACGATTTCCACGCGTTTTCAAGCTCCCGCCTCGTTCCAGTTCCAACTTGATCGCAGACCGCTCGAAACGATGACCGACCCGCGTAATCTCGATGGTCCTTCGCGTTTCTTTTCCACGAGACAGACGCTTCGATCCGGAAGCGTTTACAAATATTCGCGAATTAATCGCCAATTAATCGCGAATCGACGGATCGATCCGTCGCCGGCGAATTTTCGTCGCGCGGCCGAAAATCTGCGCGACGAAGCTCGATGGCACAAAGACCGATGCACCGATCGATTCCGTAATACGTTCGGCAGTAGGTAACGCGTAATTTTATTCAAATCTCATGCAGATTGCTCCGTTATCGGCTACTTTTTCAATTACGTCGCGGCAGGCTATAAAGCGTAATAGAGGCGAGCGCTCCGCGAGCGAAACTTTTTCTCCAGCCTCCGCCTTCCCTCGCCTCGCCTCGCCTCACCTCGCCTCGCATCACCTCGCCTCGCTGCTCCTCGTTTCTCCGCTCCGAGATCCTCCTGCCAAACCGGTATAAACTTTAAGCATGAGATACGACTTGGACCGTTTTTACACGGACCACGATCGCGTCCCGCGATCCTTCGTTATTACGAACTTTTGGCAGAAATAACCGACCGATCTTTATCCTGATTTTCGACCGTGGCGAACGCTCGATTCGTACCAGTCGCACGCTTTCGAGCGTCACTAACGAATTCGCGAGAGAAGCTCGAATTCTTCGTCGCCTTCGTACGATACTTTCTCTCGGAGAGCAAACAGGATAAGGCTCTTCGTTGCAAAGTCGACCGTCGTTCCATGTCGCGAGACACGGCGCGTTTCGCGTTTCGCGTTTCGCGTTTCCGCGTTTCCACCGGCGTTTAATCTCTGCACGCGTTTCTTCGTTGGCTGGATCAGTTTCTCCGACTTTTCTTTTTCTTGGCCGCCCGAAGAACGCTGCTGGTCCCTGCGAGATGTTAAAACGCCATCAACGACGTTACTCGTACAAAGCTCACGATGTAATTTCTTGCATGTCGGTCGCGCGAGAATTAACGAAACGCAATTACCAACCCCCCCCCCCTTCTGCGTTCCTTTCTCCGGGCGATCTGTACACGACCATCCTCTGTGGCTTTCCGAATTCCCCACTGTGTTTTCCACTTTTCGACCGCGTTTCTCGACTCTTCCCCCTCGCCAACTCGCCGGGATTTAATGAAAACGAGCGAACGATCGCTTTTGATGGCGGAAAGTCGGAAACTTGTTTCTCTCGTTCGGGTCTTGTTATCCGTAATGCAGCCGAGGCTTTAACGAACGCGCTCGTCGTTGATCCTTCGGACGAAACGCAATTCAGCATCGTTGTAATTTGTAAACTACGCGTTCCCCGAGTTGGATTCAATTGCTCGCGAAGTAGTCGCTCCGTGTTCTCTCGCCGTGTACAGTCGCCGCATCGAAATCGCGTCCACTCGGTCCCTTCGATATTCAACGAGACCTAATCTCTCTCGGTCTCTACGTATGTCGGTTTTGAGGAAAGATCAGCGGCTCGGGATTTTGGCGCAGAATTCCGGTTTGCGGTTGTTTATCGCGCGACTCTTTCATGGTCGATCATAAATTATCATTGGGCAACCGTGGCGCGGCAGGTGCTTTTGATGCGCTCTGCAACCCGTTCTAAATATATATACATCTAGCTATCTGAATTTTAGTGGAGGGAAGTTGCATCTATGGAAAGGCTGGTGGAAACCATCTCGGTCGGTTGACTGGTTAAAATCATTTTTCAAAATCACGCTGATCTTTGGAAATTTCTTTCTCCCTCTCGGAGAGAAATTTCTCGTGGAACTCGTGGTGCGCGTAAAATGGGCTTTCCTCGAATTCAGTGGAGATTTTTTTCTAGAATTTTGTACAACGTTGTTCTCGCCGAAACTTTATGAAATTCGTTTAAAATCGTAGCCAAAAGCGGTGGGAATATTTAAAAATCGATCGATCTGTCGCGCACGGCCGGGATTGCGCTCGATTAATGCACCAGCTTCCAACTATTTCGTTATGATAATCGTCACGTGTTCGGCCACAATGCGACCCGAGTGGATAGCAATAATCTGGAACGAGCGATTCGATCAAAAATTATCGACGGTTCGCCGATGGAATAATATTTACCTTAAATTGCATCGCACATATCCCTGCCTCGCAGTTTTCATCGCAGAGCCGATAGATTAACGCGTTCGTGTTCTCGTTCGTCGACGGTACGAATTTTCGAGCCATCCGAAGCTTTTGCCTTCTCTGTTCAACCAGCCGGCCATGCCCTCTCGACATCGTTTCTCCTTTTCCACGATAATCTTTCATTTTGCGATCGCGCGAGGACATTTTTTTCGCCGCATGCGGCAAGCTCGTCGCGTTTCAATTCGATTGGACTCGATTCGATGCGATTCGATTCGATCCGATCCGATTCGATTCGATTCGATTCGACTCGACTCGACTCGATTCGATTCGATTCGTTTCGATCCGATTCGGTCAGATTCGATTCGGTCGTGGATACGTTGCTGTTTACGAGACCATCAACGATCGATCGTGAATCGTACGACACAGACTGTACGTGTCAACGCGTTCGCTACGCGCAGAGATCACCGCTTTTTCGTCAGATCATCGAGTAAGTTAAATCGCTGTGCGCGTATTTACCGCTTCGTCGAATGTCCTTCCAGGTGCGTCGTTCGTTTGATAGCAATTGCGTACCGTTCGTCGATACAGACAGACGCATCGTGGCGAAAAATCGTTCAGCAACCAAGAACATTCTCTCGAAGATCCAGACAGACTTTCGTCCGATCCGTCTCGGCCGATTCGTTCGTTTGCTGCAATTTGTTTTGAGAGCGAAGATTCAGGGGCAATCGGAAGATCGAAAAAGTCGGAACGTTTCCGTTAGGGACCGGCGCGGCGATCCATGGAAGAGTGGCCATAAACGATCCGTGCGATCGCAAAGTTTCGAGACCAATTTAATACTTGGCCGGTAGTCTCGCTCCAGATAGCACGCCTCTTGGTCTGATCCTTCTGTTTCCAGAGGGGCGGCGCGTCGTTGCTACAGCGAAGGCTGGACCGGGAGAAACTGCCAGCAGCGAACAAAGAGGAGGCACACAACCGTATCCATCCATCTTGAAACGACCGTCTCTTTATCGCCGGGTAGAAGCGTGTCGAGCCGGCTCGAAATTTCCATTGACGTGTTAAACCCGCTAATTCTGAGCCGCGTGTCTCGGGACGACACGCGGCGCGTTCACGCTATTTGTCCGCTCGATTCGGGCGCCGCTCGATTTCCTGCGATAGCAAATTTCGTTTATCGAGTTTACACGAGTTTTCATCCTATCGATTCTACGAATGCCCGGAATAACGTTCTACTTTTTTCTTCTCTTTTTTTTCATTTCTTTTTTCCCCCTCTTTCTCTATCTCTCTCTCTCTCTCTCTCTCTCTCTCTCTCTCTCTCTCTCTCTCTCTCTCTCTCTCTCTCTCTCTCTCTCTCTCTCTCTCTCGTATTTTGTTTTTTTTTCCTTTTCGCTTTTCATACGTATGTTTATCGTCGAACGGCGCGTTCGAACGAGAAGTTTGATCTGTCACGAACCAATGCGATCTGGTGATCGTAAATGCGATCTAATCCGATCCGGTATCATCCTCTCTTTTCCTTCGATCGATCGAAAACTACGTATAATCTTTGACCCTTCGATAATTCGCCCAGTCTTGTCTGACGACCGGCGAATTCTTTCAGAGACGTTCCACGATATGGCGGAACCTCTCTATCTCCGTTTGGCTTGTTAACTCGGGGAGCAACGGTGGGCATCGAAACAGCCCGAAGGGACTACACGACTCTAATCAAAGGCTTGCCTTGATCTTGTGCTCGCAGGTCCGCCGACGATCCTGGTGAGGCCACAATCGCAGCAGGTGAAGGCAGGAGGGATAGCGAGCTTCTACTGCACGGCAGAAGGTGCGCCGCCACCCCAGATCCACTGGCGGAAAAACGGAAAGAGAGTTTCCCGTAAGTTTTCACGTTTTCGTTTGGTCGTCCGCTAGTTTGTCAAAGTTTCGAGAAGCCGTTTCTCGTCAATCGTCCGCGTTGCTGTTCCTCGGTCGATCTAAACGCCAGAGATGGAAATCGTATCGACGATATCGAGTCTATCGTCGTTGGTCTATCGCCCCCTGGCTCTTTTTAGTCTCCGGTTCCGGTTCCCCGTGCAAATCCGGTTTCCCTTTCGTAACTGCCTCGCGATTTCGTACTTTATTTTTCGTCTCTGCTTTTGTTTTCCTTTCCGTTCGTATCATCTTGCCAGCGACGTTGTTCTCTTCCGATACGTCGCGTCACGTAGACTCGACGATATCGGCCCTTTTCTTTTTAACTAAATTTCGCGCTCGCTCGGTTTCCGGAAACACCGGCTGTTGCCGACCGGTGTGCGACTGCAGCCGCACTCTTCGTTACATCCAGAGTTTCCAGAGACCGACCCGGATTGCCAAATCTTCCAGTGTACAACTCGGGGTACCAACTGAGATAGACGTCGCTTCTCTCAAGCAGAAAGCCTCGCGCGCCCTTTGGATTTGCCAAACTGATTTCCGGTTCGGGCAATCTTGTCGCGTAAGACCGTGACTATATGGAATATATCCTATAGATATATAAATTGAAGCAATCGAACAACGATTTACCAACTAATAGTAGACTTCCTTCTTACAATTTTATGATCTTTGCCAAAGAGGATAACCGGGTAACTTGCGATTGGTCGTGTATCTTCTATTTATCGTCACTGCTTGTCACTGTCGCTGAAGAATGCTTATCGGTAACGGTAGCTTACGAATTGTAAGATTTTGCTGGCAATATTAGCTTGATCGTTTGTGCGCAACGAGAGTCCGAAGACCGAGTCTGGCCTGGCGCGTCACTCGTTACCACCGGGCGGACGAATGGAAATCGGAATAGGAATCGGAACCGGATCCTGTCGAGGAAGAGTGCGCGGTCCAACTAACCGTTGGAAATTTGCAACGCCGCGAAAAATCGCGCCGGTTAACGGAGAATAGACGCTTTTATCCTCGGCTCGTCGATTGTTCTCGATTTCGAGCTGGTTCGCGGCTCCGAAATTCGCTAATCCAGCGAAACGGAGATAACGACGCGTAACAAAGTTGGTCGTGATCGCGTGAAACGCGCGCGAGGAGCCAGCACGAATCGAACCGATCCACCGCCTACGGATACCTTTCTGTCTCATTTGCTTCGCCTCGTTTCGATCCTCGTGATCGACTCTTCTAACAACCCTCGTCCTTCGCGTTCTTCTTATCCTTTTTATCTCCCCTCGTTGTTAGCGATCAGCTGCCTGCTCGCAAGATTCACGTCGCGGCCGTGGTATTTTACTCGCTGTACAATGTAAAGAAAGAAACTTGAAATTAATATAATTTGATCGCAGATTCGATCGATCGGTAACGCGAACGGCGAGTACAGTTCTACGGACCGCGCGCGCAAGGTTATTAAATTACTCGACCTGTAAGTGTCTCGTGTGAATCATAGACACGCCGAATGTGTCTGCGCGAGCCTTGGGATTTGGAAAAGTCGTTTCTTTCGTTGTACAAACACGGCCGTACCATAAGCGAGACCGAGAAGACTCGGCTCGAAATCGGTCGAGCCGATCAACCTTGTGGCCAATCCTGACGATCGTTCACCCCGATGTTTCGCGTTATTCCGCAGAATCTCAGTCACGGTACCTGGTGCACAACTATGAAAACGGAGCTTTATTGCGGATCGAACCTGTCAGGCCGGTTCGCGACAACACCCTGTACGAGTGTCTAGCGGAGAACGGAGTTGGGGACGCCGTGTCAGCCGAGGCGCAGCTTAGAGTCTACGAAGGTATGTAAAGTTGCTTTTAAACTTACGTCGACGATTGGTCGACGCTCTCGTCGATCGTCTATGGCGTGCGTGAACTACCAAGCTTCGCGGTCCAGCGAAGAAGTTTCGGTTCGGCGTTACACGGCGACATCGTCGTACGGCTATTAACGTTAGCCCGAAGGCAAACGGCGTAGTCGAAATTTAATATTTAACGAAAGGCTGCTAGGAACAGCTGGCGCCGCCGTGGCGCAAGCTCGATCGCTGCAAAGTTATCAACGGTGTGGATAGATTTTGCGCAGCCAACGGAAGCTGCTCTAGAGACACGGGATTTTTCGAAAGGTGGGAAAACAGATGCCGGACGCGAAGAGGAGCAGGAAAAAGGACGATCGAAATTCTCGCAGACTGGAGGAAACAACAAACACGGCTATATAACGAGCCAAATTCCGTTGAAATTAAGCGAAGCCTTTCTTCTCCCACAGTTGGGTCCAACCAACGCGATCTCTTTCTCTTTCTATTTATACGGAAGAGCGAACAGCTTAATGGCGCCCAGTTCGGCGACCAGGCGGAAGGCGACGTAATAGAAAAAAAAAGCGACTGCCGCGCACCTGCAAAGCTTACCCTTTTCCGGGAAGAATCTCTTAAACTTTCGCGAAACGCCTTAATTGGCTTGGCCAGCTTTTTAATTCGATTCCAACTTCACCTCGCGGATATTTTTGCTGGCAGTTTCTCTCGTATTCTTCCTCTGGGGGAGAGGAAAAAAAGGGGGGAAAGAAAAAGTACCGACCGTTGTGAGAAACCGTTCCGAAGCTTCTCTCGTTCCTCGATTCACGTTTCATTTCTAACCTTCCACCGCAATCATTCTCCTTTCGCCGTCTCTCCGCATTTGCGTTACCGACCGCGATTCGACGCTCGAAATTCATTGGAATTTTTTGTTTCTCTCCTTCCTTTCCTTTCTTTTTTTTTCTTTTTTTTTTTGTCTCTCTTTCAACCGTCGATTTCCAACTATTTCGTGTCAATGCCGTTGGCCATCGGGCACCACGCAAGCCGTCGTCAATCGCTGGATATTCGCCCGGATCTCTCAAATTCGGCCGTGATTTCGATTTGTTACGAAGTTGATTCGACCGGATGATCGGTTTCCCAATGGTGCGATAATACGTGTCTGTTCTTTTATTTATTTGTCGCTAGCTGTGGTCATTAGGCGAGAGAAGTACATCGTCGAACGAACCGCCTGGAGCGTAAAATAAATGTCGATTCTAAAGTCAAATAAAAAGCGAATATCGTTGTACCCTTCTAACGTTGAAAGATACTTTAAATTCCACGAAAAATATGATTTCTCGTTCTGATATCACTTTCACTCTCTTTTTAAAACGTAAACCGTTTCTGTTTGCTAAAATACGAAGAAAATTTGATTAAGTAGCGATCTACGTTCGTCTCGTACGTATCGAAATGGATTAGAACCTGAGATCGAACATCAAACGTTTCAAGTTTCCGAAATTGCGGAAAGCTCGCCGCAACGTTCGGTCGTTCCCCGTCGGCGAGATTTCACTCAGCCGACGCGATTTTTTCCAGTGGCCGGAGGTTCTCTGATTAAAGAGGGCGCAACTTTCGAGCAGAGAAACGCAAAAGCCGGCATAAGTTGCACTTGCAAACGTTAAACGGATATCAGCGCAAAGGCATATTTGCTAATTGTAAAGCGACAAAGCACACGATGGAGGTGGCTGCGGACTAAGCATCTTTTTCCCCGTGGAGGAGTCGCGCGCGATCAATCACCGTGGTGCGCAGAGCCCACGCGAAGAACTCTCCCTTTTTTGCCAGTTTTTCTTGCCGGCTCGCTTACGCGAGATCCATGGCCGTGTTTTTGTTTTTGTTGCCGGCTCCCACCTTCGTGGACGGGAGAGTTTAAAAGTTGCACGAATTTTTCTCCACCCGCCCGAATAAACGGGGTATTTAATTCGGCCGGGCGGCTGAAAAATACGCGCCGACGTTTGCGCGATACCGGCGCGTGCTCGCAACGCGATCCTTGGCCAAAGTTGGTTTTGGTAAATGGAGTCTCAGCCGCATAATGAGCCCGTTCGAATATTTAGGCATCCGGCGGTACCGTTGGCCATACGCGCTTCGTTATCGAACGCATCACCGCGATAAATACCTGCGAACTCGTATTAAAGCCGCATTCGGCTAATGCGATTACTCGAAGCATGTTATGTTGCAATAATGTAACAACGTAACATCGGTAAATGCGGTTAAAATTACATGGCGAGCTGGCGGAACAATCGATAATCGTTGTACCTGGCGCGCAGACTTTGTCGAGTCCAAGTAATTATCTCTTTTGTCTAAGTCCACGCTACCGCCGCGTAATTTTTCTAATCGAGCGTATCGAATTTTTGTACCGTGGCCTCCAGGAAAACGCGTCGTTGCGTTTCGTTCGATGCTGCCGCGTCCTCGTGGCGTCGCGATGAACGATGATGACCGATCACGAAAATATTCGAGAAACTCGTGAAAACGTTTTACGAATATATCGTATGCGTGTATCGAGGGTAAGAGAAACGGGTGGCGATAATTTTTTTACTTATTTTTCATATAATAAACCGCGTTCTAACGGTTAGAAGGTGGAACAGTTGGCGCGATTCGAGACGATAGTATCAAAGGTTGAATAAAAATAAGCCAGTTGTATAGAAACAATTTTTTCACAAGGTCTACTACGGTCTCGCGATTAAAATAGATACTGAACAAACTTGAAACTAATCTGAAAATGTATAAAAGGATTGAAAGTTATCGAGAACACTCGCTGAATATAGAAATCAGTGGGGATAGTCGTTTTTCTGATCGCTTGTTACAAATATGTCGCAAATTCTGATAACGTAAACACAAGTTTCACATTCGTTTCGAGTTTCGTTAAGAGCTTGGAATAAAAGCGGAAGGATTAAACGGAAATAGACACGATCTTACGAATTTAGGCGACGGAACGAAGAAAGTATGCGTTCTCGTCTAATAAGAAATCGCGCAGAATTTGTCTTCTTTCGTAGACGACGCCAAGTGTCCTGGCGAACAGGGAAATTATATCGCAACGAGGCCGTCTGTTATCTGATCTCGTCGGTGCTCATTGTCAACACGGCGAACTGCCAAGGCGTCGATGCTATCTTCTCCGTTCGAGCAAACCTTTACCGTCAACGGCATTCTACCTTGTTTTCTAGCGTAAAGTTTTACGACACGACTCGCAAGCTCGCTACATTCCCGCGAATAGTTGGACGAACTAGCAGCGACGACTGGGTTCGCGAATGCTCGATGCGTTGGTCGCGCGATGACGTTGTCGCGTAGGAAACGCGACAAATGACGAAATTGACAGATCATCTCGCGATGATCTCCTCGTGTCGCAGTTCGAACGTTTCACAAATAAAAGGTAAAGAATCGAACTTTGGCTATAGTAGTCAAATTTATCGTACGAATCCAACAGAGTGACGGTTCAGAGTGTTAGAACAGACAATGTCGGGAGCTGATTTTACATATCAGATTGTCCGAGAAGTATCTTTCTTCCGCAAACGTGTTTTTTACAACAATGCACCTTGGTACAAACGTGAAACCAGATCTGTGAAATGTCGCGGTGTTCATCTCGATAGAACAAAATGGATCGTACGTAATTCGACAACATAATATAAAACAAGGAACGTTGTGCGTCTATTATTTCCTCACAAACGAAAGAAACTTTTCGGACGACCTAATGGCGAGGGTTTGCCTCCTACGGAGAGGGCGTCGCCGGGGCCCAGGTCAGAGATGGCCATGCTGCTACTGTTTTCTGACACTGGAACACTCTCCACGTTGTCGTTTCGATGGCCCGCGGGATGTTCGTTAGACTCCGTTGGTTTTTCTATCGCTAAATTATGGTCGGGTGACAACGTCTACGTGCGAGGCACGTAGAAGAAGAGCGGCTGACGGACGTAACGCTACCACGCGCGATCCTGTCGGGATTCGTCCAACTTTGACGCGTCTCTCGATTGCTGGATAGCCGAATATGATGTTTATCAGAGTCCGGAGATTTTAAGATTTCAGCTTAAAAGTAGCCTCTACGATCTACGGACGCGTGACGTTTGCGTGTTCCGGAGGGAACAGGATTAAAAGTTTCGAAGCCGCGATATGTGACACAGAGGAACCGGAGGTAAAATTTCGCGACTCGTCTGAACTTATTACTTACATACGTGTTTCAATTATTCGGAATAATTGACAGTTTCCAACTGTCCAACGGAGAGGAAAGTGGCTTGGCGTTATCGGAAATCTCGTTTGTCTCTCGATTTTACAAAACGTTCGCCTCTGACGAGGGACCGTCATAACGCCACGGTTGGAAGTTTCGTTCAACGTTTCGAATAAATTTTCCATCGGAAGTTTCTCGGTTGCGAGAGCGACGCGATGCGACGCGGCTCGGTGCATCGTTTTGTCGGATGCCGAAGCACGATAGCGGTCTCCATAAAGGGCATGCAGTCCCCGTCCTAGCATTAGCCTAATTTCGAGTTCCGCGGCAGGTGGAAATTAAATTTGCACAAGGGCTAAGTGGCATCTTCGGTTCCCGTTGGCTTGCACCGTGAACTATCTACTTCGAGTTACGCCCGGCATCGAGCTACGCTACAAGTTTGTTGCCGTGTCTCTCGTTCGTGAAATTCCCACGAAATAATTCTTTCAACCGAGTCTGCAGCGATGCCAAAAAGGGCGTCGCTGTCGCGAGCCGAGCTGTATATCGTTCGCGTATCGCGACGTAATCGGTTCGCGACGATCAACGATGAAAATACCTTTTTTATCCCTTTTCGTTTAATCGTTGTATTTGCGATACAACGACGTAGAAAATCTCTGTTCGAGCTTACGATTACGATCCACTTACGATTACGCGCTATGTGAAACCTTTAGGTTGTCCGAAAAGTGTCTTTCTTTTACAGACACGTCTTTCACAACGACGTATCCTTATACAGACATGAAAAACCTAATCTATCGAACGTTGTGGTCTCTGTGTTGATAGAACAAAATGGATCGTACGTAATTCGATAAAAAAATACGAAACGAAAAATGTTGCGCGTCCGCTATTTCCTTATAAAACGAAAGAAACTTTCCGGACGACCTACATATTGTACGCGTTGTACGAAACCTCTGAAATCCCGTTAGCGCTGCTACGATGCTGCGCTATTACCGTTCTATCGGTAGAGTTTGATATCTTTTCGAAGGATGGAGAAACTCTGTTCGCTTGGTTTCCCGTCTTTCGGTTTATTATCGAAATACGCGTCTGCGAGTCATCCTCGACAGTCGACGATTCGGTCGGCTAGGCTCGAAAAGACGAGACCTATAGAAACCGTGCCTTCGGGACCTCGTCTTTATCTCGATTGCCCAAACCCGGGGAATCGCGTCTCGTCCAAAGGTAAACGCGACACCAAAGATTCCAGCCGATACTGAGAACCGAATTCAACGAATGCTTAATTAACGAGTCTGGAAACAACGCGGTTTTCCCTCCATCTTACCCTTACCCTTACTTTCTTACACTTTTACCTTATCTGGCATTCATCTAGCACGAGAAGACAGTTTGAAAGACAGCAACTGGTACGCGCTTGTTTCCTCAAATTTCTGTATCAAAGCTCCTTAATAGCAGATCCGATAGAGGCAACTTCGTAGGAAAGTGGATCTTCGAAAGTCGCGATTTTTCGAACGATCGGATCGTACGGAAGAAACGCGTCTCGTAGATATTGCGAGATTTTCTAAATTTGCGATCCGAATGTAGCGACGGTATGAGGGAAAAAAAGCACGTATTGGGTTGTCCGGAAAGCGTCTTTCTTTCTCAAACGTGTTTTTTTACAACGGTGCACCTTCGTAGAAACGTGAAACCAAGTCGATGAAATGTCTCGACAGAACGAGATGGATCGTACGTAATTCGACAAAATAATATAAAAGAAGAAAGCGTCGCGCGTCTATTATTTGCTCGTAAAACGAAAGAAACTTTCCCGACAGCCTAATACAGGCCACGTGAAAATTGGTTTTCTTGCTACGACCTAAAACAAACGCCAATTAGACGTTTCGAGCCGCTATAATACCACGATTATACCGCGATTATACCGCGATCCTAATTATCGTATAACGTTTCGAACGGGCATTCCCCGGGCAGTCACGGCTGACAATGGAAAGAAATTCTTGGACGACTAACGAACCAGTCGGGGAAGGCGCGGAACGGTCAATATTGACTCTCTTGGAAGTAAAAGAACCGACCAACGGAATATCCGCTTCGAACGAGAGACTCCTTTTGTTGTCTCGGGAGACGTTTTATTTCCCGTCTCTTCCACCGGTTGCTTCGTTCCTCCCGTTTCTCGATTCGATTTCGTATTTTTAAGCGGCGCAACAACGCGAAGCTCGTTGGCGAAACCCGAACCAAAGCGAGAATCTTACGTATATATTTCTCCTCGTCCGTACCATCTTTCGAGAAATTCAAGTTCGTTAACACAACACCATCTAACAGCCGGTGGATTCCCCGGGAAAATGGTTGCCCCGGTGAAATACCATCCGTCGTGTCTTTCTGAAAATGGATATCGCAGGAATCCAGCAGACGAGGAGTGAGAGTGAGAGAGAGAGAGAGAGAGAGAGAGGGAGAGAGAGAGAGACGACTCCTTGCTGCGTTCGAGTCCCTAGTACGGTTGTCGATCGATATTAATTCTTCTTCCATCTTTCGATAGTTTTTCGTACTCGGGCAAACCGATAGTCTCCTCCCGTACGCGCGACCCGGTCGTCTTTCGAAATTTCCACGACCGGTCGTACCCGAGAGCTTAATTTCGTCGAAACTCGTTGCGCGGTAGAATCGAAATAACGAGAAGACCGGAGATCGTCCCTGGCAGACGCTGCCAATCCCGTAGGAGAAGATAATGAATAAAAAAGAGGGGTAAAAACGAAGGATGGAGAAGATTAACGAAACGCCAAGGGGATGAAAGAAGGACGAACCGCGAACCTTCGAGCTGGATATACAGGGATACGCCGTATATATGTAGGTGTAGGTACATGCGTAACTCGGCCAGGAGGAACGAACGATTAAAAGCTGATCCGGGATGAAGAAGCGGAGTTGAAAGTTTCGTAGCGCGAAGGAAACCGCTGTTAGTTACCCCTTACCCTTCCCATCCGCGAGCGTTGCGAAGCGAAAGAGGAGGTTTTAAACGCGCTAGAGGAGAGTCAACTTCTGTTCGCTTCTTCGTCCGCTTACCCGTTCACCGGATTCGTCCGTCCCCGTGAACCGTATCGAGGCGGAGTGTTCGATTCGTCCGAAAAACCGGTCCCTTAATTAGCAATTAATTGGCACATAAATTAGCTGCGAGTTTTCGCTCACCGCACCGTACGATCTCGTAACTCCTTCGCGCGTCCTTCCTCCCAACCCTCGTCGTTCATCCCCTTTTTTCTATTCTCAGCCGTCGCTACGACACAGAGATAAGACCGACGCCAACTATTTCAGCAATCAAACTTTCCCATGGCCGTTGGAAGTTTCCCGGACCGTGGCTCCCCTCGCTTCACACGTCCATCGGATCTCTGTATCCCTTTGCCGATTACGAAAGCCGACGTCGAAACTACCGCCGTGTCTTCTTCCAATCCGTGGAAAGTGGCCGAGGTTGGCGGCGGAACGGAAGGAACATCGCAGCCGGCGGTAACACCGGTGTCGACGACGACAGCCAAGTTGCTGGCGTCGACGTGTCGTTCGATTCGAGGCAACCTGTAGCTCGTCCACTCGTCCACGGAAAGAATTCGCCGTATCCCCTTCGACGACCGGTCCGAGCGAACGACGACTAACCGACCGCGAGGAAAGCTCGATAAACGACGCGTACACGCGATACGACCATCCACGATATCGCGAGCTATCGCGGCTCAACCTGCAGCCTGTCTCGCTCCGAGGAATCGAGGTCCGACGAGAAATGGACGACGAGCCGTTTCAATGGCAATCGAGACTCGACCGATAATAGAAAACGATAAAGGAGAGAAAAATCCGGCTCGCACGGCTCGCAGAAAGGCAAGGTGGAAGAAAGAAGGCGGAGAAGACGTCTTGAATCGGACAAATCGAACGGTTTCAGGGTTATCGCGGAATAATGTGGCATTTAACAATGGGTGTTTGGTCCCCTCGGGTGAACGCGAGGATCGCCTCGATATATGAACCAAGAGGACCGAGATGGGTAAGGCGGGAGAAACGAGAAGGAAGCGGTGGAAACATGGCCGAGCGGCGGGTGGAAGGGCGATCTCGAGGTTCTCTAGCCTTTCAGAAACTACCGTGAGCCACAGCACGCGCGCGTCCCTTATCGAAGTCGATGATATTCGGCCCGTGTGCCGCGATTTTCTCCATTCAACGTACTAACCAAACTCCCTAACCCGTCTCTCTTCTCCCGTTCCTCTCGACGAAGAACCATTTTCCGCAACCTCCGCGGAGTGGTTTTACGATTTCATGCTCCATTTCGCCCGATTCGTCGATCTCTTCGGTTTTCCTTCCAACCGACACAACCGAGAGGAACGTCTTGAATTTTTCCGTCCGTTCGCTCGATCTCGGTCGCGCCGTTACGTAGCGATTTTTATGTCTTTCCTCGGCGTCCGGCCAACGAAACACCGACGACCGTCTTACGAATTTTCTTGTTCTTCCGTGCGATCGAATTGACCACCGCCTTTTGATATCTCGATAGTTTCAGTAGCATTAGAACGGGACGCGATCGTAACGTAATTACATCGAGGAAATTTCAAACGAATTCGTAAACGTACGAAAAATGCAGCAAAATGTAGCGACAAACGTGCGAAAGGAAACTTTCGGAAACAATTTTGTATAAAACGAGCCGGACTCCTTCGTCCTCGGATGGTCGAATTGAATACGCTTCGCGTCGAAGGATCGTCGAATTTGCATCGTCGGAGCGCGTACTATAGCGTAATTAATAAGACGGTAGGAACGTACCGTCTTCGTTTCCGCTCTTGCCGCGTCGTTTTTACGAACAGTCTTTATAAACGCAAAGTTAAGTCGTTGAGAGTCGAAGATTAAACCGTCTTCGAACCGTGATTCGACTAAGAGCCTCCGCCGCGCGTCGTGCGGAATTCTAACTGCTCCCTCTCGATCACCTTTCTTTTTCTCCTCCTATTTCTCTCCCTTTCTATACGTATTTTTTCCTCTCTTTCTCTCTCTTTCGTCGATGCTGGCCGCCCCCTCGTTATGAAAAGCAAGCAAGCAGAGACCGCCCCAGCCGAACCAATAGTTGCAGCCAAGGGATCATCGACAACTTGGCTCGACTTTTCAACTCTCCGACTAAGATTATAGTTACGTTGGTTGGTAATCGACGCGGGGTCGCGCGAACGACGAAACGAATGAATTCTTACGGCCGTAATTATACAAAAGCTACCGCAGGCGGACCGAATATAATAAAAAATTCATTAGTATAATTTTCGTCGATGTTAATTTTATCGTGAAATGGGACGTCCTTCGGTCGTGATTAAAATTTTAAAAGTTTACTCTGGAAATTTATAATGCTGATAAAATCGACCGGCATAAATGAAATATGTCATTTAAATTTCTTTCCATAAATACACCTATTCGATCCACCACAGGCGTATCAAAAAGACACGCGTACACGTATCCGTGTGTACGGAAGCTTCTCGATTCGTGTAATTTTAAGTGCACGTGTAACCGTGTATGATTCCACGTGTATCATTAAATGCGTCCTTATTTCGATTAACGTGACATTTTCTTTTTTTTTTTTTTTTTTTTTTTTTTTTTTTTTTTTTTTTTTTTTTTTTTTTGAATATCGATACCAACTCCACAGTCACGGAGACAAATTTCGAGATCGTAGGTGGGAAAATGAATTTAAACGAAACGAAAGATTGAGATATAGCGGCGAGATCGTACGCGTTTAAAATCGAAAAAGTAGCTCAAGATCAGCTATTGTTGACGCCTTAACATTTAGCCAACCTATACGTTGTCCATCGTGCATTTGTCCAAGTATCGAGGACTAATATTCGCTGCTTAAAAAACAAACAAGTGTAAAAATTATTTAAGCGGTTGATCATATTTAGCGGAAATGATTTTATTTTAACGATTTCACATATTGTTTGTACAGAACATGAAATTAAAAGTACAAAGGAAATATAAACAAAATTAGAAACATTAAAGATGGCTAAAGATAAATAACGCGACTTGTGAACGTGAAATTAAAAGTTCATAACGCGTTTTAATATTTTTTTACAGTGTTAATAACATAGCATAATCGTTCGATTATAACTTTATTTAGTCGTAACTGATAGTGCAACTTTTTAATTTATTTTAACGCCACCAAATTGGTGTATTTTATTGTATACTTTATAAAAGCAGAAAAAGTTACGATTAATTGGAGATCTGCCCGTTCGATCGGCCAAGTGTTAACAGGCGTGTTGGCGCGAGTGACGTAACCGTCTGCCGTAACCACAGGCCGGGATCGTACGATCGCACGATGAAAATAAACGAAAACGATGGAATATAGGAAAAACGTAATGGGTATTACGGCGAGCAGGGAAGAATACCGGTGGAAAAGGAGGGAAGAGAAATCGGCAAAGGGAAACTTTGTTTCCGGAAGAGGCAATTCGTCTCCCCGGCATCCGTCGCTTGGTAGACGGAAGCGTATCTGCCGGTTCTTGCCGTTCTAATCTCTCGCGGTGAAGATTGACGGGTTCGTGTCCCGCGAACCTTCGAGAAAGGAAATCCCAAGACAAAGGCAAACGTCTCTCCGTTTTCCTGTCTTCCCTCGCTTCGTTTCATCCGACGCGGTCTCCTTTCGTCCTCGCAGGCATCGAGCATCCGTTCCGAGTCCGAACACGCGCGCACTATCGACAGACCGAAATAAATATGAAATTCCATCGACAAAACATCAACGAAAAGATCGAGCCTCGGCGAACAGAGGACCGTGACGCGTTCGCCTCGTTGAAAGAGGAACCACGCCGGGATGGCTCCGCATTCTCGTACGTGAAAAGCGACCTCGATCGGGCGGAAAATCCGGTTTTCTCGGGAATTAAACGCAGAAGGAAGTCACGATCGATCTGAAAGGACCCCAACTTCTGCGAACTTTGCCATTTCCAAACCTCGGAGATAATCATTTGGCGTAGAAATAGCAATTTTTTGTTGACTCCACTGCTCTCTTTTATCGGATCGGATCAGGAAAATTCTTAACGTTTCCGAGATTGGACGCTGTTGATTGTTCGACGAACGTCGGTGCGGTGTATCCGAGTTCGTATTTTTATGAATGATAAGGTGCTGTGTTAGGAAAAGAAAAGGAAAGAAAAGAAAAGAAAAGAAAAACAGAACTCGAGCAAATATTTGTTCTCGTTCGATTCCACCTACTCCGTTTATCGGATACATCGTTCGTTCCAATCTTCGAGAAACTTGCTTTCGTTCGACGAGAATGAAAACACTTAAATATTCTACTAAAACCACGTAAAAGCGATTAGTTTGCGAAGAAGATGCGATAAATCGCGAAAAGTCAACGTAAAATTAAGCCGGGGAAGCAGCTGGATGATTCAGATAATGAAAAACTGGACAAAAAATTGGAAATCACGGTTCGTCGGAGTTAGCGAGAAGAACATAACGCGACTGTGTCGCATAAACATGGGGAAATTACAGGCTGAGAGTGGCGGCGCGGGATCGATAATTGATATTTTGATTCGAGACGTATCGTTTAATCCGCGGCCATTTTTGGCTCGGTTCCTCTGGCAGCGATCGGCTGTGAATATAATTCGCGGCATCGATGTAAATTAATGATGGCGAGCTCTCGCGCGTATCGGGCTTTCGCAATTGCAGACGCAACTGCACGCGTCCAATGCCGTTTCTAATTTCGGGGCTATATATTTCGCGGAATACCTCCGCCGCATACAGAGTCGGGAACGCAAACAAATCCAAATTCAGCAAGCCGAGGTTAGTGGGAAACGGCCTGGTCGGCTGGAATCGCCGAGGCCTAGACGAACGAGTGTCGCAATAGCTGGGCTGACGAGTCTCGCCGGCATCGGGCCACGGTGATTCCGAAATTAATTAAATCGGATCGTTCTCTGTGTACAAATGGACTTTTTCGTGGAACGTTTGCCGACCGGTTATAGCGGGTATCGCGGGCCAGCGGCGCGCGCCGCAGTCGACGGAATTTCGGGGGGAAACGTTCCAATCGGTCAAAAGTATCGGACGAGGCTTCGGTAGCGGCTGAAATCGCCACGAGTAAATAACGGAATTCGTTGCGAGCGAACGATGCGGCGTGAACGTTGAACGGCGCAGAGATCTCGTCGCGACTTCAGTACGCGGTATCTCGCGAGCACGACGGTAACGCGAACGATAATAAGCGATTTAAAAGCATCGAGGGTCGCGTGGCTCGAACGAGCCCGAGACAATTCCATTAAAAACGACGACGACTACTGAAACGAAGAGGGAGGCAACCGGAATAGGAGATAGAGTGCGAGAGCGCCGCGAGATTGCGGCAGACGGGGCAAAAAGAAGAGGCAACTTCGAGCTGGACTAATTCGCCGGGCGCGTGTTTCGTCATGCTCGCCAACTCGATTTAGCTCGTAGATTGAATCACGCGGACCGAAAAGAACGAATACTAATTTCTTTAGAGACGAGTCGAGAGATTCTTTTCGTCAAGGAACACGGTCCGTTTTTTCTCCCCTTCCCCGTCGCGTCTGCTACCAGCTTCTCCGACTTTTCGTACTTTTTCCCTACTTTTGCTTCCCCGTGTACTCTCCACTCTTCCACGTTTCTTCATCTTTTCGCTCTCCTGCGAATCGTCTGTTCGACCCTACGGAAGTACCTATCGAGCGATTTCTTTCTCTCTCCGACGTCGAAGCCAGAGGCTAGGGGTCGAAATTGTTTCTTCTCTCCTACAATTACGACCAGCGGAACACTCGACTTTTTCCCCTTTCTTTCTTCGGACAAAAAAAAAAAAAGAAGGAGAAGTTGCAACGAAGCAGGCTACCTTCGTAGATGACTCGTTAAGGAACTTTCCCCTTGCGAGAGGGATAAACCCGGTCTGCCAGCTCGCAAATAACCATCAGCCCGCATACTAATTATTATTTATTAATTAAGAGCGTGCGCGACTCGCTTCGCTACGCGAGCCTGTACACGCGCGTACCTCTCAAAGGGAATCGGTCGGCGATGGATCGAAACGCGAAACGATATACCGAATGAAGTTAATGGTTTGCCTATATCTCGGATTATTGTGCAAATAGCAGAGAGGAAATAATTTTACTTTAATAACACCGGGTAAAGAGAATCCCATTTGACGAAGGAACGTATCGCGAATCCTCCGATGGTATTTCCCATCGTGAAAGACGAAAAAAGCCGAGCCTTTGAGCCAGATATTGCCGTGTAATCGACGACTTGGAAATCGGGTATTTTTGTAAGTAGCGTGTGCCGCGTTTCGATCTCGAGGTGATTTCCACGGAAATTTCGAATATCGTCTAGTTGCATGCTGGTAATTTTTCCATCGTCTCGTACGTTTGCACGTGCGTCGCAGGACAATTTTTTTCTCCTATAAATATCTCGGTTGGTAAAAGTAAAAAAACCATGCGATTCTCCGGTTTGCTCGATTTGACTTATCGCTTGGAACAAAGTGACGATTACGTCGCTAGTTGGAGATTTTTATTGGCTACGCTATCGCATTCGTGTATATCGCCGGCTATAAATATTAAGACATCTATCGTCGTTACATTTATCGGAAAACTTTCATTTTACTTTATTTACCATTTTACTACGAATTTCTTTGAAATCAGTTTTATCGTGCCACGGTATTAAAGTAACCACGCGAAATGCGACGATCGTTCGTCGATACAACTTCTGATTCTGAATCTGTGATTAAAAAATGAAAATGACGAATGATGAAAAGACGAGTGTAATAAATATTTTTATCCGACCGATCGCCGTTCTGGACGCGTTCGCCTCTTAACATCGTCCGTGTGCGGAACCGCGTTTGCACGATCGCGAGCGAAGCCAATACGTCTCGGACAAAAAGAGATATACCGCATTAAATAGACGAACAGCTTCTACAGATGGTCGTCCTCCTCTTTCTCGTTTTACTTTATTCTTTTACGAGAAGCCAGACAGGCGCCTTTTCCCTCTCTGGGGACTCGTCGAAGAATATGGAATTGTTCGTCCGACCTTTTCGGGTTACGACGACGCGCGGTAGAAAATGGAAAATTTTCCAAAAGTCGCTGCTGCCTTCTTCCTCTCGCCTTCCTTTTCGTTTTCACGCGCGATTTTAAAGGTCGCGCGTGCAGAATCCCCCCCCCCTTTTTTCGAAAAAAACGACACGCTAAACAGCGAGAAGTGAACGAAGGAGGAGGAGGAGGGAAATCGTTTACAGGATAATACGTTGGTCGGGGTGGGTGCGCGTTGTTCGACGTGGCTTCGAGAGACAAACGTGTCGGAAATTCGAGGCAATTCGCCCGAATGCAACGAAATTTGCCGGCATGTTAGCAGGATAAAAATGTCCTCGTTGTTCCCTTTCCCTCGTAGACCTGTTCCTCCTTCCTCTACCTACGATGTTGCATCGCCTTGCGTTACGTTGCGTTGCGTTGCGTTTCGTTTCGTTCCTCGGAACATCGAGGTAAATCCTAAGTGCTGGCGGATACACGTAGCTCTGCAAACGTGATTACGCTCCGACGACTGAAAATCGCAGGAAATGAAAAGGAGGGGGGAGGGGGGAGAGAGAGAGGGAATGAGGACGAGGGGACAGAGGAAAACTCTGGCAGATACGGCGGCCACGGAAAACGTTCGCAATTTAAATCAAAGGTAGAGCGCTGCGTCGGAAACGGCTGCACAGCCGGCGGACGTTACGCGGTAATAACGGCTATCAGTCAGTGAAATGACGCTCATCATATTTTCATTAGAATAATGGTCGAACGATGAAAGAGGCAGAAGCCGCGTGCCCGTGGAAAACGAGAACGCTGCGCGGTTTCACGGCGTTCCGTGACGCCAAGGCTGAAAGCCGAAAGACGAGTCACGGAAGCGGCAGGTGAAAGGGTAAAACTCGCGAAGCGGAATCCGACGATGTCCAAAATATACGGAACGTGGACCGTGTTTTTCCCGGGTTTCGATAAACTTTCGGCGGAAAAGTTGGGACTGAAGTGGCTCGTTAGGATTCTCAGACCCGCCTGGTTACTCGTCCAAGAGCGAGCTTTGATCCCGCGTAACGATATCGTCGTAAGCATCGGAGAAGAAAATTATTCCTGTTGCTTGACTCGCGCGGTTCGCTTTGTTCTTCTCGCGCTGTCTGCGCTGCTCTTTGTTTCGATCGCAGGTTAAAAGTCGATAGCGGTAGCGAGTTAAAAGATAATACTTAGCTCTATTTTCGCCTTTGCCGTATAAAAGAGAAGAAAAGCAAACACGCGACTAATTGCTTTACGCCTCTCCTCGTCTTTCATACGCTAAGCTTTTACGATGCAGCGACGTAGCGACGCAGCGACGACAAATTCAAAAGCTTCCGTCCGTTATCCCCCTCGTGCGAATCGCGAAATAAAACCCTTACACTCGTCGAGTTTCTGCTCCATGGATCAGAACGACGATGGAAGAGAACTCACCCCTCTATCGAAGATTTAAGGGTGGATCCGTGGCACCGGCTGGCTGCGAATGTAAGTCGTCCGCCTAAAGGATGAGCTCGATCTCGGCGGTAGGGTCGAGGTACGAGGGAGTCTCGATGGTATGGCGGTCAGGCTACTTAATATGACCGATAGGAGCCTCGGTAAGCTATCAAAGTGTACCGTCCGAGGCTAGCCGCCGCGCCGCTTGCCTCGGATGCTGGCTCAGCCGTATTAGTTATCGTTTCGAAGCGACACAGCGGTTCACGAGCGGCTATCGGCCGGTTCCCTGGCCTCGGTTATCGCAGAAAATCAAAGTCAACCCGAGACTCGTGGAAATCGGGCGGCGGCTGCGAAGGTCCATTGAATTTTTACGACCTCGTTCTCGCGTCGCGTATCTGCAATGCCATCTAGGGTGAAGAAGGATCCAGGACGAGAATCCTTCGGGCCGCTTCGAGATACATACATCGGTGATCGAACAGGCTACCAGTGGTTTGGTAGCGTCACTCGAGAATTATTCGAAATGCGCCGCGGTACATGGTGTAGCGTGGGGAGCGTTTTATTCGCCCTGCAAATCCAATGTAGTCGGCCCAAGATCCCGGATTGCTAGGGAAATCCGGGGAATGCTTAGAGCGGCGTCAGTTGCGGTGCATACGCGCGCCTCGCATCGGCCTTTCTTCATGTTTATATGCAGCGGCAAGAGTGGACCGGATTCCCGACGAGAGCGGAGTAATAAATAGTCGTTGCCCGACACGGGTTTTCGCCCTAGTGCAGGAATCCACGACAAAATCGTCGTTGAACGCGTTTCGCCTGCTATTTGCATGATCGTTTACAACCGTCCGGTAGACGAGCAACTTCTACGGGACCACGATTCTCCTTTCGCTTCTCGGCATCGCTTGTCCAACCGATAGTTTTAATCGTAGTTTTCATTTATTCGTCTACAGCCGCAACTGCGCTGTATACAGAAGTATAGCGACTCTGTGATCCTCTGTGACTCTGTACTCGTGTATCACGTTAAAACCACGTTACGTCGATCACGGAGAATCCTGCAAAGAGAAAGAAGGTCCGTTGCAACTTTCCTCGCTTCAAAAGTGTGTGTGTGTGTGTGTGTGTGTGTGTGTGTGTGTGTGTGTGTGTGTGTGTCGAACTTTTTCGATTAGTCGTTTATGTCGGTCGATACGCAATAACTATATTACGGGCGCATATCAAAGCAGAAGATGAACAAGGCAGCTAGTAAAAGGGCATACTTTCGGAGTTTCCCCGATATCGATCAGGATTTCCTGTTTTCTCACTGCCCTCTCGAGAAACAAGCTTTTTTCCAAACGTCCGTTTCTCTGATTCCTCTTGTTTATCCGTTTCTCGTAAGTTGCCAGCATTTTTCCACGAACGCACGGATACGCTTTTACGTGCGCAAAGAAACCGCGGATGCACGAGGCAGAGAAAGAAAGAGAGAGAGAGAGAGAGAGAGATATCGATACGAAGATATTGCCACTTGGAAATGTAATGCGGCCCGAGCAAATGCGCTTGACCCGAAAAAAAACTCGCCAGCACATCGGACGGTTGAAGAGCCTCGACAAAATCGAAAAAGATGGAAAGTAGGGTTAAGACGAGGAGGAGGGGATTAGTTTCGGATATAACGGAGAATATAACGCCCAAGTGCCTCTTGCTTCTCTCTCGCGAAAACTTGCCAACCTCGCCTCCCTGCTCGAGGCATGGATTTTCCAGACAAAAAATAACTTCTGCTCGGTCTCGTTAACCGGCGACCCGTGACGCTTGCGATTTCGCGATCCTTCCCGGGCATGGCGGTGGTTCCTTCTCGTCATCGAATCGAACAAAAATCCCATCTCCATCTGACCCCGATCTCGTTTCCATGCGCTTGCACGACTCGCGACTCTTGGAAATTCCCCCCACTCGATGAAAAGCGAAAAACGCCGAGACAACTAGAACACAGAAAGGAGTAGGTAGAAACGTCGATCTATCAACGAAAATGAGGATAATATCGTTTCGTTAAAATCGCTACTGTCGAAAGGTACGAGGAGGAAAGGAAAAAAGAACTGAGCAATAGATTGGGAAACGTTTTGTATTCGTGCGTGCAGGGAGAGAGATTCGTGCACGTTTACACGTAAGCAATATCTACATTTTTGTCGACATTTCTATTTTAATGCCACTTTACGACTAAAAGTTTTAGTAGAAAGTAGCTAAAAATTGGACGATCTATTAGGTTCGAGGAATACAAATTGACAGAGGTTTTTAAGAGGCAAGTCTCTTCGGACGACGTTGTGACGTAGTTTAAACAGTTTTATTTGTCACTTGGTTCACGAATAATTTATTATTTATCAATTGTATGAGAAAATTAAGAATCACAACGAAACGATCGTTCGAAGGGTTGGATAACGATAAATCCGTATATTCGATATTAGAATGAAAATTTTCCTAATTATCCGTATTAACATCAAACGTCTTCTAGGCTCGTATCCAGCGTATAGCTCGATCGTTCTTTCGATCAATTTTCACATTTGTATTATCAAGTTCTCCATTGTATTTCTTGTTCTTCGTTTCTATGCATATTGCTCCTATGCATAGTATAGCTGACGCCATGGATCGCGTTCAAATCTCGGACAGGATTTTTCGAGCTTGATGTGCATTATTCATCGTACGTTTTTTTCGTACAAAGGGATTCACGAGGAAATTACGCGAGCCAACGCTAATTAGCGATTCGTTATTTTGCTGTACTGCTTGCAAAAGATTTTACAAATACCACACAGCACGTGTGTCTTTCCTCTTTCACGCAAACGTATGTATCATCGTTCAAAAATATCCGAATACTTGCTTAGTTTTAACAAGATACGTTTTAATTATTACACCGTATTAAAATCGAGCGTTAAATCCAATAATAAATATAAATCGAACTGCGATGATTTTATCATTTGTAACTACTTAGCTGCTCGTAATGCAATATCAAAAGCTGGCTAAAATGGTTTTTGGAAAGCAACGTACGATGATTTTATCATTTGTAACTACTTAGCTGCTCGTAATGCAATATCAAAAGCTGGCTAAAATGGTTTTTGGAAAGCAACGTACGATGATAAAACCGGCACCTGTAATTGCGAAATTTTATAGGAATGCTTGTTCCTTCATGAGCTTTCTATCCTCGGATTCTTTTATTTGTTACTCGGAATAGGTACGAGATCTTCCGACGTTAATTCGATCTTCTAAAGTTGTACTAATAACATTTGTATAAGTAAATAGCAAAGTGTATTATTTTTACTATCTTTAGTACGTAATTTCAATGTATGGCCAGTTCTATAAAAGGTTCTCAGATATCGATTATATTCGATAAAGATCTTCAGACTGTTAGTTTATACGCTTAAATACCAGAATCGCGCAACATTCGAGAACTGTAACACCGATTGATCGATTATCGAAATAAATTATCCTCTCACGAAATCGATGGACGTTGGAATTCGGTATTCAAGAATTTTCCTAATCCTCAATCTAAATCACGTCCACTCGTATTCTTATCCGTACTCGTACCCTTCCCTTTCTGTCCGTTCTCTGCCACTGTCGCTGGTGCTTGCGAGAATCGCGTAAAATCTCAGCCGCTATAAATTGGCTAATTATAATCCAAAAGGAAAGGAGGAAGGGGAAAACGGCGGTAAGAGAGAAACAGAAGGGATCCGAGTTTGGACGGTCGCTTCTCGTGACGTTAATTGGAGAAGTCTATGACCTCTAATTGGCTCTTCTCCCCCACGCCTTTCCTTTCTTCCTTTTCGCGTCGTCTTTCAACCATCCTTTTACGCTCTTCGCTTCCCTCATACCAAGTGGAGGGGGAAAATCTCTCTCTCTCTTTCTCTCTCTCTCTCTCTCTCTCTCTCTCTCTCTCGTTATATATTTTTCTTCTCTTCTCTGGCCGAAGCAAGGGAGGAAACAGAGACGCGAGTCGATCGAGCCGCGAACGTCGCTTCTAGCGGGGTGAAACGCTACAGAAGAAGCCGATTCTCGGGAACGTCGACGAAAGGGTGAAACGGGCGCTCTCGCCGCTTGAGAGTAAACGTAGGCGGACACGCGAGCAACGGATACAACAGTGACTTCGTAGGACGTAGGAAAACATAGACGAGTTGACGAGTTGAATGGGCATTCGTAGAAGTGGTAGTTGGGTCGCCAGTCCGCCGCGCCACTGAATGCTATACACGATGGTGGTACAATGGCCGAAGCCGTGGCTTTCTACAATACCGTTGGAAATGGCCACGCGATAAATTCCTGCAACTTTTATCGAATAGGAGGGCTAACAGGCCGAGGGAATATTGTGAAAGTTCTGTCTGTACTCGTAGTTGCGGCCGACTGGCCAGTCTGCAACCCGTGCTCCTCCTCCGTACCAAAAACCCTCCACCGTCTCCGCGCGTCCACCTCGCTCGCCCTTTCATTCCGTCCACTTCTTTCCGCTCACTGACTTTCTTTTCAGAAGCATCGGACGCTAGCGCTTATCCTCGTCGGGATCATTCACCGGACGGATCAAAAAATTGTATGCGGTTGCCGAAAAAACCAGCCTGCAAGAATTTATTCTCCCATGGCTGGTCTACTTGCACTCTTCCGCACCTTGATAATTCGCGTATCGCTTTTCTCGCTTGCAATTGCTAGATGCGCGCGTCTCGTGTCGGCTATGTCGGCGTTTTAAGAATTTTCCGCCGTTATCTACCTTCGGTTCGCTCGCTTTTCGACGCTTGGCGGGGATGAATCGTATCCCGAGTCAAGCGGCTCACTTCACGTTTGTTTCTTTACGTCGCCTACTTTGCACGATTATCATTTCATCAAATTATATTTACGACGCTTTGCGGTTTCGATCGCGCCTCCTTCCGCAACTGTGCAGCGCAACGATGTACGTGTACCGTGCTTCTCACCAGTTAGAGTAGACCGTAAGATCGAAAGCTTGGAATCTCGTCGCGGAACAAGCAACGACCGATTGCTCGAAGGTTTTGCCCGACAAAGGGAAATGACGAAGGAGGAAAAGAGGAAGACGAAGCAGAGAGACGAGGAGGAAAGAATACAGTCGCAAATAAATGCGAGATCGTCGGAGGTCGCTGGAGATCGAGGCATCTAAATAAGTAGCTCCGGTTGGAAGTAACGGAGGCGGAAACATCCTCGAGAACCGTTCGTAGCCCGCATCCGAAAGATGCGGGTAGTTCTCTGGCAATTATACTAATGGAGATTGGGCGGCTGTCGGAGGAGGATTGCCAACGAGGAGGAACCGAATCGCGTGGATCGAAGACGAGGCAGAAGGTAGAGACAGGAGCAGAAACAGAGAAGCGGAAGCTGGAACGAAAGGAAGAGGGAGGCCGGAAACAGGAAGATCTCTGGAAGAAACTAAGTAGACGGCTACGAAGAAGGAGAAAGTAGGTAAGAAGGGGGCAGTGGTAACAGCGAAAATGGACGGAACAGTTGAAAGAGCAAAGAAGGAAGGGGTTTGTACGTCGAGTGAAAAGTGAGCAGCATTTGAAGAGGAAACCTTCTGGTTATCCAGAGAGAAAGGAAGGGATAGAGCCCGACGGACGCAGACGGTAGTGGGTTCCACTGCCGAAAATAAGAAGAGTCGTAATGAATGAGCCTGGCTGAAGAGCGAGGGACGACTAGCGAGCAAGGGACTAGGAACCAAGAGAGACACAGACAGAGAGAGAAAGAGAGAGAGAGAGAGAGAAGGGCTGGTGGAGTATATAAGAAGAACGGAACGGAGTTCTAAGAGTCGTACGGAACACTGTGAGCCAATGAAAGCTGCCGAAAAGTGCTTTATACGAGAAGTGCATTCAAACGAAAAAGTATATACATTATTCGTCGGTGTAGCACGGCGGAAGTTGCCAGCTAGTTGTCGCTGCTTTGATCTGGCTTTCACGCTCGCCAAGAATAAGAGGCACGCTGCTCTACTCGACGCGTTATCAGCGAAACAATGTCGTAACGAAGATGGGAAAGCCTGTAGACACTCGGAGGCCGTGATCGTTTAAAACTGCTCGAGAAGCTGCGGATCCATCGACTTCATTTCGAAATCGAATCTCGAAACGCTATCCGGCTGGCGTCGGTCGACGAATTAATTTATCACCGCGTTCCCAGTGTCTGTTGGACGAAACAACGAGCAGGAGGAGCAGCTCGGGCTTTCGATGGGTAACACGGTCACGGTACGTTGAACTATTAAGCGAGGTTACCATCGATCGCATAATACGAGACGTCTGCGAATTTGATCGGTCGTATCCGAGCCAAATTTCTGTAATCGGCGCAAATGATTGCAGTCTGCTTTATACGCGGTACTCGAAGCTGAGCCCTCGTTGTAGTATAACGTCACGATGCTGGCCACAATTGGAGTAAATATTTGAACGCTAATTGAACTATTCTGCGCTACGTATAACGTAGGCCGCCTGCTAAACAGCTACACTCGATTGTGGCAAATCATAATGGAAACGTCATTACGACACGCGCTATTGGATCCCGTTTTCACATAATCCCCATTCCTCGTAAATATCCGTACCACTCCGATTCGTGAGCCAACGTCTTCCCTTCGCCGTGTCCACAGTCGTCGAGTATCTTAATCAGAAACGTATAATATCTACGTCTGTGCAAAAGTGCAAACGCGTCTGATGCTAATAGGACGCTCCATCTTCGGTCGTTTTTAACGAAGGCTCGTGGCTCAGACTCGTTTACGCGGCTTTGTCTCCGAAGATATTCACACGCGACTCGTAGCGTACAACGCCGTGAAAGGTAACCAGCCACGAGAAGATATCGTCATCGGCATCGCAAACGACGCCCTGTCGACGTTCGTCCGAAATGGAGATGGAACGTTGGTTCCACTGCCGTTCACGTTAAAGGCAGACGACGCGTTGCGTGTAAATCCTTTACGCGTGTATGCGTAAGCGCTAATGAGCTGGAACAAGCTACATGGCGTAGCGTCGACGTTGGACGGTGCGTGTTTGCGCGCGGAACCCGCTCCATTGGGACAACCCTGCACCACCGTTCTACCCATCGCGTATACGTCAATCGAACGTGCAAACTGTCCGACAGACCGCGTCGCGATCATGTTGCGCCGATTAAAACCAATCCCTCCAAGGATTCGATTGCTTCTTGCCGCGAAACGGTCGAGTCATTTGTCCAAATCTCGGTTCGGCCAGACTCTTGGTCGCCCTTCCAGTCGGACAGCCTCGTTCGATCAGAATCGAACAATCCTACGTCAATCTTACGATCCTACGACGATCAAACTGACCGAATTGTTTGCCCTAACGATCCGAGTCCTTCCCTATACATTTCGGATTAATTGACAACAATTTCGGTATCTTGGACGAGAACTCGCGGGAACAGGAAGTTAAAAGTCGTCCGTTTCGCGGTTGTTCGCGTCATCCCGTCGTCTTGGCGAAGCTCGCGCTAGATTAACAGCTAATCGATGAAAGGGCTGAAGGAGGAGCATCCTCGAGGAATCGCGTTTGATTTGCCGCGGAACCGAGACGCGTCGCGTCCGTACGGATATTGTAACGACGACGACGACGACGACGACGATCGAAGAACCTCGGATACCTCGCGTCGCTAGCTGCTAGCTCGCGCTTCCTGTGTTTTCGCACCCGCCGTCGCTGTCGTCGGTAGCACCGCTCTTTACGTGGCGCAATTACGTGGAACGTAATTAAAATTAGTAGAGTTTTAATAGGAGCGTACGCGACCGACATCGATAACGCAATCGAGTTCTCTGCTACACGACGAACAGAAAATCGGAAACAATCGAGAGCCGAGTGGGAGCTCGCTAACGATTCTATATGGCACTTCTCGCGCGCAAGCTCATTCTGGCCCTGATGATTTATAACGTAAGATTCCCACGAAACTCGGGCACGGTCTGTCCTCCTTTGTGCACCGGTGATAATATCCGTCGCAATTAAATTCGTCCGTGCGATATGATACAGACACCGGTGGAATCGGCGATAAAGCGCACACTCGCCTTTCCCCTTCTCTCCGCCGGCTCCTCTATTCTTTGTACCGTTACCAGCAGGATTACACATCGGTACAAACTTCGCGCCGTTCCATCGAAAGAGCAGGATTCATTAATAACGTTCTCTCGCGAATGAAAAAAAAGAAAAAGAAAGGAAATGGGGAAAAAAGGTAGAAAAGGGAAAGGATGGCAGAACTCGGAATAATTCCGAGTCAATGGCCGCTGCAAGCGACCGATATCTCGCGTGCCGACCGTCGCGAACCGCTACAACCCTCCTGCTCGATGTATCGTGGAAATCGTTCAACGGCAGAGCCGACCATTCTCGAAAGTGGAAAAAATTGGCGATACTCTGAGAGTACGAACGGACAGCGAGAAAGAGATGGAGAGAGTATCGGTATTCCGTGGTGAGAAGAGGATAACGTGGACTCGAGGGCAGCTGACTCGTAAATAATAGAGAGGTTGGAGGAACAAATCCACGCGTAAGCCGCGTCATAAGATGCTCTTTGGTCGACTCTTGAACGCGGCGAGAGAACGGAGAGAGTTGAGAGACCCTCGAGAGTAATCGGTTAGTCGCGAAGATGTGCCATCGAAACAGTAAGAGCTTCTCTCTCTCTCTCTCTCTCTCTCTCTCTGCTTTTCTCTCGACGTGTAGAGGGAGCACACCATCTTCCGATGGAGTTTGCTCCATAAGTCGACGGTTACAGGTAACGCGCGCACCCGTGCATGGACAGTGAAGCACGCTCTTATATTTTATGCAGCAGTTTATAGAGATATATCGGCCGTCTAGCGCGACGGCATAAGTCAAAACCTACTTTACCTAATGGCCTCCTGGCGACCTCCCCTCCCCTCCTTCTTCACCTATCTGCCGCTATACGACCACGGGAAGTAAAGCTCGTTCGTGAAAGCTCGCAACACAGCGAGAAGCTGTCCCTTCCGACGTCGACACCGATGCCTGCTCTCTCGTTGCTTCTTCGCCTTACGACCAGTTCGCCCCGTGCGTGTATTCCATCAAAATTGCATTTGCAATTGCGAGCTTCGGCGCTCCGCCACTCGGGATATCTACTTTCTTTCCTCCTTTCTTCGCGCTCTTATTTCCTTCGCTGACTCGCAATTTTCTTTATTTTCCTGCGTGCAACTTACCGCTAAAAGGAAGATGCAAGACTCTCACGTATAAACTCCCGAACCTTTATTCTTACACCCTGTACGAATATCGTCATCGCCGTGTTCCAGCCATATGATCGCTCGTTTCTGAAATCCCGGAGACGAAATTTACCTCTTTCTGTAACCGCTCTATTATCGCCACCACAATTTGTTCTTCACGCCGAGTGTTGACCTTTACGATGGCAAATGCACGAAATTATGCAACCATGTTCCGCCAACAGCTCAAACGAACGACCGTGGGAGCAGTTAAAGCGCCGGCCAAAGCTCCTAAACCAACGCTCGGCACCGAAATTCTCTTGTTTAATAATCGACACCCGCTCGATCCGTTGCATCCTCGAATAACTGGGTCTGTACCCTTTTTCGGGATGCGCCACCGTGTCTCCTATCGTACGCTCAACATCCATGTTTTTACGAACACCGTGTAAAACCGCTGTTTGCTGATAGCAAGTTCCAGATACATAATTGTGTTTCGCTTTTATCGAGGGACACGAATGTGTCGAATACGAGGCGAATTCGACCGTTTCGAGCGTTTCGTGCGTTGCACCTTTGCCGAAAGTGTAGAACAGATCTTTCGTTTAATCGAATTTCGTTTTCTTACAGACGTCTACCGATCCAATGGCGTAGAATTTTCACACCGCCTGTACACTATCGAAACTTTACCACCGTATATACGTTGTATGTGAAACGAATAGTAATAACGACGATAGTTGAGCGAACACCGTAGGGCTGCTGGAAGCATCGATCAACGATAGCTTGAACACACTTGGAAGCAAAGGTTCGCGTAGGAAACACGATCTACCACGTGCTATTAAGGTTTCGAATGACTGCCGTCAGCACCAGTTCGAATTCCTAGTAATAGGTCTCGATTCGTTCTCGCCAGTGCCCCCGATACCTTGTTTGCCAAAGCGATTGCTTTGTAAAAGTTTGCGAAAGGATGCTCGATTGTTCGAGCCGCGTTGCGATTTCGAGATTTCGCGTTCCTTTTGCGGTGAATCCCTTTGGAAACGGGACTATGGCCGAGCAAACCGGGACTCTTTCCGAGATTGCTTGTGTTCGCGCTCGCTCTCGTATCGCGAACGCAAACAGAGTCTTCCGGAAGAGGTGGGGCGTTCTCGTGGTGCGGTTCCATTGGCGCACAAACGTGACTACGTGCATTCGCGTACACGCACTTAAATATATATCTACACGGTCGACAAACGTGCGTATATTTACTGCGGTACATAGACGGAAAGAGGCACGCGTGAACGCGGATGGCTGGTGCAAGGAAGATGGAACACGCGGTGACACGGAGCTAACTTGGCGAAACAACGTGCCGTGGAACCAAACAGAGTTCCCACGTACACCAATCCGCGTCTGTCTGTGCGGATCACGCGCGTACACTCGACATAATTGCACTGCCGCGATTAATAATTAGACGCGCAATTGGGCGTCAACTGAAATCCGTACGCGTACCGGTGATTCGATTTATCGAGCCAACCTACCGAGCCTCGTCGCGTCGCGCCACGCCGCGTCGAGTATCGATTTCTCGTCGGGTAACGCGCGTAGAAAGTTTGCGTCTTCGAAGGAGACGTTCCATCGCCGTTGTTGGAATCTCGTGGATCGCGTCGAAAAACACCGTGCAACCACGAACGATCGAACGGCGGATCGTAGAAGCCGGGAACGAATGCAAGTTTTTAACGATCGATCGATCGATCGATCGATCGAGCAGCGATATGGTTAGTAGACTTGTTATTGCCGCAGATAAATGACGCAGATAAGGTCCAGGGACCCATAGGCAAAGCACAAGATCGGTTCTATCGTCAGATTTACCTCCATCTTGCGCCTCCGCAGAGTTAACCGATTTAGTCTTGAATAATTCGCTAATCTGATTAGTAGTGTTGGATGAAAATTACAGATAGCTCCGGAGTTTCGCGTCGGTTCATCTAATTACCCCTACGATCGTGGCGTCTGCCTGGTTGCCTGCGCTTTCCACACCCGCTTCCTCGCTCCCTCGCTCCAAGAGATCGGTTAAATTCATCGTTAATGAAGCGATCTTATATCGCTCGATATACGGCTCGAGTATCCTGCGCGACAAACTACGTCGAGGTCGACTCTTTCCAGTCACGTTCAACAAAATCGTCGGTCTCGTCCGTCGTTCTTGCCAGTGGCAAATGAAATCTAAAATCTCCAACTATTAGGTCGTCCGAAAAGTGTCTTTCCTTTGCAGACACGCCTTTCACAACGATGCGTCTTTATACGAACACGAAAGCTAATCTGTCGAACGTTGTGATCTTTATTTTGATAGAACAAAATGGACCATTCGATAAAATAATATAAAACGGAAAATGTGACGCGTCCGTCGTTTCCTTATAAAACGAAAGAAAGTTTTCGGACGACCTAATACATCGGACGATGTAATCTGTACGCTCGCTGTACGAACTAAAATCTTGCCGCGATTACGCAATGGCTACGGAAACAGATATTTCTACGCAATTATACTTATCGTAGCATCCATACGTCGATTAATTAGGTTCAAGTGTGCATTAAATTTCGTAATATTATACTCGCATATGGCTACAGGAGTTTCGTACTACGAAAGCAAACCTTACGAAGAGCTTGGAAAGTTAATTGGAAAATTAAACGCTTAACTAGCCACTGTACGTAGAGACACGATGGGAAAGTGAACCGTAAGCGTATGGCAGATTTGATCTAACGTGAAATTCCAAGGAAATCTCTGGCGGTGCGAAACGTTCGAAAGATTAAAGACTGGTACTTTCATTGAGTCTTGAAACTAAAAATGCGAAACGGAGAAGAGCAGAGCGTGGAGCGAGAGGAACAGGTCGGACGACGACGGAAGAGAAACTCGAGCGTATCGCTTCTCGTGTTCGCCGTTGGCTTCCGACGGATAGGAAGTTTCCAACAAAGGTGTCGCGTTTCAATTTTGATAAAGTCCTCGCTACCTGTCCCCGGGGGTTCCGCGGGGCTCTCTCGAAATTTCACGAAACGCGCGCACGTGCGTCCTGCCCGTTCCTGTTCCAACATCCACAACGGGCGTCTCGTCGCCCGGCGACTGCGATATTTGGCCGATGATGGAGCATCTGCTCGTTTACTGCGCCTGCCGTTCCAGTCTCGACTTCGTAAGGGAGAGAAACCTCCGGAGCGTTGTTGTATCGCGCACGGCTACACCGCCTCCCTCATTTCGTGTTTCTCGTTTCGCCATTTGTCCTCCCTCGCGTGTTATTTTTCCTGCCGGTGTAGGAAACTCGTTCCCCTATCTCTGGACAATGCCTATGTCGTGTCCTATTTTCGGAGTAGCTCGCCGCCGAGCGTGCATCGTCGTCGTTCTTTCCTCTCGAATTTTCCACCAGTCGAACTTTCAGTCTTGCGCCTAACGTGCCTAGAACGTTACGGTCGTATACGATTCTGAGAAATTAGTAGCGCGATTACACATTCTCGACTGGTTACTGGCAATCAGCCCATCGGCTATCGCTAGAATCAGCGCCTCATACGTGTCATCATTTCGCCTTACGTCGATGTTGTCTCTAACGAAAGATATCGTCGACGAAAGTTTGAATTTTGATCGCGAAGAGAACACGCTCTGCCGCTATATATCTTTATAGGTTGCTGCGTGAAGCGCGGAAGGAAAAGTTGGCGTGTTTTCTCGTCCAATGGGACGCCTCTTGAAGGAGACGGTTACACCGTCGAATTCGAAAATGGCGAACGACGGATGTCGTGACCGATCGGTAGCGAGTAAAAAAGGAATGGAAACGTTGCGAACGAAATGGTGGAAGGAAACGCCATTTCCGTATGCGGTGCAGAGAGGTGCGCAGGAAAAGAAGCGACGTAACAAGTTGCGCGACTACGGAAGTGCGTCTTCTCGCGCTTTCCGTGCGAAACTACGTGCGAGAACTTTGGAATTTTATGTATGGCGTTTCGCTGTCGAAGTATGCCAACTCCATCCGTCCCTTCCACGGTAAGAAATAGTTCCATCTTCCTGTAAACTTTCCCCTCGGTCCAATGGACTTCGGTTCTCTCCCAGTGTACTCTCTCTTTCTCTCTCTCTCTCTCTCTCTCTCTCCCTCTGCCTCTCTTCCTCTCTCAACGCGTCTATTCTCGCGAGAAAGCAGCAGTCGAGCGTATCCACCCCTCGACCCCACCTACCCGCGTTTCACGAAAGAAACTTTGTCATCGAGAAACTCCACCGAATATTTTCCTTGCTTACACGCGATCATCGACTGGCATTTTCCACCTTATGGCACACTAATACGACGTCGATAGAAAACTTTCACGGCGTACCAAGCTCTCCTTCCCTACCTCGTCTACTCCTCGAGCTACTATCACCATCGGGCAACTGGCGGCGATGTATTAGATCGCGTGGAAAGTGCCGCGGTTCGCAACCGCTCTTTTTAAGAAAACCCAGGCTCCGCTGGAATTTTGTATTTTTGTGGGAAAACGGGCAACGTTGTGTCACGCACATGTTGGCAAACGTAATACGCTGGTATTTATTCTATGCGGTCCGGCGTTCGCGTACTTCTCCCGTAGGGAGTTTCCTGGAAACGGGAACAGGTTGATGTTAAACGATATCGGAGGAATATCGCAACGCTATGGAACATGGTGGGACTATCGTACGAGTAGAATAGCAGCGAATCAGCGAATTTATCTAACGCCGTTATTGACGTTTGAACCGTTTTATCGAGACTTGCGTGTAATACCTGTAGAACTCGAAATATACCGGAACTTGTTACAAATTTATAAGAAATAACACGTAAAATATTTCAAAGCAACGATACGCACGTATCGCGAAAATGAAAATAAGATGGTCCAATCTTGGATGGAGTGTTTTGTAAAATTGATGGTCGTGCAAAGTGCTCCTGCATTTCCAATTCTTATTTATGCGATAGCGCGGCGTTTTAACTATAGCTTTATCCCGCCGCTCTATATGTAGCGTCAACGCGAAGGGATGGTAAAGGTATTTGATCGATAATACGCAATACGAACTGTAAGTCATCCGCTATTTCCGCTCGGAATATCTAACGAACCGAGTAAAAAAAGCAACGGCCGATCAACGGTCGCTCGCCTAAAAACGCGCCTCCGAGCAGTTTTCGTCGCAGGCCTTTTACCAGCGCGGATTAACGCGCGGTGACGCGAATTTCTCAGGAATCGAGTGGCCGCCCAGCTAAATTACAAACTCGCGGAAACTTTTACGAGGCGGGTTAAAAGCGCGTCGTTTCGCCCAAGCTGGCGCGCAAAACCGCCAGCTAGCTGCGCACGAACGACAGCAGCCAACGCGAGACCGAAGACAAGGCAGGCAGTTACCGCTTTATAAAATTTAATCCTTGGCGCCTCTTTCGCGTTGGGCGAAGGCAAACTCGACCGGTCCATCGCGGCACCGACGTAATTATTCTAAAACGACGAAAGAAGTCGATGATTTCAATCGGGAAATTCCTCGTCCGGTCGGTTCCTGGCCATTTTTTCGGCCGTTTTATAGGCGAGCGACGCAGCATGTACGACTGGATGGACTGTAAAAAGATTGGCAGCGCGCGCGTAATGTCTTTCATCGCCGTCGTTCGAAGGGAACGCAATTACAAGTTGCAGTTGCGTGCCGAAATCCTTGGTCGAATCGCCGTAATTATCGAGCAGAGTAAAACGTACGTTTACACGTTCGTATCGGATTATTCTATTATCGACAGCATTGCGCTTCGTAGGACGTGTTTTCGAGCGCGTTCGACTATAGGGCGAGGACGAGAGATTTAATTGCGATGCAGAATGGAAAAAGAAAAGGGGAAAATGGGGGGCAACGCGAGGAGAATCGGCAACTTTTGGTTTAGTCGGGTACGCGACGACAAAAGTGTCCCCAAGGGGAGATACGAGGTACGGAACGACGATGGAAATTCAATTGCTCGTCGCGGCGATGAAGCGAGGGGCAGCGATACAAGGACGAACCGGCGACCGACCGAAAGAAAATCACGACAAACCGATTTTATTCTTCGTTCCTTTTTCCTCGTTCCTGCCCGTCCATCGGCCTATCCTACTACTTTCACCCCTCGATTTCTCTTCCTCTTTATTTTCGAACAACCGGTCGTAGAAATGGTGGTATTATTGGCTTATCCGTTCCGCCTGAAAGTTAGAGAAGGGTCGGGCACGTGAAAAAGAAGACGAGAGCACGAGAGGGGGAAGCGTAACCGAAGGGAGACGAACGAAGTACGATCCTCGTGATCGTTTCTGCTCAATCGTATCTCGTTCGTGTCGAGCTTACATCGTAATTCAGTTTCCCAGCGAGAAACCCCGATATTATTTTCGATATCTCGGAGACGCGGAGAAGGCGTGTCGGCGTGTCGGTATAAGTGGAAAGGACGCTGGACATCGACGAGCTTTCGTCCTAATCTTTTCTCCTGGAGCAATTCCAGACTTCTTCCTATACGTCCCGGCGGCACTTTCGTCTCGCATCGCCGACTTTACCGGGCTAACCTTTCTTACTCCGGCGCGCTAGCCTGATTTTCTTTTCCCTTTTTCTACGCGGTCTCCTTGAAGAACTCTTAACGTCCACCGTCGGACCGTTGGAGCAATAGCCAGAAAGTTTCATCCCCCTGGTCATCTTTTCTTTCGGTTTCGCGACTCGTAGCGACCAAAGTAGCAGAAGGAGAAAAGGAAAAGGAAAAGGAAAAACACGTGAAACGAGAGGGAGCATGATTTATCGTGGCGCTGAGAGAACTAAGACGTATCGGTTAAAGCGGTATTCGGCGAAGATCGAACCGATCGAGAATCGTCTGCATGCCTGGAATCGAGGAAAGGGGGAGAGAGAGAGAGAAAGAGAAAGAAGCGTCGGATCGACGCTGGCGATAAGAGGAAACCGAGGGGAGGATTTAGCGACTAGGATCACGACCTTTTGATAGCTGATAGTAGCGCGGTATCGATGTACAGAATAGAAAGGTACACCGATCTACTAGTACGCGTTTGCACAACGAAACGGAAAATTGGAAACGGTATCCGAACGGAATATCCCGTGGCCTCGATTTTCATTGATCGAAATTATACAAAACAGTGGTGTAATTTAATTATCCGGTGAGCAGCGATGCGTTATAATGGAATCAAAGGATGAAGAGTTTCGATCGTAACAATTTTCGACACACCCGTAAATCTTTCATCGCGTCTATCTCGATATTATGGCGTGGCATTAATATAGTATAATTGGGAAAGTGTAACGTAACTGTATTCTCGTGAAATTTGCATAATTTTTTCCCTACTTTGCGTGCTGGCTAGCTTAGCGGATAATTAACGGGGAAATATACTAGCGAGCCGAAACAAATCGTTGAAAATAATCCTCCTGACCATGCGCGAGAACGAAGCAAGGCTCTGTCAGGCAAAATGTACCGGATAAACTGCGGACTCGCTCGGCGTACATCGTGGCGGAGATTCGTGTACTTGGATGCAAAACACCGCGTACAGAAAGAACACGGTTCGGTGCGACGTGGCTCGATGCACGCGAGAACGTTCGATCAAGGCCCACTGCGATTTCCATTAGAAATTGCTGGAAAAATTGTAAAGAGCCCGCGAGGTGAAAAGCGACGAGCCACCACCGACCGTGCGCGCGTCTTTGTAATGTTTGTAGCCGTGTTTCGCACAATTTTCGAATCGACGAGATAGAGGGGCAAAGAGGATGGCGAAAAGATATTTGCATCATCCCAGCCAAACATTGTTACGTAGGAAACGAACGTCGATCTCGTGGCGCAGCGTCGATATCCATGCTGTATTTAATCTCTTGGTAATTTCGTTAAACAAACACGCCGCGGTGGCGGCACGGATTCGCTCAAATTATTTTGTACGCACTCGCTCGCGATTAAAAATTGCATTTCTCTCCGGCCGGGGTATAACCTCGACCAAGCCGACCCCATTATTGTACTGGAAAAATCATTCCCGACAGAGGTGTGTGCCCTGGGCGAAATTCTCGTTGCGTCCTTTTGTTCGCAAACAATCCGATTTAATGCAATCTTCGCGAGGCAAGCCCCACAGTTAACACAGTATAATTATTTCGTCGTTCATAAAAGTATTATCACAACGTGTACCTACACCACGAGGCGGATTTGTTCGATCCACCGCATCGACGCGTGTCTTGCGACTGCTTTTTACAACGTCGTTTCGATACCATCCGATCGATGGAAATTAAAGCCAGCGCGTCCCGATAAACGCAAAGGAAATAAAACGAGAGCAACAGCCGAAGGAAAAGCTATCGCCGTAAATGTCGTACTTCCTTTTCCATCTAACTTTTCCCGCTCGCCCTTACCTCTTGACACTCGGCCTCCGTTTCGTTTCACTCGCTATTACGAACCGCGGTAATAGCCTTTGTAATCGGGAATTTCTCCGGCCAATACGCGAGACTAGGTTGGTGTGCGCGTGTTAGGCACACGAGCGAGAGAGAGAGAGGGAGAGAGAGTGATAAACGTACAAGAGAAAGATAGATAGATAGATAGATAGATAGATAGAGAGAGAGAGAGAGAGAGAGAGAGAGAGAGAGAGAGAGAGAATTGGAAGCGGAATCGAGGCCGTCTCGCGGGATTACTTCGGTCGCCGTTCGCCTCGAAGAGACGTCCAGCCATTAAATGGTTCGATATCGATGCAACAACATCGTTGGAACAATGTGACCAGCAAGCGTACCGTCTCTGTCTCTCCGCCATTGCCGCCGTTTCGTCGCGTCGCTGAAACATCTAGGGAGGCCTGCGAATACCACGCGGCAAGGGGAATCTCGAGAGCAAACCGAACGAAAAGAAAGTCGAGTAAATCGGATTGCGAATCGGAAAATCTCGACGAACGACGAGTCAAGCGAATCTGGCGAACGTGAAATTGCCGGGGTTAGGTAAAACGCGAGAGATAAGGGAGAAACGGGTGCCTGAGTGGCGGTAACCGGAGGAATCGATTGTTCGACGAACGGCACGCGCTTCCTCGCAGCGGCGATATATCGAAAAGCATCGCGCGAGGTAGAAAACGGCGGGCTATCGGAGTGGCAGACACTCGTCGTCAACGACATCGCGTTAGAATCGCGTTAGTACGTACAGGGTGTTTGAGAAAGCATCGTCCAAGAGTTCGAGCTTCGAAAGCGCGTAGGTTAACTAACGACAAAAGTTCGCGCTCGTGAAAACAAGCGGAACGTCCTTGACAGGCCTAAGTCCAAATGTCTCGTTACGATGGCTTACGAATCCGTTTAGACGCTTGCGGAAACTTTCTGCGAAACGCGTCTGTTGGCTTCCTCCGGCGAATACGGCGCGCTCTTCGACATTGAACGAAACATTTCGAGACACCTTGTAGTGGCGAGATGCGCTCCTGCGCGTGCATCGCCTCCGCGTTGGAATAAAAAAACAGCGGTTGTCCGTAGGTCCAATTAACTACGGTCAGATTTATCTTGACTAATGCGCGACACCGCCTCGGTGGTTTGGCGCTGGTTATATTCTGGCTAGTTTTATGACGCGACTCTCCGCGACCAGACCGCTTGTACGCATTATTTATGATTACAAGTTCGCCGTCTCTCTCGCTCTGCGACTGACCTCTGGAAAACGGTAACCAGCCCTCGGCCGTTAGTAGCGCTTGCCCGCAGATTCATTCGCAAGCAGGAAAAAAGCGGATAAAACAATTTTCTTCGTGGCCAGACCGGCTGAATAGTAGGTGGTTTTAATTAAATTCCAATACAATTATTAATTATAAAGCAACTGAAGCGAGAAACCGCGGCAAGTACGCCGGAATCAAAGTTGCTGCTTTCGTACGACCGAGGAAAGAAGAACTAATAATTAGTCCGATAATTAGGCGGGGCTGATCTGCAGCTCGCATCGTTAAACGATCTGGGTATCGCGGCAACAGCCTTATACTCTTATTATCGCGTATTTCATTGCTCGTTTTTTCCGGACAGTCCGATGGCGGCGTATCGAGCTAATTTCGTTCTCGTTACGCGCGTCCTCGATCGCGAATGCTTTTCCGAGGACGGACAGGTGGGACAGGTAGGAGGGTGTGAAAGCGAGGCCATTATTTTACGATCGTGTAACGTTTGTCAAAGCCAGCGAGAGATCGTTCGTATTATTACGCAATCGCTTTTTTTTATTTGCAATTCCATTACGCGAGTGGCTGTTCAGAAGCCACACACCGATTAACTCCGTGAATCGTTACCTTTCCAATCGTATAATAAAGCTACTTTTTGAACGCGCCAGGCAATTTTCTACCGTTCGTGGCACCTTCTTGCACCGAACGATCTCGCGAATTAACGTAATTTGTCTCTTGAGAATGGAACGTTGATTCCGTGGTTGTGCGATGAACCGAAAACCTGCGACGAAGATAGAGGAGAATGGCAGGAAAGTTGCGCGTAGAGAACGCGACGGGCAACTTTCGCCAGCAACAACGCTGCCTCTCCAAACGTGTAACAATTATCCACTCGTAGCTGGATCGAAGAAAAATTGGAAAGAGTTTCGCGGAAAGTTTGTATCTCTGATGGCTGATGATTCGCGGGATACGAGAAAGAACAAAAACGAGCGAGCACCGCGGAAATATGGAACGGAGGAAAACTTTGATCCAACGTTATTACCTTCTCGAGGCAGAGTCTCGTTTTTAACGTAATATCAAGCTCGAGAGGAGAGACGACAAAGAAGCCAGGCTCGCCCTCGAGATTTCCCGAAACCCAGAACTTTTTCGTACTGTATCCTCCGTCAGACGAGCGATACGTAAACGTGGGGATCTCGTCTCGAGACGATCGCTTAATATCTGCCGCTCGACGAACGTTCGATGCGCCGCGCCGCATAGATTTTAAGAAGACTTTTCCGCTTTACGCCGCCTGCGGCTACGCGTACGACGGCGTACAATTTTTCGATCGAACCACATCCAAGAAATTTGATCGCGATTAAGCACGCGTCCGAAGTGAAACGGAAAGAACCATCGAAACCTCTTTCTGCTGTCGTGATCGATCGGTTGACCGATAATCTTTGTTCGAGCCGTATCACCGCTACTCGAGTCCGTAAACCGTAGACAAACAGGAACAGGAGCGAGGTACAGTGGCTTGCGAAAGTATTTAAACGCCTAGCATGCAAAACTTTTACGTGTACATTGTATAAAACATTTTGAAATTTCCATATCGAAGTATGTTAAAACTCTGCGAAATGTACGCTTACGTTAAATATTTCACAGTTCCTATGTACAATTTTCGACATACGATTCGCAAAATTTCACCGAAATAATCGGTGATAGCCGGTTTTTCCTATAAGTAAGCTGTTAGGTTGTCCGAAAAGTTTCTTCCGTTTTACGAGGAAATAGACGCGCAACGTTTCTTGTTTTATATTCGTTTTAGATCCGTTTTGTTCCGTTGAGATAGACACCGCGACGTTTCACAGACTTCGTTTCACGTTTGTACGAAGGTGCACCGTTGTGAAAAGATACACGTTTGCGAAAGAAAGAGACACTTTTCGGACAACCTAATAATTTCAAAATATTCCGTATGATATATTCATCAAAAGATTTCAACAAGTATTCGAATACTTTGGCGAGTTATCCCGGTGAAAGTTGGAGAACGGATTTGCCTGTGTACCAGATATCCGATCACGCTCGATTCTCGGTAAATACGCGAGCGACCGAAAGAATCGACGAATCGTTCTTTCCCTTCCCGTTTTGCCTCAATTTGCCTTCATCTTCGACCCGAATAAACCAGCCTCTGGAAAATCTTCCGTAATGGAACACCGCGACAAAGGCAACCGTCCACGATACGTAATCCAGGTGTTTACTTGGTTAAAAGTAACGCGTTACAGGCGTATCGGTTGACAGGAGGGCGGCAGGATGCTAGGTATTTCGCAAACGCTACGATAAAAGTTCAGAGGCTTAACGTGAAATTATACGGAAGCTTCCGGGCGGTTCTCCCTTCTCGGTGGCTCGTCTGTCCAGTTTGATTCCCTGGCGCGTTCACTTTCGTCTAATCGAAGCGACAACGAAATTGTATAAACGATTTACACACTCGATAATAACGCTAAACAGATTAACGCGCCCAGCCAAATAACGAATTAACGTATTATAGTATAACGAAAACGATTTCGACGCGTTTTAATCCGATTGCACCAATACGATTACGATTTTAATCGAATTAACTGGCTACGTAATAAAGCCATTCGCGTAGCGAGAAATATCGAGGAAGATGGGGCAAAAAAAAAAAAAAAGTGGAAGGATCAAGAGACCAGGGGATGGGAGGGGCGTGTGTGCGTGTGTGAGATGCGGTTTTCGCGTTACATAGCCGCCGAGCGAAACCGTTACGAGATTACAGGCTGCCCCGAGTTCTCGCGATTTCGAGACGGTTATTTGGCCACGTAATCTGCGAAAGTGCCGACGTTGGTTGGAATTTTCCGGCGAGAGGGACAGACCGCGTCGGAACAGAGAGGAACGGACAAAGGAAAGAGAGGAAGGTAGAATTAGAGAAAGGGGGAGAAGATTCGCGGGGGTACAACGCAACGTAGAATGTGGAGGGAGGCAGGAAACGATGGTAACGGTAATTATTTTCCTTTCCCGGGCCGTAACTGCTCAACCCACGAGGTAACGGCGTTCGAGCAGTGCGCTTTTCGCGGATTAATTAAATCGTTCGCGGAACGTTCCCCGAACAAATACCTGGCCCGCTTCTCCTAGAGTCCAAGCTATGGGAACGGAAACGGCAAAATAGAAAACAGATTCGACCACCGACTAAGAACTTTCGAGGCGAGCGTTTCCCTTCTTGCTCCTCTTCGCTCTTCGTCACGGTTTCCAACTTTCCAAGCGGATAGATTTTCAACTCTTTCACCGACAAATTTACATTCTATCCGTATTCGACCGCCACGCGTCTTTCCAACCTCGCGTAACTTCGCGTCCTCGCGTGATTTGCCGCGTTCGCGCGTTATCGCCGCAAAGGGAGGACGAAAGCAAAGAAAAAAAAAGAAAAAAAGAAAAGAAAAAAGAAGGATAAAGCGGGAACTTTATCTGGAAACCTAAATCTTTTACCCTAAATCGTGGATTTCATGGAATCGGTCCGCTTCCCTTCTCGCATCGACCACCCACCCGTCTTACTTTCCTCCTCCGTATCGAGTCACCGCCTCGAAAATTCGTCTCCTTATCCGAAAATCGTGATCCGCCGGATATCGTGGTTTCGTCTGGCGAGCAGCTTCGAGAAACGTCGTTGAGAATACGACGAGCGAATAACACGATACGTAACGAGCAACGAAAGGACGGAAATAGAAGAGAAACGGCGAAGACGATAGGAGGCGTTAGGGGTGGATCGGAGCGAGCCTAAATCTCAAAGTAATTAAACCGAGAACGAGGATACGGAAAGGCACGCGAAACGTGGCTTGGCGAAATGGCGCGCACTGTAGATTTTTTTACCGCTGAGGCATTACCTAATTGGCGTTGTGGGTGTAAAAGATCGCGTGGCAGACTGGAACTTTGCGAGGCAAAGCTACGCCTCTGATTCCCTTCCGTCGAAGCATGTCGTTGGCGGTGAAGTTGCGGGTTACATCACGGTCAAATTACATTAGCGTTCGCGAAACGACAAACTTGCCCGTACTCCGACCGGTGTTGGAATAGCAATCGGAGATCCTTGGGATAACGACGGCAACGAGGCGAGCGTCTGAAGCTGCAGCCAGCAGCCAGCACGACGGAATGCGCATAGCCGCGAACGACGGAGGACACGTACGGGAAATGACTATGCGCCGCGTTTCTGAGAAATCGCTAATGGAGATTGTACCTCTATCCAGTAACTCCTCGGTGAAATCCCCTGGGACGTAACTGCTCGCAAGATTCCTATTTCCGGGAACAACCGAGCCATCCTCCGCCGTCACAGTAATTCGAAAACGGGCTCTAAATAAAACCGGTCGCGTAACCTGAGCAGTAATTCCGAAGCCCCGGGTCAGCCCAGATAACGAAAAATCGATAAAGTATTCCGACCTGGCGCCCCCGCATCCTCGATTATTACCTTGTTATCCGTGCGTCCATCTACGCTCCTATCTATGCGAGCCTGCGTCGCTGTAAACTAATTAGAAATTTTCGGAACCTCGTTCCGCTAGAACGCCGTATCGCGTGTTACGGTGCGTGTGGTCCGTCTTCTTTCGCGTGAACCCACGATCGCCGGGGAACGGTCGATTCCCTGAAAATGCCAACTTTCCACCGCGTTACGAAGCATGCGATCAAAGCTCTTAACACGGCGTGTTGCGTAATTTTCGGCTTTCGAAACCGAACGTCGCGGTTTTTCTCCCCGATAGCCTCGCGTCTGTCAGCGCGTCTCGATCGCGACGAGGGGAACATCCTCCGGGACCTCTCTCGCCTTTCGCGTGCCGAATGCAACGTCCCAAATGCGCGTTCAACCCGCGAGAGAGATATTTCGTGCATCCGCATCCCTTACGTGCACTTTCCTCCCTCGTATACAGAGCCGCGTCACGGTAAAGACTATGCGCTTACGAACGCCGACGTCCTTACGGGATATATCAAACTCTTCGAGTAGCTTCTCCAAGGTGGAACGCCGCCTAATGCACTTCCTGTAGCGCGTTGCTCTTTCGCGGTTACAACCTGCTAAATCCGCTGGATCAACTATTCCGTGCACACGCCCGACCGGGCGAACCGCTTCCCGAGCAAGTTCGCTTACACGTCGCGTCTTATCGCTTCGACATTTTTCATAAACGCGTGATACATTAGACTGCTAAAAGGTTATTAACTAAGTCAAATTTCCAACTAAAATTCTCCAATATTCTCTTTTCACATTGACAAGTTGGATAACCAAACTTGTTCCAATCACGTACGAACGCGATTTATCGATCGATCGATCGATCGATGATTCGTGTATCCTTGTTACGCGTAGTTACTTACCGATAGTTACCTGTTACGAAGCTAAAACCACTGGAGTATCCATTTCTGGAAGGCAATCGAAATGCAGAACGTTTACAGAGACGGACAGGTTCGTCGAACGAACATCGTCTTACGCTCAGCTCGTTTGTCACGAATTCACAGACTCGTAACGTTCGGAATATCGTTCGACCCGCTTAATATCTGGCTAGTGAATCCCGTTGATCCGGCGGGACGAGTCGGAATCTGACGGAGAGTAGCAATAATAATGATTAACGAGCAGAACGGCGAAGGCACGGAGGGAGAATGGAAAAGCGGTAGGGTTAGTATTCGTCGTTGGAGTAACAAGAGTGGAGTTGACCGCAATGACTCGACCGGTTCGCGCGGACCTCGCGCGTGGCGAGGTCCGCCTCCTGTTCGGCGTGGCCGGAGTCGGTGATCCGGTCGTTTGGCTTCGAACGTGTTGGTAGAAACGGAGGGAACGCGAGCGTGGAAGTGTGGCCGAGCAGCAACGGTACTACGCGTACAATACATCGCCGTTCGCAGCTATGGGAAAACTCGTGCACTCGAGTGTCGCAGATTTACGTACGAATGCGAGTCGCGTTATTGGAGGCGACGTTCCCGTTCCGAATAATTGCCACGTCTCGAACGATTGATCGGGTTTATTCCGTTTAATAAACTTATAAGTGGCGACGTACGTGGACGGAGGAGAGGAGGCGCGCGGACGCGACGAGACGCGACGCGGTGTGCTTGCGCGCTCGCGTGTACGTACGTCTGCGTGTGCCCTGAAACTACGAAGGCACGTGTATGGGCGAGCCTGGCCACGGGTTGGTTAGGTAGTCGAGGTCTTGGATCGATCGGCCATTCGTATGGTAATGTAAGCAACTACCGGACCGAGCTGCTTGCCAGACCCGAAGACCCTGTCCGCTAACCAGCGTTGGTGCTGCAATGTCGAAGAGGGAAAGGGAGGCAATCCGGGACTCCTGTGCTCGTTGTCCGCGCGGTGGGGAGAAGCGGAGCAGGGCGTAACGCGCGATCGGAGGAGAGAAGAGAAGAGAAGAGAAGAGAAGAGAAGAGGAGGGAGGTGATGCGAGGTTGGACGATATCTACGGTTCGTCGATTGCCAGCAACAGGGATACCAATGAGAGGAAGTCGGCAAACGAAACGATATGATCTATAGCGGTAGCATGTCGGGATGATTTTGGCTCGGGAGCGGGATAAATCGGATCCGGCGACACGCGTTCCGCTTAAACGTTCCGTACGAGAGATCGCCAAGAGCGTGGAACCGCGTACTTCGTTGCCACGTTTACCTCGCTTACGCTTTTCGCGCAATAACGTTCCCTCGATCCAACGCGTATCGTAACTCGAGATTCTCGCGTTTACCACTGCCAAGTTTTGCTTACGACGTGCAAGACGTTGCGAGCGATTCGGCGCGACGCCGAGGACGCGTTGGTCGGTGGAAACCCTCGTAGCAATGTCTCGTAGGCAACGTCGCAAAGTAGGCGAGCGAGCTGTATGGAGTCTTGAAACGCGATCATTGGAAGCGAACTGTGTGGGAAAGCAACCGACACTGGAACGAAGTTATCGCGGCAAAGTGCACGGTAACGCAGTTATCCTTTACAAAGCGCCCCATCTCCTGTCCCCGTTCTCGATCGACCGTTGTTCTCTCTTTCGGAAGCTGGCCTGTAACGACCACGCTTCTCTCCGATCCGATAGTTCTCGCGGATACCGACGATTGATCGGACACCCAACAATGGATCCCCCTTTCTTCCAGGCCATCCTGCCTCGCAAAATATTTACAAACTCCTCTCTTCTGTCCCTTGTGGCTCCCGTGCTCCTCCTTCCTTCTTCTCCCGCTTCTTTTCTTTCCCTTTCTCTCTCCCTCCCTCCCTGCCTGTTTCTTCCTCCTGCTCCCGATCGAGGCTACGTGGACGAACCAGCGGACACAGAGCGAGACAAGCGCGAAAGTGAAACTCGAAAAGTGGAACGAGAAGTGGAACGGAGAACTCGTATATGGAAGCTCGTGCGCGACCAACACGCTCGCTGTTTCGCTCGATCGTTCGACCTCTCAACCTTTCAACCTTCCTAGCTTTCGGGTCTTCGCGGTTAATGAAAGATTCATGATCGCGGCGGCCTCTTAATTTAACTTTCCGATTCGTGGCCCTAAAACATTCTCGCGTGCCGAAAAACCACCATCGACCCGCTCGTTTCCTGCCCCACTAAATCACTATTATTTTTCGAGTAGGTTAAAAATTCGTCCGATGAACGGCCGAGATTAGAAAATCTGGTAATTAACCTCCTGCCGGGGATGGACGAGGACGCGAAAAGTAACTCGCGTATTTCTCTGACCTCCGACTAGCCGAAAACTTTGTCACTTGGAAAGTTTGCCGCGTTATCAAGATCCGCGTGCCGGTTACCGGTACATTAATTACGTTCGTTCTTACAGAACCGGTCATTCTTAATCGCCGCGACTGCTGCAAGATCTCCACGAGTAGTTTAGAATTTCCGTCGTTCTTGCTAAATCATCGGACGTCGGATTTCACGCGATCCTCCGGACGAAACCGAAAGATCGGGGATGGAGCGACGAAAGAGGACGAACTCGAGGTCGAGAATTTTGAGGAACAATCTCTACCAATTTCGCGGGCAAATCTGATTACACGCCGCTTCGCCCGCTTGTAAACTGGATACGTAAAATTAATTATCGCGTCGTTGCGAAGGCGTTACCCTCCATAGGTAGAGCGAAGAGGGTCGCTACCGCGGGAACAAGGACAGCGCCACGTCGCAGATAGGTAGGATTCCGCCAAGGACGGTGGCAAGGGTAACACTACGACGAGCGACGAGTCGGCTGAAATGGCTGGAAATTATACTTGCTGGCTTTGCAACCGAACCACTCACTTACTCACTCACTCGCCTGCTCACTCGCTAACTCACTGACTGACTGACTGACTGACTGACTGACTGACTGACTGACTGACTGACTGGTTGGTTGGTTGGTTGGTTGGTTGGTTGGTTGGTTGGTTGGTTGGTTGGTCGGTCGCGAGAGATCTACCTACGTCGGCATGTCAATTACGATGCCAGGGACGAACGAATTTTACCGTCGGTTTTAGACTAACTAACTTATGGCATATAGAACGCAAACGCGTAGGACAGGCGTACGGCGGAAAATTGCTAGTGTAAGCAGTTTCCGAGTCGTACGGGTCGGTCTGTAGTCTCTTTTCTTCCGGCAGGAATCGGAGAATCGTTTCAGATTCGTGTCGTTCTTCGTTTCCTCGTTTAACAATTTATCCGTCCGTACGCCCTTCGTTCTCGTTTCGTTGGAAAAGATAAAATCGTTTCGCAGCACGATACATCCAATTATCGCCATCTCAGCAGCGAGTAATCCGTGGAAATTCTGAAAATTCAGAAGACACACTGTCAGTCCGCATTAAACTCGTAGATTGATTTCACTCGGTTGCCTGAAAGTATTTGAACCGCGGATAATGGTACGAAAAAGCAACTCAATTTACCCGAGCAATTTGCAAATCTGAACGCCGTTTAATAGACTGCGAAACACGCGTACGATGATAAAAAATAATCGTTTTCTTTTCCCTTATTTTTATCATTCTCAATCTCTCTCTCCTATCAAGTCTCCTGCTTGCAATTTTATAAATCTCCGATAGTAACACCTCCGTTGCTTCAAACTATCTGGTCGGAAAAAAAACGCGTCGCTTGTGGCGTGACCGGATACGTCGTTTCTTTGTTCTTTATCCATCTAACGTATATTAGGCTGTACGAGAAGTGTATTTCCTTTGCGGACACGCGTTTTACAACGACGCATCTTTATACGAACACGAAAGCTAATCGGTCGAACGTTGCGATCTTTATTTCGATAGAACAAAATGGATCCTACGTAATTCGACAAAACGATATGAAACAAAAAACCTTGTGCGTCTATCATTTCCTCTTGAAACGAAAGAAACTTTTCGCACGACCTAATACTATGCTAACTGATGTGCGGTCATCGGTAGAGCGAGAAAACGAACGAAAACTATCAGAAATTTCATTTACGGTACTACGTACGCCGGCGGTCATGTTTACTCGGCTATTTGAAACTAGTAGATCGACGTCCCTTTCGAATTTCGATGGCGCAACCAGCCTGATTCTCTCCACGCTACTCTGTGCGATAACCCCTTTGTAAAGCGTGGTTCGTTCGTACACAGAAAAACCGATATGCATCTTGTTCCCTGGCAGATAGGTGTATTTATCGTGATGTTACCGGCTGGTTGTTGGATGAAACGCGGGCGCGCCCGTCGACCAACGAGGTAAATCGTGTTTGCCGGAACAATCCGAAGGAACGCGCGAGAACGAATGATTTTCGCTGGTGATTTTCCACGCGACGTGATACGGGACGATGATCGGAAAGAGTCAAAGGTAGCGCAGAAAGAGATAGATAGATAGATAGATAGATAGATAGAGAGAGAGAGAGAGAGAGAGAGAGAAAGTGGAAGTAGAAGGGGAAGAAATCAGGTGTTGGAAGCATAAATTGCTGGATTTTCAGATTCATCGAACCGATCGAAGTAGTAAACACAGTTTATGGACAGCCGTTATTCAAGCGGCCAATATAACGCGCCGTAGCTCGTCTCTGGGATATAATCTAAAATTCGTTCGTGGCACAATTTCAACATCGGACCGCGATCGATATTAAAGTCCATTAAACCGGTAACCCGCGCTAACGGGTTTCAGTCGCCGTGTCTGACCCGTACGCGGGTTGTTCCACTCGACGGCCACCGCTAGAGCGCAGGTATTAAGTAGTAATCTCCAGGCATGATCGGACTGCGTTCTGCCGTCCGATAAAACCGACTGGAAAAAACGATCTAACGGTGGAGAGTTCCCGCTACTTTCCTCTATTACCGTTTCCCTATCGACGAAATTTAATACATTTATAGGAACGAACGCCGTGGATATTGCGCGTATTTTCATTGAGTCGACGGCACGGCGCCGGCAAATTAACCGAGACAATTTCGATGCTCCTTCGATCGGCAAAAAAAAAAGGGGGGCGGGAGAAAAAAGACGAAAAAAGGAAGAAAGTGGGTGGGAAACGGGAACGAGTTCCGGTAGAATCGTCGCGAATCGACGCAATTCCCGTTGGTCTTTGGGCGTGTTCTGGAATCGAAGCTGCAACGAGCAACTGGAAAAGCAAAAGAAAGGTTTGCTTTTTATCGAAAACGAGACGGCAGCGACATAAATTTCGAAACGTTCGTGGCCACGGCCAGGAGAAAGAGGATCGGTAACGCTTTTCAATCTTCGCATCTGGACAAGGTTGGCGCAGTTTTAGCGGATTGTCGGGCAAGCAAAAGCATCGAGTAGTAATTTCCAGGCATGAACGTAGGCAAGTTGGAGCACTCGGTGCGGGTTAGAGGAAAGCGCAAAAAGCGAATTAAAAGAGAGGGGTTGCCGTGGCCAGTGGTTCCGCCAATCACTTTAAAAGGATCGCCGTTTCACACGGCCACGTAACGATCGTTACGGCCGTTAAAACGGAATCGACGGCGATTCGCTTTTAGCCCCGTTACTCGTCCAACTTGCTCGCCAAACGGTGACAGTGAATAATTCGCCGTTTCCCATCGACTCGTTTCGCGTTTGGAAGACGCGACCGATAATATAACGCGCGGCTCAGGTCGCGATTCGTTCTCAGATAGATCGAAAGAAGGTGGAAAAGGACGATAAAGCACACGAGAAAGCAAAGGCACGCGAGAAGAAAGAAGGAATATCGATCGTCGCGAACGCTACGCGCCACGGTGCGAATCGATCGCGAATCATCGGCTGCTTTTGCTTTTAACGAAGAAACAAATCATTCTACGAGCCTGAATTTTTCCATTGTCGGCGTTGTCGGGATGAGACCGCGCGCGATGCCCTTTTCACGGTCTTTCGGTTCGCTCCACTTTTTCTACCACCATTTTTCCCCGCTCTGTCCCTCTGTCTCTCTCTCTCTCTCTCTCTTTCTCTCTCTCTCTCTCTCTCTCTCCCTCTTCTTCTCTCTATCGTGGCTCCTCCTCCTCCTCCTCCTCCTCCTGCCACCATCGTCCTTACAGCGGCACAAAAGCCTTCGAAAAATATGTCAGGTCGAACAAAACGAGGCAGAGTAGCGGGCGAGAGGAGCCAGACTCCGCGGCAGCAACGAGAACGACCAGCAGCCGTAAAGGGCCGGAGAAAGAGAGGAACGATGGCTCGAGGTCGCAGGACGATGAAAAGAAAGATGGAACCCTCCACCGGCCATTTTCTACGACCCGTGAGGACGGACGTCCGGGTGTAGGAAGTACAAATAAACATCCTTTTCCCTTCGTACCGACTACAACCGCCGTGAAGTAGTTTCGGCGTTACTCGTTTTCTTCCAGCTTTCACGACTGGTTGCCCACAACCTGCAGGCTTATGTTCCTCCCTTTCAACCTCTTTCCCCCTTTCACGGCTCCTTCCCCTATCTCGTAAATCGTTTCCTTTCTTTCTCTCCAGCCGTGTCTTTTATAGCGTCTTCGTTCTCAGCTTCGTTCGTCTCGATACGTCGAATCCACCTCGCCGGCTCGTTAACGATACGCGCGTTCCAGGGATCCGCCGATTCTTCTATCGGATCGAGAACGAAATTACAGGGTACGTCGTCGTCGTCGCGCGCTCCTTCTCCCTCTGTCGTTGTCCGTCACTGTCAATGAGAACACGGTGGACGATCCTTGGTGAATTTCAACCGCCCGATGTGTTTCCTCTGGCGAGTTATATTTTTTTTTCCTTTTTACTTTTTTTTTTCCTTGTTTTCGTTTTTTCCCCCCCTTTTTCACGAAAACTGAACGCGCCGCGCTGGAAAACAGAATCGATACAGCGTGTAAAAACAACGCAAAAATGTCAGGTGACGCGAGTCCCGGCAAACAAGGTCGCCCTCGTCCCTGTAAAATAGCCTGCTCGATACACGGCCGTGCTTTAATTCGCGGAGAGTTTTCTCTAAGCTTTACAGCCGCGAGAAAGCAGCGACAGCACGATTTTCATGAATAATAAAAAGGACCGAGTGCTCGAGAGCTGGCTCTCGTCGCTGGCCCTCCGTCCCCGCCTCCTCGCCACGATCTATCTATCGTTTCTCTCAGAGGGAACAATGTTTTTTCATTCTCCTCAAAATATGCTAGCCTCAGGCTTTCCACGTAGCTCCGTCTCCCCGTGGCAGGATTCTTGGTAACCGAGACATCGATGCGATTCCGCCAGGCACCAGGCGACCAAGCGACTTTTCGACGCGGCAACTTGCTGCCCCTTTACCCCGCAGGTATGCGTGACGAGGGAAGTAACGTTAATTTCTCTTTGGAGATGGTGGCGAACGCGAGAAAGACGAGGAATCTTGCCCATCGACCAGCAGCTCCTCGTCGCAAGTTCCCGACTTCGTTAATAGTTTTTCGATCATCGATTCGAAGATTAAGGGTTCGTTAAAGCGCCTTGGAAACGCGTTCCCCGTGGTTACCAGGACTCGTCCCACTTTCTCCAATCCCACGAAAGCCGCCGCAACGTCCACCGTTCAACTATCGCTTCATAACCTTCGAAAGTCTCGAACGAACGAGCTTATTACGCTCGGAGCTTAACGAGCTCTGATTGACCGCAGCACGAAAGACGTCTCGTTCTTTCCGCGCGTAATACCTTGCCTCGGCTTCGGCCTTTCGCGAACCGTTTAACGTCCCGGCAGACTACCCCGTTTTTCCATTTTCCCCCGGCGATTTCTCTGCCTCCGTCTTGCCGCTGGTTTCTTTCGTCTGGTAATTCGAAATCGTTGGTCGATTCGGGCCAGCGGCCATAGATTCGAGAGGGACGATCGAGCAACGGAAACGAAAGAGATTCGATCGAGTTTCGGGCTTAACGAAGTCTGTTTAGTCGGTTCCTTCCTTCCTTTTGCCGTTCATCCCTATCCAGTACACGCACATCCCTATCCACGCACACACACACACACACACAGAGTGTTTTCCGGTTTAATGCAATAAAGCTGGCTCGCGAATGTTTTAAGGTATTCAGCGCGTCCATTTTCTCCGCGCGCTTGCCACGTTTTCTTCAGCCGGATACTTTTTTTCCGCCGACTGCCTTTTTCCGCGCTTTCTCCCGCTCTCGCGCCCGCTCCCTTGGCCTCCCATTCACTGACGCGTCTCAGACATTAGCTGGCATTCTCTGGCACATCCCCTTCTTTCGCCTTCTCATCCCTCTTTTCCTTTCCTCGCCGGCAAGCCGAAGCCCTGAGCAAGCTTTTGTTGAGCTTTTGATGGAGAGATTCCGCGCTTTGCCACGCTTGTCTGGAGCTTCCTTCTTCCTATACCTTTTTCCTTCCTCATCGCGGCACCACCGGCGACGCTCTGGCCCCAATTTCTCTCGATCGAAAGCCTCGCTACACGAGCCATTCGACAACCTCTGCCGTATTAAAAGCAAAGAAATACGTTTGCCAACAGCTATTACCCGCGGAACGCGGAATAACGAAACGCGGAGTACCGTACGCGTGTTTCTTTCTCTTTCGTTCAACGAAATAGCCCGGGGAAATGGGGTTTTGCGAAAGTCGTTTCGTTCGACGATGCTTTCGATCGAAGACATTTTCCTGAGAAGCAATACGGCGGCAAACGTATCTCCGTGTCCACCGTGCGTTGATCGATCGCAGTCAAATTCTTTCGTTCGTCGATACTCCTCGGCGACGAAACGAAGACGCGGGATCCAAGCGGAGAGGACCGTTACATCCCCTAAATGCCGCAACGTCTACTTCGAATAATTTCAAATATCGCGCGTACGTTTTCGCGTATTTGAATCTCTGCCCCGCTTTCGCCGTCTCGCGAAACGAAGGAGATGGAGAATACGAGGCGAGGAACATCCGGTCTTCGTTGGAAGGGTCGCGCGAAATCTCTTCGGCGCCGGGCCCGTTATTCGGCAGCAATTTCAACCGTACGGTATTCACGCGGTAAAATTTTTGTTTCCGTTAAATGAAACGCTAAAAACCGTCGAATGTCCGGGTCGTTGGCGAAAGGAAGGGAAAGAAAAATAAAAGCATTGCTGGAAGCTGGCTTCTTATGAATTACTTAAGAATACGAGCACGCCGCTGAATCGACGTATTTACGGCCGCTGCCTCCTTCCGGCAAGCCCTTCTTCTCAAAGCCCCGAGGAAAATGCTTTCGCGTGGTTTCCCAAACCGACTACGTTCTTTTTTTCGACGCGCCGCACGAAAACTTTCAGCAGGGCGATTCGCGGCCGGCATAGTAACGACTGCGAGCATCCTCTGCCCGGTATTTATTAAATTTCGCGCGATCGTAGGATCAAAAGCCGCGAACAATGCTGCGAGAAATCGAAGGCCGATCTTGGACGGAAGAACGACTCTTCCTCCGCTTTGCTTTCCGAAACTGCAACGACTCGTCATGGCCACTAGCAGGCGGATTAACCCGCGAAATACCGCTGTTCGTAAACTAATTGAGTTGTATGCAGCAACGTTGCGTCGTTGAACAGATGTTTAACCCTTTCGCTTCGAGTGCCGCTTATAGGCGGCACCCGCGAGAGATCACCTGTGGGTACGACTCCTGAGTCCGCCGGCGCACCATCCGATGTCCGGCATCCAAATGTCGCATATACTAGTGCCATCTGTAGTCAATAATATATTTTTCTCGTTATCGGCAGAACATTTTCTGTTGATTTTACTGACATATTGGATTAATCACTTCTTAACACGTTGACTGCCACGCGTGTTTTCACTGAAATCTCCGTCAGGCCACGCGTGCCGCGGTACGAAGCGTCGTTTTCTGCTAGGTACACCCATCGATATCTTAGTAACGCGAGTAAATAATTTGTTTAATAAACCACTTTTATAACGATTCAATAGTTTTATTATTTCCTCTAGAATATCTTTTCAAATACCTACGACGATCCTTCGCAAGTAGCCAAATAAGCGCCACCCGAATACGGGTGTCGTGGCAGTCAACGTGTTAAAGTTACCCATTGTTGAAACAACATCAAAACGTTTCACGCAATATATCTTAACAAACGTCCAAACGATCGTATACTGTTTCGCGCTAAAGAATCTGTTAAATCCATTGACAGTGAAGTGATATTTCATAAACGGTTCTTACAAGAATTATTGTCATTTAAGACTTAGGAAAACGTATATACAGCAACCGCGCACACCGTGCGTATTTCTGGCACGCGTTTCCGTTCAGTGACAGTACTTTGACGGACTGAACTGTCGAAGCGAAACTCGATGGTTGTTTTTTTCATTGTTGTTTGCTTTACGACCGGCGATAAGAGAAAATTTCGCCTCGCGCCTAATCCTTTGACGCGTGATTTTCTTTGACTCGGAAGGTCAACGACCGTCAGTTTTCTCTTTTACTAAAATTCGTCCTCGGTTATGCGATATATCTCTCTGCAATTCGAAAGATCTGACCCGAAGATTAAACTGGCGTCGTGGCAGTTTCTTCGGTTTTTACATAAAACGAGAGATTATACTGTGGGAAGATTTTCGCGTCTGCAGCAGAAACGAGAAAAGGAAAGAAGAGAGAGAGAAAGAAAGACGACCGACAGAAACGAAATCGCAGGGGAAAAATCCGAAGAATCGACTGACGATGGTGACGACGTGCACGCGAACCTGGCAACCCGTTCTCTCTTGCTCCCGTTTCGACCCTCTTCGGCTATTCCTCTTGTTCCACTCTCCTGGCTGTTCGGGGTTAATCCAACGAGAAATACCGGATGTCCATTAGCCAGCGAGTCCGTTTCACGATCGCCGAAACCGCTCTGCCGCGCCGGTTGTCTACGCGCTCATCGGCACGCACGATCTCGCTTGCTTCGCCGTTTCAACGAGCCGCAATTTTCCCGTAAACCTCGATGCGAGTAACCCGCTTGGCATTTTCTCTAATGCACCGGATTAATTAGCTAATGGGCCGTCGAATATTTGGAATCGAACCCTCCATATTTACACTTGTTTCGCGAACATGTAGCATTCGTGCGCTGATTTTCGATAACGTTGCACTTTCCATCATAATTGCGGTACGATTTTTGAGTAAAAGTGGAATATGCTCAGTCGCGCATCGTTGTCCGTCGTCGCAACGCGAGCGGAAAAGCGATATCGATTTGGCAAAGTAGGATGATCTCGCGATTAAGCCAGATCGGTCGATCTCCTCGGTCGTATCGGTATCGGGCGAGCGAGCTAAGTATCGTTCGATCGGCAACCTGTCCGCAATAGCGGCGTGTGACCGTCGCTATCGGTTATCTGGTAATTGATTCGGACGGTGCATCGAGCGTATATCAACCGCACGTAGCGATGATTTAGCGGCTTCTCCGAGTCGCTAGATTTCCTATTCACCGACCGAAAATTGGACGCTCGAGTACGACAGCCGGAACGTTATCCGCTTTCTACTGCTACTCTGCTATTGCTACTTCGCTACCGTGTCATCGCTGTCGTTGCTCCTGCTACTCCCATTGTTTTAAACGCTCGCCCCTCTCGATGAAATTATTGCGAGCAAATGCGCGATCGTGTTCCCTTGGCGTTTCGGCGAAACCGGCACGCCCGGAGCGCTACGCGATGGAAATTTAGTTGCAGCACTGCGCCCGTTGCAAACAATCGAGAAATCGATCGAAGGAAAACAAGCGATCCTATGAAAACATCGAGCTATCGTGGAATTGCCTAATTGCCAGGTGGCGAGAGGGAGATCGTCCACACCGTTTTTTCCCTCGCGCATAATCGAACTTTTTATTCGCGTCTCTTCCATTAAATTGCCGAATATCAACGTACGAGGTTTTGCACTTTAATCACCGATGTTCCCTTCTCTGTCCCTCCATTTACCTTGCCATCGATAACGCGAATTCACCGTCACTTTCCCTTTTCGCTCGGAAAATGTACTTCCGAAATCCACCCTATCTTCGCAAGCGACGCAACTGCCGCGTTCCCAATTGGCTGCGCGAACCATCCGCGCGCGAATCTGCGTCCTCCGGCCGGCTCTCTGTCTCTCCGCCAGACGCATTTGTACACGACTCGGGGTCCTGGATCACGAACCATGGATCACGAGCCATAGATCATGGCTCGTGGAGCGTGGATCGCGTGAATCCTACGAAACCTGTACCGTATATCCGGCCGGCGATATGTTTGACGAACGATGCTGCTCGATGCAGCGGCCGATTCTCTTTGAGAAAATCATGGAAATTTAATCGCGAGCCGGCTGAACGTTCTCCGTGTCCGATTTCCTCCGGTTTCGAGTGGCTGCGCGTAAAAAAGTCGAAGCAACCCAGGGCCTGTGGCTGTACACACGCGCGGAAGGAAACGTAGAAACGCAAATACCAGCGTTACCAACTTCTCGTTTGTTTGCAAATCGTTATGCGGCCACCTTTCGGCGCTATTTTCGCGGTATTTTCGCCGGATTCTCGCGTAGCCTGAGAAATCCAGCGAGCACAGCTTTTGCATGGAAAAGAAGGGCTTTGAAAGGCAGTTTTCCGGCCATCGGAAACGCGAGGTACAACGATGCGTTATAAAATGACCGATACAACGCGATCGCTTCCGCGAAGAATTATTGTACCGTGTATTCGCTGGATGAACACGAGGCGGAAATCCGGCCACGTCGGTACGCGTTTTCGCGAAAGGTATACGTCACGTGGGAAACCGTGGATGCGGGATAGGCAAGCGGGGAAAAATCTCGAGATTCCCCTTGTCGTTTTCTTTTTTCCACCCACGCTGTTGCGGATTAAACGCACGAGGCATTTTATCGGTGACCCTCCCTCCGGTTTCCCTCTGACGTATTTCGATTCCTTTGAAACTCGTCAGGGGATCCGTCTCTGAAAGGAAGCCGCCGGTAAACTCGTGTGTCGTTCGCGTCGTTTGCTCGCTTCGAGGAATAGAAAGGCAACCGACGTCGCCTTATCCCGATCGTCGCAGCTTTTATTTTTGTTTCGCGAAAGTATGCCGATGGGTAGGAATGCAACGTAACGCGAGCTATAGCCGTTTCATTTAAACCGATTGCTCTTTGGCATAATACACCCTCGTCCTACTCCGATGAAACTACTGCAACTCTCTGAGAGGATGTGTGTGTGTGCGTGTGTGTGCGTGCGTGTGATATGTAGGGACCTCCTCGAAGCCTCGGCGAAATAATTGATCGATGGAAATGCTTCGTACGGAAATACCCGCGTCCCTGAAAAGCGGCCACGATTGAAATGGAAAAACATTGGTAAACTTTGAGTTTCCGATCAGTCAGCGTTCGTTCTCTTTTATCCGCCCCTTCCCTTCCTCTTCTTCCTCCTGCATACTCTCACCCCCCTCTCCCTCCCTCTCTCATGCTCTCTCTCTCTCTCTCTCTCTCTCGCTCTCCTTTTCCGCTTCAATAGCAATTCTCCGCCGATAAATTTCCCCGCGCGCACTTTATATTCACGATATTGTAATCGGCTGAATAAATTCAAGCTCTGCCATAAATCGTTCCATCAAACATGCATAAAGGTGTACCGCTTTCGATTAATTGATAAGAACGAGGTAAGAGCGCTATCGACGGTCGGTGGAACGAAACGAAATGCTTCGGTAGGCTCGTGGCCCTTTCTTTTCTCCTTGTTACCGTTCAGACGTTCTGGTTTCTTCGTCTGCCGCAACGGCACCCACCACCCTCTACGCCTACCGTTTCTCCCTCGTCCTTTTTTCTCTTTGGTTAATGACCCACCTGCCCCGGCGAATACCAGAGCCCCGGTTTCGTTTCTTCCGGACGAGCGTAATGCGAGCAGAATTAATTACAAGATCAAAAGACGATTTAGGCTGGCTTTCTCCCAACGTCGCTGCTCTCCGCCTTCGGTCTCGTCTCGAACGCGAGACGAGTTTGGTCTTTAGAGCCTAATCCCCTAGAGCCGCTACTCGAAACCAAGCCACTTGATGCAAGGCCTCGTTAAGACGAGGTGGCACGAATCGTTCTTGAGGGGATAGCTTGAATATTACGAGACCCTCCCCATACGGTATCGCGCCACCTGCTGCTGCTGCTGCTACTTCTGCTGCTTCTGCTGCTTCTGCTGCTTCTGCTGCTTCTGCTGCTGCTGCTGCTGGCATAGTGGCGTTATTCTAACTCCTAGCGTCTCGCATTAACCTCGTTTCGCGGCTTGCGAAAACGCGCTGTCGATCACATCCGATCGCGCCATCCTTTCTCGCGACGTTTTCAAATGGAGCTGGCACGCTGGATACGACGCGACGCGACGCCGTGCCACGCCACGCCACTGCTGGCTACGCGTAGTCTGCATTCGAATATTCACTTTCTCGCTTTCTCTTTATACCCGTTTCAGTCTTCTGGCCACTCGAGCGAGATTCGCGGAAAAAATTCCATCGGTCTGTACTCGTTAATTAAAACTCCGATGAAGTTAGAACATTCTAGAAAGCTTTAACGAGGGATCGAAGTCGCGAGTTTAATCATTTTCTACGGCTACAACAAAAATTGAACTCGCTGCTTGATGTAGGTTCCATCGTACGTAAACTCGAGCAAAGTAAAAGAAGAAGAAGAAGAAGAAGAAGAAGAAGAAGAAATTTGTGCGGCGCGCGAAACGAAGCAATTTTTCTTCCGATCTTCTGTAATATAACTTTAATTTCTCGATTTCCCGATTCTGTTTCTCTCATTTTTCCCCTTTGAACGCTAGGAATTTGAAGAAAAACTTATCCCGCGGGAGTTAGCCCGGCCAAGTTCACAAAGTCCGCCAAAGGGAAACAGTTCTTAACGCGCATAGCATCATCGACCGGTAGTAGTACATCGTCCCGGGCTTTCTACTTGTCCTCCTATCGAATTTAATTTTCCAATTTCACCGAACGTATTCTCGTCCACTTCCGTTTTCCAGCGATTTACGTGTTCGTCGCTGGCTCCAGGTACCTCTCTTTCCGCGAACGCAGCCAATTTCCCATAGATCGATTTCTCTCGAAATGACGTAAGGCGGTCCTCTGTACACGTACACGTGCTATTCGTCTTCTACCAAACGTACGTACACACACATGCGCCTACATTTACATATGCATATACAGGGTGACCCGTATAACCTAGCGTAATACCAACAGCGACCAGAGGGCGATACCGCGTGCAAAGATAAGTCCGAAGCGTAGAATAAAATTTTCCTGTCCAAGAATCAAGTTTTCCAATTTCTCGACTCAGCCGATTACCGATTAATACGAGCGGAGACACTCGGCAGCGGATCGTTCCACGTGCGAAAGTATGCGAAAAATATAGAGTACAATTTTTCCGCTTCGAGTCTCGCTTTCGAGAAAATATAGCTTAAGCGCGTTTGGATAAAGCTACAAGTTTAATTTCATCGGAAACGGGGAAAATGTTATTCTACGTTTCTCACTTAATTTCTCGCGTAGGATCGCTTCTCAAATTGATAGCAGGCTACGTTATACGAGACACCTTGTACATGGAGGACGGAAGCGTGGCCGTGCAGCTGCGTCACCGCGTGCGATTGAATTATGAAAGCTCGCTTGCACGGGACTTTTACGGCGGATTTTGACCAGTGTAGTTTATTGGCCCGTTCCTTATTGAGCTTCCGTTTCGCGCTGCCCCGACAGCAACGTATTAATTCCTGTTTCCGCCTCGTCAGCCGATCGCAAATTTTCCATCGACCGATGACACGATCGTCGTTCAGAAGCTTTTAAAGCCGGATCCAAGCCGGAACGACCGTGACGGAAATCTCGTAACCGAGGGAACGTTCCCCTCTGAAAAATGCCAGTTTAATTCCTTCCGCCGGCGTACGTAGCCGTCTCTGGTAAAGAAGAACCAATGGGCAAAAAAGCAGGGCTCGCGTACCGCGATGCGCCACTGTTTCGTCGAGCGTAATTACCATTACCACCGTGTGCCATCCATTCTGTTTGCCCCCGCACAAAGAAACGTCCGTTTTACAGTTTGCAAACTGTTCTTTCAAGCATATTCGTTAGACTTATAGCTTCTGACCAGTGAATTAGGATCAGGTGGAAAATTTTCATTTCCGTGACTGCAATACAGTTGTTGTCTCTGAACGTCTTACGAATTACGAGTTACGCGAGCATCGCTAAATGAGACAAATTAGAAAACACGAGTCCATACGTAATACGTAGCCCACGATTCTATAACTCGTCGATTTACTAATATCATTCGTTGTTAGATCATCGTTCCTTTCGTTCCGTATCGTTCACGATTCGTAGCGATAATTCCCGAGAGGTTCGTGCGCGTTTCATCTTTGCGAACTGAAAATTCTACAATTGGACGCGTAGTTTGTACATTTTCCAGACGTTCTCTCGACGAATGTGCTTGTCCTCGTCGTCGCTGGTGCTCGTTCTTGCCAATATAGAATCCCAGCGTTGTTTCCGATTGAAAGTTTTCAAGTGTTTCGGAACAGTCGAGTGGTCCGGGACGGCCGTTCGCGTCTCCGTGGGGAACGAGAGTTGAAATCCGGCCGATCGTCGCGTCGGTGGGTAGCAGAGAAAGCAAAAAGAACAAGAAGAAGAAGGAAAGGGAATGAAAAGAGAAGGAGTTCTACGGAAAGGAAATTGGCAGAATGACCCGGACCTTCCCCTGCTTCTTTTTCGACCGGTAGCGAACGCTAACACAGTCTTTGATTCCTTTCTCTCCCTCTCTCTCCCTCTCTCTCTCCCTCTCTCTCTCTCTATCTCTATCTCTCTCTCCTTCTTTCCAGCTTCTGACAGAGAAGATTGCGATTTAGGGAAGCGCGTGGTTGTCACCGAATGGCGTGTTTCCCCGAAAAGCTGGCGGAAAGATTTTCATCGCGCGGAAACACGCTGGAGAACGTCGCGAAACCAACGAACGGTACACGCCAGGTTGTCGACTTTCGCCTCGATAAGCTGCTCGGGGATAAGCTCCCAAGATACCGCATAAACCTATCTTGTTTCCCGGCAAAGTTATCCTGAATATTTTACTCGTGAAATATCTGCGCTTCGAACGAGCCAACTTTCAAATATAGGAAACCCGACTCTTAATCGATTTCGACGCGGGCAAATTTTCTGATCGGTCTGCCCGCTACATTCATTCTCGCCGTACCATCGCATCGTCTCGAATTTTTCCTCTCCAGTCTCGGTCCTGCCAGTCACGTTCTCCCATCAAAATGTAGATGCGGCGAACTGGACCACCGAGTGGGTATTATTTTTTCGCTCGATCCTAAGCGTTATTTATGCGCGCTGCTCTTCGACCGATTTTTAAATTCCCCGGGGAGCCTGTAGCACGCGCGGTCGCTCGTTATTATTTCCGTACCACGTCGGAAGGGATTTGCACAGGGAACCGAAGGTTCGTCTCTCATCGCGAAACGTGATTCGTTCACGACCCGACACGACCGAGCTTTCGAAACGGCCGTCTAATCGACGAAATTTATCGCTTATATCGATTCGCGTATTATTAGAATTTAATTAGCAATTTAGAAGGCTGGAACAATCCGCAAGAGGAGCTGGTCGTTCTTCCAATGGTAAAATCACGTTTCGTTCTCTTAGGGTCTGCGAAATTTCCAACAAATATGTTACGCTTGCTGAAAACGGCTAAATCAACGCTCACCTGTTGCTGATTAATCTGTTATAACACCAATAAGATAACGATTCGTTTCGATATAATCGATGAGAACGATAAAACAAAGTGCGCTCTAAATTGATTCTCCCATTTCCCCACACTTGTCTCTTTTCCACTAGCTTCTTTCGCCCGGTGCTTTATTCTTCCACCATATCCCAGGAAATCCATCGCTTTGTCGTTATCTAAAGCGACTTCGCGTAAACGGATGGAGCCGGCAGATCGGTCTTCCGACGATCCCTCGGACGTCGTGGAAACTTGTTCCTCTTCTTCTCGCTTCGATGCGAGAATTTCCATACTCTGCAATTTCCTCGCTATAGATGCAGCGAGGCAAAGAAGAATCTCGGAGAAGGGGAGGAAGGGAAGGAGGAAAGAAGCAGTGCGAGTTTTTCTTGTCGGGTTTTGATCGAAAACTCGGTAAACCGAGCGACGACGCGGCTGTATTATTTTTGCGTTGAGACGGCAAGGGGATGAAGAAGTCGGCAAAAACAGGCAATCCGAGAATCGACGGAGACAACGGCGTTAGCGAGAAGGTTCTCGTTACGAAGATAACCCGGAACGATGGCGGCGGTCGTGTATCGTCTCGACGACCGTTCACGTTGTTGTTAGCAACAGATGGTTTTAAAAAAACACGAAACGATTATCTTCGAAAAGAAGCCTCGCGAATCACAAATTTTGAAAAAGGTATTTTCGTTTAGGTGGAAGACACGCGGTAATAATCGCTGAATATTACGGAAATTTGTCGACGAATAAATTAGCTAAAAAGATACTAAGTTTTAATGTTAGCGCAACGTCAGCTTTATGGTATTCTCGTTACGAGTAACGATTACAAACGATCAAAATTGTTTTTGATTACTTGTAACCAGTATGGATGCAGGAATTTTTTTTTTTTTTTTTTCTTTTTAGGTACCAATAATAGTTATCGATGACGGGACCGTTTGTTTTTGGTTACCGATAACCGTTGCACATCGCAGAATTTTTTTTTTTTTTTTTTTATTATTATCAGCAACCATTATCGATGACATTTTTGTTTCGCTTATCAAATAACTATCGGGTCGGCGACCAAGCGATCGCTGATTTTGTCAATACCACCTAATGACAAATTCCGCAATCACTTAGTCGCCGACCCGATATCATCGACGATGAAATTTATTTTCGATTACCGATAGAAATTATCAATGAAGAAATGCTTCTCTTTTCTCTTCTTACTTTTCGCTCAATTCTCGCTGACATTACCGATTATGAGCATCTAGAGGATAGTACAGTGGCGCGTAAAAGCGTATTTCAACATCGTCGTTAACAGTGTAACGAGATGGGACTATGACGACACTGTGCGAGATAAGGAAGAAGCAGACACAAGAAGGGAGAGAAGGAAAGAAAGAAGGAAGGGAGGAAAGAAAGCAACGAGTCTCTTTCGTCGAGTGACGCGGTTGTATTTTTTTGCCAAGGGGTCGGAAACAGCTGGTTACGGAGGACTCGGCAAGAAGGGGCAATCTACGAATCGACAGAGGCAAAGGCGTTAGCAGGAAGGTTCTCGTTGTCGCGCGGTCCACGGTGGCGGTCGTATCGTCGATGGTAATCGGTGAAAACGGTGGCGAAGAGAGAGAAATTGTTTGCCGCGGACTGGGGCGCGAAGGAAAGGGTAACGAAAGAGAATGAGAGGGGTCGAATCGTCGCGGCATACGGACGATTCGAGGGGCGGGAAGGTCTGCGGGCGATTTCTATTGTCGGCCGTGAACACCGCTCACCACGGCCGCCGATATAATTGGCGCCGCCCTGCCGGATAACTCGAACGATAACGAGGACAAAAGAAACCACGCCGGCGAAGAAAACAATGGAAGAAGATCCGCTGAAAGTACCCGAAGAACGAGAAGCGCGCTCTTCGCCGCTGGATGACACGACAGTCGGCTGAATCTGACAGAATTCAACCGACTTTTCCGGCTTGCTCGCGTCTAAGGTTCGAGTGCACCAACCGAGCAGCAACCTTTCCCGACCCAAGTGCCAACGATTCTCGCGCCTTAATCGCGCTCGTTAACGGAGCCGAGCTATCGAGCGAACCAAGCGAAATTCGTGCTAGCTTTTCTCGGCTCTCGGCGTGTCGTTGCATCGCGTCGTACCGACCCGCCTTCGTAATCTTTCAACCGCGTTCGCGGAATACATTTCGCGGAAGAACCAAAGCGGACACCGGCCTTTCGTTCGGCCGAGTCTGCAAGAGATCCGTGCGAACGTAACGAGGTGTCAGGGGCGGCAACCGTAGGGCGGAATCGCCTTTTCGCGCCACGTTTCTTTAAAATTATGCAGAGATTTGTCGCGAACGCAGCCACACCCTGTATCGACTTTCTCCACGTTGCGTGCATCGAGGTTTTAAGAATTTGAATATGGGTCAGCTTCCTCTTCCGCTCGACAGAGCTCCAACGCGATTCCCACTCGTCCTTTCTTCGATCTGTACGCGTCGGTACTGGCGTCGAATCCACAAAGCATCTCTCGTTTCTCTCCGTCTCTTTCTCGTTCGTGAACAACGTCGACGAGAATCACGAGAAAGTAAGACGTTACAAAGACGTGTACGATGAAGAATCTCGTGGTCTTCGTTTCGCCGACACGCGAACGGTCGTACGCGATCCAACAGGTTCCGCCGACTTATTACGTATTTACGATAAGAGCAGGCGACTAGATCAAAGTTGGCGAAAGTCGTACCGACAACCGACTGCTGGCTCGAGTTCCGATTGCTCTTTTAATCGACGAGATTATAAAAGAACGATTTACAAAGTACCGTCCCGGGGCCCCAGTCATGGTAATTACAGTTTGATCGCGCCGCTCTTTCCTAACTTTCAGCCAGTTCGCGGCAATTGTACTAATAATTCTCGAATCTGAAAACATCCGTTTCTTTAAAGCAGGATTTCTTTCCTACAAAGACGACATACGCGTTCGAAATTAAAATAACGGCTGCGTCACTTCTATGGCAAAATATGGTAAAATATTGTCAGTTGCAATAATGTGTAGTTCGTTCCCAGACGTGAAATCTATAATACGATGTTATCCGATCCGAGCAGTTTCTTTCGCGAAACGTTTGCATATTAATAGCCCGCGGGTGTACATGCATTTATGGGAGATGTAAAATTGTAGAATGCACGGAACGTTACGCACGTTGTTGAGATAGACGAGAAAAATCCTATGTTCTCGCGATACTACGAAACGAGTGTGACGAGAGAGGAAGAAAAATTACGAGGACAAGACGCGTCAGCTCGTAATCGTCGAGGAGATCTTCTTGCCTAATCGACACGCGGCAACTACTCGTCGCTGTATCGTCGGTCGTCGAAGCGAAATTCACAGGAGCGTGGTAAGAACGACCAGAGTACTTTGCAAGTAACGCGGTCTCTATAATTACCAGTGAAACGTCGAAGATTGTTGGACTTAATGACGATGTTATTAGAGCCTCGTTCGAAAGTAGAACGGATTTTTAATTAATCCCACGCGACCCAATTATCGGCGGACGTCTAATTTAAAAAATGGAACGAAAAAAGATACAGGAAACGAGAGGGGAAGGGAGCAGAAAGGGGAAGAAAAATTTGTCGAGGAGGTTCGAGACGCGTAAGCCCCATTGAGATGGAACCAGGCCTACGCGAAGTAGTTCGAAACTTTGAGTGCAACATCCTCCAACTTACCTTCAACTACGAGTTCGCTCTAAGGATGAACGCAGTATCGTCGTAATTACGTGAAGAACGAGGCAAATGTGGCTTCTATCGCGTTCACCGCAAAACAAGTCGAATTAATCTCATCTCCGGCTAACGACACATCATCCTTCGGCTTCGTTGCTCACGATTTTCTGGCCCGTCGGTGGAAGAAACGAAAAAACTTGCAACTTCGCCGCCAAATATTGACTTTACAGCGAATTAACTTCGACGAATGTTTCCAGTTTATTCAACGTGTCCAACAACGCGGGAACCGCGGCGTTACCGCTGTTTTGCTGTGAGAAGAAACAACGACCAGCCACGCTTTTCAAAATTTTATTCTTTACGATCGTTTAAGTATTTATTATTACTATTATCGGTATTATCGAAGATGGAAGAACGCGATATGCAGAGATAATTCATAGAATATCGCATGAAACGTTCAAAGTATAGTACCTGGCACTGGTTTATAATATCCAATAGGTGAAACGACAGATCTGCACTCTTTTAGTTGTACCGGTAACAAATTTTTATTTTCCCACGTCGTAAAGCACCGCAAGGTACTAACAAAATATCAACAAAATCATCGCGAATTTCGAGTTATTGTCGCGGTGCACGAACGATATATCGTAAACAATATCCGATGCTATAACGATTTGTTATCCGTAGTTAAAAGGTATTTATGTATTTCTATAACGATAAAAACATGGAAAATAATTAGCGGAATTAAAACGCGGTGAAATATCAAACTACGATTTCATAGTTACATTGTCTACGCACTTTCTCACATTTTATACGTGGAATACAAACGCGGACGGTGGAGCATAGCTGGGCAACGACGTCTGGCGTTCGTTCGTCTTTATTTCTCCATATTTCGAGCAGCCTCCAATTTCGCGTCGTCGTTCCTCTTGTCTCGAGAAACGCGAATAAATCGATCGGCTTTCGCGCTACGTCCAAGAATAGAAATTTCGAGGTATCGACCGACCTGTCCGTTTCTCCTCCTTCTCCTCCTCCCTTTCCTCCTTCCTCTTCTTCTTCCCTGTAAATCGTTTTACGAACTTTTTCCGGTATATTGAATTCTGATTCTATTCTCGAACACTCGGACACTGGTATATCCGGTCGCGTCTACCGCGGTACCGCTGCACAGTCTTCGAGAAGACGAAACCTCTGTTTCCTGTACTGGGAAATAGAAATGGAAACTGGAATGGGATATCCTCGCAGTTCCAATAGCTTTCCCTAACTTTCGATCCCGCGGGACTGACCGCGGCATACCGGGCGCCACAGATTCTCCTAGTGGCTAGGAAACTGCGTGCACCCACGTCTGTTCTCGATCGTGTTAAATAAATAGCACTGGGACCGCTGATTTACAATAACGCGAGACTGTTCGATTGTTACAGCCGAGAAATTGCCGAACGGTTTCCCGTTAATATCTCAAGCACCGACGACGAAGGTGGTGGAAATGGGTCATAACGCGGTGCTCCTCTGCACCGCTGTTGGGTCGCCGCCTCCGATCATCTCCTGGGTACGGGACATGCTGCCCATCGACACGACCAATCCACGCTACACGGTTTTGGATACCGGTAAGTGAATTCCTTCTTTACGATGTTCGAATTCGCGCGTTCTCGGGAGAAACCAGAAGCCATTTATCAGCGTATCTTGCGAGGAGATTCGAAATGCTTGGAATCGCTTCGAATCTGAATTATATACGCGGCGGCGTAATTCGAAGCTCGAAACTTCGGAAAGTCTTGATCAGTCTGAAACGTCCGATTTATCTTAACTCGAATTCGCTACTTTCTCCGATACTCTGGAAAGTAAGGTATCGACATTCGTCCAAGTACTCCGCGTATCTTAACGCTGACATTTCTTTCGATTTTGGTATCGAGTATATTCATTTTATTGTCGAGTCAATATTTCGAGGGAATTTCAATTTCTCGTCAGCGAACGAGAAACGCGTAGTAAATCTCGTGACGATCGGACTATCGAGGAAGCCGTTGCGGATACCAGCGCGAGATCTAAAGGGGAGCTAAACCTAATGAACAAGGCGAAAGATCGAGTGGAAGAAAAAAATCTGGATAGCGAATGAATCGAAGATGTCGGGCGGCGATCTACAGGTAACAATAGGGTGAAGCTCGATGGCGCGTGTCATATCTCGTCGAGTGCCAGAGTGCGTAAGTCACTGTCAACTCGCGGTAGCGTTGATCGAGTGGTCACGCGATATGGGAACATCCAGCACATCCATCTCGTTTGCCGAGAGTGCACACCTGCTCTGCACGGCTCTCCTCGCGAAGTACACTTCGTGTCTGTTCGTGCGCCGATCTGCATATATCGTTGACGTTTTCGATCAAACTGCCAAAGATCCGACACTTTTTCCTCGATCGAGCCGATCGTTCGGTCCGATCGGTCCGCTTTCAGACGAAACAAACAGGCTTCGGTGAAACGCTGTGTCATAAACGTTGAGCGTTACGCGCGCGACATTTTTTTTTTTTTTTTTGTTTTTTGTATTTTATTAAAATTTTATTATTCCTCGAAACGAACGCAGTCGTCGGTGCGCGGACAGGCTGGCGATTCCCTGTCACAGCCAGTTAAACAGATTTCCATCTTTCGGTCACGCATATACATAGCTACTCGGCGCGATAAAAAGATGTTTAAAAAATCGAGGAGAACGCGGCCGTGATTCGGTCAGCTGCTCGTTACCTACTCGTGACGCGTTGCGCGTATACTCGCGCCTGGCAAGTCGATAACTAATGTCGGTGCATAAACCGACCCATACTACTACGAACGTTCGCTACGCTCTCAACACGATTACTCGTTGAAGCGATCGATCTCTCCTGCGATCATCCACTAATTTTAAGCGTAGATAGGTGGCCCGTAAAAACTTTTAAACGGCGATCGAGACGAGTGGTTTCGGAAATCCTGCGGTTCTCTCGTCCCTTCTCACTGGCCATAAAAAACGGAAGCGTAATCGAGTGGCGACTAAAAAATGAAACGTTACGCGCGTGAATGTCGACGAGAAGCGACGATTCGCGAATATAATTCGCGATAACGGTGCAAATGAACGAACGGACGAGTGGACGAGCAACTTGTATATACGAAAGTTGTTTAGCCAACGCACGACGTAACCTATTATCATTATTTTTCCATCGCCAGTAGCTACGCGAACCTTTGCACACTCGTATACGCACGTGTATACGTATATATCGGCGTATATATAAAACGTTCACTTTGTTTTTATCGCAATGGCGGTATCATTATCGAACGGCACGTCACGTAATACCGGCGTGCACTTGCCCGACTATCTTTACGACGGCCGGCGCAGTTTGCCGCGACGTGAAAAGTATACATTAGATGCAGGAAAGCTGGCTGCATACACGCTAGTATCGTTCGGCTGTATCGCGCACCCGGATACGTGTACGTGCACGCGTTATGCATATATCTGGCTGGTCGCTGCCTACATCGCTGCCTGCGTTCCGAGAGAGTACAGACGCTTGCATAAAATTCCCAACGACCCGGCCACTCGACGATTTTCCGTCGCGTCGAATCGGCCAACCCGTCTTCTCGCGATTAACGCGAAATTTATTCGTCCTCGTCGTTTCGAATATCACCCAAATTCTCCTATTTTATTCTCCTTTGTCGTTATTTCTACGGGTTAGCGGAGCTGTATCGTAGCGCACCGTGTCGGTCGCACGTGCGTCAGAATCTTACGATTCTGGCAATCCGTGACTCGTATGCGTGGCACGTATAAACGGGAATATCGCGTGCGTGCGTGATCGTCGCGATGCTCTCCACCACGGTATCCGTCTGCACCTATGTGCAAACACGTGCCTACAACGCGCACACGGACATCTTAGAATCCTCGCATGGCAACTCCGCCACGACGGAATTCCTTCGAACGGAAATTCGATCGGATACGACTGCCGGACTATCTTCTACCGATCCCGATAGGTCACGGACAAGACGCGCGGCAGCTAGAGATTCTGAAATAGAGCGAGAACAAAATTCTGTCTCGAGGGATAATTCGTTTTCGAAATTGTTAAACAACTGGATACGCGTAAGCACGTGTTGACGCGTAAGACGCAACGCGGTAAGGAAGTAGCAAGGAAGATGAATACTCGTCGCAACAAATGGATGAAAGAGCTCTCGATACCTTGAGAGAAACTGTACCGTAAATTGGAAGAAAGAATCGCGCGTATCATATCCTTGCGAGAAAATTCGTTAGGAATGGAACGTCGTGCAACGAACGTAGCAAGGTTAACGCGGAGTACGAGGATACAGAGAGAAAGACAAAGTTGTCAGGGTTGCTCTCCGAGTTATCGTTATCGTCGTTCCATTTCTATTTTATCCGAACTTTCTCACAGTTTTATCTGCTTCGTTTTACGTTTAATGAAAGAAGACCTGCTTACACAGCCGAGCATCGGTACAAAGAGCAAGGGAAAGAAGAAACGACAAGCTCGAAGCGAAAAGCATTCCCCTCTAGTCGCATCAGTCACTCGCTCGCTCGCTCCCTCGCTCGCCCAGTAGCTCCCTTAACGTCATTCGCGTGTCTTCCATCCGCGGCAGCTCCACCCCCGTCAATACCGTTAGAAGCCATCGCCATACGGCACCGTCTCCGCGTATATCCCATAAGATATATGGCTTAATGTATTACAAAAAGTACACGACGAGGGCAATGTACTTACTGTCGCGCGTATCCGTGTATATGTGGCAAGTTGCGCGAAAAGAAAATGGATGGAAGAGGAAGAACACGGAGGCGTGTGGCAGAGCCGAGAAAGAATCATGGAAAAGACGGATAGAAGGAGCAAGCGGAGACAAAGCGTTAGTCGTGCGTCATGTATGGTAACTTGTTTAACGGCCATACGTTAGCGGCTACGTAACTCCGTCGAAGGTTTCGTGACATTCAAAAAGTCGGCCATAGAAAAAGCAGCAGCGCGGCCGCCAACACGTCCGCCACCAGACGTTATTCAAATTTCCTAGAAATTTAATTTTCGTCGGCTACCATTGTCAGCGTGTATATTAGGTTAACGTTGAAATTTTAACAGAACGTTTCTAACATCGCCATTGCTGCGTGTCTGCCGTGCCATTGTTTGCATTCATTTACGAGCGTAGCCACATTCGCAATTTGCGTTAACAATATTAAAGCATCCTCGGTTATTATGGAGTAACGGTGCAACTCGAAACTCCGAAGCGTTCGACGTTGCGGGCGATATAGTTAAATATCGCAGAGTGTCGTGCAATGATCGAGAAAAAAGAAATTCTCACACCGACGATCGTACGCCGCGTTCTGCTATACTTTTCTTGTACGAGGCCAAGCAAAGTTAATGCGTAAGATAAGCGTGATAAATACGCGGGAGACGTCTTACATTTCGAAAAGCTACGTATCGCGTATGAATTTTCTAACGGACAATTACTTCCGGTAATACTCTCAGCTGTTATTTTCAGCAAGATAAATGAAAATTTTCGCTTTCAAAAAACTGAAATTAAAATGTGTGTTTGTCGAGGAGGGAAAGAATTTTTAATATTCGGTTTAATCTTGCTAATTTAACCTTTTTACTCGGAGAATTGTCAAAGTCAAAGCGAAAAACAAATTTTCTAACTTCTTTTTTTTTTTTTTTTTTTTTAAAGCGAAAGTACGATCCGATACGAAGAAACATCGATACGATGTAAATAATATAGAAATAGAATCGTATAATACGATATAACTAGATTGCTACTGTTCGACGATCCAGCTGTTATCTCTTCCTTTTATTATCGGGATACCGACGATATGATATCTCTCGCGAACCTAATTCGACTTTCAGGGCCCCGTACCAGCAGAATCTGTCGATTCACTCGGCCGAAGTGCTTGAAACGTGTAAAGTTCGTCGCACCAGGGATTTTACGATTTCGGGATTTCGATGTAAACGCCGTAAAGGCTACTTCGTGTACCGGCCGTTTCGAATAGTTTGCCGTGTGAAGTCTGTGACAACAGCGCGATGAAGTGGTGGTAAAAAGGCGTGCTTTGGCGAACCGCACCGGGTGGAACGTAATTCCGAAATTCTTGGCGACAAAGCAAACAGAAGACGAGGAAACGAAGAGCGGAAAGGACGCGAAGCGGAGAAGGTTAGGTATGGGATAGGATAGAACAAGAAAGCAGAGGAAGCCCGTTACATTCGGACAATGCGGTCGCGAATCTCTATTTCCGTTTATCGCGCAAACGAGACAAATTAATTAAAGTTATACACAGCATGGTAGCAACGCGACGGCGGTGTATTAAAATAACGGTCGCTTTGGTGAACGGCGAGCACTTTACGATAATTGAGGAGAATTAAACCGACGCAGATTCTCCGGCATGCGAGGTAAACCAATTTAATATCTCATTCAAGCTTTGTCACCGTTTATGGAAAGACTGGCGACTGGATTTGTTATACGACATCGAATGTTGGCGTGTCACGGTTCAAGAACGGCTGAAACTACCGCGAAAGACAGCGAAGTGGGCGAAATAGTCGTGTACAGAGAAGAGAGGTAGAACGAGCCGAGTTAACGCATCGAGAATCGTTAAATTATATTTTCCAGTGCTCGGCCGTAAAGCCGTGAGGGCAACAGCGGAGCGAAGCGAAAGCGCGAGAGGGCAGCAGTTAACGCTTCGTCAACACTCGTAAAATTTCCGGCATTAAAGCTGCGAGGCTTGATGAGCAGGGCTCGAACTTCGAAACAAGCCCGGAGCTGCTATCGTCGCGCCACGCCGCTTCTTAACACCTGCCTTGGGATTCTCGCTCTTCCTCCGCTCGCTCTGTTGCTTCTCTTCTTTCTTCCGCCCCTTGCGCCTTACACCCGGCATCTCGCCTATTTCCATCTTAATTCCGGCGTAATATCCCGATCGTTTCGAAACTTCCGTAATTGTCCGTAACGATAACGTAAGAATGCGAACAGGCAAGCACACGCCCCGCTCTCGGAACCATGAAAATCGTCCCAACGATCGTCGTAGCCAACACGCACGCGGACCGGCCAACGTAGAACGAACCGCGTCGTTTATACATTCGTCGGATTGTTCTTAACGAGCGGAGGTGAAAACGGCAGCGAACGACGCGATAGTTTTTAAGTAGGTGCAAAGAGAAAGATGCTTTACAGTCTCTTACTCGACGTTCGTAATACTTTACGTTGGACGAAAGTTTGCCGAGGTAGAAGGCCAAAGATGGAAACGCAAGACGGGTTCATCGCCGAAACGGCACTCTTCTTAGCACCTGCGCTGTGGAATACGCCGAGCGTGTTCGTCCACTCGGTGTCACTTCTCCTTCTATTCCTCGGCCTTTTGTCGACGCGTTACGCGGTTATAAAGAGCCACGATCTCCTTTCCTGCCGGGAGGAAAACACGACAGACCCTGCTCGGTAACCTCCCCCAGAGCCATTAGACCAGCCTTTCCCCACGGGAGTTGACTTATGACGCCGTCGGCTACGCCAAGGGGGATCGTCTAACTTACCTTATTTCCGCTTACATACTTACCTTCTCCCCGGATCCGTGACCAAAGGTAGGGACGCTTTCGAAAATTCACCGCCTGGATAATCGCGAACTGCGAAAATTTTTCGCAAGAATTGGTTCCACTGGTTTGGCAAATTTTAATTACGCCAGGATCGTATTAATTCTTTCGTTATCGGCCAACTCACGATGCACAAAGAGGATTTACGTGAATTTTGCGCATTTTTCGTTCAAAATTAAACGTCATTGTTAACGAACAATTGTTCACGTATTTCCAAGCTACGACAAATGATCCGTATCGTCGTGGAATAAGCAACGCTTACGAAGCAACAAATACAGAGACTGTGTCCTAATAACAACGCAACCTGTACATAACCGTAACTGTGTGCACATATACTTGTACTAAATGCCTGGGAATTTCTGGGAATTTCGTCGCGATACATATGTATTTGGGTTTCGTTACGCTGCTAGAAAAATACCAAAACATCTCGTACAACGTGCACAACGTGTATTCGGTGAAAGGACCGAAAAGCGGATGGGTTAAAAATATTAATTTCAAGAGAGACAACCCCTGAGTCGGTATGTTTGGCCTCAATTAAATTCCCCCTTGAACGCGTGGTAAATATAGTGACAAAAAAGAGGAGGCGGAAACGTCAACGGGTAATTCGATTTCCTTTCCGGCGCGACGCATTCGCCAGACGACGCAACTCCTCGAATCTTCGCGAAAGACGTTTCATGCCCGCATAATCTTCTCGTCTGCCGTCATTCTCTCTTATATTTGCAAAGCGAGATTCCAACGTTAATGCGTTGCGTTGGCAAACCTTCGGTGAATCTCGAAATAGAGAAACGTTTGCAGAAGGAGAGCAGAAGGAGGGCAGAAGGAGGTAGGAGACGAATAAGGGGAGGGAACGGGAAACGGTTTGTTTCCGGCGACGTTTCGAGTTTTCCCTCTCGTCAGCCGTTAAAAATAAAGAGGCCGAAAAGTTTCGAGAACAACGTTTGTGACGCTGCCGCGAGGGAAATGGAACGTTAATAAAATCGATGATACTTGACGATTAATATGATAATTAATACGCAACAGCGTATATCTCATATCGGTGGTTCTCCGAAGGTTCTCCGTATCGGAGAAACGGGGGCAAACGAGCGCGCGGCTCGCCAATGCAACCGTGGCTCTAGTGTAAACATATTTTCTGTTTGTATTTTGACCGAATCGAACGTGCACCGTTGGAAAAGCATCGACTACGAACCATTACCTCGCTTCCCCTTTATTCGTTTCGTTCCACTTCAACCGACCTCTCTCGCCTCTGAATATTTTCCGATAATTATAATTGACTTTTTTACGCGGTCGATGTGCTACCCCCGCGACTAAGCATAATTATGAAAGCAATTAAAACGTTCGCGAATTACAGCAGCGAGACCTCCTTCTCCTTCTCCTTCGTCTCTTCTTCGACGCGCAGAAGGGCGAGAGAGCAAAGCGAAAACAGAGCGCCGCAGCTCCTATACCTTCGAGGTAAACATATTTTCTGTTTGCTTTCTGTCCCGGTCGAATCGAACGCGTTCGTCTTTCCAAGTCATCGCCCGTATCAAGTACCATCTGTATTCGTTCTCTACCCTGTCGTATCTTCGCCCAGAGCGGTCATTGCTATGGAAGTCCGTATCGAACGCAGACCAGACAAAATAGGCGACGCCGAATAAACTACGAGTTACTGCGTACTACCCTGCGTATATTTTCCGTTCGTCGCGCTGATGTTAAATATAAGGAAAGATATTTCAATATTGGTGAGTAAACACACGCAAATAGTTTCGACGTTTCCGGCCGCGTTGCTCTTCCGCTCTCGTTGTACGTTTTGCGACGCGACATCGCGATATCTTTTGTACATATTTATGTGGAGACGTGTTCCCAGCCTGCGAAACCGGGCTTCCGGGAACCGACCGTCGAGAAAATGTTCCTTCCTTGCTCGTACCGACAGATGAAACGTGTGTCATTGTTTCGTCAAAAAAGTCTCCACGTTTTTGACGGAAGAATATTTTTTTCTTTTTTTTTTTTACCAGCCGTCTTGTCGATTCGTTGAGAATTTAAGATGGAATTTATCGTTGCATTATTATACACTTTATTTAGCTTAATCTAAATTTCACCGCAGGCTGCGAAACGAATCAACGTACACATGCACACGGTGTTCGTAACCGATGTCTAATGAACATTTTTCGCGATCAAACAGTCGTTTGAGAACCACGTGAGTGACAGACGCGAGTAAAAACGGCTGACTCGAAACGTTTCCGACGGGGGTTGGCACAAAGGGTCGCGTAGAAATCTCGTAAAACGGCGCACGAATATGCGTGAAGAGACGAGAGTGTATAGATAGATTTTCATCTTTATTCAATTTCATCTTCTTTACACGGTGAAAGCCCTTTCGTGCGCGTCGACGTTATCGCGACGCAAACCTAGATAGATCGTGTACACTGCCTGAACGTCATCGAGTTTTATCGCGAGCCAAGAAGATGCTAACGTTATGTCCGTAGCTGCGTTAACGCCCAATGCCTTTCCAGCTTGTTCGTCGTCGTCGTCGTCGTCGTCGTTGTCGTCGTCGTCGTATCTACGTTATTCCTTCTAACTGTTATCACGCTTAAAACTACCGACCGTTGGGTGGTGTCATCATGGGAGTCACGATCTATTCTTTGCGTGCTTCGTCCGTTCTTCAAAAACAAGCGGTCTCGATGTCTCGAAAAGTTCTCGTCAAAATGTGGATACTGGACGCGTTTTCTCGTTTAACTCGCTTGAAATTTGTTCTAGAATCGGTAAAAGAAATACGAATAAAATTAAAAATATAAATTTATGTATTTCACAGGGTTCTTTGAACTGACAAACACGATCGTAAACCCGATGATGGTTCGAATACTTTCTTGCAACAAAATTTCAAAGTTTCGAAGGGAGGAAAGATGAACGGAAAACGCATTCACCTATCGAAGGATTTCGTGAAGTGAAAATGATCGGAACTGTCGGCGATAACGCGTGGGAAAGCAGCAAAGGCGAAAGATGAGCCACGGCATTCGGCCGTTGGCAGCGATCTAAGTTTTTCGCGAGCACGCTAACAACCTGCACGTGACTGGATGGGATAACAATATGACCACGCGTTCCTTCCTGGTCAACTTGCTGGAAATTGTAGATGAGGCTCGATTACGTATTCCGATCGTACGCGATATCAAACTGCCTGGCTTCTCGCTCGTGATGGAGTGTTTTCTACCCTCGACCCCTTCTCTCGCTGTCTTTCTCTCTCTCTCTCTCTCTCTCTCCCTCTCTCTCTCCCCCCTCTCTTTCTTCCTCTCTCTCTCTCTCTCTCTCTCACGTTCGTTCGCTCGTGTACTCGCTTTCTCTGGTCACCGAAGTCACGTTCGCAACGAAACCTTACAAATCCATAGGGCTGTCGGCCTGCTAGGAAAATATTTAAACCTGCACTCGGCTACCATTCTATTTCGTTGGAAGATAGGCTGATTCGAAGAAGCCAGGTTTCTCATAACCTCTTCTTTCCACTCGAATCACGGACAGGAACATCAATATTTGGATACGGTGGAAACTCGTCTTTTCAAACACGTTAAAGCCGAGCTTCTATTACCTAAACTTCGATCGACCGTAATTTCGTGATACGTGTAAACACTTGTTCATACAGTTCCTTACAACGAGTCTATTAGCATGTGAAAAATGTGCAGACACTACCTAACATTTACCTATATGATGATATTTGTTTGTGCAAGTCGATCGGTTCTTGTTTCTAGAAACAGCCATTAATTACTACCGATAATTATGATTATCGTAGGAGAAAACATGATGAGCGTCGAAAGGATGGAAAACAAGCCCGTTGATCCGTCGTGTTTACTTTGCGAGTACGGGGGTTGGCGTGGCGAAAGAAGGAATTCGAGAGAGAGGGAGGAAGGTAGGAAGTGCGGCAAGGGAGGAAGCGGAGAGATTGAAGGGGGAGGGGGCTGAATTATACCGAAGGAGTGACGTCTACGGAGATAATCACACGCCTCGTAACAGCCAGTTCATCATCGTGGTATCGTGCTAAGGGGCTTGATGCATCATGGAAATCGCGCACGAATCGGCCAGGCCAAACATAAAGTGGAATAGACGGTCTTTGTAACGAACCTCGGAAACGAATTCTTTCTCTGTCTGCTTCTTCGTGCTGCGTAGGAGCTTCTTAGGGCTGTTGCCGACTCAATTAGCGTTAGAAAAACGAAACTAAGGAGCCACGAAGGTGGACGTAAAGCGTATCGCGAATCAAACTTGCTCGCTACCTACGCACTCCTCCGCGTTCTTCCCTGCGCTCTTCACCGACGCGTTCTCTGCTCGTTCTCCTCGAATCTCACCATCCTTGAACTTTAGCCGAGCTGCAAAGTGGCAGTTAGTTGAAAAACTTGGCGATGTATCGAGGAAAAGTTTCGGAGAACGGATAAGCGGATTAAAATCGATAGAAGCGGAAGAGCGCGGAGCGGCGCGCGATGAAAACGTCGATCGCAGGAAACGAAAGCTCTCTTTGACGCCGCCCGGTGTTCTCGCCCCATTCCATTCTTTTCCATTTCGAGTGGAGCCCCTTTGATGTCGCCTTTAAAAAATTGTTAACGAACGTAGTTGAAGTTGCTCGGTGACGTTCGAAAAAATAACCGCCGCTTTGTGTTTTACAGGAGCGCTGCAAATCACCGCATCCGACGTGAACGACCAAGGGAAGTACGAGTGCGTGGCGAATAATTCCGTCGGCACGGAGTACTCCAAGTCGGCTATGCTCTACGTAAAAGGTACGTCCGGCGGAGGTGGCGGAGGTGGCGGCGGCGGCCAAGTCGTGGGGAACGCACGAGAACCCCGTAGAGGCGTGCCGCGGGCCGCCCTCTTTCGCCGAGGAAATCTCAAGGAACGAGTTCTTATCGTTACTACCGTTTTAACGTAAATTCATTACAAAAACGTAGCACCGAGCCTCTGGTGCCGTTAAACCCAGTCGTTTTCCTGTTTGCAATTAAAATTAATGCTACGTAATTAAAGCGTAATTAAACTAAGCTGGCGGCACAAAGGATTCGCGCGCTTGGAATCGCGTCGCAAATATTATGATGCGGCATTTCTTGCGGTACTACGCTCCTCTGTCCCTCGAGATTCAAGTATCGCGTAATCAAATACTCGGCTGCCGGTTTCGGGTAATACACGCGTTAATTGCCACTCGAATCGTACGTATTAAGAACTCGTTGTCAGCAAAGGATCGTTGTTCGAAGTTGCGTCGATTCGGTTGCTCCATCGGCATTCGACGTATTTCAATAAGAAATGATTGTTTTCAGTCACGTCGAGTGACTACGAGACTTTGACTCGGCAATTAACGCGTTAAGACAAAGGAATCCTTGCATCGTATATAACTAAATTCTATTCGCACGCAGTTCGACGAGTCGCACCAACTTTTTCCATTCCTCCGCCCGCCGTCAGCGAAGTAAGATCCGGTGGATCTTTGAATTTGACCTGCGTCGCTGTGGGTTCTCCGATGCCGTACGTCAAATGGAAGAAAGGTCCATCCACGGATCTCACTCCGGATGACAATCTGCCAGTCGGTAGGAACGTGCTGATACTCACAAACGTGAAGGAGTCTGCTAACTACACCTGCACAGCTGCCAGCGATCTCGGAATCATCGAAGTCACGACGATGGTGAAAGTTCAAGGTTCGTATTGTATGGTGTCCTCGTATCGTATAACAGCAAATACTGTCGTTTCGTATCGTATCGTTTATTGCATCGCGGTGTGTCGCACCGTACCCTATCGTACCGTATCGTATTGTATCGTATCGTATTGTATCGTATCGTATCGTATCGTATCGTATCGTATCGTATCGTACCGAGATGGATCGAAATCGCGCGTAAATCCTCGGAGATCGCGCTAGCGACCTATCGAGCTACGTTACGTAAAACGATCAATCACTCGATCACTGTGTGCGACTGTGTTCCAACGAGGTACACAACGAACCGTGATGCTACAGTTTCCATGACTAATCAATCGGCTTATGCGTTACGTTCAAAGACCGAGGACAATGTACTTTGCGAAAATAGGCGAAACGCGAGAAGAAGCGGTCGCTACAGGCTGTTTCAAAAAGTTGGCATTAAGCCTCAGAAGCGCGTAGTAATATTCATGAAAAAAAGAAAGTGAGTAATCGTAACAAACAGCAGGTCAAATATCACTAGTTTCCTCCCAGTTATATAGAGAAGTGTCATCCACCTATTTATAACGATAAAGTACGTTCTTTTATCGTTATCGCTGAGAATGACTTTGATGCAACTACGTGGTACTTGGCCTGTAAGTTATACGCGATAAAAATTGATCTCAGTTTCTTGAAACGTCCTACATATATATATATACGAGACGCGTAACACGGATGGAACAGCAATTAAACAACAAATTCACGTAACGAATTGCAGCCTTGCCGAGCGCTCCGGAGAACGTTCAAGTGTCGGACATCACCGCCACTTCTGTGAAGCTCACATGGTACTACAAAAATCCGGAGGAAGTGCAATACTACGTGATTCAACATAAGCCGAAGCACGTGCAACAAGCCGAAGCCGAAATATCAGGCATCACGACCATGTACTATCATGTTCGGAGTCTGAGCCCTTACACCGAGTACGAGCTTACCGTGACAGCCGTGAACGCCATTGGGCGTGGTCCCGCGAGTGCCCCTGTGACAGTCACCACTGGAGAAACGAGTCAGTATTCCTTTCGACTTCTAACGCTTTTCTCATTATCATCGGTGTTTGTACATTTGCAAAAATCGACCTCGCCTCTCGTCGACGCGGCTACGTTCCCAACGTTTCAGGGTCATCGTTGTCGCATCGTCGAGATACACAAGCGTTATCACTCGTTTCAAAACGAATCACCAATACCGTGTATACGGAGCTCTGAAGAATTCGACTCCATCCGACTCGACTCGACTCGACTCGACTCCACTCCACTCCACTCCACTCGACTCCACTCGACTCTACTCGACTAATTCGACTAACGCGTATTTTTCGATCATGCGTCTCGCAAAAAGATGAGCACCGTCGATCGACGATAAGTAAAGACATGAAAGGAATGGACAAGTTTTTTTTCGCGTATCAACGCGGGAAAAAGTAGCTTATTAAACCGGCGAGCGAATTACAAATTTTTGCACGTAGATAATGTTTTTGCACCACGAAGAAGGCACAAGTTTTGACACGGTTTTTGAGGGAAATTGTACTTTTTTTCCATGCTGTCCGCCGTGGACGCACGATTTGATTCATGTAAGTGACAAGACATTTTTTTTCACCTATCACCAATCCCCTTTCTCTGTGTCGCACCATGTGTTAGTGTTTTTGTCGGATCGTGTTCGGCGCGTCGCGCTTCGACGTCTCGTTTCGCTCTGCATTTTTCCGTCTCTGTCTCTCTGCCCGTATAGCCCTCTCTGTACCACGTCTCCCCCTACGTCTCTCCGTCTCTTTTCTGGGAAAAGAGTAAAACCAATACGCGGAGAGACAGCACGCGAAATTGCACCTTTCCTCGATAAAGTAGCGCACTCTTCGCACCTTGTGAAAATACGAACGAAGCCGCAAAACCCGATTCGTATTTTCACCGTGCATTATATACCACTTAATCGAGTATCATCGAAGAATAATCATTCATCCTTTTTTTCAATAGCGGAATCGACAAATGGAGGTACCAGTAAGTTCAATCATATACTAAGAGTGCTGTAGCAAACATATTTGTCTTTTGTATTTTCTGTTTATTTTTGCATATTTTTCTTTCTTTCTACAATTTTTTTTTTTTTTCGTTTGTTTGTCTTTCGTTTCATTTTCTCTCGTTTTATTCTGTTTTGATTTTTCGTTTTCTCTCTTATTTTTTGTTTTTATTTTCTCATTTCTTTTTTTTCTCTATTCGATCCTTTGTATTTTTATTTATTCAAAGCACACGCACATATCCATCGTTCGTTCGCACCCGCACACTCGACACTTATCGAGATAAAGAATTGTATCATACTTGTAGCTAATCAACACTACAACACGACACACGCGGTCCTTTCCTCGATTCTTTTCCATCCATTGGTAAATCGTATTTTAATCGCAATGCCACGAACGTCACAGAGTGCATTATGATTATATGCTCTGTCCTTCGTTTGTTTTTTTTCTACTTGGAATACCTGTTATTTTAAATTTTGGTTCTTATGGTGGTGCTCCCGGGAATTTATTTATGTACTCTCCAGTGACTAACTAGATTGGCTTGTCCACAATGGAAACGCGATTCGAAGAAAATCCAAAATAATTTCTTCCTTCTAGAACCTGGTACTGCGCCACGGAAGGTGGTCGCCCGCCCATTGAGCTCCAGCACAATGGTCATACAATGGGACGAGCCAGAAACGCCAAACGGACAAGTGACGGTTAGCTTTATCGCCAGTTACACACTATCGCTCATAAGTATACGGATACTGTATGCGTTCTTTCTTTTTCTTTTCTGTTTTCTTTTTACTCTCTATATAAAAGTATTTGGATATTTGTATCTAAAAATCGTTATTTCCAAAATGGTCATATACGCCATATTACGCATCGTTCGAATCTATTTAATCTAATCCAATCCGACCAAATGGAATTTTTTAAAGCTGTAGCTTGTCCTAGTTACGTGGGACAACCCTGTCCAGATATCGATGAGCGTACATACATACGAGATCACGTATTTTGTCACGCTTTCTGACGCGATTTAATCTCTCTCTCTCTCTCTCTCTCTCTCGGCCGCAGGGATACAAAGTATATTATACGACGGATCCGAATCAACAAATGGCCTCTTGGCAGTACCAGCTGGTGGACAATAGCCAGCTAACCACGATCTCGGATTTAACGCCGCACACGATATACACGATTCGAGTGCAGGCGCTGACAAGCGTTGGTCCCGGTCCACTGAGTACACCTGTTCAGATAAAGACGCAACAAGGGGTACCGAGTCAACCGGAAATGTTGACCGCGGTAGATATCGGAGAGACCAAAGTAACACTCCAGTGGAACAAACCTACTCATAGCGCGGAGAATATCCTCAGCTATGAGTTGTACTGGAACGATACTTACGCGCAGGTGGGTAATCCGTTCCAACTTATCGCGCGTCTTCTAATCTATAAACTTTCTATAAGTATGTTTCTAACGTATCTGTCATTTACGCGTCAAGTACGAAGCATACGTTCGTGTCTGGCGTTTATAGGAAATATAAATTTTAATCTTTCTTGCGAATCGTCGGAATCGCGATGAATTTCAGGAGAAGCATCATCGAAGGATACCAGTCACCGAGAACTACACGCTGACAGGCCTGTATCCGAACACGCTGTATTACGTTTGGTTGGCCGCGCGGAGTCAAAGGGGCGAAGGAGCTACAACGATACCATATCCGGTTCGCACGAAACAGTACGGTAAGCAAATAGTCAAAGAAGCAGAGAAGAAGGCGAAAAAGATAGGAGTGAATTCATGCAGCGAGGAGTGCCGAAGAAAGATCGATTCGCGATTGTTCGATGGTAATAGGGGATAAATTTTGGATAGAATCTATTGTGAACGCGTGATGCACGTCGATGCAATCGCGGATCATCGTGGCACGGCAGGTAGGAGGTGCTGTAGCGCTAGACGCTCCCGCAAAGTAGCGTAAGCTATCGTAATTAATTCGCGACACCTTGAGTTCAGATATGGTAAAGATATTCTTCGTAACCGTGGATTTCATTGAACAAGGGAGGGGAAAAGAAAAAAATATCCATAAGAAAAAGAAAGACGGAAGATAGAGAGTATCGTTGAACCGTGAAGTGTGGGAGAGTGAGAATGATTGCATGCGTTGCAAATAAGACAGCCGTTTTTGGATGCCACTTTATATATATCTATCTATATATATATATATACGTACATATCATACATATAAATTGCACTAAGCACTGCATTGATATATGTGTGCATTTTGGGCACCTCTTTTCATTCTTGATAACGTATGGTTTACGTCCGTTCTTCAGTTTTTTATTGTCTCTCGTTTCCTTGCTAATCGAGGCACGGCGTTTTAACTCCACGCGGCGTAACACGCGCGAGTTAATCGCTCGTACCATACGAAATTTTTTCTCTAATCACGTACTTTTTCGACTGTTCAAGGATCGACTCATGAGTTTTTCCTTGAGTGATTCGCCTCTCTGAACCTTGACCAATCGTCACGTAAAGCTTTTCGTTTAGATCCCTTCGTCGCGTCGGTCAGGTTCGAACGTGGTTCGATTTCGAGGTGGTTCGAGTCCAACGAATCGAAATAACCGCGAACATTCGTTTTTTTTCTCCTTTTTTTTTCTTTTTTTTTTTTTTTCTATAATTAACCATCGGCCGATCGTATACGCGTGCACCTTGCCAAAAACCAGTAACGCGGAAATCGAATTAAGCCGTAGCTCGAATTTCGACGAGTTTCCAACAAATTTCCAACGAATTTTGCACGAATTTTTCGCGATTCTTTCGATTCGGGACTCGAGCCCTCGCAGTTGACCGCGATCGTTCAATGACCGACGATCGACGATATTTTCCTACCACGTTTTCGTTTTTTCCCCCTCTTCCCCCCCTATAACTGAGTGTTATACAGTCCCCGGGGCTCCGCCTCGCAATGTAAGCGGACAAGCGATCAGCCCGACCTCCATATTGGTAACATGGGAACCACCGCCTGCCGATCGATCGAACGGGAGGATCGCGTACTACAAGCTGCAAGTCGTCGAGAGCGGACGCTCCGACTCGGAGGCGAAAGTTATCAAACTGAATGACACGCGATTCGTGTTGGACGAACTGAAAAAATGGACCGAGTACCGGATTTGGGTATTGGCCGGGACCAGCGTAGGTGATGGACCTCCGAGTTATCCTATCTCGGTCAGAACTCACGAGGACGGTATGTATCATTAACGCTAGTCGTCTTCTTACCTTTAATCGAACATACAGAGGAGTGGCGCTACGAGACTCGAGCGAGTAATCGTTTCTCTTCGATTTATCGTATCTTTTATAGTTTCTGTATATACATATATATATATACAGCTATATATAGTTGTTTATTTGCTAATATTTTACTGCATAAGAAAAAGACCTCGCGAGGGTTCCGAGCGCCACGCTTCGCGTCTATAGAGATACTTTTGCGAAGGCTATATATCGCGACAAAGTTCATCGCGCAAGAGCCAAAAATATAAAAGCCCGCCAAAAATCAGTCCGAAGATCAGTACCCGTGATTCCAGTGCCGGTTGCGATGACACGCCCTGATTCTCGACCCGGTGACGTTCGGTCTATCCTACGGCTGTCTACATAAATCTATATCTCTGTATTAAACGTATTTTCGATTTCAGATTCCGCTAACGTCTCTTCGAACCTATCTCTTCCCAACCGTGTCACTTACAACCGATCCTTCTTCTCTTAACGATTCTCTATCTTCTTCACTCTGTTTTTTAGTTCTGTTTTCTTGTTCGACAACGTTTTACATGCGTTTCCGTTTCTAGATTACATTATCGTTGTGTTTCCGTTTCGTTCGATCTCATCGAGTTCTGTTACCTTACGTTACATTACGTTACGTTGTATTACAATATATTATATTACATTATATTATATCATATTATATTATACTATATTATTGTTACATTGTATTATTATTATATTATATCATGTTGTATTATATAATACGTAAAGCTTCTCCTCTCAGGCCACTTTTGCGTTTCAGTTACGCTTTCGAGAAACGAACTGTCAACTCAGCCTTGTCGCGGCAACAGAGAAGATACCAGGACGAATGCGCGGCCCTTTTTTTCCATTTCGAAACACTGAAATCCGATAATTCAATTTTTGTTGCGCGAACGTAAGTTTTTTGAACGCGCACATCGATTTTTTCGCGTTTCTCCTTCAGAAGCTAAACGCTCCACCAAACCTTCCTATCGCTTCTCTGGCATACCTTCGATCTCTCCCAAAAAAATGTGTGTGTGTGTGTGTATCTTTTTTCCTTTGGTTTTTGCTTCTCCTTTTTGGACGGGACGCGGCAATTACATAGCGAAACGCGGAACCATGTTGGCCCTAATTTTTTGGCTGGCGAGATTTTATATTTTTGGAATTTTTGCGACAACAAAACGATCTTCCATGAAATGTTCTGTGCTCCCAGAAAAAAGCCCCGAACTTTTCCCCAGAGTGCCCCAGACATTTTTTCCAGGTGGTGCACGCAGCCGCGGATTTTTCAGAAGCTGATAACCAATTTTTGAGCTCAGCTATTACCAAAAAAAAAAAAAAAAAGAAAAGAAAAAAATGAGAAAAAAGACATACGACCAAAGAAAAAAAAAGAAAGAAAGGAACGTATTTTCTTACTATTTTTACAGGGCCTAATCGCAACTCTCCCTTTGTACGTTGCCGTTGGTTTTTGTTCCCCTGAGCCCCCTCTTTTAAAACTTGGAGACCCATTTTAACACGCTAACTAATACTTAATTATATACTCATTCACGTGTTTTTGTCTTTCCTTAAAGCATTTGCAGGAGGATGATCCAGGTTTTGAACAGCTAGTTTTTAAGATTTATTCGCACTAACGTAACATTACCGATTGTCTAATGATATGTACTCATAACACTCAATGTTCTTTCTGGTGGTAACCGTGATTATTACGTCACGTAAAGATGTTTCGTTTCTCTCTTTAGTTCGTTGACTCACTCTTGCCACGTGTTACGACGATAGAGGCCAAACTGACCGTCCCCAAGCGTGCGCAACATTATTTTTACCGTTCCGAGGAAAAATTCTATATTATCGCTTGAATCGATTCTACGAGACATTTATCGGACGGAAATAATGTATGTGAACGAGGGCGGCAGCTTGTCTGGTGAAACGCTTATGTGTGTGTGTGTATATATATATATATATATAATTTATACGTATACATATATCATTTATATATATATATATATATATATTTAAACCATAGCGTATGTATTACACACAGCAAAAATATATATACATATTATTATTCCACTACATACCTACATATATGCATTTATATATGTATATATATATTTATATATAAATATAAGTATTTGAGAAAAATCATATATATCTATATATACATATATAATATATTTCTATATCTCTGATATATAAGGCTCTTCTGTCTTTAGTTAAAATTTAGTTCTACCTATCGTTTGCACATGTTTAGAGCATGCCTTCGTTTGTTTATCGATCCCTCGGTCTCACCAAAAATTCAATCCCGTCGATCATATACTTGTCCTCGACTACTACGAGCGATCCTTCGAATCCCCAACTCGAAACAGATTCTCCCATCACCGTCCAAAGAAGCCGTCAAGCTGCTGTCGAGTCTGCGTGATCTCGGTCTCGAACCACCGTAAAATGGTTCCACAACCGAATCAACAAAAGTCCTATGAATGGCATGCCGATGCATGAAGAAGTTTTGCTTTTCGTTTCGAATCTTTCCTTTCCGTCTCCTACTCGGTACTTCACTGATCATCGGCTCGGTACCGTCCCACCCTGCATGGTACAACGAGTTTTTCAACCCCTTCCAGACACCGTTCGCCCGTTCCCCGTCCGATTAATCTTTCGAATCGGCGAGCAGAGAAGCTAACGAAAGGTGGAGGGAACGATAGCGACTACGACGATACGATGCTATTAATCGTATCGATGAGAAAAGTAATCGAGCCGCGATATCCTTTTTTTCTTTCTTTTCACCGTCGGCGACGTTCGAAACACGTCGTACGACAGACAGTCGACCGCGTTTCGTCTACGAAAGAATGAGAGAACACACGTAGGATCGCAGCCAGGAGAACGGCAGCTCTTTTGTCTTGGAAAATAATCGAAGACCTTGGTTGGTCGCGAAATCGGAATCATTTGTTGCGAGAGAGGCATTGTGAAAGCGCGTCATTGTCGCGGAAAAAGTCGTACGAACGCATCTCTAACGACGTTCCCTCGAACCTTTTGCACTCGGCACTACGGAACGCCCAGGATCCTCTTTCGTTTCACCGGCCCCCTACTCCCGGTTCCTCCCACGCATTGTCCCGTTTACGGACCGACCGATCCAACCGTCCACCCTCTAACAGCAGACTCGGCAAAGCGAGGCGGAACGATAAAAAGCACTGCTGAAAGCACCCTGCCGTGTAAGCTCGCACATTATCAAGCACAAAAGTTCACCGTCGTATATACGTATACTCGTTCGTTATTGTTATTGTCGCCGCTAGTATCGCCATCACTACCAATATTCTATGATTATATTATTCTAGACGTATTAATCGATATATACATATTACATATATCTTATATATACCTATATATATATATATGTATTATATATATATTACATATATTATATATTTTATATATATATATATGTATCAGTAACGCCGTTATGAGTGTGTGCACGGGCACCGATAAAATTATTATTCTTCATGCGGGCACGGTTTTATCTCGCACCCACCACGCACGCATGTAAAGTCGCACACGCGTTTCACGCACGACGAAAGGTAGAGAGAAAAAAAGAAGGAAGAAGGCGGAGCGCGCAACGATGAACGCGTATCTACGCACCTACGCACAAAAGCCACACGCAGACGCACGCCTTTGCCGTGTCCTACTAACTGGGTATATATGTATATATACACGTCTATATATATGTATACACACACGTATATCACCATGCACCACTTGAAAAAGCACCCTTCGCTTCGAGTAACTGCCGACAGCCTAAAAAGCACACGCGTGCACGCATGCACGCATGTACGTAGGACGTGTGCGTGGGTGAGTGTGTGTACGCGCGTATCTACGTACATATCGATGTACTTACTTTGTACGTAAACACGTAGAAAAGAAGTAAGACTCGTGCGTGAACGTGCGCGAGCGACTATAATGCGCTCCCGATATACGTATAGTATTCGTTGGACCATCGACGTATTAAAAACAGCACCGTATTTCGCAGCGCACCGTATGATCACTACATATTCACGTGTCTAAATATCAATTGTCACACTCGATTGCGATACATCGTGCCGAGCACCAGCACTGAGAGCACCCTTGAATAACGAGCACCCCCACCGTCGATTGTCGTGCAGTTTGATCAGCGCGCGTCTTCTCCACGTGAACCTCGATTCGGTCTCGATCTGTTTCTTCTCTTGTCTCGTAGCATCGTATGTCCGAGTTTGTAGTTATATGCATCGATGATCGTTGAATGCATCGAGAACGGCGTTATCGAGTTCACGTCGGGTGCGGCGTGCACGCGTGAATGCGTGAACGAGTGCGTAAAAGAGTACAGGATGCAAGAGTAAACCGTAACGCGTCAAAAGTCGCGCAGTGGCAGCACGAGCAGAGTGATAATGATCGTCGTGCTAGGAAATAAATTAGCGAAAATCGGAGGGCGAGGTTCGCGAATTCTTCGGCCGCAAGCGCGATATTCACCGGGCGATATTAGCAACACGAGCGAAATATCCGTGACGCGAAGGAAGAGAATTGCCGCGAGAGGACGTTCAATTTGAAACATTTGAATACCAATATTCATGCAATTTTTTTCATTATCTTGGTCCATTTAGTCGACAGCCACGTCGAGCCTGTCGGCAACAAGCACTGAGATGCATCGATATCGACGGAGAGAGAGCGTTCGCCGACACCCTATTCCGCTGCTATCGAAAGAACAGAATCCCCTCGACGAAAGGGGCGAAAGGTCGGTAAACCGCCAAAGACTCTCTGTCCGTTCGAGACGAACATCGATGGATCGTTGATACGCGGGAATATCGCGGAAATTTCTTACACTCACCGATGTCGTTGGAATGATTATACATAATCATATTACACCAGACCTTCTCTACTCTATTGTCTATACGTGCACCTTCGTTCTTTGCATGCTCTCACCGACCTACTTTTTTCCATCTTCTGCCTCTCTGTAAGTTATAACTATCGTATCTTTAATATTGAATTACGTATTTTATTCGTACGTATAACATGTTCTTTATATATATATATATATACATTACATATATTACGTATTACTACATCTTTATATCGTGTCTCGATATACCTTTACGTCTTCTCCTCTAGGTATATAGAAAGAGTATACTTTACTCCGTTTTATGTGTGTTTTTCACGTTTCCATTTCTGAATCAACAACGACTCGCGGTTCGAGTCCGGTTGTCTCTTTTGCTCTGGTAGCTGTGTCGTCGGAATATTAAGAAATCGACCGATTAACGAGCCACCCAACGTTCGTCGTTCCGACAAGAACCGAACGATCGGTTCTTCATTTTCCTCCGACAGACGCATGCTTCTTCCTTCTCTGCTTTCCCTTCGATTCGATCTCTATCGCCGTGCGCCGATAAGACCAACACAACTGAGAAACCGATCGGGAATCCGATTAGTTAGAACGACGTACCGTAAGAACGACGCGCACCATTTCACGACCATTGTTAATCACGTGCATATTTTGCGAAGAATTTTGCGATTTTTGCGTGGGTGAATGCGCGGGTGTATGCTACCGATGAAACGTAAGAGCGAACAGGAAGAGGGACGGAAATAATTTTTTACCGTTCTTCGAGACAAACAAAAACAAAACGACGTCGTTTGTTTCGCCTTTCGCTTGAAAAGAAATTTGCCCCTTCCGTGTACAGCGATACAGATTTTTTATCGAGCTGACGTTTTTTGCGGGTGACTTTTTGGAGTTGCAAACAGAAAAGAAAAAAAGAAAAAAAAGAAAGAAAATTTTCCTCGAAAACATATTCCACCTTCACCGACTCTCGTATCCTTATCTATTCTATGTACGTGAATTTTTTCCGTCGAGACGAGTCGCGCCTTTTTTCACTACTTTAGATTACACACGGGTAGCGGTTTATACGTTCCCGAACCATAACACGATACCAACCACTTCTTCTTACTTATGGTTTCTCCTTCCTAGCTTTCTTTTTAGTAGACATTTTATCATAGGTCTTCCCTCTCTCGATGCCTCGTGCCGCGAGGGAAAGGACGGAACGCGCCGACACGTGTCGTCTATCTTGTCCTTACGTTTTTCCCCTTCCATTATCATCTTTTCTGTTTTCTTCCTTCCTCGCGATTTTCCTTCGCCGAAGCTGTTGGATCGACTTTACTCCGATACGAAAGGCCGCGGTTATGTATCGCTTCGAATTTGCGCTAAGAAGAAGAAAAATCGGCGAGTCTTTCTCTCGGCGGCAGGGGGCAGGTGGACATGAGCCTTTAGTTATTTCATATTTGGAGTAGTGATTGCGCATGCCAAAAAGACAAGAAAAAAAAAAAAGATATTCTCACATCTCCCGCCTCTCTGCGACCAACTGCAACCGAGGACCAAGCGATATTTTTCTATTTAACGATCGATTCGAAAGAGAATTTTGTCCACCGACGTTGCTCGGCAGAGCGATAAAAAATATTACGAATAGAGCAGAGGGTGCGATTGGAATCGAGCGCGTGTGGGAGGGAGGGAACGAACGAACGAACGAACGAACGAACGAGCGAGTGCGCGTGTGCGTGTTTCACCAGAGAAACAGACAAAAATTTCATACCTTTTTTCTCTCTCTTTCTCTCTCTCCCCCTAATCAGAGCAAAAAAAAAAAAAAAAAAAAAGAATACAATAGCTGTAAAAGAGGCCATGTTGACGTTGATAATAATCAGTAGTATGCTACCCACTGATATGCCTAAATATATTAAATATTTAATAATTCTACTCAATATACGTGAGAAGTTGACACGAATTTTTACGAGATTTTTTTCCCACTTTTTTGGCGACTTTTGGGGCGCAGATCCAAAAAGTGAGTATCCCTTAGCTCGTCTCGAATTGTGCCATGAATTTTCTTCCTGTATTTAATCATTTTTTTCTTTGTCTCTCTCTTTACATATATATATATATATATACACGCATAATATATATATATAATATTTTTGTTCCTTTTTTCCGGCTCTTTCGCATATATCGTTTTGTTTTTTCTCCGTGGGAGACTATTTTGGAGATTTTTTCTTTTTTTTTTTTTTTTTCTTACTGTGTTTTCGTTGCTGCAGTCGGTAAGCAAATACAATTAAAATGAAAACTATTTACGCCTGCGTAAATAGTTGCGGCTGCGACTGCGACTGCGCGCTCGCCAATTTTGTTTTTTGCGTTGCGTAGCGATTTTATGGACGCAATTGATACGTTAATTACGCGAGAACAGTAAAACGTAAACCGATATAGAAGCAACAGACGTATCTCGTTCACCGAGGGAAACTTTCTTCTTCTGTATACAGGTCATCTTCTGTATGCAGCAGTCGTGTTTGGCTTTTCTTTGTCGTATTCTTTCTTGCAACGCAGTTTTTATTTTGCGACACTTTGTAGAGGCTGCAGTTATCGTTCTCGTACAAACCTAGAGGTACATTAGGCTTTCCTTTTCTTTTTCTCCTACAATTCTTTTTTCTTTTCGTTCGTTGTTTTTCTGTGTAACGCCGATATAACGTTTCCGATGCCGGATACTGGACCGTCCATGACCATCGTCTTTGTCCACGTCGTTCTGCGTCGTTGTCTATTGAAAATGTAGAATGGAGAAAATTTGAGAGAAATCCGTCGAACCGGGCCTCTGGATCCGTGGAAATCAAAAAGTGAGGACTTCGAGAAGCGAAAAAAAAAAGCAACAAATCGTAACAAAGGAAATGAAAAGGGGTGGCGACGTAGCGACGTTCGCGACAAATTATCGAAGCGGCTTATCGATGTGGATATCTGTAAATTCGCGTGATACATTTCGTTATCCTTGCACGTTTATCGAAAAACACGATTGCACGTTTCCTCTGGCACAGTTTCCATCCACGTCGCACAACCAACGATAGTACATCGCATATATACGTGTATACTACTATATGTATGTATGCGTATAACGGAACTACTTCGTTTTCGTTCGTCATGGACTCTCCAATATTGCCGTAGCATTATCGACCAACGTAACCGCGCTCTTGCATCTCGATGACGTATTTATACGCGCATTCGTACATTCGCGTTCTGAAATCGAATGCAGAATAAAAACATACATTATTGGTATTCAAATGGAGGATTATCGTGTCGTAGGGACGTAGAGCATGAGGTACCGGCGTACCTCGTAATATTGTTTGTACATCGTTTTGTCCGTGTGCGATTGGTGGCATGTACATATTTTCCATTAATTTTTCTTTACTCTCTCTTTCTCTCTCTCTCTCTCTCTCTCTCTCTCTCTCTCTCTATCATATTCTCTTTCTCGTTTCATCCTTACGATTTGTTTTCGTTCGTTTACGTTACGTTCTGTCTTTCACCGGTTCCCTTTCGTTGCAACGCCGTTGCGTTATTTTGTTTCTCGCACGAGTTTTCAATTTGCTGTATACAACGCTTTGATTTGCCATACTGTTTTCGCTACGCGCTCCTTCACTTCGTTTATATACCAACGACGAACGACCCGTTACAGATCGTTACCGATTAAACGGACACAAAGATCGACGTTATGTTATGTTTCTGCATAGAGAGAAAAGAGTACTTTTAGCTTTTTTAGTTGCTTCTTCGATCCATCGGACGGACACGATTCATTGGACAAGCCCCTACCGTTTTCTTTCGTTCGATCCAACCCTACGTATATTTATTTATTTTACAGATCTTTCTTCCTGGTTATGATATATCGTTTCATCCCCCCTTTCAAGTGTGACTGCGATAGTGTGAGAGCGTGTGATTGCGAGTATGCAGCACAATCGGCCGTCAAGTGCACGAATTAACCGATCGTTGCGTTCCAGTGCCGGGTCATCCTCAAAACGTGACGGTAACGCCGATCAATTCGACCACGATACACGTGAAATGGAGACCGCCCACGTCGAAGGAACAAAACGGCGTGATAAGGGGTTATCACATACACGTGCAGGAAATGAGAGAAGAGGTCTGTCGGCGGAGCTTTAAATTTCACGCGGTGATTATTTTCTCAGCGACTAATATTTTCGCTGTTTGCCTTTGTAGGGAAAGGATCTGTTGAACGAGCCGATACGACGCGATGTGCAGGAAGACGGCGTGCTGGAAGTGAACATTACCGGGTTGCAACCCGACACCACATACTCTGTACAAGTAGCCGCTCTAACGAGAAAGGGAGACGGTGATCGTTCGCCACCAGAAACTGTCAGAACTCCCGGAGGTGTACCCAATAGACCTCACGTTAACGTCAAGTATGTTCCTTAAATTCCTTTATATTTCATGCCAAACGAATTTTCAATATTTTCTCGCTTGACATAAAATTCGCTGGCATAAAAAAATGTATATTGGCGAACGGACGAATGATCGCCTAGTCGGCTCGATCTCCAAAGCCGAATTCTCTTAATTATTACGTATGGAAATATTTAAAACGCGTAGCTTATTAAAGCCGTGTGGATATTTATGCAACTCTATATTTTTATGAATACGATTGGAAAAATGAAACTGAGGCAGACCATTGTTTCACCTATTACGTATTATAAAACGAGTATTATATTTTAAATATTTTATGTATTTCATATATTTTTCCATATTATGTCCGTTCTGTGTATTTTTTGATTTTCCATGAATGCATAAAAATCCGCAGTCTATTTATAAAACGCCAATTGATAATGTTTAAACACTTCGTTAAGGCGTCAATCAAAGTTATTCAGAAATCCGAGCAATGCCCGGCCTGTGTCGAACGAGTTCGACATAAACAAGCTATAACTCGAAAACGAGATTATATCGGACGTACGAATCACCCGGAAATCGTGATCCATAAAATTAATAAAGTCCAAATTTTCTTGTCAATGTCCTGTCTTCTTTTTTTTTTGTTTTGTTTTGTTTTGTTCTTTTTTTTTTTTTTCTTTCTGACAATGTCTCGTTTCCAGACTTTTGTCCAAAGATCCTGACGTGGTTGAACTCGAGTGGTCGCAGCCTACGCAAACGTACGGCGACGTGTTGGGATATAGAATAAGATACGGAATTAAGAACCAAACGCTCAAGGAAGAGTACATTCCAGGAAACCGTCAGCATACTTACAAGATCACTGATCTCGGTAAGCTCGTATCCCCTGTATACGGTATTCCTCTCTTAGTGACATCGTTTTATCATTTTTTTTCTTAATGAAAATTACCATTTTTCACACTTTGGTTGGATTTAATTCGCAGAGGAACGAGGAGTGGATTACGAGTTCAGGGTCGCTGGTCAAAACGCGATCGGATTCGGTCAGGAGACGGTGCGATTCTGGTACAGTCCCGAAGGAGAACCAACTGGCCCACCGACGAATTTATCCTACTTTTTCCAAACTCCGGACACAGTTTGTGTCACGTGGGATCCGCCTCTGCGACAGCACAGGAACGGTCAGATCACCGGTTACGATGTTCAGTTCAACAAGAAGAACGATCACTCTACAACCATCAACAGGAATACGACCAAGACGAGAGCCGTTTTCACGAATTTGGAGGAAAATACGGAGTACGTGTTTCACGTGAGAGCGCACACATCTAGAGGGAGCGGGCCATATTCGGAAAAGATCACGATCATAACGGAGAAAGATATCGGCCGGGCACCGATGTCGGTAAAAGCGGTGGCCACGTCGGACACGAGCGTGGAAGTTTGGTGGGAACCGGTACCTAACCGTGGAAAGATACTTGGATATCAAATATTTTACACAACAACCGCTGTCGAGGACCTAGACGAGTGGAAGCAGAAGACTGTTGGTCTCACCGAGTCGGCGGAACTTGTCAACTTGGAGAAATTTACCCAGTACGCGATCACGGTAGCAGCGAGATATAAGACTGGCCTTGGAAGACTCAGCGAGAAGGTAACCGTCAAGGTGAAGCCGGAAGACGTGCCTTTGGATCTAAGGGGGCCGGACTCGTCCACGCATTCCATGACCCTTTCCTGGAAACCGCCTATCAAACTGAACCCCATGAACTACAAGGTCTCCTTCGATGCTGTCAAAGAGTTCGTAGATTCACAAGGTATCACGCAGACGCAGATCGTGCCACGCAGACAGATCCTCCTGGATCCTAGCGTGACGACGACCACGATCAACGAACTGCAACCGTTCACCACGTACAACGTGAATGTGAGCGCGGTGCCGAGAGATGGTCAGTACAGGCCACCGGCTAAGATCACCATTACCACGCAAATGGCAGCTCCGAAGCCCATGGTCAAGCCCGATTTCTATGGCGTGGTTAACGGAGAGGAGATACAGGTGATTCTGCCTCAGGCCTCCGAGGAATACGGATCAATTTCGCATTACTATTTGATCGTCGTGCCCGAGGACCCGTCAACAGCTGACAAGCAACCCGACGAATTGACTGAGGACATGATCGCGGGTAAAGGGGCTAAGGAAAGGGAGAATGCCCCTTATATTGCTGCCAAGTTTCCACATAGAGATATTCCGTATACGTTCCATCTTGGCAGCGGGGATATATACGAGGGTTACGAAAATCGTAAACTTGAGAAGAGTAAACGATACAGGATCTTTGTGCGTGCTGTTGTCGACACGCCGAGGAAGGTGGGAATGAAACTGCAATTAGTAGAGAGAGAAAGATATGAAACGAATAAATACGATAACATAACTAATTTTACTTCGTGTTCCAGCATTTGTACACTTCGTCCCCCTTCTCCGAGTACCTGTCTCTCGATATGAGGGAAGTACCTCCTGGCGAGCCACCACGACGTCCCAATCCGAATACCCCGGTGGATGGAAATCCAGAGGTATCGGTGAAAACCAGCGGCCAAGAGCCAGGGATGGTGTGGGTGGTCGGTCCGATAATAGCTGCGTTGATGGTCAGCGTATTTCTCGTCCTTCTCTTCGTTATTAAAAAGTAAGTATCGAATACAGCGACAATGGAACTTTGATCGGCAGCAAGTCGATCAACATCGATAATATCACAATGACATAGTTTGGTATAGGCGTTCTCTTAGAGGCGAAAAGGATTTCACGATATTTTCATTTATCACCTTAGACGAAGACAACCCTGCAAAGCACCCGATCAAGCAGCAGTCACCCGACCATTAATGGCCGCTGACATCAGCTCGAATCACGCTCCATCCGATCCAGTCGAAATGCGCCGCTTGAATTTCCAAACGCCTGGCATGGCCTCCCATCCTCCAATTCCGATCAGCGAACTGGGAAACCACATCGAGCGCCTAAAAGCGAACGACAATCTAAAGTTCAGTCAGGAGTACGAGTCGATCGAGCCTGGACAACAATTCACTTGGGACCATTCCAACATGGAAATAAACGCCTCGAAGAATCGTTACGCTAACGTGATCGCCTACGATCATTCGAGGGTGATTCTGCAAACTATAGATGGCATGTCGGGTACAGATTACATAAATGCCAATTACTGCGATGGATATAGAAAACAAAATGCGTACGTAGCTACGCAAGGGCCTCTTCAAGAGACATTTGGAGATTTCTGGCGGATGTGTTGGGAATTGAGGTCGAGCACGATCGTGATGATGACAAAGCTGGAGGAAAGAACGAGGATTAAGTGCGATCAGTATTGGCCTGGTAGAGGTTCTGAAACTTACGGTTTGATGACTGTGACGATCACCGACGTTCAAGAGCTGGCCACCTACTGCATTCGAACATTCCAAATATCCAGAGCGGGTTATTCCGAGAGACGTGAAATAAAGCAATTGCAATTTACGGCCTGGCCCGATCACGGCGTACCCGAGCATCCTGCACCGTTCTTGCAGTTCTTACGCAGGGTCAGATCCCTAAATCCACCAGAAAGCGGACCGCTGATCGTCCATTGTAGCGCCGGCGTTGGAAGAACGGGTTGCTTCATCGTCATCGATTCGATGCTCGAAAGGATCAAGCACGAGAAGATGATCGACATCTATGGCCACGTGACTTGTCTACGAGCTCAAAGAAACTACATGGTCCAAACCGAGGATCAATACATTTTCATCCACGACGCGCTTTACGAGGCGGTGATCTGTGGCAACACAGAAGTGCCTGCCAGAAACTTACATTCCCACATACAGAAGCTGATGCAGCCAGAGATCGACAATATCACTGGCATGGAACTGGAATTCAAGAAACTGTCCAACATCAAAGTAGATTCGTCACGATTCATCTCGGCGAACCTTCCCTGCAACAAGCATAAAAATCGCTTGGTGCACATATTGCCGTACGAGTGTACCAGAGTATGCCTGCAGCCACAACGCAACATCGAAGGATCGGATTATATCAACGCCAGCCTCATCGATGGATATCGATACCGAGGTGCTTATATCGCCACTCAAGGACCCCTCTGCGACACCACAGATGACTTCTGGCGTATGCTGTGGGAGCATAATTCTACGATCGTGGTCATGTTAACGAAATTAAAAGAGATGGGTAGAGAGAAATGCCATCAGTACTGGCCGTCCGACAGGTCAATTCGTTATCAATGCTTTGTGGTCGATCCCATCGCAGAGTACAACATGCCTCAGTACATTTTGCGGGAGTTCAAAGTGACGGATGCGAGAGACGGAGCGAGTCGTACGGTCAGACAGTTCCAGTTCATCGACTGGCCTGAACAGGGTGTTCCAAAGTCCGGCGACGGGTTCATCGACTTTATTGGACAGGTGCACAAAACGAAGGAGCAGTTTGGTCAAGATGGGCCGATAACTGTACATTGTAGCGCCGGAGTTGGGAGAACAGGCGTTTTCATCACCCTGAGCATTGTATTGGAACGTATGCAGTATGAGGGAGTCGTCGACATCTTCCAAACGGTCAGAATATTGCGCACGCAACGACCTGCTATGGTTCAAACCGAGGTTTGTAGACGTTTCTCAATAGAACATTTTAATCTTAACACGGTGGCGACAGAGTCAATTCTCATTTTCTTCTCAGACATTTCAACTTGACATACATTTCTGTATATTTCTGCAGCCTTAAATTTCTCACGTAACGAACGAACATTCGGAATTTTACTTTCTATCCGAGACTCGCTTTTTATATATTTTCATATAACACGTTGTAACACGTAACACGTACGTAAAATGTAATATATGTTATTTATGCAGGACCAATACCAGTTTTGCTATCGCGCCAGTTTGGAATATTTGGGTTCTTTCGATCATTACGCCAACTGACAAGCCGACACTCGCGAGGAAAGAGAATCGACGAGAGAAAGAAGAGATCGACAAAGAAACGAAAGAGAGGTCGGCGAACGAGCAAAAGTGAGACGCGTCTAGTACGACGAAGTACGCGAAAACTATGTAAGTTTGTAAGTATGTAGCCTGTATCATGTTCCCGGGCAAAGCGTACCATACCTGTACCTTCCAATGACAAATACAGTAGAAAGGCGATAAATTATTAACCTCTCGATCAACTAACTACGGTAGTAACCAAGCATCTTACAGTCAATGGTGTCGCAACAGTCTCGAGATAAGCGGGATAAAAGTTCCACATTTTATGGGCGCCGCATGTGCTGAAACAATTTTCAAATTCCCCGACAACAAGAACGGGACAATACTGCCGTTTAGAATGTACGGCTTAAAAGCTCGCAGTAAAACAATCATATCTGTAGAAATATTCTTTACCATCATATCAAAATTTCCTTTTATAATTCGAAAAAAAGAAGACATGCACACACACACACACACACACACACAAACACGCAGGATGACATGCAGACGAACAAGAATACGCGAGAGACGAGAGAACTTGGATGTTCTCGAGCTAAAAATCGAAGAAATCAAGCGGGAAGCGATTGACGAGCGAGAGGTAACAGTACGAGGAAATCGTAATCGAAAATTGAAACGATCACTGAAACATATCCAACTCGAGGAGAATTTGAGAGACACGTTCCGATTACACGTCTCCCGAATCTCTCGAAAATGACGGCTGCTTTACATAATGTAAGAATAACGAAGAAACTGACGGGATTTATTATTTTACGATCATGTAACTCGCGATCAAAACGTCAGCGTACATGATATTTCGTTCAATGTCGAAACTTTCCTATTCGTTGGAGAAGAACAGTGCTTCCATATTAGTGGGGAACGTAATGAAACCTCCGAGGCGAGCTACTGCAGGTGCGAAACACGTCGCGTCAGAAAGAAAAAAAGAAAGAAAACTAAGAAGAAAGCGCGCGTTTCGTAAAGTACTTATCGATGCGACACGGAAGATATCGAGAAATCAGAGAGAGAGAGAGAGAGAGACAGAGAGAGAGAAAAAGAGAGAGAGAGAGACAGAGAGAGAGAGAGAGGGAGGAAGAAATTGCAAGTATCTCGATCATAAAAGGAGGAGAAATCACAGAGAGACGTAAATTTCCGCTCAGCGAAGAGAAAATTACCGTACTGCCAAATCGACAATTATTCATGCTGAACCCATTACGCACGATAGGGATCTTCTCATTACCTACTGTAATTTTAAGTAGATCGTAAGGCGATTATTCTAAGATTAGTCTGTAAGCGATGCCATTAGAAGAAGAAGAAAAAAGAAAGAAAATAATGCGACTGTGTCGAGTGAAGGAAGTATGAAAGGAAACGGTGCCTATATTCAATTAATTAAAATGCACAAAGTGTTGTGCAGGTTTCTACGCGAACTAATTTAACTAACTAGAAGCACTGTATGTCGGATTTGCGTACTATTCCACCGAGCCCTCGATGCCCTTGTGTACAGAGTACCACTGTAGGCTTCTACCTCGATCTACTTTTACACAGTTTTCCCCAGTTGCAAGGCTATCAACCGCAGTACACTCGTTCCGCTCTGGAGATTCGCTCGTTTCTAGTAACAATTCATCGGAAAACGTAGCTCATCAAACGCTAAGAGAAGAGTCAACGAAACTTTGTAATTCATCGTCCTTGCCGCGGACATCGCGGTCAGATCAATGCCAAAAACAATCGGTCTCGTGATTGCGCGTCGTCCTATCCTGCGTATACGTTGCGACAACGGTACGTACGGGTGTATACTACTCGCGATTTAAACATTCACAGAAATTCTAAGTAGTCTATGAGGACAATAAGCTTGTGCTCGTTTATATATCTTCTATATTTCGAAATTTTCATCGTATCGTTCGGTATAGGATCGTTTCATCGCTGTTCGACGATAATGTTAAAGCAAAAAATTCTAGCTATAAAGATACACAGTGCATATGCGAGTAAGTGCGTGGGTGGGTGGTATGATTAACAAATATACTCGGCCGAGCGAGTCGGATCTCTTTCAGTTTTTGGCATTCTTTTGATTGCGAGCGGTTCCGTGCAGCGACCTAAGCAAGACAAGCGGAAGAGAAAAGTACGAAAGGAGAGGAATCGATGTTACATTCTTAGATCCAACTTTTAAATTTAATGATGTTCGATCAAGCATCTAACGTATATACATATTTTCAGTTGAAAGTGGTTCGAGGGTCAGGAATTGTGACTAAGTGTACATAAATGCACCGTTTGTCATTAACAACATTATATAAATATAAATATAACTATAAATATGGATATAAATATAAATATACATAAGTAAAATGATAAATAATATATATATATGTATGTATGTATGTATGTATGTATATATATATATATACATATATATTATAAATATCATAATTGAAGAGAGTACGCATTTAAAAAAAAAAAAAAAAAAGCTGTGGATATTTTCTAGACTGTCAAGATGAGCACGTTTCTTTTATTTTTCCATCCGTTTTGTCGCTTTTCGGTTTTCAACGCACCTTTTGATACTGTTTTTTAACATAAGTTCGTTTTCATGCAACTTTACTTGCGTACCTATTTTTTTACACGAGATTTACATTGAAGACTAATGACCTACTGTATTATTTCCGAGCGTGCATTTATTCGCATCTCATATCATTTTATTTGATGTTGTAAGACTGAAGGCCATTGCGTGTCTAATGTATTATCGTGTACGTATATTTTCGGTACTTCTAAAAGTACTTAAACCGCCTCGGTCGTCCTTATAAAAGATTATACTATACTTAATCTTTGTATCTCTCTCATTGTCCGTTCAAATTCCGAGATTTTACAAAGTGTTCGGTTCTTCTGTACATAATCTCTTTCCAATCCATCCGCTATGACTTATTTGGGACTGAGTTATTCCGCTTGCAGATACGTTGTCAACATTCGTTCCTCGATTATCGTTGTATACTGGCCTTTGGTACGAGCACGAAAGTTAGTCTTGAAGTAACTCTATTTTTATAATTACCCTTTTTTTATACTGTTGACTTGATTTATTACGTTAATGTACATTTACTTTCTTCAATCTCACTATCGTTTGCCTTTTTTTATTCGCGTATAATTAGCGATATCGTGCTTCTGCCTCGGAATATAAATTCGTTGTTACTGGCAATGAAGAGACACGACGAAACGACTGTTTTTCAGTGAATCAAATCAGCAGTGATTAAGTAATCCTTGAAACAACTTCTCTCTTCGACAAAAATGTGCCATTGTTAAGAGCTACAATTGGTGTAAAAACTTACTACAAAAAAAGATCGACTTGTTATACAAATGCATCACGCTAAAAAAAAAAAAAAAAAAAAAAAAAAAAAAAAAAAAAAAAAAAAAAAAAAAAAAAAAAAAAAAAAAAAAAAAAAAAAAAAAAAAAAAAAAAAAAGGCTGAAAAACCAACGTACATAGAAAACAAAGAAATACATTCCCATGAACAAACGATGATAACGTGGTAACAAAACGATTTGAATTTAAAGAATCTCTTCGTAACATCTATAATCATATTCGTGGAAGAAGCGAACTGAACTTTAAAGTCTTTGGTACGATGATTTTAAGGACGTCGTTGTTATCCTTCGATTCGACTTTTTAACTACATACACACGTATTATATAGATATATTAAAAGATTTAACAAAAGAGAGAAGGAATATAATCCTGCACGAAGTGCAGCTTCGCCAAGACGGTCGACAACTTCGCGTTCAAAGTTCCAGACTAAAAATACAATATGTTACGGAAAACGAAAAGTTAAATGATTGTATAAACATATTACTAGTTATAAGTTAGTAGCATTAAATTGTATCCGATGAATTTACCAATTCAAAAAAAGTCCACGATATTCATATATTTATAAGATACCGAACCGTAATGTTATTACGTTCTTTTGTATCATTCCAAAAGTTTTGTGTATGTTGTACGTTAGCTGCGTGTCTATTGTTAGTGTTTATAATTTTTTTATATCCCAGAGTGTATAGCAATATGTGGTTTGTTGTATTCTTCTTCTTAAAAAGCATACAACTCGCGTTTTCGGAGCAATCTTTCCTAATACAACAAAATACAATCGGCCATATTATCGCTCCGTGCAATACCACGACGAGTTTGTTACACTGTGTGTGAGATCATCTCGAGTTCATCCATTTGGATAAGATTGTAGTCATACGATTGCAGTCATTAATTCCGAGGAAAATGTGAATTAAAGAAACAAAGAATAAGTCAAATATTAAATATCGTTGAAAGAATGGGAAATTATTTTGTGATACTTTCTTGCCAGAAAGAATACAACAGGCTGAAATGAATATAATAAATGCAATGTTACTAATTAACACCTATACAAATTAAATATTGTGTAATAGAAAGTCTGTTGACAAGGAGAAATAAGGTGTACATTATGTATTGCCCTGTGGCATCAATAAACTAATAATTAACGTAACATGCGCATTTTCTTTTTTTCTTTTCGAAAGGTGAAAACACCAGGGAATAAACGAACGACGATATTTTCAATAGCAATTTTATTTTATATTATTTCATTAAGATATACAATTATTCGCATCATTATATACAAGTCGACAGTTTTCATGATGATACTTATTACGGCAATGTTTCCCTTAAACAATATCATGGCTGAAAATTTCTAATCTTATATCACATTAGTTGGTGCACTTGGATTACCTGCGGGTGGACTCCTGGTCATCATGGACGCAACCTGCGACAATGACAATAGATCTATGTACATCTGGTTTACATACCCTTCAAACTATAAAGAACACTTGTTTACTAACATTTTGTATGACTTGTTTTCTTAAAAAGTCGCTGGTGGCTGTAGAAATATTTTTATCGTTTCCCATTTTGCATTTTACGTATCCGTACAAATTTGCACTGTTCAAAACGATTGCAATGCAAACGAGCAACAGCCACTTAAATTTCAAACTGAACAAGGCTGCCACAAAAAACATCGACCACAAAAGTGGACAGAGAATTAAGGCTAACCAAAAGATACGCGCCTCTGTAGTATTAATGCGGTTCTGTTGAACACCCTGAAACACAGGGTATACATAGTAGACCTTGTATTTCATAGTAAACAATTATAGTCATTTCTACTACTCTTTTCTCAATGTTGTTTACCAAGAATAGTGAAACGTTAAATGCCTGCATAATTATAAGCCTTTCTCTTTTTATCTTTTCTTTTTTACCAGAATATGTCAAGGGCATAAAATGTGAAAACTGGTAAACCTTGAACCATTTATTCATTCAAGTGGATACAATGTCTACCAATATGTACAGAATCAAGAGGATATACGCAATAGCTATAAAATGTGGACCTTTAATTAACAAACCTTTTTGGATTCGAATACCCAGTGACTTTTTCCATTATCATCCACGTAATTCCACCATCTAAGGCCAACCATTAGCCTTCCAGTGATATTTTTAACAGTCCAAAAGTCCATTGACAAAAGCAATACAACGACCACAAAACTAGTTATGAAACTATTTGAGAACCATCCACATAACATATAGGCTACTATCGCTGCTATTCTGAAGGCTAAATGAAACACGGTAACATATGGATGTCTATAAAGATATAATGTTGTCAATCTCAAACCTTAATTAATTCTATTAAATGTTTATAGAATTATAACATTTATATACTTAAGTTTATTGCTGCTCTGACCCGTTTCATCCTCTTCGCCAAAGGCAATTGTATCATCATCCATTAGCAAAGGTACCTAAGAAATCACATAATAAAAGTTCAACTATTGACAAGCAACAACGTTACACGTCAAACCGTGATTACAACGTTAACGAAAATGAGAAATGAAAATTCTCCTTCCCTCCCTGGAAGGAGGTTAACACATAAAAATGATACAGCAACACTTCGTACACTTCAAAACATATCGATTTACACCTGTTTTAACTAATATACGTACGGATATTCACGAATAAATGTCAATAGCAATTCTTCCGACACGACAACAAAACGTTGATGATGTTTACGCGATGAAAATGATTCTTCTGTTATACTTTTAAGCAACCTGGCAGTTTAAAGGTGGAAGCAAAAAAAAAAAATGCTTGGCGTCGTCGATATACGTAAATCGAATTGGTTAAAATGTTCCGTACACTTACCGACGCAGACGCCATGTTAGCATGTTTTACTAAAAGCTTCCAGCGATACTAACGCCTCATTAACATGAGAAAAGCGCGAAACATACGTAGAAACGTATCGAGATAAGATCCTAGAAAAGAATTCAAATATGCCTTTGATTAATGACAGATGATTCAAATCGTTGGACATGTCTCGGTGAATGAAGTAAGTGCCTGTCAAAAGTCATAGAATTTAGATGCAGGTTTAATGCAGTTTGAATATCGTGCACGTCGCTGTAGATCGTTATCGGATTGGTGCATTGGAATTGACGAATTCTATTGGTCAATTGAGATAGCGTTTAGCATCACATGTATATACAAGCAACCCCATTTGTACGTAAGGGCGAATAATGACAAACGCGTGTTCGCCATACAGTGAAGTTACATATGTCCGTCCGGTTTCATGTCAATGTGTTCTGTGTATCCTACTCGGAAATCATAATTGATAAGTGCAGGAACGAACTCGTCGTACAGCAAGTAGACGCGAATACGCGTTGGTAGTAGTGGACTAGGAATAGCAGCGCCGATATTCAGTAGTGATAGTAACTATAATGAAGTATCAGTGGCAGCCACTGTGATAGTGGTAGTGGTGATGGTGGTGGCTGAGATAAGTGCGGGGGACTGAATGCATATCAACGGAATTTGTGTCCCACGAAACAGTTTCGCGTGGTTCACATTGCAGAGGATGTGCTGTGCGATCTAAGGTGTCGAGGATTAGACGATTGGTACAATGTTAAAGGATTATTCGCCAATCGTACAGGCGCTCCTAGGAACGTTATTTACGTGGGCTCTCACCGCAGCGGGTGCCGCACTTGTTATCGTAATTCGAGGAAAGCAAGTAAGCTTTGTTCCTTTTCTTTTCTTCTCCAATCGAATATCTTTGAATTTACCTACATTTCGTCAAGTATTTATTACTACATTAATCAAAATATTATATACGTCCGACTCTAACCTAAATTGCAAAGTATAAACTAACCTTTATCGTACATTCTTCGCGGGAATTGCTCCGTTTTGAAAACGTTAGAATTACACTTACCACCTTGACAAAGTTTCACATCGTAGTTTAAAGAAACATGATATTTACGATACTCTAGAGCTTTGTTATCATCCTACAAATTTCTTATTGTAATTTAGCGCAATACGTTACGTAAAATAAATTTTGTTATCGGAACTGGTTAACGTAAAGTCGATTAGTTTCTTTTGCGAACCAGTCAGGAAGGAAATGTACTACGCAAAAGGTGCAATTAATCTCGATGTCATTGTCAGTTAACCTTTTTTTAATTTTTCTCACCAGTTAAACTTTGTTTTAAGGCATCCGAAATCTCTCATCTGTTTCCGTGCCTTTCAATGGTATTTGACTAGTAGAATCGAAAAATGTCAGTTTTGAGTTTAGAAAATCATGGACTGAAAAGTTATACATCCCCAAAAGTACGTGTTTTATAGCTTATTTCGTTACAGATGTTCAACAAATTCGCGTGAGCCTGGCAGATAGCAGTGTTACCGACCGCTTTCCGCTTGGATTTATCTGATCCAACCTAATATCGATATGAATTGCCAAACCCGAAATTTGGCCATCATGTGCAGCTATTTGCAGATAGTGATTTGACTCGTTAAACTGAAACGGATGGTCTGTGAATAAAGCTAATATAGCGTAGAAACAAGCTGCGAAATATTGATGCATGTTTGCAGACGCATAACTTTTAATCCCATGATTTCCTAAATTTAGAACCGGCGTTCTTGGACCTTACCAGTCAAATACTATCGAAGAACACAGAAATGAACGAAAAATTTAGATCAAAAATAAAGTTTAGCCTGATTCCTAGCGGTTGCTATATCAGCTATATCGGCTTCCTCTAATTAGAAAATTTGTTAAGTAAATCTTTTATATGGAAATAGCATAGGATCCAGTAATTTCGTTTATGAACCAGTGAAAAGAAAAGAAAAGAAAAACGAAGGAAATATGTTACGCAATTTAAAATTTCAACGTTATCTAGTTAACGTTTACATCTTTTTTCATTTCTTTTTAAGAAATTGCTACTAATTTAAAACTTTATCTGATAAGATTAGATGTATACTGTATGTAACAACGTGTGAACAAAATTTCTATTTACGAAAGAGAAGGTATCGCTTGGTTCTATAACATAAAGAAATATCGAACGATATTTTAGAAGTGCGATAAACAAGTAACATTCTACGATAATAAGTTTATTACCGTATAATTATTTTAACAGTATCGCAGTATGTTTGATTGTTGACGCCTATTTGAAATTCTACGTGCACGTAAATTAAGAGATAAAAAGGCAGAACGATACTAAATGATGGAACGCGTTTAATTGCAGCGTAAATTATTGGACATCAGCCTGGGATTCGCAGGCGGCGTGATGATAGCGGCAAGTTACTGGTCGCTACTGGCACCTGCTATTGAAATGGCGACAAAGAGCAAATTGTACGGAGCGGAAGGCGAATACGCGTTCGTACCAATAGGAGTTGGATTTCTCATAGGCGCGGCTTTCGTTTATGGGACGGACGCGTTGATATCTTCCCTTGGCATTCAGTCCCCCAATGTGCTTTTAGCTATGCAATCAGTCGGTACGAAACAAAGAGGCAAGATCCTTGCAAAACTAAAGAGTGACGAGGATTTAGACGATTATGATCCGTATAACGACGTACAGATATCTGGTGGAAAAATGTATACTCAAATTGAGTCAACCACCATCGATGGTATCACATTTTTTTCTTGTAATATGTATCCAATTCTTTCTGTAGGCTTGGAAAATGGGATCAGTTCACGATACACGTGTATATTGTTATTATGTCTGTGTGTCAAAATGTAAATGTTCACTCGCCCCTCTTTGCTTCCTCGTACAATAAGCGATTAACTCGTTCAGAAACAAGCAATTTTTTTCAAATATATCAATTCTGCGAGAAAAATCTTTATGACGTTACCTACTTGTCTATCATTTAATTAATGTACTGCTGTTTCTTTCTGAACAGTGCATAATTTTTTGTTGTACTTATCGTACGTAATATCTTGTATTGCGTAGTTAGTCGTTAGTTAGAATGTTCGTCAGTGTTAATGCTTCTTGCATTTAAACAAGATGTGCAAAGTAACGTATGCATGAAAGCATTTTCAATGCAATAAGCGGAACTTGCAAAAACACGACCGATAAAATATAAATAGAATGTCGGATTATTGAAACGTGGATTACTCTGACATATCATTGACGCTTTGAACGTAGAAAATACTACTTTTGCTAGAAAGGTAAAAATATCAAAATATGCATCAAATTTTTGTCGTTCGTGTTGAAGAAAGTTTCGCTACTTGTAAAACTGATCTTATTAATCCTGCCTGCGGATCTAAACTGTAATACACAAGAGGTGCAAAAAATGGAATAGAGAATACCGGGTATTAATGACAAGCTTTACTATGCTTTAATTCAAAAAAAAAAAAAAAAAAAAAAAACGAGAAAAGAAGAAGAGAGATTATGTTTACACAGGGGCTCATATACACATATATAAACGATTTAAACCACTTCTAACGAATGTTATAGTATATCATTAATTGCCGCACTTTCCAGGTTTCTACGAGCAAAATACCCGAAGACGACAAATTGCAAATGTAAATAGGCCAGCAGAACAAGAAGAAACAGGCACAATTTACGAGGATCCTAACAACGAATGTAAGAACAATCAATGGAGAAGAGTTTTGCTGCTGGTTGTTGCCATTACGGTACGCAAAGCCGTCGAGTTTACCTTTAAATGCACCAATGACATAAAATTACAGCTAAATGCGACAAACTTATGCTCGAGATTAATTTTTTGCAATGTACTAGGTGCACAATATTCCAGAAGGTCTTGCAGTTGGAGTTGGATTCGCTGCAGTTGGTAATAGCGCATCAGCAACTTTTGAAAATGCAAGGTAAGCAAGCGACACTTCTGCACCTCTGTATGTAAGAACTACCAATATGAGAGTCTAACAGTCTTCTAACAATATACACGACGCTTCAAAATTCCGAACATCATGAAGCGAGCGTTATTTCAATCAGTGCAAATTTTAAACGCGATGGAAAACTATTTTCATAGACAGCGGGATAGATTCTCGGAATCTAATCTAGTGTAAACTACGTAGACAACAGTGGCCATGTAGTCCAGAGGCCTGTCTTGAAGAAGAGGGGATATGTAAAAGTACATCTTTTAACTCTCTTTTCCAAGATCTAAGCCTTACTCGTAATTTATATTTTAATATCTTCGTCCGACATTCTGCCCTAAATAATTTAACGAACGTTAATCATATACCTAACAAGCTTTTTCGCGGTATAACCGAATGATTATTATTCTTGGAGATTCGCCATTGTATGTAGAGCGATATTTCAAATAGATTCTAATGCGTCTAAAGTAAAGTTCACTTAAACCAATCGCGCCTATCAGATTCATTGCGGATCATCATCGTTAAGTAGTTAAGAGAATTGTTCAGAGGGGAAAAGTCTTCGGTTACGTTAAAAATCAGCATCTACGTTTATTTGAAAATCTACCATAGTTGTCTGAATAGATCTAATTCAACGTTCGTACGGTAAGAGAGGAAAATTTTATCGAACGATATTTTCCTTTTCTGTTCGCGCGTTTAAAAACAATCTCGTTCGTTCGATACATCGATAAAGGCGGAAAGCGCAAATACTCGTGCAATTCGAGCAAGTGTCGCTACTGCAGAATATCATAGCTCAAGTCGAGACGACTCGGTCGATTCTACTAGATGGCTACGATTGAGAAAGAGGTTGATGAATTCGCCGGTAGATGGTGGTAACACCATCGACCTCGAGCGGATGGAAGTTACGAGCGCGTGCTAGGAGGTCCCCATGAATGAGTTCTATCTATGGTGGTCGGTCGCGAGTGCCAGCCGCAGGCAAAGTTTATTGGCAGCAGTGGGTGCCTGTTGCGCGGGGGAAGGGCACGTGTGGCCCTGGAATTCAACGAGCCCTAGGCGCCGCGCATTCCATTCCGTACCCCGTCCCCCGCTTCCTCGTCCATCCGCCTCGACTTGTCCCGAACTCGCTCTCCTTACCGCCTTACGCCTTTGACTTTGGAAACAACTCAGCCTACCGCGATGACGTGTACAACTACATCGACCGGTATGACGTTGATTTCATTTCTACAAAAGCCGTCCGGCCAACGTAAACTTTATTTATAGAGAATGTTAACGATATCGCATGCTCCCATATCGTCGACCTTCCTCTTATTCTCTTCTTTCTTTTCTCTTATTTCTTTCGTCCTCTTTTTCCAAAGATAGCCCGTTAATTCGCCCGATCTTGTTACAGATTCGTTCTTTCCGATTCTTTCCAATCTCGAATCCGTTCGACGAGCCTTAAAGCCGATTCACGGTAACGAATCTTTGTAATCAGATACGAGGATCGATAGGGGAAAAGCAACGTTTATTATTGTCACTGTAAGAACGTGCACGTGAATCGACACGTGCACGCAAATGACTACTTCCGATTCCTCTGCTCAAGGATCCAGCGCTCGACGATCGTCCGCCTATTTTCAGTCGCGAGCTTGCAGTTTTCGTTACACGTAGTCAGCGTGGAAATGGATGGAAAACGTTTCACCTTCGTGTTGGCAACCAAAATTTTCAACCCTTGTTAACCAGGGCACCTGGGTAATAACCTGAGCGTGTTCTTTTCCGTACACTAAATATAGATAGATAGATAGATAGGTAGATAGCTTTATTTCCGCACCTTGACGAAACTTTCAATTTTTTTATTTCTGTAACTAAAAAATAAGTACGTTTGTACGTGGTCTTCTTCGAAGGCAACTTTTCGCAGACACGGTTACAATGGCGAAACTTGTTCTCTGGATACGTAGCTATTACGTAATTTAGTTAATACATAAATGTTTTCGCGATATTGTGCTTCTTATACAGGTATCCTTTTATTATATGCGTACTCTGATTAAACGATATAATTTAAGACTTTAAGATATGTTTTTCGCACAATTTTGTTGCGAAAATGTAAATCGATGTAACAATGTATAAGGAATGGGCGTCTAGAGTAGTTCCGCAATATGCGAGAAACATAAAAGGTCGACAAAGAGAAATAGCTGTCAACGTATGTGTTCGAACGTATTCAAGATTAATTAACAGAACTTCATTACAGTACTACCGAACTCGAAATCGCGCGTCATACCCGAATCTCGCTGCGTTCGAACGCAATTGGATATCTGAGTGGAGATTACAAGCGTCCGTAGGTCATTAAGTATCCGTAGAATGAATGGACCGGATCGATGTTTTCCTCTCTGTCGCGCGATAATTGACAAATACAGAGAGAGAGAAAGAGAGAGAGAGAGAGAGAGAGAGAGAGAGAGAGTTCTCTTTTTTCTTTTCTGATACAGCGTGAACGCTTTGCCAAAAGCCTAGTGGAATGGCGACTTTCGCCAACAAATGTCCGAAGAGACTTTGGATTTCATCAAAGCTCACTGCAAAATATTACCGCCAAAGTTTTTTTTTTTTTTTTTCATCCTGTAACGAAGCCGGTAAGAGAGAGGCGGAGAGAAATAAGAAGGTAAGCGAACCAGCGAGAGCGCACGATAAGCGGTGCGACATAAACGCGGTATCGCGCTAGTTTCCCGGTTATGAATGAATCGTCGTCTCGGTTCGAAAGATGACCCCGGCCGATATATCGGCGTCGTGCGTATCGCCAAGTACTGGTTCGTGCCGTGCGTATATTCTTATCGGTACTGCGGTTCTTCGTCGTCTGACGACTATCTTCTTTCAGGGAATGTTTACCGGGAAAAATATTTTTCCATTGAAAATAGATACACACGTCGATGGAATACACGGGGTAAGGAAGGGAACGACGAGGAACGAGCAAGGATCGTCGCGCGTTGGGAAAATCGCTCAGCCTTGAGCGGTTATCGAGCCAGCATGCCCTTTTGTAGCCGAACTCGTCGGTTACGAGCAACATTCCATTCTCACGACGATCGCGAACCTGCAGGCTACTGGTGTCGAGCGTATTTTCGAGAGGTTAATCGGTACAAATGTCTCATATTCGCTACATAAAAAAGTTGCACCGCTAAGCATTCGTGTAAGCGACATGGAAAAGATTGTCGAGGCAAAGAGATCGTTGGCAGATCGTGTCCCGGTCAAGGAAAACATCGTCGTCTGTAAGTCGCGATAGAAACCAGGCTTTACGCAACGGATCCGTTTACGTTATCGATCGATCGGTCGCGACATGTCCTTCCCAAGGAAAGGTAATTCATTCGCGAGACCGAGGCAAAACGTTGCTCGAGAGTTGCGTTCGAGGCGGCGAAAGAATCATGAATGAAAGGTTCGGCGGTGGTTGATTGGTAGCGCGTGGCCGTTCACGTCGGTATCCGCAGTGCGTTGGAATAGCCAAGAGTCCAAGAGCAAGCGGACAGGACAAATAGAGCGAGAAAAAGAGAAAAGGATGCTGGAAGAGTGGGCAGCCGATAGGAGCGACGATATTTGCACTCGTAAAACGCTCAAGGAGATCCGGTACTGAGTCACCTTCTGCACCGAGATACCTTCGCGGTATGAGAATTTTTCGCGGAATCCTCGCTTGTCCTTATCTCGTTTCGCCTTCGAAATTCGTCACTGAATCGTCGCTAGCGTCTATTCTCGTCACTTGTTCCTTCACGACGCGATCTGCCTTGTTGCGTACCACAAAAATGTCTAGAAGTAGATGAATATCGAACATCTTCTGATTCATGAGGAAGGCGCTCACGATCCAATCTTCGTCTCGTCCTCGAACGAGAAGAACGCTGTTTCAGATCGGAAAGGCTAAATCGAAATTCTCGCCAGTGCGGAAGATTTGGTCGCGTGATCGCGTATCTCGTTCAATATATCTTCTCTGTTTCCGTTTACCTTCGATCGTAGAAGAAGACGGGAAAGAAGGAAACGCAGTGGGCGAGCGAAAAAGAGAGAAATAGCGCGCATAAAAACGAAGGAACTACGGAGTGGCGGGTTGGCATGGTACGTAGATGAGGTGTTGCTATGTTAAACACGGCGCCAGACAAAGCTGCCGACGAAACCACCTCATTTCAGTGCTATCCTCCTGTCTGTCTTATTATATACCGACCGACCAGTGCTCACCGCACTGCGGCCCCTCTCTGTCCTCGTGTCTTTACTTTTCTCTTTTTACTTGCCCGCTCTCTTCTCTCTACCATTTTACCCTTTCTCTCCGTGGCTCTAGCTTCGCTGTCCTCTTTCGGCTCGAACATCCTCTCTGGCTATCTATGCCTTCTTTTCTCTTCCTTCGTCTGCAAGTTGTAGTATCGTATACCACAACTATAAACGTGCGATAGTCCGTAACTCGTTTCGTCATTGCTGAAACTGTATTTTCGTAGAAAAAAAAAAGAAAAAGAACGAGGAACGTCGATCGTGCACAAAGAGTAGAGGCCAAGTTGGTAAACGAATAATGTCCGACTTAACGACGTTTTCCCCGATTTCATACTCGATTATTTTAAAGATGCGATTATTAGATTTAGTAACACGACACAGACTCGACAGTTTTCTTCGATCGTTGCACTTTGTACATGGTGCTTATCACACGCGGAAAACTCGTTCTGACGTGTGCTAATATCAAAGGAAGTCGGTTACGATATAGTACTTCCCGTTTAGCTTCGGTGCATGGTGCATAGTATTACGAATGCACGTGCGCAGAGATAGACACGCCAACCGTATCTCGGAACCTTCTCCGCGACGAGAACCGCCTTCCGTTATCAACGGAAGACGAGCATTCCTTCGCATTGATTTTCGATCCCGTCGTTACACTGCCGGACACCGTTTCTCCTTTTTGTCTATTCCTCGCCTACATTTTCTACGTACGAGGTGCTTCGAGTACAGCCGTTCACGGCCAAAACCTTCTGAGAATTCGACTCGCGAGACATTCCCCAAGTCGGCGGACGCACCGATACTTTTCCCCTTTCTTCTTCCTATTTAGCTCGAGAAGTCTTTCACGACGGGACGTATCGCAAATAGAAGCTTTCGATATCGGAAGATATTATCAAAAATGAAAAGAAAGGAAGAGAAGAGAAAGAAAGAAAGAAAGAAAGAAAGAAAGAAAGAAAGAAAGAGACAATGGAAGAAAACGGGCGATTAAACAAGCTATCGGAAAGCGCATTTGTCATTGCGACTTCCTCCTGCTCTTTCTTCTTTCGGTGGACACGTCTATCACTCGCTTCTGCTCGGTGTCTCGGTTAATTCGTTTCTCTTTCTCTGGCATCGGGCGATGCACCGGCGCGCACGGTGCAGCGACTTTGCAATGCTTGGAATGCAGCGGCATTACGCATGCGCACCGCGTACCTTACTCGGAACAGACGAACAGCCGGATCCGTTATGCCCCTCGACGACGACCTCGGGACGATCGTCTGTCCGGACTATTCGACGAACTAGCGTCTTCTTGCCGATCGAACTACCGCCGATCGAACTACGGCTACTCGCTGTTGCGTCCATGGTCAACCGTACACGCAATGGAGGCTATTTCTTCCTTGCGCGCCGCGTGGCTCGCAAGGAACATCTGCTGTCGGAATCTCGCGATCGAACGACCGTTCCCAATTCGGCAAAAGCCACCTTACCCCGTGGAATGCGCGCCAATTATTTCACGGCGAATTCGTTCTAAACTTTTACGACGTGGTCGTAGTCGTAAGAAAGAGCTTCCTTCCCTCTCGTATCGTCTTAACGCGCGGGTAACTACGACCGGTTACCGTTTCGGCTAGAAAAGGCTGTGTCGCAAGGAAGGGTGACGAGGGTTGAGAATGGGAGAAAAAGAGAAGGAAACGGAGGAACAGGTTCGCGAGAATCGGCAAACGCGTTTCTGTTTGACATTAAGAGGCGCGCAACGATGCCGGAGGTAGCAGAGAAGAGCGGGGTTGATCTTGGTCTTATGATTTTATGGTGTTAAGCCGTGGCCGGTGGCCTCGGGACTCGGAGCCGAGAAGAGCCGGAGAACTCGCCTTGGCGTTGGTGGAATGCGGGACGGGCAAATCGCGGTCGGCCCGCTTGCGCCTCGTTCCCATGCATTCCTTACTCCCTCTCTCGTTCCTCCTTCGTCTCTGCTTCTCTTTCTTTCTCTTCCCTTACCACTGCCCCTCCTCTCTCGCCCCTTTTTGTCTTGCTCGCTCCTTAGTTTTGCTCGTACAAGCGCGTTTATACGTCCACGCTCGTCTCTCGCGTTGCTTCTCTCCCCTCGTCTCTCTTCTTAACGCGCGTCGTACGGTGTATGAACATAAGCGCACACCTAAGGACTCGCGCATAACACGTAACACCGGCTTCTCCCCCTTTTCCTATCTTACGATGTTTCAAGACCCTCTCCGGGTCTCTAGTCCTATGCTCCTTCTATCTCTATTCACATCTTGTAGGTTCGCCAATCGCGCGGTCAATCCCTCCAACAGAGATTCCTCGTGATTCCTTCGGGATCGTTCCTTCTCCTTCGATTTCCTCCTTCTGCCGGTCGCTCGTTCGTTCCGCGCTTCCTTTTTGGAAGTGCAGCCTCAGCCAGCGAAAAACGGCTCGTTATCGTATCGGCGACGATGAAATTTTGCTGCTAGCAACGCTACTTTCCACCGTGAGATCGATAAAATGCAACCGATCGTTGCTTACGAGGCACGAGCACGCTGTTCGATCGGTGCGCTCGATTTTAGATTTGATTTCTCGTTTAGCGGTGAGAAAGAAAGTCGGACGAAAGAATAACTTGCCAGCGTTTCGGTCGTTTAAGCCGAGGACGAGCGTTGCCGCCTAAAGACAGTCACGGTTGCTTATGGAATGCAAAATGGCGACCGGCGATGCGTTCAACGAAACTACTCCGGTCGCCATTTTGGTACACATTGACAAAGCTGCGGCGCTTCGATAATCCGTTAAGTTCTTCGATATCTACGACGTCACCGGTTCGACGTATTTATTTTCCATCGACTCGAAGCTAATTTTTATGGCTGCCGTCTGTAGATCCGCCGCTCGATCGAATACGCACGTCTAACGGTAACTCCGCTACGAGTTTGACCATGACAATCAAAACACCGGTGTGCTACGTTCTTTTGCCTTTTAATAGATACCAGTTTGGCGAGATCTATACCGTCTCTGCTCGGAGAAATCTCCGATTCGTGGCTCGAGACAGCGCGACGCCCTCGCGCGTAATTCCCCAGGCGATGGATACCTCCGTTTCTAATTTGAAAGGCGAACCATAGTCGCGTGATCTCTCTGGCGCGCGACAGCGCGAACAAATTTATGAATGGGCCTATCTCTCTCTCTCTCTCTCTCCTTTTACGTCTATTTCACGAATCGCACGAAAGCAGACGACTAGTTAGAGACGAACGCGATAGACACTTTCCGATTTAGAATGTAGCGACAGTCGAGAACAAGGGAGAAGACGAGCCCTAGTAAACGAGTTACCTCATCCACTCGTAACGGATTATGAAGACACTCGGATGTTATTTTTTAAGTAAATTTGATTACCACGTAGGGTGAAGCGACGTTCTCGTTCGGGCGTTCGTTCTATCGTGATAAAAATAGGACAACGAGGACAGAATGAATTTCAAAAAAACGGAAGGATCCGAACTCTGTTGGACTAGGCAGCGAGAAACGCTAGAATGGCGCTGGCCTGTCTAGCTGTCTGGTGATAGTGTAGACGAATCGGGAAATCACGGCGCTGACCGTGGAAATCAGAAAGAAGAAGTCGGGAAGGAAAAGAAACGTGGCTGTAGGAAGGGCGCGGTTGGAAGGAGCGAGAGAAAAGTGGCGAAGGAGCATAGGAACGATGGAAAGGGACAGAGTGGAAGAACGTGAGAAAGAGAGAGAAACGTAAGAAGGTGAAGCCAAGAGCGGTGTGGTAGGGGACGATCATTCTTGGAACTCGGGTGACCTCCCCTGATGCAACTGGCGAACAGCCGGACCCGACGGGTTAACTGTACAACCACTTATGTACGTCGATGCTGTAGGAACGCGACGGCGATGCCGTCCTATGAAATAACGTGCTACACGCCGCGGCATGACATACCATACCATGTGCTCGGCATGTACGAGAGAGCACGGTGATCATGCATCGGAAGGAGGAGCTTGGTTCGCGTCATTCATTCACCTGCTCGACCATCTCTGCTATTCTCTATCGATCGACCGCTTATCTATCGTTGCTTGAAAATCCTAATCGTCGACCTATCGGTACCCTTCGTCCGCCCATCCATAGTCTTCTCGACCGGTCAAGAACCGAACATGGAAACATTTTCCATCGTCTCTGATTCCTCCTTACCAACGCGACAATCACTTTGGCTTCCTGTTGTCTACTCGTCTTCTCGATTTTTTGTTCTATTCAATTTCGTGAACTGTTCTTTCGTACTCGAATATTCTAGCTAATACCTGGGTGATTTCTTCGTGCCTTTCTCTCCCTTGCTTATCGTTCTATCGAATTCCCTTTTGATACGTGCGATCGTTGAGATTGATCGACTTGGAGATTTCCAAACAGTACGCGATCGTAATCGGTTCGTACACTCAGCGCGTAACTCGTTCCCTTACTTTCGTTCTTCTGTTCTCGCCCTTCGGTACGCTTTTGGATCTACTCGTAATGTAACAGCAATCGACAAATTTACACGAAGGAAAAAGCCGGCGCGTGTCCTATCTACGTAACGTCTGTGTCGAGATTCGAGAGTGAACGATTGGTTTGTTACGTATAGGACAAGAGAGTGGAAGAGAGTTCATCGGAGAAACGGCTCGCATCACTCGAACCGAGCAAATGGAAAAATCTAGAGAATGTCGAAGTCGTCGACCAGTTTCAAGAACTCACCGGGATCGGATGAGACGGTGCAAGTTGACTCGCGACAAAGTCACCTTGTCTCCTCACCTTTATCCTTATCGTTCGATCGCGATACGCGCTTCTCGCTAAACCAGACACGCTTATTTTTCCTGTCGCATCGACGTTGCTTAGTTGCGAACGCGTTCAACCTACTGCCACTCAATCGCGTTATATGTTTTTATTGCAGAAACCTTGCAATCGGAATCGGTATCCAGAATTTCCCCGAGGGACTGGCGGTGGCTCTGCCCCTTCAAGCGGCTGGGATTAGTACGTTGAAGAGTTTCTGGTACGGACAACTCTCAGGGATGGTAGAACCTCTCGCCGGCGTCCTTGGCGCAGCCGGAGTGACGTTCGCTGAACCCGCGCTACCTTATGCGCTTGCCTTCGCAGCCGGTGCAATGATCTATGTCGTGATCGACGATATCGTTCCGGAAGCGCATCAAAGGTTGGTACAATTTTTATTACATTTGCATAGAAATTGGGAATAAGAGCGTAGAAATCTCTCTTTCTCTCTTCTGATGCTACTATTGTTGTTGTGGTCGTTGTACGAAGAAAAAGTAAAGAGGATACGGCCGTACAGGTCTAGAAAGATAGAGGCGCATGCACGGCGCATGTTCGAGAACGATTACGGTACAATGGCGCGTGACGGCAGTAGCGTAGTTAGCGCAGCGTCGGCAAAACGGACGTGGCGAATTTCTTTCCCAGGCTCGACTGCCTAGCTGAAGACGCATTGTCATTATAATTGGCTCCTTTTGTATTTCGCGTGCGATCTAACCGCTCCGGCCGACGAGACGGTACCGTACAGACGCGCTTTCCTCCTGAGATAGTGGAGCCAAGTTCGCTCCCTCGGGAACCCTCCAGGGTCCGACAAACACAAAAGTGACAAACCCCACTGTAAACCGTTGTTTGACCTCCGACAGGCGAGAAGCTGTTTCTCGTATGCGTTGCACCGCGTGTGATCATTTCCAAACGGCCGAAGGAAGTAAAAGAGGGGAAACAGAGGGAGAGGGAGAGAGAGAGAGAGAGAGAGAGAGAGAGATTACAATGCTCGCTTTGCTTTCTGGTTTAGCAGGACAGCAGAGTTTCTCGCGAAAGGTAAACGCGCTCCCTGTAAGATCGAACGATATCGAGAAAAGAAGCGCGAAAGAATAAGGACGAGGAGAAAGTTTGCGAGATCCGAGAATCGATTAGTTTTCGCAGCGACGGAAACGCGTGCGCAAGAACCAGCTCTAAAAACGAAAGGCAAGAAACACGGCTCTGCTATGTAAAAGCTATCGAAAGAATTCGGACTTGTCACGTATCTCGGGAATTCATTTTTCTTCGACTCACGGGTGTTTCTCGACTGATGCAGAGCTTAGCCGGATTCTTGGAACGGTCGGTCCTCGGTGATCGTTTGCATGATTGTCTGTTCGGTGAAAAGGAATGCCTCGTTTCGGGCCCGTAGCCTCGCAGCTAACGGCAATCGTCTACTTTTTTGAAAGCAGCCTGCGGTTCGAAAGATACGCGCGATGTTCTCGATGATACTTGGCGAGAGATCTCGATCGATATTTGTCGCGTCGAATCGCGTCGAATCGCGTCGAATCGCGTCGTTTGTCCACCGACCGCGAACCGTAATGGCTAATAAAAATACAAATTTCTGAGGCACACCGAAAGGAGGTATTTACCGCGCGGATATGATTGATATGGTAGAACGCCCACCGAAACACAACGGCACATTTCACCGGCCGTTAAAATTGATGGCCGTGTATAATTTACGAAATCAACAAGCCGTGACGTGCAATACCGGCCACAAGCGTGTTGTGTTTTGTGTGTACTTAATCCCCACTTATATCGCGAAAACCCTTTTATTTCTCGCTATCCTGCTATATTTTCTTCCCGTTGTTCGTTTCCATCTCTGCACCTCGATCGTCTTTGAACGTTCACTCGGATTCCTATCTTTCGTGCCACTCTCCTCTTTCTACCGCCATTTTTCGTCATCTGCGTCGAACAGATCGTCCGAGCATCCGAGTCCTCCTCCAGTTCCTTTCCATCCATCCACGTTCGTTGAATTATCCAGTTTTACCGTTCACGTTCCACTGCATCCATCCTTGGATATGAAAGAGAGAGAGAGAGAGAGAGAGAGCGTGTTGGTGTATCTTAATCAGTTTGCATCTTTAAGAAGAAAACGTATTTCTTGCTTTCTGATTACAGTGGAAACGGTAAACTCGCCAGCTGGGCCGCGATCGTTGGCTTTTTGGTAATGATGTCTCTGGACGTTGGATTAGGCTAGGATCGTGCGATAAAAGACATTTTGCAGAAATCGATGCGTGTCTAGGTTTATAGATTCGTTCGATAGTGTCGTTATTCCTTTGGGAAGGTCGTTCCGATTTTTAAAGCCAATTTTCTTTAAAAATCGGAACGAACTTTCCGAGCAATTCAATATTGAACGCGAGAAATTGCCAATAATTTCTGTCTCGCGGCATTCCGTCGAATTTCACGGTCGAATTTCACGGTCGAATTTCACGGTCGAGTGTGGAGATCGAAGTGAAGTTAACGTGGCGCGTTAACCGCTAACGATCTCGAAGTTCCGACAATTCGATCGGGCTTTCTTCTCGTAGAACGAGATGCCGAGTTCGATCGTTTACCGCCTCAAAATTATCCGAGTGTGTCTTCCATGAATCTAGTCTTTGTTGATCCGATATAGAAGTCAATTAGATCAATCAGGCGACGACCTCCGGTTACGCTTTACAACATTCTACGCCGTGTTCGTTGCGACCAAAGGAAACGAGTAGAAGATCGTTTGCCCTTGTTCGCGATTTAAAAACCGGCTCTGTCTGCTTCTCACCCCCTTATTCTCTTATCCTTAATCTATGTACTATATTTATCGTCTCGGTTAATGGGAAATTTCGATTCAGTATTGCGAAGATACTGCAAAGACCAATCGAAAAATAAGAAAAATGCCGAACTCGGGACGAGAAGGCAAATCTTGCGATAGCCGATTTCGTTCAGAAATATAGTAGTAAAAAGAGAATCGGTGCACCTCCTTGCTTTGTTACGCAACATTTCACGTAGCTTTCTTTCAAATGGATTCTCTCACGAATAATACGAATGTGGCAATTTCGAAGTGTCTTTCGCACGACACGTACGCAATCGTTCGCTGCATGCTAGATAAATGCACGCACATTTATTACGCTGTATCCAGGACGTATCTTGTCCAATCAATTCGTCGTTCGTGATCGATCCGAAAACTTAAACGGTTAAACGTGCGATAAACTCGCACGCGCTGCAGTATCTTGTTCTTTAGATAAGTAAGTTTACAACTGCCATCTTGCCATTGTAAAATATTTTCTATTTCCCATCCCAAGCGTACCAATATTTATCGTAATGAATCTTACGATGCTTCGAACAGTACGTATTTAATTTTATCGATTGACTATAACAATGTACAGTACCTACCGTTAACGGAACGCCCGTTTGGTTTCACGCTCGGCGCTCTGGATCACTACTTATAAGACAAAAATACTATTTTTTCGTATATAATAAATCGATACATAGACATAAGAAATTCGCGCGTTACTTGTACACGGAGAAGCTCGAGGCACGTGTGCTCGATCGATCGAATCGTCGTCATGCACACTGGACGAATCGATACTTTTCACACGCATATTGTGGTAGTGCGGTTTCTCAGGTTCCTACGTCCACGTACGATCCTCGTTGTTGCAGTTTCGTTTCGACGATCTCGAGCCAGACGTTGTTCGTAAGAGACGGAAACAGAGCGCGAGAAAGAGATAGATAGATAGATAGAGAGAGAGAGAGAGAGAGAGAGAGAAAGGAAATCGATCGTCGCATGCTTTGTATCGAACCAGTGCATGTAAAGTGCGATGTCAGTCGTCTTTACGACGAAAGTGGTGCTTTGGAAACTTTCTGCAAATTATGAACCGACTAAGTAGCTATATCGGTATTAAATATTCCTAGGTTTTGTATCCAGTGGGGGAAAGGCTTTCGGGATAGACGCGTCGTTCGATCGTAAAATAAAAATGTGCGACTGGAATCTTTCTCTATACTGGTACGAGTAAATTGTTTGTATCAAGAGCAATAAAACAGAGTACGAATTACGGCCGTTAGACGGAATATCGGCAGGATATTTTTACTGTTCCTCGTCCTGGCCCGCAACGTAACGGCGCAAAATGTGTTCGCATTTCGGTGCTCGTTTAACATATCGTGTTGTTTCACCGTTCGATCCTCGACGCGTTAACACTTTAGAGGCGAGATTCTCTTTCCACGGTATCGGCTAACGTGATCTCGTTTCACACGGAGTCGTGAGATCTCGCAATCAGCGAGATTGGAACAATTCTAACGATGTTGCAGTGTCTCTGAACAGATGGGACAGACGTGTCCCATTAGCCTCGAAAGGGTTAATCGTCAGAAAGGGAAACGAAATTGGATCGTTGCGCAGTTGTAGCCGGCGCGTTCGCGGTAGAGGAAGAGCTGCGTGACGTGCACGGAGCCGTGCATCGACGGAAGGTTAGTCCGGCGAGTTAGCCAAGCTGTTCGTGAGGTAAGATTCGGTGAAACGAGCGTGCAGTATCGGCGCAGTCGACGCAATCCTCGTCTCGCGTCTCCCGTCTCGCCGAAGAGTTGCATAACCCAAAGAGAGTCGAGGCATGAATGGAGCCGAGCGACGAGGACGGCTGCACCACTCGGTTGCCCGGTGCAACGAGTCGACCCGCGGCTGGTGGGGATGCCAGCCGAGAGGGACGCATCGGTATTCAAGAAAGAGCACGACGGAAAAGAGCGAATCGGAGCGAGAGAACGAATCATACGGCGTACAGAAATGACGCAGTGCTCGACAGAATTCTGCCTACGAGGAAGACAGGCCCCGACACGCGATCCGCGCCAAGAGCGACAAAGAAAACACGAGAAAGCAGCCTGGCTTGCAAGCGTTTCCCCGCGTAACAGAGACGCGCGAGAGTTTACTTCCTCGACGTCCGACGAAGATGAACGCGACTCTCGCATCCAGCGTGTGCATGAAACAAGGACGAGACGCGTCGGGACAAAGGGAGGATGCTGTTAGAGAAAAGTATAGACGTATTCCTGCGGTAAAGAAGAATGAGAGAGGAAAAATCGTTGGAAGGTCAAAGAGCTGGGAAGGGGTAAGTTAAGGAAGAGAGAGAAAGAGAGAGAGAGAGAGAGAAATACAGAGAGATACGTAGTGGTAGATGCAGATGCGAGCCGACGCGAGCGGATACAGAGGGAAAGAATGGTAGGCAGGAAAAAATGTCTCGCGGGGACCGCGGGACGAGGAAGATGAGAGAAGAAGACACTTTTTGGATGGAGAGGGGAATGCGAGAGGAGCGGAAAGGGGGGAGAGATTAAGAAGGAAGAGGAAACGTTCGGTGGTCGTGCAGAGTGGTGCGTTAATCGGTTTGCTAAAGTTAAAGGGATGGTCACGTGGTGCGTTAAGTCGTCGTTGTGCGCACGTTCGGTCGAGCGAAAGAGGGAGGGGAGTACAGAGAGGACGAGGGGATAAGGGGTAATGCGTTGCATCGGAAAGCCGGAGCACCGGTGCTGCACCCGTCAGCAGTCTTACGATGCACTTTGCCCTGCGCGTCTCCGATGCGATGGCGCACGTGCGGCGTGACGCGATGCGACGCGCAGCGACGTTCCACGATGACGAGATGCCTCGTCGTGACGCATCACCAAAATCGCATCGAATTAACACGTCCGCGCGTCGACAAGTGTTGCTACACCGGTGACGGGGAGATCGATCTCTCTGTTTAGCGAGGCTTTCGCCGCGCATACCGATTTCCAATTCCTTGCGCCTAGTACCGCGCGGCTCGTCCGCTATCTCTCACCTCGTTCCCATTCTATTTCGACGTTTTCACAGATACCGCCGAGTCGGATGGAAACGTTGCCACGACGTTCGGCACGAGCTGCGCTTCCTTACAAAATGAAATTCGTTCGTTCCACGATCCCGTGGATATCCTCCGTGGACATTGCCCCTTTCATTCTCGTCTACTGGTATCTCCACCGTCCTCTTCCATCACGTCGACTGTCCTCCTCTCTGGCCACCCTTGTCGTGTGTAACGTGCGCTTCTTATTACGTAACATTGCCACATTGCATCTTCTGGGACAGAGAGTTCCTTCTCTTTACCGCGTCTCGTCCCCCTTTTCTTCCGGCATTTCGTTCTTCCTGCATCGCTCTCCGCTTCCAGCCCCACTATACAATTTTAAAAGCCGCCTCTTTCTCATCGACGCTCATCGCTGAGAACTCGTTTAGCGTGCGAGCCGCTCTTTTTAAATTTCAAATCGAAACACCAGACGACGAGTCGCTGTTTAATCGATACTTTGTCCGAATATTTAGTTCGTTATCCTGTTTTTCTTTTTCTTTCCTTTTTTTTTTCCTTTTTTTTTTTTTGCATTCTCCGACACCACTCTGATACGATTTACTCGTGACGACAATGCAGCCGACCTTTTGACTCCGCCGCTGCCCGTCCCCGCCCCCCCACCCGCCCACCGTTCCCACGTGGCAACGAACTTTCGACAAAAAGTAATCATCGACCTCCAGCTAGCGCCGGAAGTCGTAGGAGGATGCCAATTGTACGACACTATCTTTCAGCGGCGCTATCTTTGCCAAAATAAACGTACGAACCAAAAGAACGGTAATCGGTGTTACGTGTGAAATAGGAATATTTCAATGTTGCTCGTGATAGCTACTAGACAACTTGAAAGACGACTTGGACCGGTGATTCGAAGGGAAATACGGACGAACCTGTGACCATCTTCGCCGGAGACCTATTCGTGTGAGTACACTTGTTACAATAAATAGCCCGTTCATGTGGTCGAAAGGCGCATCCATTTCATTGCCTCGAGTACATAGATGTACAGCTCTAAAATTTTTAATCGCTGCAGTATCGCGCAACGCGCTCGTAATCTTGACGCGTAGGCGTCCAGGAGGAAATAGTGAGGTTTAAGCTTCTTCCTGGCGTCTACGGATCATAGCTCGGAATCTTACATCTCGCCGATGATTTCGCACGAGTCTGTTCGAGATAGCTTTCCATCCCTGACCATCGTCAACTCGTTGAAATCAAGTCGTAAAAGTATTATACGATCGGCCGTATATTCGTTCGTCGGAATATTCGCCGGTGGCACGTAGGAGAGTTTGGCCCGTACATTGTAAGCCAACAAAAGCGTGTACGCGCTTATATATAGAAATAGCAGTGACGGAACAACACCGGAAGCGAAGGAGTTCCGCCCGAGCCTGAAGGGTCAGTGCACTTTGAAAGGCGAGATCCAAGACCGCGCGTATGCTTGCCGAAATCCTATCTGCTTCCTCCGCCGAACTAGTTAAAGTTCTTACTTTATTATCGCGAAACGGGGGAAAATCGATGTTGCGGTAGAAACGAAACGAGGCGACGAGTTGTTCGAAGGGGAATCGCGCTCGAAGAAACGTCCCCCTCGGCGATGCATCCTCGACGGAAGTAAGATAGGCGTTCCGGTGCGTGCGGGTTTTAAGGTCTTTACGGGCGCGCCAAGCGTTTCTCTCGTTAACGCGTGCAAGCGTTTCCTCGCGAAACGCGTGACTTTATGAATGAAACCACTACCGAGCGGAGTGGTTTTCTACGCGATGCCGGTAGTATTCGCGTTTACTCGCTCGTTCCATGTAGGAAGGAAGTCGCGAGCGTGCTGAAATTGTCTCTTCCATCAACGTTGCGCGCCGTACGCGCTCGGTCAATTACCCGGTCAATAGTTTCCCGGCAGGATGCTGCATTCAAGGAAGTGTAACTTCGTCCGCAGGCCATCTACAATCGCCGCTTTGAATCGCGCCGATCTGTCAAATATATCGTTCGTCGTTTAATCGGATAGATCGGTTTAACCTTAGCGACGCCAGCTCGGCTATCCATTTCTGTACTTTTGTATTTTCTAGCGAAGATACGGCAAAAGAATTCGCGTAACAAATAACACGCGTTCATTATTTGACAAAAGTTCGTACGATTTGCATACGTTCCGTCGAGTCCCAAAATTGTTCCTTCGTCTTTTCCCAACGAGAATCTAGCTATTTCGCTCCACAGCGAAGTATACGGACAATTTCGATAACGTAAGACTGATCGACAACGTATCGAACGTTGAAAACGCTTCCGTCTGAGGAGCATCGTGTTCGGATCTGTCGTGTTCTCTGCCGTAGATTCGAAGCTTTTCCGCGAATACTCGTCTAGTCGCGACGAGACGAGGCGACACAGCGCGAAACGAAACGAAACGAAACGAGACGAGGCGCGTTCCAAGTGAGCCGAAACAGTGTCGCAGTGGGCTACGACCGATCGAATTCTAGGCCGACGACAGCCGACGCTATTTCTAAACTCATTTCTATTTTCTATTTGCATGCGCCGGCATCGCCGCGACAATTTTATACGTCTGCGATATTTCGAGGAGTCGGCGTTAGCCTGTCCCGGTGTCTTCTGCCGAAACCACGTAAGCGTGGATCTATTTGCTGATCGAGAAGGAAGAAAGTTCGCCGACAGGTCGAACAGAGAGCAGCCGATAGCCACAAAAGCCGGAGCCTTTCGATTCTTGTTGCGATTTTATGGGCTCGTGGCGGCCGATAATACGAACGTAACGGACGGTCTGGCTCGCGTTTCCGCCGGAGTGTAATCGTATTCGATCGAGCAATTAGTAGCATGGAGCGGCCATTAAGCACTGCTATTCTCCACGTGAACGTCACGCGGCCACTTTACACGCCTGTGTTCGTAACCATTACAGTTGTAATCGCATTTACCTGGCGCTCGCGCGCGAGCCATCGTACGCGTACAAAGATACGCGATAAGAATCGCGCGTCGTATCGCCCTTATGGAATTCCTCTTGCGCAATTTTACTCGCGAGACGCCAACTCGAGCTCCTTCAAACCGACGTTATGTAAAAGAATACATTGATCTTTTCGTTTCGAAATTAACCAAGCAACTTCCCTTCTCCGTACGTGACGTTACTCACTTCCGACGCTCCAATAAAAGTATCGAATAATTCGCTCATCTGTATCAAAGTAACTTCGAAAGTTGTCCGAGCTAATAAAATAATCACGCAGGCACGTTCCTTACGACGCAACGCGTCCCTTCTGCGATCGAAGCGTAAACGAAAATTCGCTGCGACGTAGACGTTTCGCGAATTGACGTTGCGTTTCGTTGAACAGCGACGTCGTGTAGCTTTTTAACGGTACAGAAACTCGTAGCGTTCGACTTAAAGAGAGAACGACGAACGACGAGGAAAAGACGGAGCAATCGATCGGCTGTAGCGGAGCGGTAGAGAGATAAAGAGCGTGGATGCGGATCCGTCGAGCGGATTTTTATCGTGCACGCGTCACGCGTAATATTCGCTGGCTAGAACAAGGAAATAGAGGTAAAGTCTAAGACAAGGAACAAGAGAGTCAGCCATTTTATGAAACGACGGAGCTGCCTCGTCTCGTTGCCATGAGAGCGCGCCACGTTCAGATCTTTTGGCGAAAAACTACGGGGCGATTTTACAACCGGGACGTCAGCTTCGAGATTTCTCGTTGAAATATCGCGTAATTTTCCAACATCGATCGGCGAGCGGATCAAAAACGGTATTGGGATCGTTCCCTCTGCTCTCCTTCAAATCGCGACCCAACTTGCGCGCTTTCGTTGATTCCACGCGTCTTTCCTTGCCATTCCTCCGGTATGTTTTAGTCATTTTTCGATCGTGACTCGTTATTCCGTGCTAGCTACGGCGATAACACGATATCCTTTTTCCCGCGTTTCCGTTTGTATTTGTTTCCGTTTTTGTAGTCATTTCCGCTTCCGGTTTCGTTTTCATTTGGCCGTCTGCGTCCGTGGCACGTTCCTTCTTTTCCACGGGAAGACAACGTGGCGATCGTAGTCGTGGAAACGGGATAATCTTCGTCTGATGTTCGTTCTCCCGAGTAAGTTTTAGTCGCACGTTCGATCCACTTGCGCTCGATAACGTTTCATCTTTTCAATCCGTAATTTCCGTGTTTTCCGACCTCGTGGCTTCCCCTTCCCTTCTTTTCCCTTCCCTTCCCTTTCCTCTGCCGTCTTTACGCGCACGCTTCACTGTGTCGCGAAGGTGGCAGATGGACGAAAAGAGAAACCAATAGCAGCAGAAGGTCGAACAGAGAGGGAGATGCGGCGTTGTGGGAAAAAGGAAGGAAAAGCGAGCGAACTGGGACCCGAGCGAGAAAGAACAGAAGGAACGAAGCGGGAGACGGGTGGGAGCGAGCGAGCATCGACAGGGGGAAGGGGAGAAAGAGAGAGATAGAACAGGGAATCCACGAGCGATCGACTGCCCTAGTCAGTCCTCGTCCGTCTGCCGGTCGGTCGTTTACGTTTATGTTTGACAGCTTGTGAATTCGCGTCACTCGAGCTTCGACCAGCCAGTGCTTCGTCTGTGTGTGTGTGGATGTGTATGTGTGCCGTCTCATCTACCTACACGCTCGATTAAAAAAAATGAATTCTTTCTCGACCGACTTGCCGATATTAATCGACACTTTTCTCTTTTTCTTGGATCGTTCGATTTTTCGAATCGATGCTTCGCATCGACATTTTCCGATGATTTTGAAAGACACTTTTATCCGTTCACGCTGGTTACCGGACTTCGACGATTCTTCGATTTTCAAAGAGAAAGAGAAGGTACGTGCAGCAACGAGAACAGTTACTTTTCCGATTTTTCTTTCCTTCCTTTTCTTTTTTCTTCTTTTTTTTTTCTTTTTTTTTTTAAGGATCGAGTCGTTAAAGATTAACGAACGAGAGAAAGTTGGAGAAAATGAAGGCGATTAAAGTCGCACACTGTCGTCGCAACGTTTCGTACAGTTCACGCCGCATAAATAGAACGACGCGAAATAGAACACCGTTACCGATGCCGCGTCGATATCGCTGGAATGTACTCGCATATTTCCTCCGATTTCGTACGTGCGATTCGCGCGCAAATCGCAACAAACGCTTTGCATTTACGTCGCGGCGCGTGTCTCGTCGCATCCCCTAGCCACGTGTCGAACGACACCACGTTTCATCCCTGTTTTCCTTCAGCAGCAGATTCGCCGGTACCCTCGTTAGCCGATCGATCGTACCTTGTCGCTCGTCTTTTTCGTTCCTCGTCAAATCGGTAAACTGTAAACGGCGAGCTTTCCAACAAAAAGACGGTATATATCGTTGTTCGAGCGAGGAGTCCCCGACCAAGTCGTAATATTCGGTCGGCGATTCGCTCGACCGAGAAGAATTAACAGCTCGGCACTCGAGTCCGTAAAGAAAGAGCGATGGAATCGAGAAGGTGAACGCACTCACGCGAAATTTACGCTGGCCGCGTATGTGCGCACGTGCGCAGCCGTGCACGCGTGTACGTAGGATCGTTTGATGTTGGCAAATGGCGCAAGTAAATCCGCGTATTATTAAATAGATAACGACCATAAATTTGGCCAAGCTACATAAAGACGCAAAAGTGCGCATTAAGGTCCACCGTTCTATTTATGTACCGACACGGCCGACGTTCTAAGACTGCGGTTCTCAACCCCGTTCCTCCGTCTCTAATCGCCAAAGAACTCCAATCGCCTCGAAACCGAATTCGCAGGTTTGCGCCGATAGCGACGCTTCGACACTCGATGTGTATTTATCAATAAGAGTGGGAAGAACAGCAGAGGTTTCGTGTCGAAAAGCGCGGAAGTTCATTTTACCAAGAATATCGATTGGCAATGAATTCGTAACGCGTTTGAAAAAGCACCTGTAGCGGGTCAAATTCTTGCAAAAAAAATAGAACTGCTTTGTGATAGCAGTCCCGTTAAATCTCGTCTTCTTCTACTCCAGCGATCGTTCATCCATTAACGAATCCAATTATTGCTCCGACTTTCAACAAAATTCCTTGCGTTTCCGTGTGTATTAATAAAAGCAACGAGGGAACGCGATAAAAAGAGAGCCACTGGGAAGGAAGTCACCGAGAACGTTGTCCCTGTTTATCGTTGCCCGTATGTCTATTTGCCTTTTATCAATTCTAGAAGCGATAATTTCTTTTCTAAATTGCGAGACCGCGGGGCCACGAACGTGGACACGTTCGTATATCCATTTTACCCGCAAAGACGGGTACGATCGGTTCTTTTCCCATCCTATTCGAGCAACAAAACGGCCCCGATACCGCTAATGGGCCGAAATAATTCGGGGACGATAATGGATCGCGGGCCCCAACGCACAATCTCGCAGTAGAATGATCCGTTTGCGGTCAGACGCGTGTTCGGTCACGAAGCAACGGCTACGTGCAAGTAGCATCCTGCCGTGAAAGGATCGGACAAACTTCTACGAGCTGCCCTGCACAAGTTTTTCTGCGGCGCCTCGTCGCATCATTGGCACGCTTCCAAACAAGCCAGCTCCGAGCTTCGTCTATTTTCGTTGATTCCGATCTTTACAGGAAGACAGTGACCGCATTCGCCACTGCCGCTCCTTCCGCTATTCGCGATAGACGCTCGAGCTCTTCTCGCCCGTACTTTCCTTCCTTCGCGAGCTTTTACACGCTCGAGAACTCTCCGCGAGTTCCTATCATCACGCCTCTCTTCCTCCGTGCGCAAAAATTGCACGATTTTATTACTTGCCAGGCTTCCAAAAATCTTGAAAAGTCCTTCAATTAAACCCTTCGAGGCGAAACGTTTAAAGCTTTTTAAGAAAGAATAGGAATTCGCTAGGAGAAAATTCGCGAGCAAAATTTCGCGCAAATTCTGTCGCTTTCGTTAGGCTACTCGTTGATGATTAGCCGTTCTTCAATAGCCGATGAAAATAAAAGATTACCGTTTAATAATCGATCAGCGATCGATCGTCCCTCGTGATCATTTCTCCTCTTCTACCAGATCGTCTATCTCAATTTTACAGAATTCCTATAGAATAAGTTGGATCGTTCCAACCCTTATTGGATAACCTAATACAGTTTCGGCTCTGAATAGAAACCTAAATCCTCGATCGCGCACGTCACTCGAGAAGTGAACTCAGAATTTTCGACCGTGGACGAATTTCGTTCGATCGATTTCTCGTCTTCGTCTACTTCCATTCGATCGCACCATCGTTGAACGCACCAACGCTTCTCGCTCTGTGCCTAACGCATCGCATGCAACAGGTATCTGGCCTGACGTCACGATTTCAGCACGAAGAAAGAACAAACGATGCGAGAAGTCGCGAGATACGGTGGAGAGAAAAAGAGAGGGACAAGGTGGCCGAAGCGAGGGTGGGAGCAACGATGACTTGATGGTGGTGGTGGAAGTTCGTGCCGGTCGCCGGCGGTGACGACGGTGACGGCGGTAACAGCGGTAACGGCGGCGGAAGGGCCGCGGAATCGTGCATACATACTTACACACACACACACACACACACACACACACACACACACACACACACACACACACACACACACACACACACACACACACACACAGGAGGCCGGTCGCGCATGACTTTGGTCGTACGCGTTTCTCGTTCTGTCTCTTTCACCCTTTCCGTTCTATCTGCTCGGTGCGCTTTTGTTCTTTCGTTCTCGTCGCGGTGTCTCTGTTGCTCGCGGCGCATTGTCACTCGAGAGAAACAAAATCAGTCGGGAGGAGTTGTATCACCGCGACACCCTGTTACGCGAGTATTATTCAAGACGCGTGTGCGTGTTCGCGCGAGCATACACGCCTTTGAAACGTCGAAGGAGCGTAAATACGCGGAAACGGGGAAGCTCGTCGATGAACGGTAGTTGGGTCGACGTGTCGCGACACCCATGTTCCTTTTTAACCGAATGCGACGAGGAAATTAATTGCAGATCCTCGTGTTCGATCCGTTCGAACGCACCGTCACGCCCCGTCGAAAAACGTAGCCGCGAACGATTCGACGTGCTTCGAACTGCATGGAAGAATTCGTACGACAACGCAAAATCGCGTCTATCGTATCAAAATCAACGTATATCGCGTCTGAAGCGGGAGTTTGAAGTCGCCGCACCGAACCGGCGGAAAAGAAAAATTCGGGCATAGTCGTGTCGCGAGAGTCGGAGGCGATCGTCTTCCGCGTTTTTCAACGGGTATCTGCTTTTTCTTCTCGGCACGTAGGACGGCCGACAGCGAGGGGAACAGTAGCCGCGGTAGGTGTAACGGGGTGCCGGTAGAGACGGCCGCTGCCACTATGGGAATTCTAATTAGAGATAATGACGTCATTAAGGTCTGAGCCACGACGAGACGAGACGGTCTGCTGCGCTTGCTGTACATATGTACCCTGTGCCGAGTATACGTGTGTATCGGTGCCGCCACGTATATGCAAAACGAGCTTTGTTCGCTTCTGCGTGCTCTATCATGGCAACGTACGCTCCTCCCGTGCGAATGCACTTGTAACCCTGGACGAGAAAAGGAGCGTTCGCTATCGGCCGACGAAAAAGACGGTTTTCGCGCGAGTGGGAATACAGGAGCCGGATGGGCCGCGGAGAGCGTCTCTTTATCGAACGTACGGCGTCGCGATATCGAGCCGGTGGCAGTAACGTTAGCGTTATTGAAATGCATCGACGTATCGTCTTCCTTCATTCCGACCAAGCGTTATCGCGTAATCGCAAATTCGACTTTATCCGCTCGGAGCTGCCTGCGCACCGTTTATTCCGCAACTGAATGAATAAGAATGTAAATGAAAAATATTAAGAACGACGGCGCCACCATCCTTTTTCATTTATTTGTTTCCCTCTTTTCCGTTTCTTCCCGCTCATCGTTAAGTAACCGAGTAGTTTCGGTTCAGAGTCCAGCCCGATAACGTTTCACCAGCAAACGAGAGATCCAGCCGCATGACCAATCTTCGGAACTGTGTCTCGGATTACGCCGTACCCTAACCTCTCGCGACGTCAACCATTTCGAGAAAATCCAGCTTCTCATTGATTAATCTATCTACGATTGACGATTACGTCAAGGATGTACTTATTCAGATTCGCGGCTTTCTCGATCGAACTAGTCGCAAAATGGATTCCAGCGACATAGGTTATCGCGAAGGCAGCGCACCGACGTCGCCGTTATCTCGATGTCGCCGTGTCTATCGAGTGAAACTCTCGCTACTGTTGGCGGCGGCTCTGTGTCGTTGTTTCTCTGCTAACGCGATTATCACGCGACAGCTATGTATGTGCTATGTATATATGATACATTCTACGTTTCGCGCCAGAAAATTTTCAATACCGTCGTCCTTGGTTCGTTTCTCTGCGCAAAAAAGGGAAACGTTCGCCGAAAGCCAGTATTCGATCACGCTTAACGTCGTTATATTCGACATTGCTGCGTCTAACAGCAGTTCGAGGCTTCCGGGCAAAAGTCACGTCGCGACACGTTGTGACACGACTCTCTTTCCAAAAGCCACAAACGGCGTTAGACGCGACGGTGTTAAGTACAATACCGTAACGCGATACAACGTTAAACGTGGCAATTCAGGCCGTGAAAACAGCATCGAGAACCTGTGTTCGATCGCTCGGACGGAAGTCGTAGATTTCTCGAGCTGCGTGAACGCGCGTTACTCGTACGGGACTTGGGAGGCAAGCCACCGCACCGGTAAGCAGGACCTTATATGGCGTAGATATTCTCGTTGCTCTTTTTCCCGTAGCATTCCTTAAGCTCATCGTGGACAGCAGGTCGTCTCGTCCCTCGACACGTGCGTCGTCTCTCTCGCGTTCGAAGCTCGCAAGCTGTATAAGGCGTTTAAAAGCCCGTTTGGCTGTGCGGTGAACCTCGCGATCGTACCGAGCCTTTCGTTTGAGAACCCCTGACATGCCTAAACGCTGCTGCTTTACTACTCCGCTACTCCCTGTATCGCCAGCGCCATCAACAGCACCGTCCTCGCGATTGGCTCTTTAAACTTTAAAAGCCAACGCGCTGGCCGCGAAACTATCGACGACCGGACAGGGCCGTCGCAGATCTAGAGGATCCCCACCACGCGGATCTACGACGATGAGGCCCCTTTCAAATTTCCTCCCTTCTTCCGAGCGTGCTTCTCGTCACGCGTTCCCCGTTCCCTGTCGCGTATTCGCGAAATCGTTGCCCCGACCATCCTCCGTGTTTTTTCTCTCTCTTTTTCTACTAGAGAGAGCGAATCATCGAATGGACTCGTGAAAAGTGCTTGTTGCCCCCTTTCGCGAGGAATCGACGCCTCGGTAGCACGCGGTTATGCAAAACAATTATCGTGGAATGCGGTCAGCTGTTCCGAGACGCGCGTTGACGTCATGCGATTAACGCGTGCGCGAATTCTTGCGGGCTCCTACGCACGTGCGTTGCGATTACGTGACTCTACGAAACTGCATACCCTTCTCTCCCATCCAATGAACCTTTTTCTCTCTCACTCTCTCTCTCTCTCTCTCTCTCTCCTTCATTTTCTCGCTGTTCGCCTTTTCGTCTCGTCCCGTTTCGTCTGATCTCATCTCGCCTGCCCTATCGCTGAAACACTACCGGCCAGCTAATTAGAGAAACGCGAGGCGTTTCTCGCATCGCTTCGGTTTTTCGCTTGCGTAACGCGTCCCGAGACACGCCTCGTCCTTGAGAGTTTTACACGTGCCGGAATTACACCGGCTGTGAACTCGTTCGTTGTAAACAGACTACTGTCGTTCGTTTATCGCGCCAACTTCGTCGGCTTCGTTCTTTTTCGGCTACTATCCACGTCGATACGACGCCACGATAACCAACGATAGATTTTTCGCGAAAGTTTAGCGCTACCGTTTCATCGTTTCTCGGGGTACGTGCCTCCAAGTATTTGATATGCTTCGACCTTCCAAGTAATATATTATACAGTCTGTCGTCAAATAATGATCGAATATTTCGACTTTGAACGAAGAATAATGGATACTAAAGGCTAACAAGTGTTCGGTTTCGCCGGTTGTTTCGAAATGATAGACGGATAGGGCATTTCCACTGCACATCCATCGTGCAGTGAATTCTCTCTCTACGAAATTTTATCTTCAATCGATATGGTCCTGCTAAAGTCGTACGAAAGAAATCGCATCGATCGCGTACGATCGTGGGAACGCGTTGGCCAAAAGAATTGAATTTCTTTCGCTGGTTCGCGGCGATTCTTTGAAGCGGAACAACGAAGAGAGGGGAATGCAGAGAAAAGGAACGACCACGTCGGAGGTGTAAGAGACAACGAATAGCAAGTAGGTCGTCGTTCGTTCGCCGATCGTCGTCGATAGCGGTAGGTAGCACCAATCGGCGTTGGGTCTTTAAAAAATTAGCAAGCTTCGGGTCGCGCGTGGGTTCGTTCAACTTTGTCTGTCCGTGCCGCTCTCGCGCACTCACGCGGCGAGAATATTTCTCCCTCTTCGTCGCCTTCCATCCCTCTCCCTTTCTTCTAGCTCCTCTGCTTCCGTCTCCTTCCATTCGCACGTATATAGAATGTTCCGCCCAAGTGACTCACTAGTCCTCGCTAGACCCTTCCTGTTTTCTTTCGCGACTCTTCCCGCTGCTCGTTGTCCACTCCAGATATCGAAGATTCTCGTCTAAGAATCTGCGGCTTGCAGCAACACCGAAACACGCGACAGCGAGTGTCGAGTCGCGCGATTTTCCCGACTCGTGACCGGACGCGTGAACTAAATTTTAGTCGGGCTAAAGCAGCGATTATCGTTAACAGCGACGATGAGATGCGTGCGAATGAAGAATTCATTCGTTCCGTGGATGATGTTACATCGAAGTGGACGTCGCGACGAATCTACTCCAGAGAGTTGGATCCAGTTCGGAGTATCGTTACCGTTCGAATTCCAACTGCTAGATCGATGCGGATATCGACGATGAATTTATATTTTTATGAAAATAATTGAAAGTGCAAGACCTAGACGGAGATTTGCCTCGCCTGTTAAATATCGTAAATATCGTAACGTTAAATATCGTATCGTGTATTTTCCATATCGTACGCGTCTTTCCGTGTTTTGCGCATTCTATGCATCTCCGTACCTTTGAATTTTCCATAAATGCACAAAAATTCGCGGTCTTTTATACTCTAGTTATTAGAAATCTGGGAGACAATGGCACTTTGAGTCGAATAAAACGACACCGAAGTGTTATTTATTTCTTCAAATTTTCCTCGCGATCGACAAAATTTACCGTAACGAGAACTATGATCCAGATGTAATCGATATCGACGGATTATAGATTCACCGAACTCGATGATATCGCGATCAGTCCGAACGCAAGGACGCTCGATAGGTCTGTACGCGAGCAAGAGCGCCTGTTCTCTCGTAATCGGTTCACGGATCGGCCAATCAACCAAGTTCTATCGGTTGGTCCGGCCACTGAGCGTCGGGTACGTATCTACTTGGACGTGACATAGCTGTGTGCGACTCGAAGCGCAGCGTGGGAACTTCTTCGAAGTGCAGAGGTTCTCAATTTCGGAATTTCAAAGCCAAAAGCTTTTATCAGCTGAGTGGAAAAATTCTATCGATTTGACGTAGTCAAAATACAGTAAAGCCGTACTTCCGTTTCCCGAGTATCCCGATATCTGAACGTATCACAATTTGTACCTACAAAGTGATATACTTTGCTCGTACGTCAATGGTAATGTCAAGAATAAATTACTTAAAAAAACAACGTTATCGATAGATAATACGAAACCGGGAAAACTTTCGCGCATCATCTCGCGTCTCTAGCGTTCGACGATAGTTTTCTTAGAAAACGAATAAAGCGTCGGTATATGGCAACGACGATAATGATTAAGGAAATATTCGTGTACATGGAAGCTGCCAAAGACGGAGAAACAGTAGTCGACGTACTATATACGTATATACTTACACGCGTCTTCGGTTCGTGCTTTATTTAGCAAGTTCTTGCTGCGTTTTACGACCGCCTTAGCTATGTGTTTTACAACCCGCTCGCTTTACAATGCGCCATCGCTAGAGTTTTTTTACAAGCATCATTTATCTAAACGCTAGTATCGGATGTGTGGGTAGTTTACATATGGGTTGTTTCATAATGCACGTTCATATCATCCGCTGGAATGGCAAGAGACACAATACGCGTTCGAGTATACGTATTATTTTCGCTCTTTCCTACGTATTTTTATGTATGTATTTTATACGAAACTGAATAAAGAACGACAAAGGTGGCGGCACAAAGAATATGATAAAACGTCAACAACGATCGACCAACTAACAACAACATTTTCTCAGGTGGTAGATAGGGCGCTTTAGGAAAAGGGGACAGAATAGTTTAACAAATTTCTGATTAATACGTTTAAGCAGCGCAACTTCAAAAACTTTTAGGCAGATCGTCGAATCTTACAGATTTTAGGTTTTTCTCCGTTTAGAATTCGCGATATCAATTTTATAACGAGGTGGCTCGCGAATGTATTACTATCGTTATTTACTAATCCGTTAACCGTGTCATTTATAAAACCCGATTCGAAATAATATCCAGTATATTTTAGCAGAGCGGAATAGCGCTGCCTTATAAACAGCACTGGAGTCTAATTCGATAATTTCGGTATTCGCGATAATCTCGTCGATGATGGAAATATTTCGAGAAAACCGAAAGGACGAGAACGGGATACGCGCGATCAGAGGATGCTCGCGTATGAATCAGTCCATTTATTTAAGCCGTTGCAGCACACGCGTACATCTATGGCGGTGTGCGTGTCCCTTGCGCACCACGTCTTGTGCATAGATCGTCGTTCCCTCTTTCTCCCGTCATTCAGATACTCGCCATGAATGAACCGCAAACTCCTCGTTCGCCTCGTAGTAAATAATTTTTCCCACACGTTTCCCGCAACAATTCAGTTCACCGTTCAAGGTTCGAGGGTAAACTCACCTATCAACTAATCGTTGCTCCTTTATCCTTTTACACGATCCGTTAAATTTTCCACGGGGTAAGAGAAAAGGACAGTTACAACACCAATGGCCAAGTAACTGTTCGAAGAACTTCGCTTATAACACGAATTTCGACTCACGATGTATACCTTTTCCCGGGCAAGGTTTGGCGAACACGATTTAAGAAAGGTTAACGAACCCAAGTTTCCTCGATAGCCACGATAGTAACATTCGTGGGTAAATGTTTTACGAGTGCTCGCTGAAACGTTAACAAGCCGCTTAGTCCTCCTGTTTATTACCAGCGGAGGAAATAGCTGCTCCGTTACTTGAGCGTGTGAAAATCAGCCGACGTGATGTTCGTTATTGATTCCACAATATCCCGCGATTATTATCCGCGCGTAATTAAACGCGAATAATTGGGCGATCGGGACCTCCTCGATTCATACAGACATTCGAGCGAGTCGGGGCAACAAAGAGTTCAGATCGTCGGAATAATGGGAAGAACAGGGGAAGAAAAAATGTCGAATTCATTGCCCAGTTGGTTAGTCCAGAAGTTTATCTTTCGCTCGTTCTACAACTGGGTCAACGCACTCGAATCTTCCGTGCGAATCATCTACGCTCGTGCATATACATTTCGATTTCTCTCCTTGACGTCACTGCTACTCTATTGCTGCGTTGTTCCAAGCATTAGCGCGTAAACCGCTCACAAATATACAGTACCTTGCAGAAGTCTTTCGACTGTCTACGATAATAATTTCATAATGGTAAGTAATAATTAGACTGTGAACGTTGGTGTATTTATGAGAAACTTAAATGCAAATATTTTTCATATAATGTAAAAGAAATACATAAATGTATAAAATATTCAAGGCAACGTACTCGCAACGATAATACGCGGTGGGCGAAACAAACCATTATTTAGACTCCATTTCTTGGCTTATATTCATAAAAATGTGAATTTGTTTAAACGTTTCCGGCCTATCGACAAAACATTGAAATATTAAAATATTAAAATATTGAAACAGCAGGAGTAAAATTACGATACAAAAGTTGAAAGCCTACGGCAAACCGAAAATAACATCAGGTATTTGCATGTTTATTTATAACGACAAAACGTATGCGTATTATTACTTTCGCCGCAGTCCATACATCGCTTCAAATTTCACAACGATAACGATAGTTCGACCGCGATTAGGCGCGTTCGCTTGCAAAATTGACGGACGAAATTAAACAGCGAACGCTCGTTATTTTTTTGTATTAAAGACGACGGTTTCGATATCAGGCAGACGGCGAATAAGCAATAAATCGTTTGCGTCATAGCGCCACCTGCGCCAAGCACGAATGCTTAGTTGCGTAAATACCTGTAGCGTACGTGTACATATATGTGCATTCGCAGGAAATCGTCGTGAGCTCGCGTGTCCACATCCACGCATCGTCATGAAAGGAAACGACGAAAAGCAGCACGCGCAACAGGTCTTTTCAGATTCTGCCGGCACGAGTAAAATGAAAGGGATCCGTGCAAACTTTAACATACTCTTTTTACCCTTCTTCACCTTCTGTCCCGCACTCGTCTAAATTACTGTTCGCTTAAACGCGTTACCGTGTCGTACACGTGACACGCGATTAGCGTCAAGCCGCTACACATCGTTGCGGCTGAACGAGACCGTCCGAATCTACTTCGTATCGAAATATGGTACGCCATTGTACCACGTGTTACAGCTGTGTAAAATCGCTTAAAAATTCCAGCAGCTTACCGATTATTTTTGCTACGTTCTCTAGATTTGCTACGTTTCTAACGAATTGTTGCTACCCCTGAATCGTAATCCTCTATCCCTTGGCTTATTTTTAACAAATTTACTGACACGAACTACTTACTGTCCTCAACTACCTCAACTATCTAAAGTCTCGTTCGTTGAATTTCCGAGTCCAGCCCAATACGCATAGGTACCATTCCTCTGGCTACATTTGTCAAAATATAAGTTTGCATAAACATCGAATTTAGTCATTACGAAGGAAAAACGTGACGTAGCTGTGTAATTTAGTTTATCTCGTAGTCGAAGATTATTGCATGGACGATTTGCTATTAGCGTAGCTCAGTTTCGTAATCTTTACTGCTCGTATCGATATCCGATTCCGTTGCTCGGCCCCTTTCCCCTTCGCGCTAGGCTTCCCCTTTCCCTCGTCCGTGGCTCTGAATGCGCGGCGTCAGAATTCTTATCGAGTGGCAGAGAGCACGTTTACGTCAGAGGTGACTACACCGGAATAAGTTTTGTCCTGAGAGGGCACACGAAGATACGGTTGCACGGAAAACGATCGTTATTCCGCCAACGTTCCGCTCCTACTTCTCTCGTTATCATTCGGAGCGGTGTGCGTGCAACCGCGACTCTTTAAGTCTATTCGCTGGCCTCGTGTTCCTCTTCGCGAGCGCCGATCGAGGAAAACCCTCGTTCGACCGTTCCGGAATACCGGACGTTGCGAAACTCGAGCAACCTCGATTCTGACACTCCTCATCGCGTTTAAAACAATGTCAAGATGGAAACGTTCACTTGGCTTATATTTGATATTTTTGTGATTCTAATAAAGTGGAGCTTTTTGTACCGAGCTACGCCGGAAGTTGCGATAAACGCAGTTCTCTATCGACCGGCGAGATTCAGTTAGCGAAAATTCGAATTGCTCTATCGGTATATCGGATACGTGTCCGCCCACTCGTCGTTACCACACAACGCACACGCGTCCTCTCATCTCAACTGATTTTCCTGTAGGCCAAGATAGAATCCGTTACAGTGTACTTTACAGTGTGCATTATCACATACATTTGGACACTTTCGAATTACTACGAATCTAGAGGTTCGCGAAGGTACATCGACACATTTACGGTGGAAAAGTTTCACGGCTGTGTGTTATATGGAACACTGAAATTTCTCCAGCACCGTAACGTGATACGACTGTCGTGATTAGGCAATCAACAGCTGAGAAATGTTCTTTTATCAGAACGTTGGAAATATGATAACAATATCAGGTTTTTAATCGAATTACACCATACATATGTTCGCATACCCGCGCAGCAGGGTACAAGTGGAAACGTATTTCGCAAATTTTTTGACGAATCATTCGATATCGGACGCGTTCTTTGTCGTTTCTCCCTTCGCTCTGATACATGCTTCTACATAGCGTAGAAAGAGAGAGAGAGAGAAAGAGAGAGAGCGCGCAATGATCCAGTAATGAATGGATTAAACAGCCTGACGTCACAGGATGGATTATATAAACGGTGGTGCGCGTGACATCGAACGTAGGAAGGAAGTTGGCTTCCTTTCGTACCTAGAAGGTATTCGTCCGTATGCACGTTCGTGCAATACATGCATACGCATAAGCGCGTACGCAAACGATTTCGTTGTCGAGGGGTCGTTCATTTAAAAGCGGACGAGCTTGGTTAGAATGCCGATGACGACAGTGCCGCCCCTTTCGAAACTTCCCTTCGGTGATACTCTCTCGACCTCACTCCCCTTTTCGATGTACGACGATCGATTTTGACCCGCTTCTTTTACCTTCGATTGGCCGTACGCCTACACCTACAGAGATTGTTTTCCTTTCTGTTGCAGATCTCGGATAGAAAGTCGTAAGAAACGTTCGGCTGAGACGTTCCGTTAGCCGTTTAAACCCACGTTCCACGCAGTTGATAGAGAGTCGCGCGAGTATACGCGTGCCAGAAGCAAGGTATGCCTCCCAAGAAACCATCCTGCGATCCGTCGCGTCTAACTGTCGACTCTGGCCGGTATATTTTTGAATCCGCTCCGTCGAGGATTTAGTCGAATAGCGACGCGCCGTACAGTGAAAACGATGCTTCGTAGTCAGACCGAGTGGACGACCCAGTTTTCGCGAAGTTCGTAATACGCGGAAAGATCTAGGCACGTGTTTATAGATCGAGACACACGCGGCTCGTTTCTCTCCGAGGTCCATCGTGGTGGTTATTAACGCGTGTAGTCTGGGAGCCGTCTGCAGGTCGACGTCCGACGCGCAGAAATAGAAGCACCGCGACGCTCGTTACATTCCGTCACCTACAATCGCTGACCATCCTCGAAAGCCGCTGGCCAATTCGCCGCTGCCGATTCCACCAGTCTCGTGCACGCGTACTGCATTTAAAACGGTCACGCGTGCTGTTTTAGCTCGACAAGACTACCGGGCACCGATCATCCGTGGCTCCTTCCGGTAGGCGCCGTTATATCGGGTCGTCTGGAACGCTCTTCCGCTCTCGTCCATCCGTTCGTCTATTCCGATCTTCTTCGCCGCACCAGATTTCTTTTTCTTTCTTTCTTTCTTTCTTTCTTTCTTTCTTTCTTTCTTTCTTTCTTTCTTTCTTCTTTCTCTCGTAAATGATCCGGGTATCCGTGAAGATTTCACAGTAACGGTTTTTCACTTTCGTCCGGTGAGACGACGATTACCTCGGAGTTGGTTAACGGTCACCCTCCTAACACTGGAGGAAGGGCAGGTGTGTAGTCCGGTTTACGAGGGAAAAGGGCAGCTGCTCGTCTTAGACGCGCTCTCTCGGAGCAAGGGAAAGGAAGACGAAGAACGCGAAAGGAAGGGATGGGACGCGGTTCGCTGCTAAGGTAAACGATATAATAGGGACGTAACAGTGGGTCCTTTTTAGAGGCAGATGTCCTGTTCGAGACACGTGCCCATCCCGAGCTCTCTTTTTCGGGCCCACGGCCCCCCAGCTACCTTCTTTCTTCATCACGATTAGACCGAACGCGAGTGGGAATGCGAGCGGAAAAGCCTGAGAAGCGCTCTCTCAGAGTTCGCTCTTTTCGCTCCTCTCCTCTGCCGCGTCCGCTTCCGTCTTTTCTTTCATTCTTCCGTCTCTCTTTCCCCCTCCTTTTTTTCTTTTCTTTTCTTCCACTCGCTCCTTTTTCTTCACCTGGACAGGAACACCAGCTGCTGCTCTCGTTACGACGAATTATACCGTTGCGTAGACCGCCGCATCGACTATAATCACGACGACGAGCATGACTACAACGATTCAAACCAGGATCCATTGTGTCCCTCTGAAACTCATCCAGCGAGATCACGACGATGTTTCCAACATCCGAAAACCAGACCCTCTGTCCCGAAGTAACGAATCGAAAGGGAAGAAGATGGAGCGTTCAAAAGTTAGTTTCGCAGGGTCAAAACGGTTTTTGCTGGCTGACAATCGCCAGAACTTTGAAACGTTGTTGACCAAAGAGGACCGAAAATTTGCGTAGCCGGTTTCTCGCGTCGCAGGCTGCGAGTTCGATGGATCGAAGATAGAGGACGTAGGGGAGGAGGCAAACTCTTTCAAACGGTCGAGCCCACGGTTGAAAGGTGCATTGAAGATTTCGTGGAAGCCGCGGTTCGTCTCTGTATTCGCGAGCCGCATTCAAGTTCGCCGCGTTCGTTGCCTGAGAGCCTCTGCACGGCGTGCGACTTTTTGAGTCGCTTTGGTCCCACGCTGAGACTATGGCCGTTCTACGTATACGCGTGCACGTTTCTATGCACATGGACGTATACGCGTATAGATATAGAAAAGCGTGGAACTCGCAAGGACTGCGTTGCACCTGCGATTGACCATTCTGCGTTGGTCTGCTTTTCGTTCGCCAATACTTGTCATCGAATTCATTCTCGTTCCCTCGCTTCTCTCCGAAATTTATCTGAAATTCATTTACATTCGCCGTTTATTTTCAAACGTTCGATTACAGACAGACATTTTTGGTTAAAGAACGACACGACGTCCGCGTCTTCCTGTACAAAATTTATCAATACGACGTTAATACGATATTTACAAGTCTCGTTATTTGTCGTTGCCGGTTGATTTCCAAACTTGTCGCTATCGCGCATGGGTATTTGACAATCGTGCAAGAAGATTCCGATCGCGCGTCTAGACACGACAGCCTCGAGAATACCTAAAGGCCTGCTATGACTGTTCCAATTCCTCCGCAATCATCCTCGATCCAAATTCAATGGTCCGAACTATCGAGAATTCCTGCTGGGAATTCGTGTTAGCAAGGAACAAGCTTCGTTGAACACGGCCGACCACGAGAACTATTTCGCGAGAAAATATTTGCCTTTCAACAAGAACCGCAAAGAAACGCGCGCAAAAATCGGAAGAACGCTATCCAGCTCGATCGCAATTGACTCGCAAAACCGCGAGATTCTAAATCACGCGCAGAATCCGTTGAAAACAAAGCAACGATCTTCTTTCTTTCCGATCAAACGCGAAAAACGATCCAGGACAGCGGATTGATTTGGGATTCAAGGTAACGGCGATAAATCGGACGCGAAAACGAAACGGGGAAACATCGGGGGACGCGAATCGTGGCTGATCTATTATGAAGCGGTTCCTGTGTATCGTAACGCGCCGAGATTGACAATGACATAACGCACACGACGCCACTAGTCCTCCATTATTCATCGAAGAATCATCGATGCGAATTATCATATTATAATGGCGACGGACATCGGTATTCGTAACCTTGAAACGATGACCGCTCGTCTTGCCACCTTGAACGGCGGAAGCATCGGTATTTCTCGATATTCGATCGAGATCGAGATCCTTAACGTTCCTCGCCTATTCGCGTAGATTCTATAGACCGAGACAAAGTCCAGCAGAGCGAATAGTAACAAGAGAATAGCAAAGTCGAGCAACCGTGCTAACCGCGGCCAACCGAAGTTTCCTATCGTTTCTCCGCCGCGTTCGTTTGGTATTCCGCGCGTCGTCGGTCGCACGATGATACCCGTGGCGTACTTCCACTACGCTCGAGGATATCGACGACGAATCCATCTTCGAGCGATCATACCGGAATGCCCGCTCGTAATTCGACACGAGGCTCGTGTCGAAGATAGAATCGGGGAGGACAAGGAAACGAGGATGTTAATAACGGCAGACTCGTTTAGTAGCCTTTTAAATTTACTTCAGAATTTACAAATAATAATTTGTGTCATTTCCTCGCGACAAACGAACTTGTACGAGCAAGCCATTTAGTTTCTCGACAATTGAATATTAATCGCGCATTTACGCGATGAAACGATGAAATTGACAAGGAACGGAGTTGGTTGGCTGAGAATGGAAGAGCCGTTTAGGTTGATAAATCAACGAATCGCATGGTCAACAACGAATCCGGATGTATGTACTAGTAAGTCAGCGTAGTCGTTCGGCTGTCTCCCACGGCAGAGCCTCGCGTCGACCGCATTCCACTTGCAGACCCTTTCCACCGCCACCGATGCTGGGTGATCGACCCTAATCGCCAAATTCGATCTCGAATTATCGTCGTCCCGCTTTCACGCGTCGGTTTCACGCTTTCCTCGTAAAAAAAAGAAAAGAAAAGAAAAAAAAGAAAAACTCCGTCGTTTTCTATTCCCACATTCCGTCCATATGTGTTCCTTTTTACCATCAGTTTCCTCAAATTCTGCCAAACACCGAATGAATTTTTCTAAAATTGACGCGACAATCAGCAATGAATACATTACGAGTTTCGTACGAGACGTTAAAAGGAGGTATCGTTAGCGTTTTAACGAGACTCGACTATCGCGATCACATACAGTGGCCGTGCATTATATTTACGCATACACAGTACGATATAATATGATAGAACAACTACGATACTTGGTCGGGAAACGATCGCGAACCGAAATGATTACAACACGAGAATTAACAACTAGTTTGTGATTAGACGCAAAAGACCGCATCGGGGCAGCAGATGACAGTGACAATAGCGGCGGTGATATCATTATTAGCAGTAGCGGTATAGAATGGTAGAAGCGGTACGAGCTGCATAGTAGTAGTAGGTGGTGAAGCCGGTAGGTGGAACACGACGGTGATTCGGTGAGCAGCGGGTCTGCTCCCTGGTAGAGGCATCGAGAAGAGAGGAGAAAAGAGAAGAAAGAAGAGAAGTGGAGGAAGAAGAAAAGAACGAAAAGGTGAAGGAGGCTGATCAGGAGGTGAGGAGGCAAGAGTAAAGTCGCCGACTGGACTCGTACCTGCATTCCATTCCCACTGGCCGCGTAGAGGTCCTTGTATAGGTGGTCGTTCTCCTTCTCCTTCTACTCTTCCTCCTACTTCTTCGCCAGATGAGTCCACCTCAGTCGTTCGCTCTTCATCCTCATTTTCCTTTTCATCTTCGTCCCCGTCTTTCTCTCCGTTTTCGTCTCCGTTCGCGTTAGTTTCTTTGCCCACTCTTTCATTCGTTGCTCCGTCGCTCCGTCTTGCCTCATCTTCGCACACATCTCGCCTATCTGTTCGATAAAAATTGCATCCACCGTTACCTACCTGCCCGCTATCTATCGCTCCTTCTCACTTTCTTATTTACAGCCCGATACCGATTCTGTTATTTGAGAACTTCAGAGCGATCGTCCATAGACAAATCGTAGCCGTCGTTGAATCGTCGCCCATTAGGACTGCATTTATTGGAACGAGATTGATTTTCCATTAATTTTTCCCGGTTCAGTTCACTTATCCGAACACGAACTTTCATTGTACGAACCAAGTATTATAGTGGACAGTGGGAGAAATCGGCGGCTTTCCATCATATGGACTTCAACTGTACATGTTCGTCCCCCTACGAGTTCGGATAAATGCAGGACTACTGTATTCGAAAAATTGTGCCTGTGCCCTATATTTTCGTAAATGCCTGCTTCGTTGACTCGTTGCCTCCCTCAGTCTCCTACCTCTTCGATTCAACTTCGTCTTCCCGACTTTATCGTTTCATCCTCTTTCTTCGCTCCTCGTCCTCCTCTTCCCTCTTTTTCGCTCTTCCTCCCTCGTTTTCTCTCCAGTTGCCAACCGGATCAGAGCCCCGAGAGCACTCGAGAAAGATCTCCGGTCTAAACGTAGTCCACGGCTTTTCAACCAACTTCGCAAAAGGAGGTCGGTGCCGGGAGATGTAAAGCGTAAACGATCAAAGGTAGAACATCGCGTCGTCCATCTTCGTCTCGGCAACGGTTTCATTCCGATGGTCCCTGCCGTTGCTACTCCCCGTTCTTCAACCCGTTAACACGTTTCGCTCGCATCTGCGTCCACGGACAAATATAAACTCGTCGAGTTATTCCAGAGCTGCAATCCTCTTAATTAGAACAATTAGACGATCCGAGAATAGAAGGATGACGCGATCCACGTACCCGAGTATCGCGGAATCGCACGGCCCACGCGGCCCTCTATCTGCTACGACATTGTCCGTCTTTTTCACGATGGGCTTTCCTATCGTTTCGTCTTTCGTCGGTTGCAACGTCCGATGAGAAACGAAGAGAGAGAGAGAGAGAGCACAAGGGGAAGGAGTCGATGGTCCATAGGATGGCATTCTGAAGCCCTCAGCAACAACGAACCTTCTCCTCCATGTCCCATGTTTTTTGAAAAAATTATTGTTCATCGCGCGGTGTCTCTTCGTATCCTTTCGAGCTGTTTGCTCGCTGAAGCAGCAACGAAAAACTCTTCGTCCATGTGCCATACCTGTTGAAGAATACCTGATCTTTGGCCGATCTTCTTTGTTCCTTCGCGTTTCCGCAGTTCATAACAAAAGGGTTGCTACCTGTTGCCTGTTTCGACAAACATCAATGTAAAGTAAAGAAACGAACGTTCCTTCGGTACCTACGGCTTCCCCACTGTTGTTTCACAACGCATTCGCGCGTGGACAACTTGCTACAATACCAAGAACAAATATCTTGTTGCTTTGACATGTTCCTCGGATTATACCGTTTCCTTGATGAACGATACGTTCCTATAAATTGGCATTCGAGCGGCTCGAAAGCTACATCGATTAAATCCGTGATTCAAAAGAAAGGAAAGCGTGTACCGAAGTGGAATTTATCCTTATTTGTGTTATTTTTTTGCGATAGATAAGTTTACGAAGATAATTTGTAAATAATTTGTTCCTTTGAGAAGTTTAATACCATGTAATCGCGTTTGCAGATGATGAAACTGAGAGAGTTAGAAAATGACGGAGTCGATCGCAGGCTTCTGAGAGTTGGCTACCTACCGTTCGGAACATGCAGCAACAGCAGGCGAGAAAAAGTTGTTGGTCGTTGGTTGGCTCGGTGAGGATGCAGCTTAATAGACGCAGGATCACGCGTCGAAAGTTTCGGACGATCAGTGAACTTGAAAGCGGCACCATGATGAATCCGCGAAAGTTGGGGCAACGACCACGCGAAGGGAATGCTGTTCGACTTCCACGCGCGCGCGTTACGTGACAATATGCCCCCGAAGCTCCGTTTTCTGGCTAAACTACCGATGCGAACGATGCCATCGTGCGCGCGCGCTAATCGTTCGTAGAAAGTTCAGCAACCTCTGCCGACGTTTCGTCTCGTGGCCCTCTTTCTCCTTCCTTGCCTCTCTCGATAGCCAACCACTTCGATCGGCGTACCGAACGTATTTAACGCTCGATTCCATGACGAGCTTCCTGTGCCACGGAACGAGCCGCCATTCCTCGCCGATACCGCCGCTACGTTAGAACGTGTCGCGAATTTCGTGGAACGGTGAACGGTCGACCTTGTAAGAACGGTCGACTAGAAAGCTATGCACAGGGTGTTCCAGTATCGATGGTAGGATCGAGGAGGGGCCGGTACCATATTTAAAAAATGGATCGAAAATATAGAATGCATTTTTTACTTTTCTATTTCAGGCTCGGAAATCATTTCAGACTTGATTTTCGAAAAAAAAAACAACTGACTTTCAAAGCCTGGTTTCAAAGAAAGTAGAATTTTCTCCGCGTTTAATTAACAATTGGATTGGTTCGCGCGTGCCCGATCAAGTTTCGAGTTTCATTTTCTCGCAAACGAAACATCCTGCGAAAAGTATCGTTTATCATCTACATCTTTTACTTATCTTCATCGGGCAGAACAGACTCTTGTCGATTCTTCGCCTCCGTCCAGACCGGAATTAGCCAAGTTCCAGTGCTTTCGACAAATTGTCAAACACGATTTTTGTCGAATACGAAGCAAAGTCTCGATAGCGTGATTGCTCGAACAAAATCTTCCTCTATATCTTTAATTTGTTTTATTCTTTTTTTCTTTCACGTAGGATCACCTCCTTACCGATTGTACGGTCAGTACCGGAACATCCTGTATACCGTGCTAAAGCGATCCTCGTTCGCGATGCCTCGAATTTGCCCTCCTTTCGTATCGCACACATGATCGTTGCTGCTTTTCTCGACGCTGCTTTTCACTCGTTTCATCCCGCGTAATATTCCTCTCGACTAGTTGCGCTTCGGTTCTCCGTCTCGCTCATTGTCCACGCTTATTCACCGCGATGCGCCGTTTCGCTCGTTCAATTACGCACTTCGTCGGAATGCCGAGGGAGAAACGAATTCCAAGAGTGGCAGCCTTGTCAAGGTGTCCCCCGCGCCACTCCTGCATGGAAAAAGTTTTCTACTACGTAAGTACGTGATTTCGACGATGCGTTGATAATGATCGAACAAAAGAGCTGCGTGCCGATTCCTTCGTTGCGCGTATACGTGCATAACCGATCTTGTAACATTTTTCGACTATAACGTGTAGTTACGTAAGAGCGTTTGCACGGCGTCATTTTGATTATTGCCCGATGGAATGGAAAAGTCAGCGAATGGCTTTTTCGCAGAAGGAACGGACGTAAAGGGAGACAGACATATGCAGGGCGGTTGGTAACCGGCGGTACAAACGGAAGGGGGGTGATTCTACGCGAAGAAAGAAGTCGAAAATGTGGAATAAAAATTTTTCGTTTTTTTTTTTTCAGCAATTTTTGTAATAATAAACTTTATGACTACTTCATATTATTTCATTGTGTATTCCCAATTTTCCGTTACGGCAAAAACAAGCTTAAACTGCGATGATATCCACTTTATAACGAGACGCGATAAAGTGCGCGCGTGCCGAACGAAAATTCAAAGTCGATTTTCTCGAAAACAAAGCCTCGGACGAAAAATTTTTATCCTATATTTTCGACTTCTTTTTTCGCGTAGAATCACCCCCTTTTCGCTCGTACCGCCAGTTGTCAACCGCCCTGTACATTATTGCGAATCATAAAAGAGATTGCAGAAAGGATCGTATAATACGCGTTCCCTGGGATTTTTTAATCCGAGGATTCGCGTCGGTGTGATATATCGTAATTTTGAGAAGAATTTTCGCAGCCTGGATAAAATGCATGCGACTGATCGACGATGCGTGTGATGTACGCGTGCATACACGCGTATGTGTATGGCTCGTGTACCTCGATCCACATCTGCACGCGAGATTCTCTGGAGGGGTCTGTCACGCGTACAAATAGCTGACCTCGCTTCGTCGCCTCTATCAATGGTTGGACAGTGGACTGAATGACTTTTATGCCTCTCTTCCTCTTACTACGCCCTGTCGCGCGATAGCCTTCACTCCGTTTCTTCGAATCCTTTTTCACCACCACCGTTCTGTACAGTGGAAAAAGCCTACCGCGACGTAATAACCGATGAAATTACAAAAATTGCTTTTGTTCGCTGAACTCTCAACAGGGAAATATCGCGATATTTTCAAGGGAAATTGTATCTCCTCCTTGTCACTATGTCGGGAATGACGTATACGGTAGGCGGAAAACTATAGCAGCACGTTCCATTCTATGTGAGAACGTGTTTGCTTTCGAACGTTGCGTTTCCCAACGGTAGATAAGGTAGAACACTGTTGGTAACGAAGATCGCGTCACTGTTGAAGCAACGGTGAGTACGAACGGCTACCGCCTCTATACCTTCGTTTGGTAAGACAACTTGGAAACCGCCAGTCGATAACGCGATTGTCTATCGTGTCGGTACTTTATATTCTTGCGAAAGTTGATGGACAACACATTCAGGTATAAAAAAATAACTCTGATACATTGTTTTCTTCGGCCTAGAGGGAATTTCAATGCAACCAGTAATAAGATATAAGAGAGATATAACGAAATTCTCCTTATTCGCGTAATAAGCCGTTACTCAAAGCCGTTCTGCGCAAAGACCTTCGGCAATCATTTATGTCGCGATATTGTGGCAAACCTTGCTCGTTAACTTTTACGACCGGCTGAGCGAGAAGGAGCGTGTCCCGTGATCGCATCGCGTTAATTAGATAAAAGAAAAACGACGAAACGTTTCTCGGAAGGATTGGATAGGATACGCATAACCAGCGACGAATCTGTACAATGTTACGAATCGTTACGATATCTTACGTCGTATATCTCCGTCAATTCCGTATCTGTTAAACTCGTGACTTTATGCAAACAGAAGAGCGGAGAAGTATCATCGGTCGTTGAGATCCTACAACACGAATTTCTCAGGGTCACCCTCGTCGTTGTTTGCCGTCTATATACTTTCGCGATCGTCCAGGGCTCTTTTCCTTCGTCTTGTCCGGTTCCACGGAATCGTCACGGGGTCGCAGGGTCAAGTCGTATCTTTATCAGGGCCTGGTGTAACCGTCAACGCGTTATCGACTTGCCGATAACGCACGTGCAAAATAGTATACGTCGATCGATGCTCACGTTCGGTTATTAGCGTGAGCTTGCAAGAAGAAAAGAAGGAAAAAACGAAAAAGAAAAAGAACTCGGCCGACTCTAGCTCCTGTATGGATTTACGATTTCTCCGTCATCGCGGCCTCGTTATTAATGAGCCGCGCTATCGCGTTCCACGATAATGGAAATGTTGTGCGGTCTGAAAAATACAAGGCTTCTTTAATCAATGACGCTTAGCCTGGCTAAGAATCGGACGATTTTTTGGAAGAACGTAGAAGTAAAACGTATTTGCAACAACGCACGATCTACTAATTCAGTTTGAGACAAACATTTCCAAACATAGCCTACAAATTTAAGATATTGTATCGGTGCATAAAATTTAATTAACTTGACGAAGAATTTGCGAACCATAGATGGTACCACTGATCTTCGGCGTGTAGCAAAGATCGTCGAAAGATAGTAATATCAATCTTATTTGTTCTAGACATAACATAAGCGTAGTCAACAGGTCTATTCAGTTGTATTAATAACGTAGTACTGCTGGAAACTGAAAGATTAAACAGAGAAGCTAGATTGCCAGCTGTTCTTCGAATATCGACATACTTCGTAGAAAGTTTGTTCGTTATTAGGACGTAGCCATGATTATTAGACTGCGAATTTTCAAGCGACATAGAAAAATGTATAAAATATTCGAACTATGATACTTGCCTACACGGTTTAATCGTAGAAATTCGTAGAAATATTAATTCGCGTGAATATCCGAGGTCTCGTAATGATTTTTTCGGTGATGGCCACGTTGAAAATTAGGTTACACCCACTGCTGGCAACTCACTGCAGGACAAAGCACAGGAAAATCGTCGTTCGTCAAAATTGTCGATTTTCTTTCCTTGCAAACAGGTAGTCGACAGCAACGATCATCGTTCGACGCGCATAAAACTACTGTAAAAGACGAAACTGGTTTTCACAATGATTTGACAGATAGATTTGATTCTGAGATCATTGTGAAAGCTGATTTTGTTTGGAAGTCGCTGAAATACATCGCAGGAGATACGCAACGAGGATGGGACAGGAAACGCGCGTTCCTCTCAGATCTTGGAAACGATCGAATCACGGAGATCGCGCGCCTTCTTCATTCACCGTCTCAGGGTGTAATTGTTGACGGATAAATAAATTGTACGCACAAAGGAGCCTCTGTCTAGCGAGCATTGCACGTCGCAGCACGCGCTTCACGGCGCGCGCCTCGAAATTTATGATTCATCGAGGAGAAAACGACTACAAGAGGAGAGGAAAAGATGGAGCGCCATAAAGGAAAGAATTGCTCGATCTTTCCAATCGATAATTGCCGTGTTCATGGAAACTGCAATGATCATACAACGATATCTGGTACACGGTCGTTGGAAAAATGAGGAGAGAACTGAAAATGATCGGTTTAGATCAGATAGATCCCTACGATGTCACCAGATCGACCTAAATTCGTCGATCGTCTGTGATATAACCACCGAACGACCAATCGAATGGCACGCGCATGACACAAACAGGGCAAGTTAAATACCTAGGCATCCACTTAGACGCACAACTTACATGGAAACAACATACTAAATGAATTATAGGCAAAATACGGATAAGAAGAAGACAGATGTACTGACTAACCGGCCGATACTCTAAACTCAGCATCGAAAATGAACTAAAAGTCTACGAAAACGATAAATAAAACCAATTTCGACGTACGGAATACCGCTATGAGCAACATAAATAAACTAGAGTCGCTACGATCGAAGATACCAAGAACAATAGTCAAGGTCTCATGGTGTGTCAGAAACGAGGATATACGCAAAGACTTAAGAGTGCCAACGGTCAGAGAGGAAATCGGCAGATACGCGGAAAAATAAAAGGAAAGAACGACGACGCGTTCAAACCAGGTGGCTGGTGAAGCGAGCGAACCTCTGATAGAAAGAAGACTAAAAAGAAAACACCTCACTGACCTCGCCAAAGAAAATCCGTGATACGTACGAAAAGATTTACGCAGAGATACGCTTCAATGTATACGCTGTACGTCTATTTTTGGTGGACTTTCGTGACTGATCGTACACGTTTGAATCGGCGAGTTAATATATTTCGTATCCGCCGTATCCTTCCCACCTCTTCCCGAGGTGGGAAATTCCATCTGGTAAGAGCATCGATGTTATTCGAAGGAATATCGAGGACGAAGAAAAATCAGACGAGCTTGGTCCGTTTTCGTGGTTTTCTCGAGGAAACAAGCGGATGCAGGCTGCTGGGCCGTCAATCGAGTATCTAGAGCACGAACAAGCAACGTGGTTTTTTGTCGGAATTTCCGGTAGTGATTTATCAAACGGGAAGATGGTATCGAACGAAGAAGCAACGGCAAGAAACGACTTCTCGCGGAGAGGCCGAAGAAACTAGAGAAGCGGAAGCGAAGAAAGAAGGGAAGGCAGAAGAAACGAAAGAAGATGACTCGCGAGTGCTGCAGCAGCAGGCTATCCCGCGCGAACTCGGAACGCATCGTGCTATGCGGCCGGCTATGTATGCACGCTCGAGCGCTATCAAGTGTCAAACGAACCGAACTTAAGAAAAACCAAACGTTCGAGCTGCAGCCGTGGAATTTTGAGAGAACGCAGCCAGGCAAGAGCGAGCAAGAGAGAAGAGAAACTCTAGATTCTAGAGATGGTATCCGTTCTAACAGTCATCTACACCGTCATGACTCTTGGACGACGGGTTGCTTTCGACCCTCTTAGCGCATCACATTCCTGACAGCTCGGGGAAAGGACGACGAGAGCGTTCTCCAGCTCGATCGCCGGAATCTAACCCCTTTTCTTCTCCGCTTTGTTCCCGGAGATCGAGTTTACCATCAGGTGACCACGTGATACACGGGGTGGCTGCGAAAATTATTTGCACGTACCCTGGGTCTTTCAATGAAGCGTTTTCTCATCGGGTTTCGCCTTTCGTTTTCATAGTATCAACACTTTTCTAGTCGTACGCGAGAATACTACCAAATCGCACGAAACTCGATACGCTTGCCCTTAAATGGTATCGGTACAAATACCGCGTCACACTGTACAGCGTGGGCCTGAATTCGCGATACAAGCGAAGCAGACTGCCGTCTAGTTGGAACTCGACCAATCGTGCTTGACGAATTTTCAAAGTCGGTCTTCTCAAAGCTAAAGCTTCTGAAGTATCTCGTTATTCTCAATTTTTGTTTTATTCGAAGCCAAGGAATCTCCTCGACTTTGTTTATATCTCGAATTTAGGCCCACGGTGCAGCGAGGATAGCTTCTTGAAACTTGTATCGAAGCCAATAGAGAAATCGTTCTCTCACCGTCCGGCGTTTCTTTCAGGTTCGTCATGATCGTCGGTGCAATGAAACAACCGTGCACGCGCATCCACGCGTCCTTGGACGTAGAACGATATTCGATGCAGTCATAGACCATAGGCCAACCCAAGTCCATTTTGTTACGGATCTACGAGAAGGAGCGAGTTTCGCTACTTTTTCTTTATTTCTTCCCAGCGACTTGAGCGGTGGCTCGTAAAAGAAATCCTTGGCAAATTGGGCCACGAGACGGGACATGGTCGTTCTCGTGTTTCGAGTCGATAAACTCGTGGCCGGCGTGCTTCGACGGCCACGAAATCACGCGAGATTTATTCTCCTTCCTTCTTTCTCTCTTGGTCCGGTCTGACGTTATTTTGACAGGACCGCGAGAAAATTTATCGAGGAGAGCGTAAAGGCGGTGGCAGCTACGCGGGACCGACAATGTTTTGAGCTATTAGACGAAACAAGTCACTGGTTTTTTACGAGCAGTTGCGGTGACCCACAACGCCACGTTCGACCACCATCTTCGATCGTAAATCCAATTGGTGAGTAATTCGATATGAAACGATAAATACCAAACGAAGCTTTGTAGATCTTCCATACTCGACATTGGCGATCCGCTCGGTAGAATTTAAAGATTCCAAGCTATCGATCGTTTTCGTTAAATCGAATCGTTCTATTAAATAAATTACAACGAACTCGAATAGAAATAAATCGTCTACTCGAATAGCTTTGATAGACGTTTTACTTTAACGGAACGATAGAACTTGGTGGAAAGTGTAGCTGTAGAATTTCACTCGCAAGGATGTATTTCCTTGAGAAACAAACGCGAAGAAAAGAAAACCGAGGATAAAAGAAAAACATAAATCGTGAGAGCGGAAATAACTATTTAAAATCGACCACTCGTCTAATCGAGGTCTGGTTGTTATCGGCTCCAAACGTATCGACGCAACCGAGAGCTAGAATTTTACGAGCGAGAACGTTGAACGATGATGTCGTAAAAACGTCGACCCGCGATTTTCTGGAAAACTCGTAAATCCTTGCACCCACTTGTAACATTCCCCGGAGATTTCCACAATCTCGAGGGTCGATGTTCCGAAATCAAATTTCATTTTCTTTCGCGCCGACGTGAAAAGTGTTTCGGGTCTTTTAATTCTTCGGGAACGTACTCGCGATTTGAAACCAACCGTTGTCGCGGTCTACGTAAAACTTGGCGTCACATGGTACACGTCTTACTTGAAACGACGGATCAGATCCGCAGGCTAAAATGGCATTACCCGTTAGATTTAAACATTAGATTCAACGTTAGAATCAAACATACTACGAACACTTATTATCCAAGTTATAGTACGACGCCGGAATAATTTACTTGTAATTGTCAATGAGAGTCGATTGTAAACTATTTCCAAATAAAAAAAAAAGAGAAAAAAATAAAATAAAATAAAATTTCGTAATAACTAATACGAAAAAAGGGCCGTAATAATCCGTTTTGTTATCAGGTCTCGCTTTTGACGGAATGGAAGAAGATGGAAAGTTTTCAATGGTGCTAATTCGATGACCGGCGACCAGGGATTGTAAAGGGCGTTGAGTGGAGGCAACGGGAGAAAGAAGGATCGAAGGGTGGCGCACGTGCGTAACGCGCGACACATCTCGATCCTCGGTTCTATCTCGTTCTTTCGTGGCGCGGATGTGCGCACCATCGCACACGCGATTCGCTCAACTTGCCGAAGAAGGCCTTTTCTCGTCCGGCCGCTGTTCCAGTATGTATGTTGGCCGGCGTCGTTGGTCTCGCGAGGCCGCGAGGCACGAGCAACGAACGGGCCGAGCTTTTATCACAGCCGAATCGCCGCTAGCCACATGTGTACAGAGCAAAAACTTCCTCCTACGGTTCTTCTTCTTCTTCGTCTTCTTCTTCTTCTTCTTCTTCTTCTTCTTCAACGTCCCTTCCTTTTCGTCTTTCTTTCCGCTGGTCCACTCGTCGTCGATTCCTCTTCGATCCAGTCGCCCGCGGGTGGTCAGTTCAATACACGTACATCCCTATTTGCAAGTATTAGGCCACTTGAAGGAAATAAGGTACCCCCGAACATCATTAGGAAACCAGTAAAGTATCGGGGAATTATTATGAAATTTTGTATCGAGATTATAAAATCTTAGGTAAACGAAGGACCCATATGTTCCATGCTGCAGGAATTTTGTCTAATGTAATATCGTGACAAAGAGATTTAATTTTTTTCGATATACCGTTCAATTTCCAATCGCATTTACCTAAAACGTATTTAAACGTGGTTCCACCAAGTATCCCTTTTTTTATTATTTAATTTGTACTTTACAATTTAGCCAGCTGGACATTCGGTAAATTTGTCTAGCTTAATCGCTAAATAACACGTGGATGTCTACCCCCAGCGGTAACTCTTGTAACTTCTGTATATATTTTCGGATATAAATACCAAACTTTACCAATAGAGTCATAACAGTCAATGAAATTTTAAGATGTTTTCTACGACACGTGCGATACGTTCGTAACGTACTGGTCCACCAAAACCCATTAGTTACCCAACTACTCGACACGACGGATCAGATCCGCGAACTAAAAACCCTTTAGATTTAAACATCAGATTCAACATTAGAATCAAACGTAATACGAACACTTATCATCCGAGTTGTAGTACCAGGCCGGAATAATTTACTTGTAATTCCCGATGAGAATTGATTGCAACGATTCTACCAAATAAAATAAAAAGAAGGAATACCGTACTGGAATGAGTCTATGTACAGCAAGAATCATGCTGTAACAGTAATCGTAACCAAGCATGTCGATTTCACAGTTGGAACGACTAGAAAGCAATTGAGCGACGGAAAAACAGCGCGTGGCCTAATTTTTCACTTTCGTTCTTCCGATATCTTGGTCGATGGTGCACGTACCTTCGGATGTTGCAACCGATGTTGCATCGAACGATGGATCGCGCGAACGAATGATCCCAAGTTATAAATTACAATAATAACCGAGGACATTGCAATCGGAGTAGCAATTAGTCTCAGTCGGCACTGGGTTTTATCGCGTTCCACGGCTATCGTGGCGAACTTTTTATTGTAATTTGCAATAGAAAACTGCGGAGCCCTACTCGTCGTTTCTATCGTACGACACTCCAAATACGTGGCTTTTTGCTTTTTCTACAAAACTTGTCTGCGATCTAACAGTCGGTGTAAAATTTATGTTCGGTTCGATAAAAGAGCACGACGCTCGTGTCGAATTGCGAATCATAAAGTTTTTAAAATGATAAATATCGAGATCATTCTACGCATGTAACAACAGATCGTTTCGAGTTTGTCGAGCACGTACCATTCTCGAGTGGATCTCGTACTTGAGACGCCTCGGAAACCATCGAAACTCTCGTCTTTTCTTTCCTTCGCCCTCGTCGACGATCGCTCTCTCTCTCTCTCTCTCTCCCCCCCCCCTTTGGACGTTTAGGCGTCGATCCTTCGTTACCATATATGTACGTACTAGAAAGAGTTTGAAGGGGAAAAAAAAAAAACAAAATTCGACCGTGAATTCGAAAAAGGAAAAAAAGAAACGAGTAAATTGGAGCGGATCGAAAAGAAATTGCTGTCGTGACGACGTTACCCCCGTGTCGATTGACCCTTTGCAGTTTCACATCGACCTACTTTTACCTTTAAGCGCGCGATTCAGATGAGAAAAAATGTAATCCCACAGAAATATACGAACGTGGACGTACGAGACGAGAGTAATGATAATTAACGTATTGTCGGTTACGAAAATTTCTAATCTTTTTATTCAACTGATATCTTTCTCCTTCGATCTTTGTACGCAAAATAGAAGCGCTCCGTCTTACGTAACTGCGATACGATTACCAACGTGCCATGCGCCTGTCGCGAACAGCGCACGAGAAAAAAAATCTCTCGTCTCGCACAGAGCCTAAGCATTCAGCGCTTAGCGAATCGACGTGCACGCAGTAACAAGTGCAAAGATAAAAGCAAAAGCGAAAAGGAAATACGAAAGGAGGTTGGTTAAAGAAAATGAATGCCTTGGAAACGAAGAAACGTACCGACGACGTATAATAAGAAGGAGGAAGAGGAGGAGGAGGAGGAGGACGACGACGACGACGACGACGAAGGGTCTCTGAACGGTATCTACGATCGGCGTTGGACGAGAGGACTAACGTCGGCGCGTAAATTCAACGCGAAAAACGTACAAACAGACAAGGATTCTTTCCAAGAAGCTAGCGGCTGTCTCGTATCTCGAATCACTCTCTGCCAAATGCCAATTATCACGAGCCGCCGCTAGCAATTAACGGGCAAAGGCAAGCGAGGAAGAGCATCGGCAAACCGTTTATTCCGTCTCGGTTTCGTCGGAAAGGGAAGCAGTCGCGACGTGGATTGGAACCTTTCCATCGTATTTTTCTTAACGCCTAACGTACGTATCTCGGACACGCAACTTGGATCGTGGCGATCTTGCGAATGCTTGCACTGCCGTACCGATCTGTCGATACGATCGTGCATTCAGGGTGAATCGGTAACGATGCTACGATAAGCGACTAGGCGATTCTGCGCGTAAATGCACAGGGACATACTGTACGTCGTGTGCACCAAGTGCATCGTTGTTCAAGACTACACATGTGGATTGCCGCTAGATACTTTGATAGAACGTGATTTCGTTGGAGAACTAGAAACAGAGAAGAAACCCGGGACGATCTTTTTTATCGTCAATTGCAAGCGCCATTGTAGAACGGTGTATCGGTCGATAAAATAGATCTTCAGAGACGAACATGCTATCATCGGAGAATTCACCCGCGAATCGCGTTCGAGATTTTGATGAGAATCGAGTTAGAAATTAGTTGGAACAGGACGTAGAGGAACCTCTGAATCGGACTGGAATAAATTGCAACATTTTCACGGTAGTACTCACAATCGGAGAAGGAATTATTTCAATTAATTATTCGTTATTCTTCTCAAGTTACCTAACGATATTAACGTATTTCTTATGCTATTCCCGTTATATAATTGGCTTTTCCCCTCTGTTAACAGGTAAAATACGGAGAATACAGTTCGTACATGTAGGGGGAGAACTGCGAAAAGACAACTGGACGATAGAAGTTGCTTCGGGTATCCGAAACGCAATTTCCATTTTCGATGTTACTTATTTTGTATTCGTATGCAATTATGATTTTATATATGGTATTCAATTAAGTAATCATGCGACAAATTGGCATACGTAATACCGCGACACGTTACGTTATAAAATTGAAATCAACCGTTGTATACGCCATTGTAAAAATTCGTCTTCTTTCTTTTACCCCCGACTCAATTCCCCTCCCATCGTTCTTCCTCCTCATTTTCACCAACCGAAGAGAGCAAATTTCGAGAAATCGTGCAACGTGTCGCCGACACGTTTGTCTACATTCCGGAAGTAATCAAACACAGAAGATGTAAGCAAACAAACCGGTGTTTGTAAACAAAGCGAAAATTCTGTATATAAACTTAGAAAAGGTAAACAAACAAAGCAGTGTTTGTAAACAAAGCGAAAATCACGTAAACAAACAAACCGGTGTTTGTATACAAAGCGAAAATTCGGTAAACAAACAAAACGGAGTTTGTATACAAAGCGAAAATTCGGTAAACAAACAAACCGGGGTTCGTATACAAAGCGAAAAATCGGTAAACAAACAAACCGGGGCTTGTATACAAAGCGAAAAATCGGTAAACAAACAAACCGGGGCTCGTATACAAAGCGAAAAATCGGTAAACAAACAAACCGGGGCTCGTATACAAAGCGAAATTCGGTAAACAAACAAACCGGGGCTCGTATACAAAGCGAAATTCGGTAAATAAACCTTGAAAATGTAAACAAACAAACCGGGGCTTGTATACAAAGCGAAATTCGGTAAATAAACCTTGAAAATGTAAATAAACAAACCGGTGTTTGTATACAAAGCGAAAATTCGGTAAGCAAACAAACCGGGGCTTGTATACAAAGGGAAAATTGTGCATATAAACATTGAAAATGTAAACAAACAAGCCGGTGTTCGTAAACAAAGCGAAAAGTCTGTACATGGACATCGAAAATGTTAATGAAGAAACCCGGGATGTAAGTAGGCAATGCGGAACCAAAAGAAATTCCCAGAATTCCCAGAATTTGACGTCATTTCTTGGAATTTTGACGTTTCCTGAAATATGACGTCATGTCCAAGAATCGTAAAAATTCTGGGAGTCACGGCAACTGATTTTCGATCCGTTTTTCGAACTCGAACAAGTTGAATCACGAACGGGGACATTTTTCGAGTGTCTGCTTTCGAAACTTTTTGCTACGGTTCTTCTGCGATATTTCTCGTCCAAGAATTTTGATTGGTCGTTCTAGGAGCGTTACTGGTGGCTAAATAACTGAACAGTCGATTAACCTTAACTTCGATCTTTTCTTTATTTCTTTCTCCCTTTTTTTTTTAATGCACAGAACATTGCATTTTTTAATATACAGAACAATATTCACGCCATCTCGTTTCTTCGTCTTACGATTAAATGGAAGAATCGACAACGCAATATTTTTTTACGTATTTACAATATTCTGGCAAACTGATCGCCGCGCGTTTATTTATCTTAATTCGAAGTTACGATGCCAGCGATATACCTTATAACTCGCATCCGTGCAGTATTTACTTAAAAATCTGTAATACGCGTGAATTATTTCCTGGAAGTCTTTTATCCCCTTCTTATCGTATATAGGCAGCTGCTAATTAACGCTACGACGATCCTCAGCTTCTTATTCGGTTCGATTTTTTTCGAATTATTAATCGGACCTTATATCCAATAACCGCGGCAATTCCGGGAAACGATGCCATCCACATTCGACAAATCCTCCCAGACACACAACGTACTTAATCGCGACGTTGATTATTCGTCTTCTCGGCTTTTTTTTTTTTTTTTTTTTTTTTTTTTTTTTTTTTTTTTTTTTTTTTTTATTTTAATATAACGGACTGTTGTACCGAAGTCGCGGCGTCTTATTTCTGCTCGAACAACTAGGATCGCCTGTTCCGCGATGCCTACGCAGATCGTTAGATCGTACGTCAATTTTGGCCGAACGCGTACTTACGTATTTTAATAACGCACGCGACACAAACGCGTCGCTCGTCTGAACGAAAAGATCGAGAAACCAACGAACGCAATTTTGCTCGCGCATTTAAAAGATCAAATGGAATAAAGCAAGTTGAGACCCTGATCAAGAAGACGCAACAGCTCGCAAATTAATCCCCTCGATTCGTTCGTTATAAACGAAAGATCAGTCGATTCGTCGACCTCGAAATGCTATCGTCGCTTAGCGGTGAAAAGGTGGCGACTAATCGCTGCTGCTGTCTCTGTCGCGCAATATCGCGTTCCTCCTCCGTGGTAGTCGAAGTACTGGCATCTATCGGATCCGGCTGGAACCGCAGAAAAGTAACGGGAGTATAGAATGCGAGTGGAGGTACCTCGACTCCTGTTGGACAAGGAAAGCTATACCGTGCGACAAGAACGGACACACGTGACGTCACGGACAAAGACAGCCGTATTGCGCGACAAGGACAGACGTACTTCTCTCTCTAATTTCACGATTATTCGTTAATTACGCTTTTCCCTGAATGGTAGAATTCATCGACTTTCAGGATCGTACGACAAAGGTAGAACCTCTGGCAACATTCACACACCAATTTCGACCGGGATTTCCCTTCAATTAATTAGTTATGGACAATTATCGCAGCAAGTGTCGCGGCTACCGCGGCATGAGTATGTGATTTTTCATAAATATCAGCCTTTTGCGTGATCATTTCGCCCTCTATGGAATTGCAGAAGCTTCCTTAGATCCTGCACTAAGTTCTTCGTGCATAAATGTTCGTAAATTAATTACGCGTAGCGTAAATTACGCGAAAATTCGTGGCGTCGCTCTCGCGCAACGACGCAGCGACGTGCAATGATCGTTAATAATTAATTAATTAAGCAAAAATTCCGCTCCAAAACTGTGTGCGAATATTCCACGGAGTCTGGAACGTGCACGAATTTATCCCAGGAATAGAGTAATTAACGAATATTCGATAGATCGGAGAGAGAGAGATACATCCGTCCTTGTCGCGCAGTATGGCGCTCCTTGTCCAGCAGAAGCGAGAACCTTCTCGCGCGTTCTATGCTCCTGTTACTTTTTCGTGATTCCAACCGAATCCGATAGATGGCAACGTCTTCATCATCGCAGGACAAGGAACGCGCTCGTCGCAGACAAAAAGGGCGATAGCGCGCGACAAAGACAGACGGAGAAATTAGTTCCACCTTTTCGCCGTTACGTGGTGATAGCGTTTCGGTGGCCACAAACCGGACAAACTGTTACACGGTAAACGGAATGGTAAAATTAAGAGCATCGAGTTATGAACTTTTGCCACCACGTCGTCCTAATTAGACCACCAAAATCGGATTATTAGATCACCAAAGTTAGACCTACAGACGCACGAATAACAACGTGTAAACTGATTTACTGTTAGATTACGCGTAAGTAGGTAAAGTAAAAATCGTTGGAAAGTTAGTTTCATACGAACTCCTATGAAGATCATTGACGATTCATTTAAACTGTTAATCGCTAATCGAGAATCGTAGATCTTGCGTTACATCTTTCTAATCTAATTTCTATCTCGTTATTTCCTTATCTTATTACCGACGTTTTAAGGTCCTACGCCGAAGAATAGAATGATTAAGACGCAAACTACGATTAAAAGACTTGTAGGAATTTCAGATCGAGGTTAGACAGAGATTCAGGTGGCGATTCGTTTGGATTCCTCCGGTGCAAATATCGCAGTATCGGATCTACCGTAAGTAGCTGGATATCCCGTTCGAAGATACGATCGACGTAAAAACTGTCAACACGGAGGAAAATTTATCGATATCTGTCGCATAATTACCATGGTAACGCGACGATAAACCGATGGTGCTCTGTTTGACTTGCTATTGAGAAAGAGCGTCGATCATGTAGTTCCCGAACCAACGACCACCGTGTACTGGTATTCGATCTCGATGAAATTCACACGTGGCTGTTCCCCTTGTGGCACCTATCGTACGTATCTATCAAATTCGATTAGATTTCACGCGAGTCTCCAGCGGTGACAGGCGACGGTCCTCGAAGCGAAATCGCAGACAAAGCGAGCGAAAGGAATGGCCGAGACGAGAAAACCAGTATAAGAGTTTGAAGAGAACGTCGAACGTTTAGCTGTCGCGAATTACCAGCGCAACGAGAATCTGGCTATACAACGAGGAAAAGAGATTTTAATTTATTTGATCGTAAAACGACGGGATACGTCAACGTTATTGGCGCCTTTAGAACGATATCTATGAATCTCTTTAAATTTCGCTAAAATTTTCTATTCGCCGCTGTATGTATTAGGTCGTCCGAAAAGTTTCTTTCGTTTTACGAGGAGATAATGGATTTCCGTTTTATATTATTATTATTATTATTATTATTATTATTATTATTATTATTATTATTATTATTATTATTATTATTATTATTATTATTATTATTATTATTATTATTATTATTATTATTATTATTATTATTATTATTATTATTATTATTATTATTATTATTATTATTATTGTTATTATTATTACTATTGTTATTACTTTGTTCTATCGAAATAAAGATCACAAGGTTCGACAGATTAGGTTTCGTGTTTGCATAAAGACGAGTCGCTGTAAAAGACGGGTCTGTAAAGGAAGGACGGTTTTCGGACAACCTAACAGAATTTATATTCTTCGTTGCTTGTACGAGTCACGTCTAATACTAATATTATTTATAGAGGAAAAGAACAGCCGATGTAACCAGCGCGCAACACCGATCAAATCCATCGGAGATATTAGCCAACTTTACAAAAGAGCGATATAAACGTAGTACGAAGCGGGGAACGCAATACGCTCGTAATTCGCTAAAGAGAAGAAAAAAAAAAGGAAAGAGGAAGAAAAAGAAATAGAAAGGAGGAACGAGTCTTCGACCGTTTTCCAAATTACGTTAATTATTCCGCTAATTAGGGATACGATCGCACGAGAGCGATAAGAAGCTCGATGCCTTCGTTGTCTGTCAGCGAGCTGGTTCGAGCTGGGACGAACAATTTTATTCTCGGGCTTTCGAAGAAGAGCGGAGAGACGAGGCAAAGGGTTGCGCGCATTATCGAGATTAGGCCGAACGCGTATCTCTGCTGTATCGCGTGTATCGCGGTCTCGCGTGGCTCGCGTCGAGATTCCGATGAATGGATAGCAAGGAAAATATAACCGAGCGATAATAGGAGAATCGGGGGACAGCTGCAACAAGGATTTACGACTCTTTGTGCGCGCACCGAATAATGCTCGAACTGTCCAAAAATTTATCGATCCTATCTGCCCTTGCCGGCAAATATTTACATCGTACACTGAATCTAGGAGGATGTCAACGTACTCCGATTTCCGAACACGAGTCCTCCGGTTTCCCGACCCCATCTATGCGAAAAAACAGCGCCGTCTTAGGCTCAAAAAGCGGTAACCGTACCAATGATAGACGTATTTTACGTTATACGCGTTGTAATTTGTAAAACGTTTCAAAATTTCGTTGCCAATGCGCCGAGCGATTGCATTCGTATAGTCGAACAAACGCACTGTAGCGAGACACGACGGTCCGATCGTGTCGGCGAAGCTCGAAACGAATCCCGAAGATGTGTCTGTATATCTGCACTCCAGAGTCAGAGTCCGTTAAATCGCACGATCTTCAAACTACAGAGGAAAGCGAATCGAAGCTGCGAAAACCTTGCAACGAAGTGTCTCGATTTAATATCACTTTTATATTGTTGCAACCAAACGACTTGGAACGAACAAATCTTTGCCATCGGGATAGGCGAAGAATTTATCGTTTTCTTCTTCTTTTCAAGAATGGACTTGACACACTCTGGCTCGTTCCAGACGTAGAAGATCAATTATATAGATAAGCTCGGTCTTTATGATGACTACGCATTCCTTACGCTAATTCTTTTCTGCATATCGCGTTTGCCGTAAAGACGTTGCAACCTCTATGTACGTTCTCGTAACGGCTACAGATTTTACTAACGCAATCGCGACGATCGTGTCTCGCGCTATTAACGAAACTTTGCAGCGTTTTACATAGCACGTAACATAAAAGTCTTTAAATACATTCGTGAGTCATTCTATGCGACGAAAAATTCGAATCACTTCGGACACGATTCGAAGCTTGGAACTCTTGAAAGTCTTCGTATGTCACGGATCGAGACTTTCAAGAATTCCAGGCTTCGAATCGCCTTCGAAACTTTCACACGTCCGAGGCTAACGATATGAAAATCCGTCGTTGCTATCGAGGCGGCGAGTACGTCTGCCTCGGGTTTCAACGCCAACCTTCCAAAATGCAACGGTACCTCGCGTATTTGTGCTCCGAATCGCCGGTGTGTCTCGACGGTCGCAGAAGCAACGAAGAAACGTGGAAGGAAAAACGAACCGAAGGCGCGATCGCTTCCTGCTTTCGCGAGAATTCCCTCCTCCGTCTTTCAGCATCGTGATATTTATGGATTCCGAGATTAAAAGCGCGCCGGTGATTAGCGCGCGGAGACCGAGCCCGGAGTAAATTAATTATATCGACCGAGCGTCCCGATAACTTATAACTGAATGCCTCTTTGTCCATCGGTTAGTTCGTATCCGGACCGAGATTTCGACATTTTTTTCTCCCATTCGCGGAAGAATCTTGGAAATCTTCGGTCCACGATAAAAGGTGTGCTCCGAAACGAACCGACAGATAAACTCGACCGTCTCTCGCTCAATGGAATCTATTGTGGCAGATGGATCGAGGCGCGTTCCATTTCCGGGGTCAAGAATCCTCGTGGTAACGTAACTTTACCGAACTCCAGGAAGATCGACAGGGCAAATCTTTAGACGCAGAGAGAACGCTGCGAATTAGCTGATCCATTCCTATGTACGAACGTATCTCGACACGAACAACCGCGAAAAAACCGAACAGCTGCGCGGAACGCTGACTCTCGTCAACTTTTTCATCCTCTCGTTTTTCTCTCGACGGTGAAAAAAATTCACCGTCACCCAACGCGATATCTCTACGTCGACGATCGATGTCGAACACCATGCAAATGTAAATACGGCACACGATGGAGACGCGGTTCTTTCTAGACCGTAGATTGTTATACATTTACGGTAGATTTGAAGCTGTAGGATGCAGAGATGCGTAAGTGGCAAACGAAAATGACGAGGGCGTATCTTCTCGTGTCAAAAAATTTACGTAGTTCAGTGGCCAAAGAATACAGAGTCCTTGGATGTCACAGGCAACTGACGATTTCCTTCGTCTTTGTTTGCGCGAATAAAAATCAGAAATATCGAAAAAATGTTTTCTGTCTTCCTACTAGTTCGGATATGGGGGACTCGGCTCTACAGACCGTGTAACAAAAGTGTCAAAATTTTGGTCGAATCGTGGGTATTTGAATACTTGTAAACGGCAGCGTATGTAAAGAGGAAATGTCGATTCGAAGGCGCCTCGGACCGAAAAACGGTGAAGCGTCACGCGTTGGACGAAAAACATACGAGGGCCTTCCAGCCGTTTAATCTCGAGACGCGGGTAAGTGGCGTAAAAGTCGCGACACGACTATTCCCACGTTCGCTCGTTGGACGGATATTCGTTCCGCGATAAGGCCTGTTTGCTCTTGGAAACTTAGAACGGTCCATTCGCGGTTCTTCTATTTCCCTCGTCCCCTAACCCCGTTCAACGAACCGCTCAAATATTTGGCTTTTTTCGCTTGTTTTATATCGTGGCAGCAGTTAAACGCGCGACCAGCGAAGACCAACACGGTTGGTTCGACCGATTTCATTTGGCTCGGCGAGATTTGCAACGAAAACGGATTGCTCTATGTAATTGCCGTAGCATTGCACCAAAGTGCTCCTTTAGCTGCGATAGCTAAATAATCTGCTACATCACGCGCTTTTTATACGACAAAGAAGAGGTAAATCGAAGGGCCTGCTGCGACAAGGAGCTCCGCTTCCAGATTAACAGAGATCAACTGGAAATTCGTTAAAGTCGAATCAATTTCTTCAACGCGAGTTTCTATTTTTTCCAAGAAACGTTGTTTTCCATTTCAGAAAATTTGCTTTTTCAGGTCCTTTTCGCGTCAAGTGCGAATATAGACTCAACCTGGACAAGAAATTCCAAGGATCCTCTAAATATTCCTTTCTCGTTGTTTCTTTCACTGAGATTCTACTCGATTTGATGCGATTTAAAGAATTTGAAGTATTCGTAACCTTGAGCCTTGGTCCTTAGCGCGTCAAGCTCAGTTTTTCTCTATGTTTCATTTCATTCGTTTTCCATTCATTTTTAATCGTCGATAAAAGTGAGTTGGCAAATAAAAATTTTATTCGATGCGTCTTATTCGTTTTCATTAATCTGTCGCGTAACGACGTTCGCGTTTCTACCAACGTGTATCCTTTTGGTCTTATCTCCAAGCCAGGCAGAAAAATCTCGACGATAGCCTGGCGAAAAGGAAGGGTTAACGATCAATCGTTATCTCTCAACTCGTAACAGTTTCTTTTTTTTCTTTTCTTTATTCCGACAAACCTTAGAATATACCGTCGTACTTATAAATTAACTTTTCGAACGCTAGCGCGTCAAATGTTTCTACACGCTCTACGCTTCTCGCGCTTCTTATAGGCGGCGCGATAAATACATGTATGTCTAACGATAAATGTAAGTACAAAAGCACGGCTATCGGGGTAGCATAACGAATACGGCGTTAATACCTGCGTTAATTACCGCGACGATCGCGTGCTTCGATTCTTGTCTCGTCGATCATCGCTCGACACGAACCCATCGAACTTGCAACCTTTCACCCTTCTCGATTCATCGTCAGTTAAAATGTCTTATCTAGCGTTCTTTCCCGTTTTTCAACGTACGTTAAAGTGCTCGAAATTCTCTTGCCACGTATCTTTTATCTTTTATGTAAAGTTACGAAACTCTGTGTCTCTTCTAGAGATATAGAAACAGCCTGATTTATTCGCCCTAATTGCTTGTCAAATAATTTTATTCGTTTATAACGCTTATCGCAAACAGTATGCGCATCCCTGTTCTCAAGTATTGGACCACCTGGTAATTTTGTACGAAACGTGTCGATTGATCTAAATGTGGCAATGCGCCGGGGTATGTTGAGCGTATGTCACTGCTGCTACGTCTTTTTCCACTATCTGAAGCATTTAATTAATTGCTACGTTAACAGTACATTATCTCTTTGTATACTTACGTATAATAATTATAGACTGTTACGAAACAATGCCTAGGTACTTTAAATCGAACGAAAAGAAGCAAACGTCGGAGAAGTAATAAAGATTTCGATTTTCTTCGCTTTTCTTTCAAAATGATAGATAGGACATTTTAACCACGACTTCCTCCCTCGAGAAATCCAACGGCTCTGCCCGACGCTCTGCCCTCGGACTCGAAATTCGCGGAGTGGACGTCCACGTGGACGTTGTACAGCCATGTCGCGTGACTTTGGCGATCCAACTACGACCGATCGAATTTCGCAGGTTTATTTGAAGAGCGTGGCAGCTTCGATACGCAACCGAATCGCACTCGCCAGCGCAGCGGCCGGTTTACACTTCGAGCCTTATATATTATTATTATATTTAGATCGCGCGGCAGGCCACCGTATCGAGCGAGCTGTTTGTTTAGCCTGAAATTCTGCGCTTTGGAATGGCCGACTGTCATGGAATGATGTCATGGAGTAAGATCGTGGCTGTGCGCGCCGTAACATCTCTACGTCCTCCAAACGTCCAACGATCGCGAAACGTGTTCAACTCGAAACGCGGAAACTTCTGATTAATTCGACTTCACGCGATCCAGTTTCCGCTCTCGAGCTAACGCAACACGCGCGCACACCCATACAAACACACTACACTACATCGTAATGATAACGTCATTTAAACATTTTCAATTTTTATATGTCGTGGTTAACTCTTGTCATGATTGAAATTTCACCTGCCCACACATACCCATTATCACAAAATACTATCAATTTGTAACCACTGCAAACGATAATCTTTCTACTTTTCGCGTAACTTCCAATAACAATGGAACATTCGATTCCATTTATTTGACTTTGTCGATTTTTCGAACGTGAAGAGAATGCGTCGAAATTTAAACGATTAATTGAAATTGTTCCTGCGATTTTGTAATTATAGGACGCAGTGTACGCGCACGCACATAGGTACGCACCATGTATACGCCAAACGCACTCGTGCACATACACACACACACACACACACACACGTACACACATACAGACACGCTTGGAAAAGTCAGCAATAAAATATGTAACCTTGAGAAAACTTAATGATACAGTTAGTTCGTAAATGGGGACACGATTTACCATTGGAGTTTCCAAAGAATAGTCTGCGGAAAAATGTCGATTAGGCGACGACGTGCGTGCCGTATCGCGCTGTTCTCTTTGTTCCTACATGTAATGGGGCCAAGTTTCGATACCAGGTACGTAACGTTGGTATTGCGCGTAGGACGTAGACACGTGCGGATGGCTCATCTGCGTAGTCGTGTGCGAATAGTGTGGATTATGGGAAGAGGATATGTACTGCATAGGAGGAAGTGGTGGCTGAAGCTCGTGGTATCTGACAATGTCCGCCTGCGCTCTGTCTTCCCAAGACGTCTCGGCGATCGGTTGCTCCGAGCAGTGTCGCTTGTTCGGTCTCTCGATCTCCTCCTCGTATCTGAAAAACGTTATACTTCAGCGACTCGAAGTTCTCGAACAAAATCACACGCGGACAGGCGTGTTCTGTCACGCGAACGACACTGTCACGTCCGCGTTGCGTTATAAATACGCTCGAGATTTATTTCCAAGATATTCGATAGAGATTATGAACACGTTAAAATTATCGTTCCAACCAAATTATAACGTAGATGCAAATTAAAATTAATCGTTTAGCCTAGATCATAAATCGGCGCTCTTCGAGGAAAGGGACATTCCTATTAACTTTCATCGCGCGCAATTTCAGATAGAAGTTGCAAGATAAAAGATCTCGTAAAGCGTGAAGTATCTGTATTTTTTCTAGCCACTGTGCTGGCTCGAGAGAAAACGTGGCTCGTCTACGTCGGGACTAAACGCAAGAAACAGTTACCTGTTGAATATCCATTGAGAGGAGGTGGTCGTTGGTGCGGCTACGTGTACCGCCGGCACCTGAGGCCGAAGGTACTGGTCCAACTCGTTGCTCTCGACCTCGCATTCTTGAAGGTTCAACGGAAGGTTCAAACCAACGCCGCCCAGAGACCCAAGACCGTTCAATTGACCCTCCTCGATTGGTAAACCATCTCCAACTTCGATGTACCTGAAGTCGACCCCTGGTTGATGTTGATGCGGTGAATCGCTCGACGAACCAATCGCCAAGTCTTGCTGATACATCGTACTATTTGGCTGCGGCTGATTTCCCTGTGAACCAGATTTCCTTCCGTTTTAGTTTCCATCGTTTTAGGTCCATCTCAAGAGCACAGGCTCGCATATTTCTTCGTTTCAAACGTCCTTACCTGATTCGCGTAATGTTGTCCGCGCGGGGTAGTGGGAGGGGTCGGGGGTGACAATCCTTGATTAGGGGTAGTCGGAGGAGAAGAGCTAACTCCGCTCTGAGGCGAGTTCGGTCCCTGTGTGCCCCTAGGACTCGCGTCCTCTTGCTTCAACGACCTGGACACGTTGAAGGTCACGTTGCTTTGGTTCCTCGACGGCGATCCTTCTCGACCCGACGGCCCGTTTTGCTTTCGACGACGTGGTTGGTACTTGTAGTCCGGATGCTCGCGCTTGTGGATCACGCGGAGACGATCGGCTTCCTCGATAAAAGGTTTCTTGTCGCTGTCGGACAGCAACCTGCGATCAAACGACCAGAAACCAAGAGATCAGACGAAATTGGCGCGATCTTGCGACGTTTTGTGTCATCGACGGTCGTCGATCAAGGTTCACACGCGCGCACCCGGTTCTTCGCGTATATGCGGCGCAGAAGAGGCTGGAACGAGAGCATTTCTATCACCATACGCGATACACTCGAGGAGTCGAAATGGGAGGTCTGGTTAGTGTTTCTCGCCGCGTAGAGTCTTAAAGGGCGCAGTTCACGCACACGCGTACATCGTATATACGGGTATATACGGGAACTCGAGCGATTCTCGTTCGACTGCATCGCAACTCGAATCTCGTCTCGTCTCATCCAGCTCCGTCCCGTCTTGTCGTGTTAGTCTTTAATTTCTCGTGTTTATGTTCCCACTGGGCTCGTAAAGCCCCAAGACTGATAAGCTTTTCCGGTCTCGGCTGCGAGATCTCGAGGATTCCAGCAACGATTCCACGCTTCTAGGCTCTTTGCTCTTCCCGCGTCGCGTTTCCTTTCTCTACCCCGTATCAAACTTGAAGGTGACCGGACGAAAGGCTAGGAATGGAAATATCGCGCGAAGTCTCAGCGCTTAGTCTTTTAACTTTGACCAGAAATTTCTGGACTACGAACCGCTTACGTTTAACATTTCGTACGATTTGAAAATTTCTCGAACAAAGCGATATTACGTTGAGAATAGATCAATGGCAAATGACGAGTTAACTCGCCTTCCTCGGCTACACGCGCAGGTTAACGCGCGCGACTCGTCACTGGGAAAGAGAGAAAAGAGACTCTCCATCTGGTCAACGGACTTTGCCTCGAGGTTTTTTTGTTTGGCAGGGCTTGACGATAGCGACTCGTCGCAGCCTCTCTTTTTCTTTGCCAGATGCAACGCAGGGTTAGCTAATTTGGATCTGTCTCTCTCCACCACGCGATTATACGTTATCTGCGGTGCGTTATTCCGGTGTATCTGACACCGTACGTAAAAATTGCGATGAGAACGAGCCACGATAACGTCGTGGCGTCTATGACTACGGCGATGATGGTGTTCGAGGTTCGAGGTATCGAGGGTGAAGCAAAACCGCGGCAAAATCGAGACGTTGCTTCCGTCAGATAAGATGCATTTACCTGTTCGTCACGGGTGTTATTTGCACGAAGCGTCGAGCGACGAAGGGGCAGGTTCGGAAAAATTCACCTGACGGGGACAAGGAGTTTATTGTGATTCTTGGGGGCCGTTTATCTGAGGCAGGAACCGGCCGGCAGCTGTTAGCACGCGCCAAGGATGAACCGAGCCTATCTGTTTTCGTTTTGTCGACAAACACCGTGTCTAATATTCGAACGCGATACCTTTCGAGCCGGAAGAAAAAGGACAAGATTTATTTCCGACACCTACACCTGGTCCCTCGTAAATATCGGCTACGTCGATAGTAGCCCGCAAGTCGTTTCTTTTTGCAAATAATCCGACGACGCCGACTAGAGCTGCTCGACGCACATCGGCGACGCTCCACGCAAAACGACACGATTCGAAAGGCACGTTCTTCCTTCCTTGCGTCGCGTCCTTGTCGGTAGATGCTTTTTTATTTACACGAAAGAATTTTTACAAAAATCGAAATTCACAGACCGATCTTTGGTTATTCGTTAATGAATATCGTCTTGAATTTCAAGCTCAATAAATTGTTGTTTATTCAATCGAGCAGTAACCAAAGTTCCGTTCCGAGTAAACGAAGTTCCGCAGCAAAACTCCGATCGGTCGTGTTGTGCTCCTATTTTGACGTTAAGACAGAGATACGCGGAGGGTATCTGTGATCGGAATCGCGATCGGGCGGCATTGTAAAATGATTCACCGCAGGGGTTCTGATCGATGTGGTCGGCGAGGTCCTGTGATCCTCGCTCGTGCGACCCACCAGGGCATCTCGTTAGTCTCGATCAGGAAATGGAATATCGTTCCCTTCTCGCGACTTTCACAACGAGGAGTATGCCATTTTCTCTTCCGTCGCCGTCGTCTATCGATCGATCGATCGATCGAACAGTCGTTACGCGTCGCTTGTTATTTGGTACGACGATAGCTTCGCGATTTTCGTAGAAAATTCTATTCAGATGCATCGTATTTTGCTTTCGAGTAGCAGAACGCGTCATTATTTAAAAAAGTCGAGAAACTTGACAAAGACGTCGCTTTACTTTTCTCTTCTGTATCGCTTCCACGTGCTGTACTAAAAGCTAGACTAGAATAGAACAAGCCGTGACTCCGCCTTTAGCTCCGGTTTTGACAACGCTGACCCGTTTACAACGAGTTCGGGGTTCGCGCGGTTGTCAACCGGGAACGATCGTACCACGTGCAGCCTCGGCGCCACGTGGTAAGAATGTGTTCGGTATGCGTCCCGTAAAAAATGCTTGCTCGCCAAATCGCGGATAAAAATAGAACGAGGCAACAAGTGGTCGCGTGGACTGTTGCTTCAACTCGCAAGTCGAGAAGTTCCCGAAGAAATCAGAATCGAACTCTTCCTCGGGATCAACCAACCACCGGTCTGTTCGATAAAAGTAACATACTAAGGACTCACCGCCAAAGCTTGCCCAGTGTTTTGGACAGTTCCGCGTTGTGAAGCTGCGGGTACTGATCGGCGAGTATTCTCCTTGCAGCTTGAGCCCACACCATAAACGCGTTCATAGGTCTCTTCACGTGGGCCGCTCTTTTATCACCAGAACCCCTGCAATTCGAGGACATTATCTTCATTGGAAACAATTGTTTTCTTCGAATACAGCGCGTGCACGGAAACGAGAGATCGTTTAAGAACTCCCATTAGCAATTTCAAGGAAATTTTCAAGTTATTAACTGTCGAATATTCCGAGGCGAGAAATGATTTATGTAGCGAGAAGCGAAACGTTTGGACGGAGGATAGAAATGGAGATCGAGGAGGCTGCTGCGATAAGGAGGTAGCTTCGTTTTCTAGTAATTTGATTGGATTGACAGAAACCAAGTACTTTTTCAAACGTGCCAGGAATTGTTGGTCGACCAATATTCGTAGCGATAAACTTCTGCGCTTTTATATATGAATTATATTTCATGCGATGTCACGTGGCAGCTACAACGGTTATAAAAAGTATTTCCACATACCCTTGTTTTATTATTATCAGGTAATTATCAGGTCTACGTTTCAGTTTCAGTGTATGAAATTTTTGTATAAAGTACTCAAGCCGTATAAAGTACTATCGATGCAAAATTTAATACATATACTTGGATCAAATTAACTAGTATGAAAGTGCTATAGTACCGTGTCAATACATTTTACAACCACTGTATGCCTCTCTTTTCCTCCCAATAAATGCGACTTAAATATTTGACCTGACTCCTTTATTGCTGCAAACCCTTCGATTTCGAAAAATACACGGGGATCCGGTAACGGTCGTTGCGAGAAAATAACCAAAGGCTAGTCGTATCGCGACGTATCCTCGTGCATAGAAAATGTTCGGTCAAACTATATTCAAGTCATCCTGCGAATCGTTCGGAAAGCAGGTTGCCGATTCGAAGAAAACCTTTCAGCTACGAAGTACGGAATATCAGTGACAAGAAGGAATTACAGTGACGAGGAACGGAAGGTTTGAAGGATAGGAATTCTGGAAAACGCATCAATCCGGGGACACTGGTTGCGAGAAAATAACAAGAGGTCGGTGGTATCGCCACGTATCCTCGTGCTCGTGTATCGAGAGTTTTCTACCAAGCTACCCCCGGGTCATCCTGCGGAACGCGGCACGCTTAAAACCGGCCTTAAAATAACACCGGCGCTGCCAACGGGTGACGAGCAGGAATGGACGTATCCCTTTCTTTCCTAGAAGATGACTTCATAAAACCGTTGCCTCGTCCAGCCAGGGATCGACTGACGTGACTGACGTGATTGCCGTACAAGCCCTTCTCGTGCTGTTTTCTTTCTGGGATTAATCGAGCCTCGTTCGAGGACCTTACGCGAACCAAAACCCCAGACGTCGACCGTCTAGGAACCGAAGGGAACGCGCTTCACCGAGATACGCGTACGGACGACCTGTCGGCAACGGGATGCTGTCCCTGCTGCCGAAGGTGGAGAGACTTTTAAAAAGCACGGCCGCAACCGTTTCGAAAGACTCTGTGTGTCACGGTGAAAGAGGAACGTTCGAGAAAGAAAGAGAAAGAGATAGAGAGCGAATATTGGAAGGAAGCAGCCGAGAAAGAATTTGAGAAAAGAGGCTCGTATATATTTCGGCCTCTTTGAAATAAGAGGGGCGTTAAATCCGTGAGCAAACCCGAGGAGCCGTTGGTAATTAGCGCTGGTCCACTAACAAGGGTTTTCACAGCAGTCGCGAGTCACTACGCTATACGCGGTTTACCTAGATACGCAAAAAATCTTCGAGTCTTTGCACCTCGTTTACGCGGTTTGGCGGAGTACTAGCTGACGTGCGTAGGCGTGGCACCGACCACGCAGCAGCTACACCCTTCTTTCGTTTCTACGACTTTTCGTTCCCCCAGTTACGTTTCTCGTTACGCGATTTCGTGAAAGGAATTCGCGTTTCAATGTCGAATGGTTAGTCGCGTTTCGTTGGAACGATAATTTTTGTTAGACGGCAAGTCGCAAGATAAGGAATAGAGAGATGTTTATGCTTCTTTCTTTTCTACGATGTTCCGTTCTTCGCGTCCTAAGGTCAGAATGCGAGTCGCGAATCGGACTTTGAAAGATAGACGAGCTCTAGGTAAACGATAAGTTGCAGGATAGGGGAAAGAGAAAGAGCAATGTGGAGGAATTACACGGTCGTATGGGGCGAGAGGAGGAAACACGCGATAGTTCGACTGCATTCTCATGGATTTCATGGGAATTAAAACTAGTCGATTTTATCGGACCCTATCGTCGGGAATAAACATCGTACCCCCTTTAGCTACCCCGAGATAACCCTGTATAATTGAGGGTTAGCGCGATAAGCCGTCGCGCATAGCGATACACGCTCGGAGATTTCAACCGTAGCTAGGAAATTTTCCGTGAGTTAACTGTACACCTATGCTCGTTCCATAACAGAATTTTGGAAAAACGTTTCGATAGAGATTCGCCGCTACGTTTAAATGGCATTTGCATCGCAGAATAACGAATCTTCGCATTGCCATCGAAGAAAGATTGCGTCATCCCTTCGCGATCCGCGTTTCGATTTTATCGAATCGTAACGATCGTCGGTATGGCGCAACGAGCCGACCATTAATTCGTCGTCCCCTCTTTCGATACGCGAAACGAAAAAACGCCGTTTCTCGTATCGCTTCTCTCATCCTTTGCGGGCTCTCCTCCGCGCTTCTCACAAATCACGATCGACGCGCTGCGACGGACAGAAACAGAGAGGAAAGACAGAGGCAACCAGATCGGGCATTAATTAGCTAATTTGCGTTAATTGGCAGCCGAGGACGCATTTCCACGAGTCGTTTCCCAAGCCGAGGAAACCAGTGCGTCATAATTAAGTTAGCGTTACGTATTTTTAAAGCTTAGACCGCGCGCGTTTACATCCTCTCTCTCTCTCTCTCTCTCTCTCTCTCTCCCTCTCTCCCTCCCTCCCTGCCTTTCCATCGTTTTCCTCTTTCTTTTTGCTGAGCGTTAAACTCTTGGCGTTAAAACGCGTCTTCGCGAACGCTAACGACGCTTGCTAAATATCGGTCCGAAATGCAGGGGAAGAAGCTTTCGCGTCTTTTACGTGACAGTAGAGATAATGCAAAACTCTCTCGGGTATTTAGTTGGCGCGGGTAAAGCTCGTCACTTCGGAAATGCGTATCGACTATAGACAAGTTTTGTGTAGAAAGCGTCGAACGTAAAACTCACTTGGTGGCGACAGGTACCAGGGTCCAATCGTATCCCTGAAGAACTTTGGTAACCGCTGCGCTGATTCTTTCGCCTCCATTCGCGGCGACCGTAGCAGCGACAGCTGACGCTTTTCCATTACTGTTGTTACCATTGCCTCCATTGCTGTTAGTCGCGATAGGGCTGTTAGAGTTGACGGAATTAGCAGCAGCGCCGCTCGAAGAAATCGAACCGGATGCCTCACCCATGATATCGTTCATCTTCTCTCAATTTTGTTCGGTCGCGAAAGCAAGGAGAGAAACGATGGCGCGTCCGACGAATCCACGGATTTATCGCGCGCTACGAGCGTTCATCGTTCGAAGGAGAACGTGCACGTTACCCAGCGACGGTTCATCGATTAATTGCAATTACCATTTTATCGTAGCGGTAACACGTCACTTCCGTTTCTCGCGCTTCTGTTCCAGCTGCGTCGGTGATTTCTCTTCTTTTCTGTTCGGCTCGTTCCCTCCGACGCGAGATGGTCTGGTATCGGAGCGCGGCGCGCACGTTTGTCACGTTTAATTAATTTCGCACTCGATTACGAACCGAGCAAACGCAATGGGTATGCATGCCAAGCCGTCGGCAACTCGCCGAGGTCTCGGCCTATCTTCCAACGACTTTTTTCTCGTCGTGACTCGAGCCACGGCAATTCTAATCTCTTCTTCTTCTTCTTCTTCTTCTTCTTCTTTGTGTATCGGCCCGTTTTACTCTTTTTTTCCTTCTACTTCCACTATCGGCCACACTCTCTCCTTCTCTCTTCAACCGTAAACGATCGACGTTCCAGAACACACGAGTCAAAGCTGAATGCTGCGTATTCCACGGTTTCTCGGCCTCGATCCTACGCCGTCACTTCTTGGAACTTCTTCTATCGCCGAAATACTTCCGATAGCTTCGTTTCTCGCGATCGACGCTCGCTTCCGATCCTGTAAGATCCGACTGTTCGCCAGCTATCACCGATTCACGTTTCCACGATCTTAATGGCACAGGGGATCTTTAAACGCCACCACGAAGACTTTTCGAGTCGTCGTGCACGAAATTCACTGTATAAATTCGATGCATAGATTGTCACAGGTTGTAGGCGAAAACTGGCTCGCGATTCTTCCACCTGGTGTGTCCCGTCGAACCTGTTGGAAGATTTTCGTGGTAGTTCCGAGCACAGGCAAGCGGCCGACACTCCTGTCACTTCGCCTCGCGCGACGGAGTCGACAAAAGTGATCACTCTCGATGGAAGCACGAATGGTATGCGGCGCGTGTCAGGATCGCGCGGCGATCATGAGCATCGCGCTCGTCTTTCGGTACTCGAAGGAAAACGAAACGAAGTACGCAAGAACGAAAAGCCTGAGTGTAGGTCGAGGATTTCTAGTTGCTTGCGCGATCGACGCTCGAGTGAGGTGGTTGAATCGCCTCAGGGCACTTTCCACCGATCGCTTCAGCAGCGGCTGCTAGTTGGGGGCGGAGCGACGGGCCGAAGAGCTGCTAACACTTGTTGCTTTACGATCGTGCCCACCGATGAAGCCCGAGACGAGGGGAAAGGGACCCTCGATGGTTTGCCCGACGGTCGACGGACGACCGACGATGGACGACGGACCGACGGAGGAGAGATCTCCTCTCGATCCAGCTTTTAATACCAGATCATTACCTTTCGCTGTGCAAAGCTGCTTTTCTTACCTGGAATGTCCTATCTTTTTCATTTATAAGATATAGCATATAAGAGACAAAAGTATTCGTACGCTTCTGACTTATCGTAAGTGTAGAACAGACGTACGCAAGATCTTGCAGAAAAGTGAAATCTATGCCGATGCCTTTGTTCGTCGCTATAAATTTCAGCTATACGTATTATCGGAAAAGTCTAGTAGGTTTTACATTATTTACTACCTTATCTTGTAAGACAATCGATCGATTAAATCTTGTAAGAAAATTCTCTTCGGAATATTTATCGGTAAGCCATTTAGTTCGCGCAACTTCGAAGATGTGACTCGTCGCAGGTAAATCTTATAGTTACATACGACACTCGATTAGTAGATTTACGTCTGTTTAGAATTGCTCCTGACGACGTCTGTCGTTACTTCACAACGAGACAGCGTGAACTGTTTATTATTATTATTTATTCACCTGTTATCGCCCGAGTCATCCTCCAGCAAGAAATTGCCACGATGACGAGATGAGAAACGAAGGAAGACGAGAGAATAAAGTTGGGTCGGTTTTACTCTTTGCAGATGTGAAGTGTAATAACGCGTGAAAAGGTAGAAGATTCTTGAATAAAGGAATTATTTGGTCCCAGAGATCGACAATTCGAACAACGAGTTGAATCGTCCTGCCCGTTTAAAGACACGTTTAAAAGTCAACGATCTCGCTCGCAGCATTTTATTCGACAGGGGAAAATGCTTCGGTCCTTTGGAATCAAATTCGAACATTCGATTCTCTACCGACTGTCAGCCCCTCCAAAAATCCCTGTATCGTTTATTTCGGACTCGTCTCTCTCCTCGTGGACGAGAGCCTCTATGGCCACGATATCCTCCGGGAGTAGGACCAATCGGGTTCCTTCTCGTTCCACCTACTTCTCCGTTCCTTTCTCTGCTCCTCTCTCTTTCTCTCGTTACGTCCCTCTTCGTTCCTCCCACGCAAGCAAGCCGATTGGTCGGCCAGTTGTTGGCAATAACGACGTCACAAGGAGGAGCGTGCAATTTTCCTGGCGATGCACCAAATGCGAACTCGTCGATGGTCGCGCTCGACCACGGTCGCTCCGAAGAAACGGGTCGTCTTTACCAGTCGTCACGTCGTCGACCGGCCACGATGCTCTCGTCGCGCGACCAAAGAGTTTCCTCGACCGGGAGAGACCCCCCCTCGAATAGAAGCAAAAGGTTCGGAGCAAGGAAATCGAACTCGGAACCACCGACGCGTCGCGCGACCAGCTTACGCGATACACGATGACATCGTGCCGGCTCGATGACGCTGCAGAATGTAACGTAGCTCGTGTCACCGTTGGGGGTCCCAGAGTTGCGGTGCTCGCCACCCGGGGGGCTACATGTGTCGGGTACCCATCGTCTCCTGCGGCCCCCTCTTCCAGGGGACCGCGTATCCTTTCAAGTGTCCGACACAACTCCGATACAGGACCCCCGGGAATCGGTGAAATCATTATTTTATATCTGCCACGCTTTTCGATCTCTCCTCTCTCTCTCTCTCTCTCTCTCCCTCTCTCTCTCTCTCTTTCTATCCCATTCCAATTCTTTATTCTTTTAATCCAGTCTAAGTCGTCACGTTTCGACACATTATTAATATCATCTGTGGTATTTATATCTTACCTAATCTCAGTGTCCTGACAGATATACATGGCGAGTTTCTGAATGCAATGCCGATTGTTACACCGAGAAGTTTGTCGCTCAAAATTCCTTGCAAGACCCTTCCGATTTTCACATTTGCCAAAGTATCGAAACACTATGAAACGCGCGATCGTAAGTTTGCCTGTGAGCGAAAGTCGAATAACTGAAATGATAAACGTTGGTTTATGGTCGCATGGGAAAAGGGTAAAAGGAATAGGAAAGAGTCCTTGTTCGTCGAAATCGTAGCGCGTGTTTCCCTGAACGGCCCTGAAACGAATTCTCCTTCGCGTACACCAAGAGAGAACGAAAGCACATATTGACGCCACGTGCGCTTCGGGATGTTTATCCCAGGAAGAGCAAAATTCCGGCTTGCTGAAATCAATATTATTGTTCGCGGTTGGCTAAATTTGAATCGCGATTCGGTTGCAACGCGTAATGCCGCGCGTGCACCAGAGATCGAGAACGTACGATTGATGCGACGAACGATTGGTAAGCAACGATGCTCCAGGACGGAACGAACAAGCTCGTTTCCGTACGAACAAACTCGTTTCCGACCCGACTTCGTTTCGTGAACGAGACTCGTACTCTTCGTCAAAAGGATATTATAACTAGATCGTAAAATCAAACAGTGGTCAGAGTTTATGATTTTCGATAATCGATAAAAATGAAAAGTATAGGGGATCTTGTGCCTCGTACAGAGCTGTACGTAGTCAATTCGTCGAATGTCAATTCTTAGATAAAGATACATTGATAATACAAGCGGCGTCTTTATACCTAACGCATAGATTCAACATAGATGCGTACACTTGAAATTAAAAAGGTTGCAACGAACTTGCATTTTCTTCAATGCAATGTGTCAATGGTCGAGCCAAGGACCCACATAACACTGCATTGGTGAATTTTAATATTTCTGCTTGACGTACTAGAGTTTTCGGAACACCATCTCGTTCGTCCAAGTTTCCCATTGCACACTCTACGCACAGGATCTGTATACCAGCGGACAACTGCGGCATTGAACGAAATTCTTTGTACGCGGTAAACGTATTCAAAGCCGAAGTATATACAGTGGTTGCGAAAGGCAGGTGGTTAGAAAACGTATACAAAAGTGTTCGATGTAATAGGGAATTATTGAAATAAAGAGACGCAGGTGCGTATTTACGTACAGGCGGAATGCGTACGATTATAGACGTGGCCAGATCGATCGATCGGCCTAGTTAACGCGGCTTCGTTCTACGATCTCGCTATATTCTTTCCCTTTGGGACTACGTGTTGCGTAAAAAGAGAAACAAAAATTGCGCAGCTCGTTCGTTAGGCGGCAGCAGAGCGCGCGTTTCCCTCGCGATAGACTCGCGTCGACATTGGGATAAAAACCGTAGCAATCCGTAATCCGCCCAAGTGTCTCGAGCATTTCCGAGGGTCTGAGTGCGCGTTTACGCACCACCAGCAAGTTAATCCTGCAAAGTGCGAGCAAGATGCCTCCTTTGATCTCGCACAAAAGCCGCTACACGGCATTGACCGTGGTTTATATATGCTCATGTATGGGCCACTGTCTTTGCTAGCTCACTCATTCATTAAATTCGTTGTATAATTAGGCTCGCCAGAAAGATGCAGACTGTCAACCGATGATTCCTGTGCACCAGCGCAACGAAAAGAAGAAGCTTCAACTCGCTCCTGAATTTATGCCCTCGCATTCTCCCTGTTCGACTATTTCTCCTCCCGATGATCCTTCTTTTTCCCGATGTGACTCGCGAGAACGTAAAGTCACGTTCGCAGTGATCTAATTATATGGCTCGCGGGGAACTGCTAACTCAGTCACGGGACAAGGAAATTTGCAAATGCGATTATTTTCATCTAGAGCGAGAGAGAGAGAGAGGGAGAGAGAGAGAGAGAGAAAGAGAGAGAGAGAGTGGTCTATTTGTTCGCATGACGATCGAATTTGTTCGAAAACGAGCGACTTTGTTGCAGAAGAAGAATCGCGGCGGAAAGCCGATGCGACTAGGTTTTCACGAGCGTTACGATAAACGGGAAAAAGTTCTAATTCGGTCGAACAACGAGGCGCTTCGAAAAACGTGGCATTCGAAAACGAAGCGGATCATAGCGAATGATTTTCGAAGACAGGATGAACGCACGAAGGATCCGAGAGAAGTCGAGGAGCCGAGTCGAGAAGAAGAACAGAAAAGGAACAAGATCCTAGATATCCCCCACCAGATGCAGAGGTGGTCCACGGAACCGCCTCCACGATCTACCATCCAACGTTTGGTGCGTGTGCCAGACGTGTGCTCATCGTTTCTGCCTCTTTCGTACGGACCAACCTGTGTGGTGCTCGCTCCCTGAATGAACCTTCACATCCTCGTCGATCCGTGTTCGTCTTTCTTCTCTAGTCAGCCAGTCAGTCAGTTAGCTATCGGAGTTTCCTTGAACCGTCGCGGGTGCTATTTTCTATGCCATTTTTTTTTTATATATATATATATATAAATATAATCGACGCGATCGGATTACGACAATTGGAAACACGTCTTAAAGAACTTGAATTCAATACAGAGACGGACGTTGTTATACGGACGACGAGTAATCGACGGTCGGAGTGCGAACCAAGGAAAAGAATAAATCGAGTCGCGAACGTACCAAAACCCGTGAACGATATTTATCGAGCGAGATAAGAAGAAGGGCCGGTCGCTGAGAGAGTGGCGGAAATCGATGCGACGCCGATATACGGACTACCAGGAGGGACAAGGGTCGGTTTATGATAAATCACGGCACGATAACCTCGGATTAATTACTCGGTTCTTTTCTTCGCTTTCCTCGGTTCTTTACGATGCGCCTCTCGACGACGCGTTTTACGTGAAGAAAGAACAGTGTGCGCAGGATAGAGCGGCAGGCGGACCGATAAGTTCTACGTTTCGGTGAAAGTCGTTGCTCGCTGTCGAACGCGGCTGGTCGTGCTATCTACAAAAAGAAACAGAAAAAGGACGTTCGTTCGACAAGGAAGAAGATCGTCCGTGTTACGAATGTGAATATCTACGATAAGTAATTGAAAATAACATTCAGGAAGATGGAAGCCCACCAAAGTGGCGGTTTATCGTCCGCTGCGACGGAAACGGAAGCTGGACCGTCGAGCAGCGAACAATGCGGCAACGAGCAATGCACCAGTTCTCTGGACGATGCAGTGGGCAAGCTACTTCAAGGTTCGCTTCTCTCGTATTGAAAGATTCGACGATTCTTTATTAGAGTTAAGGATGCTCCACGTTTCTCGTTTCTTGCTTCCCTTTCCTCTCCTCGCCTTTCTACGTCTACGTAATCTGAAAAATAGCACTGGGTAGTATCGTCGGCGTCGATACAGGTCGGGCGATTCTAGTTTTGGAAATATCAAGCGTAAAGCGGGAACTTGTCTTTTTCGGTTGTCGACGGTGTCGTACAGGGTTGCGAGTATCTCGAACGGGTCTCGCGTCTAAGGACACTTTAATTGGCGATGAAACTCGGCTCCTCAGATTTATCCCCGTGATACCGTAGCCGGATGGAGGGAAAATATGGGCGAGCATGATGGAAGAGGTAGGAAAGAAGGAGGAGCGACACGGAGAACCGAGGATCGAGGAGCGCGAAAAGACGATTTCGAGGAAGATTCGAGCGGCAGGTGCTGCGAACAGAGCGAAACCGCTGAACGTTTGCCACCGACACTAATTATGTTAGTACGAAATTAAATCTGAGCATCGACTCGAAAGGGTACCTCAGACAGAACACGGGAGAAGGTGGGGACCAAGAAGAGCAGTAGTAATGGGTGCCCGACGTGATTTACGAGGCGTCTCGTTGGAACTCTGCGTTCCCCGAACGTGTTTCGAAGAGGCAGAAAACGCGTCCTCGGACGAGACACGTCGAATCCATCGTTCTCTGATCGTCCAACCGTTTCATTCGTCTTTAAATCATCGCGTAACCAACCCGAATGGAAGAAGTAGTTGCTCCATACAAGTAGCATAGTTACTCGATACACCCTGTAATCGCGTAACGTTGCACGAAACGCTGCTCCATCGCCTTATATCAACTGCACAACGATATCTGTGCGAAATATCACGGAGGAAGCGATAAAATTGCAATTTAATCGATCGATCGATTCGGAACATGGGAAACCAAACGTTCTCGTCAATCACCGAAGGTGACGATGCGTTCAACGGTATCCTCGCTTGTTAACGAGACTATCTTCGTGGTAATGGGAGCTGATTTGTACAGTAGTTAATGTAGCAAGAGTGGACGACAGGTCGGCATTGACAAGCAAGATACCAAAGCACACCGGTTCATTCAGCGGGTTACAATCCCTTATTATGAACCATATTCTCCGTCTCCCCTGTGAAGCCATTCATCCTTTGGAAAAGTACGAAAGTTCTCGGCCAATCTCCTCCTCTTTCGCTCGATTAATCAATTCCACTCCGCTTGTAGCTTCCCTATCTCTACTATCTTTGCGTACTTCGAAAGCACGTGTTTCCCCTCTCGGTCTCGAGAACGTTCAAACTAAACGCGCGATTTTCCTCGAAAACGTTCTCGACGACCATCGCCGATAAACGTTCGCTGTTGCTGCCGTTTCGTTGGGTGCGCTTCGAGGAACAACACAGTCGAACACGCGCGATTAGAAACGAAACTCGTTCGTTCCCAAGTCGTGTATATTTTTCGCGCGAAACTTTTTCTATTCCCGTCGCTTTCTAGGGTGTAAGCCCTGCCGAATTTCCATGAAAATTGTCGTCCTGGTTGCTATCGGTGAAGACAGTAGCGAGAGGACCTCCAGCGAACGTTAAAGGAGCCGACAGAGAGACCGCATCGGTGAACCGTGTCCTTATGGTAATTAGCTACCATGAAATCTACGGCTCTTCACAGTTCGGATGCTCGTGGTGACGTTTCAACACGTGTATCTTCCTTCTCCTTAACCTTCCTTCCTATCTTCCTGCTTCCTTCCCTCGTTAACGATCACCGATACAGCGATTCGAAATAAATGTCTCGGTGCTTGATATTCTTCTTTCTTTCTGACGGGTCTAGTTGCACATATAATCGCTCCCGGCAATACCTGAATATTTATAACAAGTTTTTATGAATATACGTTATGCGTATGAAAGAGATCTGAACATGTAGAGAATAGAATCCGCGGTCTAATAATAAGTTCGATTATTCTGTGCAAAGTTCAAGGTTGAATTTTAAGACGTTCAAGTTTACACGACTCGAATCACTCTACTTTACTGAGAATATCCGCAAATGTCCACTAACGATAAGTACGTATACCGTTGATACAAAGAAAATGGCACGCGACCGACGAGACGATGAACGAAGCATGTTCACGGGATATTCGATGTGTATCGGATATACGATGAGATTTCTTGGAATGGAAAACTCGAGGCGACCCAAATAACCTTTCTTTAGCCGGCGAATCGTTCGTAGGGGGATACCGAGAGGAAGTCGGTAATAATAATTAGTCTCTTAATGCGAACGAACGATCGATAGATAAAGACCACCACGTTCGGAACTTCTCGTTCGTTTGCAACTCGTAAAACTTTTCTGTCTGATGCTGCGTTCGTTCATGCACTATGAATGATCATTACGAGAAATATACGAAAGAAAACAAAAATGAGGGAAGGGGGAACACGCTCTAAGAGTATTAACGGTTTGATCAACCGGAGATTAAGATTATTTCAAGGGAAACAGGTGTCGTTTTATCTCTCCCGTTCCTTTACGATTCAATCCCGCGCAGAGATAGGCTACGCAACTTCCGGCTGCACAAATTCCCACTAAACACGACACCGTTTCCTCTTCTTCTTAACATTCATCAAACGCTGCTCTTCTACCATACTCGACGTCGGAAAATTTTCCCTGGATCAGCGTTGTCGTTGTTCAGGTATTGCAGAGGTACATTCGCAAAATTCTTTCGTATCAAGTAAATATGCTAATATAACAAATGCAGCGAATAATACTAATATTTATGGCCGGCGGTGTACGTGATATTCGCGATGAAAAATATTCCAAAGATCTATCGTCGTTTTTTCCAGGCTACGACTGGACCCTGCTTCCGGTCACTTCTCGCGCAGGAGGACGAAGAAGCGCTCACGTGAAACGTCCGATGAACGCGTTTATGGTTTGGGCTCAAGCGGCCAGACGCAGATTGGCGGATCAATATCCGCAGCTTCACAACGCCGAACTTTCGAAAACGTTAGGAAAACTTTGGAGGTATTTCGAGCTGACATTATCTATATACATTACCGTACATCGTAGTGTCGCGAATCGAAGGTTAACTCTAGCGAATGTAACAGAATCCTAAGCGACGGTGAGAAACAACCGTTCATAGAGGAAGCCGAGAGACTGAGGAACGCGCACAAAAAGCAACATCCGCATTACAAGGTGACTGTCGACGATCGTTCTAACAACGATCGTTCCAGTTTAGTCCGCCGCCTAAAGTTAAATCGTAAAATGCCAATTGCAGTATCAGCCGCGTCGACGGAAACCAAAATCGGAGGAACAAATGGGCATCGTGATGCATCGAGCTACTTTGTCCTCTCCAGGCACGTCTCTAGACTCTACCAACTCGTCCGACTGCACTTATCCTCGCCTGTATCCAGATACAGGGATCAAAACGTACGACAGACCGACTTACCACGATAGCAAAACCAGCTACGATCTGTCGAGGTCGGCTTGGTCCGCCGACACGAGCAAATACCCGGTCGATCATTCGATCGTAGAAAGCAAACCGTACGACGGTATCAGATACGAATCGAACGTAGCGGCGAAAAGCTACGTGGACGCCAAGTGCTACGAGACGGTCAAGTATCACGAGGTATCTACCGCTGCAAAATATCACGAGACGATTCCAAAGTATTCCGAGTTGCAAACGAAGCCTTACGATCTACCCAAATACCCGGAGAATCCCTTAAAATATCCCGCGGATGTTACCGGCCCGGGCAAATCATACGCGTGCGTACACAGCCAGTATTACTCCGCTCCAGAGGGATACACGGTGCACGAGGAGAACGAATACCAAACGCAGGGAGTTTCCACCCATTCTTTCTATCCGTATATTTCCGCGTCTATGACGCAACCGCCTTATTACATGGGTCCTCGATAAATCGCTCCCGTGCGATGTGTTTTATTCAGGGACCGAAAATAACAGTTGTTTTCTACATTTTTACGGAAAAGGTCATTGAGAAAAATTGAATTTTTGCTTAAACAAAAAATTTTTAACAGATTAAATGATTTAAAATCAGTAACTTTTAATTAGTATTCTAATTACGAATAACTATTATAAATGATTAACATTTTTTTTTTTTTTTTTTTTTTTTTTGGTTGTCGATTATCTACATCGACGACAGAAATTATTTTAGATTATAGGTAATCGTTATGGGCGATGAGAACATTTTTCAATTATTGGTAACAATTACTGGTAACGCAGATTGTTTTTTTTATTACCGATGACCATTATCAATGACGGAACCTTTCTTTCTTAACGATAAAAAAATTTTAATCATTTATAATAATAATTAGTCCTGACCAAACTCATTTAGAATAAGATACGAATTCTTATACCATAACTTTCTTAATTTCGGTTGCAACAATCATGGTCCCTGGTTTTATTCGTTCGCGTAATTCTGCGCCCGAGATGAGCGTGCGCGCCAGTGTGTGGGCATCGATAGTTTGTTAGACCGCTTAGTACTGTTTTTTCTTTCTTTGCTATTTATTTTTTTTGGCAACAATGCGATGAAATAAATAAATATATAAACGAATAAATATCTTGTCAGCGTCTAATTTGATCAAGAAATACGTGTTGCCTATATGTACAGTATAATTCACTCTCTATTATTTATTAGTAGACTGCGAATATTTATGCCGATTCAAATTTTTATAAATACAACGAAGCAGATTCTAAACAGAGATTCTTTCGCCTACTAAGTATCCTAACGAGAATTCTAACTTAGATACTTTACATATATTTGATTATTATATTTATTCTCGATATTTTTGCATCTACAAATTTCACAAAAAAGCATAAACATCCGCAGTCTATCATACACCACAATCATTGCTAAAACCGCCATCAATCCTACATTCACCTATCGAACACACGCGCTAGTTTATGTTTTATACATACGTGTGTGTGTGTGTGTGTGTGTGTGTGTGTGTGTGTGTAAATAAATTAAATCTAGGAATGAAAAGTCTGCATTGAAATAGAAAGCAGAAATAAATAGTAAATTGTGCGCTACTTCGTCGATTACAAATTTACAAATATCACGGGCCGACTAGTAAGTTTGCTTCAATACAAAATTTCCTAAATAATTCTTAATCGTCGAAATCCTCAACAGCAATTGTATGTATGTACAAAACATTAACGAACAATCAAATAACATAATTAAGAAGGTAGAAAACGAAAGAAAGAGAAATGGAGGACAAAAGAGACAGATTCGTACTTTCGAATGGGTGCAGTACAAGCATACGTACATGTTCACAAAGAAATCGGCAACTCGTACGTATTTGATTCTCACGAATCTGTACCGACTTAGAGGTCGCGATTTATCACAGCAGCTAATTCATTTATTTGATCCCTATTGGCATGCATAAACGCTTTAGCGCTCCATATCATTTCAGCCAAAATCTCGTCGCTTTTTTCATCCATGGCGATATCCTGGGATAGTTGAGGATTAAACCTGTAGTAAGGCACTCCGATCATGGAACACCAATTTCTGGCACGATCAACGATCCTTCCGTCGCTTGCTGTTGCTTGATCCACCAATAGTACAGCGAGGACCGATATTCCCATCGCAAACTTTGCGGTATCCCATAAACTATCGGGCCGAAATATGTCGATATCTTTCAATGGACTAGAAGGTATCAGACCAGTGCCAAGAGAAACGACCAAAGACAAGGGGACCGCGTTCTCTCCGCATCCAGAAGCCTTTAAAGCGAGATTGTATTCATGAATTTCAGTCATGGCATCCAAAGTCGGATTATTCGCTATCAATCCACCATCCAGAAATTTGCCGAAAGCTCGAAAATACGATGGAGCTGCCCCGGTTGCTCTCGCTGCGTGCCAAAGCAATTGTTCGCTCGATGACGAAGCGAGAGACATCGAGGTCTCTGGATGCTCGAGTAGCGTACTAGGTGCATCGTAATTACGAAACAAATAAAGGTCGACAGGCTTTCTGTCAGCCAATACAGCAGTGATCATTATCTTGGGTTTCTTGATATCCGACATCACCGTATTAACACCTAGGCAATCTTTTAATACTTTCTCTAAACCGTCGCTGTTGTACGGACGATTACCGACAAAAGCTTCCTCTTTCATGCGGAAATACAGTGCCTGACATTCTCGCAAGGACTTGCCAGCAGCTAGACCAAGAGTCAAGATTCCACCTGTAGAAGTGCCCGCGATCCAGTCGAAGCACTCTACGATAGGTTTCTGCAGGATCGATTCGATCTCCAATAACATTTGTACAAGAACCAAACCACGAATTCCTCCTCCATCTAGACAAAGAAGTCGACCACCTTTTATTTTCTGGTCTTCTTGCATAGCCATCTTGTCCATCCCAGAAACATGTAACATTTGATCCAACACTGTACGCGGTACAGCCCTTGGTGGTTGCTGCGGTGCGAGGCCATTATAATTTTCGTTAAACTTGCAGCCTTTGCTGCAATCTGACATCTCTGGTGGACAACGTTTAGCGCCTACCGCGTCTAGAATATACAAAATTTTCTGACCCTCGTTGTTATCGATATTCACACGATGCCGTGACGTTTCCGACTTCCAATTTTTTGCATCAATGTCTGCTCCGAAAGCGATCAGCGATTGCACTATTGCCACTGTACCATCGGAAACCGCTAAATGCAGCGGAGTATTGCCATCCTTATCGACGATATTTACAGAACACATATGACTTAACAAAGCCACTACGCATGATAATCGTTTCCTCATTGCCATGATGTGCAACGCCGTACGGCCGTCGAAATTCAAAGCATCTATATCGCAATTACTTTCTATTAGAGCATTAATCACCTCCCTGCTCAGTGACCAATGCAACGGCGTACCGCCAAATTTCATGTCATCGGCATGAAGAACATTTGGTTTACTGTGCAAGAAATCTCCTACGTAACTAGGACTAGAAGGTTCACCCTCGGCAGCAGGAATGTTCACATCCGCTCCAATTAAAAGAAGAGCTTTAACGCATTCGGGCTTATTATTCAAACAAGCGACGTGCATCGGTGTATGTCCATTACTGTTACGACTATTTAAACTGTTCGGAAGATCACCTCCAAGGGCTAAAATTATTTCTTTAGTAGATTTGGCTGCATAATGATAGACGGTATTTGCGCTATAATCCAGATGCTCCAATGAACTTTTAGCTTCAATCAACATTTGCACTGTACGCAGATTATTTGTTTGCACCGCAACTTGCAAAGGAGACACCCCAGTTTCTGTATCTCCACTGTTCAACTGACTATTTACATCAGCATGGGTAAAGGCGTTATAAAGTGCAAAATGAGCTGCCAAATGTGCCAGTGTCCATGTCGGATGTTCCATCAAAGTATCGCATAATTTCTGTATCTTATTCACATTACACATCTGTATAAATAAATCACTGATAATCATGGTTTCTATACAGATTGCAAAAAATCACGAAATTTTGGAAATAATTACCTCGCGACAAATTTGAACAAGTACCGGAACCTTATCCTTATACACAATAAAGTGTGTTGCGATATCTGCATTATCCTCTGATCTATATAAACTGAAACAATAAATTTTAATTATTTGAAATAATAAATAATATATAAATAACTTTCATACTACATCACCTACAGTAGAAAAAAGAGAGCAACGTATATGAAGATACCTACCTATATGCTTGATGCAATGTTTCTGTACAAGGCCTATGAAGAACAATTTCATATTTTTTTTCATTTTCACCTGGACCATAAAGTACGATACCATCCTCGCGGCATTCAATATGTCGATTACTATAATTTTCAGGCTTGACTTCTTGAACTATGTTCGGCGGTATATCCTGGAATACGATATTCCGAAGAACGTTGCTAGCGATCGTTCCAAGCCAAGTCATGATGGATAATTTAGGTTATCGATGAAAACTGTCACTACACCTTCTTAACTGACTATCAGTATAATCAAACGAATTAACAAGTTATATAAAATCGCAATGATCATTTCTTCGAAACCGTGATTATGATGTGTCGTCAACGCTGGGAAAAACACGTAAAAAAATTCCCCGTAGTAGTCGCGATCTCACTTTGATTCAATAACGAGCATAAGTATGAAATGGTCTAAACGGCGTCAATGTAAACAAAAATTTTTGAAACACTGCTAACGTATCGCCTATAATACGTAATACCCTAATTGTATGTTACGAATACGAAAATTTGATGCAGATAGTACAATCGCGATTACCACAATACTCTGTCAACTAAAATAGTATAATACTATAATTATCACAACATATACATACATATTATTTGCTATCTTCTATGCTACATTTTCCTTTCGTTAATGAAGCTATGGTTATTAAGTTTTTAATACAATGTGCTTGGGAAAGTAAATTTTTTTAAGTTTGAAATAAAATAATAATAAAATCTGTCCTTTTTTTCAAGTCGGTATTTCAGTTGAAATACCAACATCAGGTTGATATTTAACCTTCGCATTTAGATAAATCATTGTCACGTCACCATATCATTGGTACATATACGCAATGCCATTGTTTTCAAATAAATTCTCCCCCAAAAAGACCCCTACAAGAAAAGTAGGAGTTTTCTTGGCGAACAAAGATTTCAGTCCGAAACGTATAGAAAAAGAACTGGGACCTAATGTTGGTCCTATACATTTAAAATTAGGAGACCAAGAAACTGTCTTTGAGTCTGGTTCGTGGATCCCAGGTAAATTTACAATGAAAAATATTTTTTAAGCGATCTGTTAATATGATACGGAACTTATATTGTTTCAGAATCTGGTAAAATCGGAAGCACGTACAAAGAAAATGAGAAATTAAAAAAGGAAGTAAAAAGATTGGAAGATGAAAACAACTTGTTGAAGCTAAAATTTGAAGTACTTCTTGATATGGTTATTAATACTTTGTTTCCTTATCAAAATACATAATATCTAATAGTACAGTATCTAACATCTTGTTTTCATATCAAAATTACCATTTGTTTTATTTCATTTTTTACAGTTGACACAAACAACAGCAGAATATTATTCACAGAAGGAAGAACTAGATAGACTAAAACAGAAATTACCATACAACAAGAACAGAGATTCTTGATATAAAGAGCACATTATCATAATTCATCCTTTCTTTTACATATCGAATTAAACAAATGTGTTCATATAGCTATATGATGTATCTTGTATAATGTATTCAAAATCTTGTACTTAATTTATTATTAATTTATACATTTGTACATATATAGTATATATTCATATATATTCAACTATAATCTTGTACTTAATCACTCTACTCTTAATTTATATATATACATGTATATTTATGTTATTATATTCTAAAGCACATTGTATATTTTAGAAAGTGATCATATGCAATATAAAAGACAATTACATTTCTGTCGTTATACTGAGTTTTTGTGTTTGTACTGACACCATATACTCTTCTCTTTTAATCCATTGCATTCTCGGGACAAGTCCTTCTTGTATGCCCTAAGAATAAGATGATATACCATAACGTAAATAATACATTCCACATCAGAACATTATATACAATAAAACACAAACCTTCTGTACCGCATATTCCACACTTTCTTTTACCAGTAGCAATGTGACGTCTTTTTGATAAATTTTTCTCTTCTCTAAATGTTCCTTTATTTTGTCCTCCAGACACATTATATGTATTTCCACCGTTTTCATCCGCCCATTGAAAGAATTTGCAAGATTCGTTTATACTCTTAGGGCATGAGTAAAAAGAACGTCCTTTATTTGGACCATCTTTCTGTACAATCCGCCTACAATCCGTATACAAATAATGATTTTTTTCTAGATATTAAAAATGTCAAAAAACTTTAGTTACATATTTGCTTACTGTATTGCATTTTGATTACAATGACATTTAATGTCATTGTGTGATAACGTAGGAACATCTTGATAACTATTAACGTGAACACTTGATCTAGTGCTTGTACTGGCAATCTGGTTTGAACTACTATTGGTATTATTTTCCATTTGCTGTGTATTGTCTTCTGATGCCCAAAGAAAAAAGTTACAACTATTTTGACGCTTCGCACATTTGTAAAATATCCTTCCTAAAATGTCATGAAACAACGTTATAATAAGTCATATTTAATGAAAAATCCTTCGTAAGTGTCTAAGGCGCCTGTACCATGATTTGGTCCTTCTTTCTTTACTGTTAATCGAATCGCATTTTCATGACAATTACACATAATAATAGCATCGTCATCGATGTTACCCCATGTTTTTTGTTCATTTCTAATCAACCTTTGATCATTATTTGAAGAATTGACATTATTAGCATCGATCCATGTATTATTCTTTGAAACATTTTGTCTTTTAACATTTCTTGATCTGCTTGTATAACGATCATCGTTCTCATTTCGCATGGACCCTATAGATGCGTTGTTTTCAGATAAACTCCTCTTTTCAGCATTAGAAGATGGATGAGTTACAGTGTTCCTTACTGAAGATGAATTTGAGACAGTAGTGCTGTTAAATGTACTGTGGTAACCAGATTCTTGACCTTTAATACATTCGTTCTTTATATTTAATACTTCGTTGAACATAGGATCACAACCACCTATGCAAGTTGTATAATCAGTACCATAAATGGGGAAAGCGTTTCTCAATAGTTTAAATTTTAATTTACGAATATTTCCTATACACTAAAAATAATAATTTTAATAATCTATGGATATTATAATATATCATATAATAATTATAAGTATTGTGTAACATATAATGTTTACTTCTGAACAAACTTCATCCAAAACTTCGACATGTTCAATAGTCTGGGGGAACCAAATTACATTATTACATGCCGGAAACGACATGCAACCAATGTACTTTCCCGTGCCTTGCTTTCTGTCTTTAAGGATCATATCCGAGTTGCATTTCGGACACTTAAAGATAATTTCTTGAGGTGGATGACTAATTTCTACCTGTGTATTACTCGGTCGTTCATCGAGGTAATCGGCTAAAGCAATATCGATCAGATTAGCACGTTCTACCGTTAGTTTAAATAGATCACGATATTTCTTTAGTTGAATTTCCAAAACATCTTTCGGATTCTTTTGTCGATCACATATCCTAGACGCAAATGTAAACAATTAAAATTCGATTGAAATATTCAGATGTTTTTTCTGTTATTAGAAAGGAAATAAAAGATCGACGTACAATTTAAGATCCCTTTCGAGTTCAGCTCTTAAGTTCGGTTTTGACATTTCAAATCCCATATTATCATAACCCATTACCAATCCAATCCCAAGTTTTCCAGGTATTAGATGCTTTTCATCTATCAAACCGACGTAATGACGCGACTTTATTGTATCTATATGCTCTGCATGAGTAGCATCGGTACCAATACCGTACTTATCCATCAAACTGATCAAATCAGCTTCAGTCAACAATTGTGGGGGACATGTTTTTTCTTCTACCATATCTATGCTGGTTGGTTGGAAAACTTGTCCTTCTTGATATATATGAATTTCTTTGTCGTTCCATTTTTCATATATGTACACATTTAAATAATTCTTTTCAATAATTTGTAGACCATTAGCAGCAAATTTTTCACCAGCTATATCGATCTCTACCGTTGTTTCTTGGCCTACCGCATCACATGATAGACATGCCAAAAAGTGTCGAACCACAAATTCATAAACTTTAGCTTCATTGCCTGTCGTTAAATAATTTATCATAAATTAATGGCAGAACATCTTTCGTTAGCAAGTATTTAATAAGTGTTAAATTTGTGTGCATACCACTTAAACCATCAGCATATTTTATTGGATGTATTGGAGGATGCGCTTGATCGCTTTTCTTGCCTTGTCTAGGAGTCAATCCCTTTTCTAGTAATTGCTGCGCAAAATTGCCCCATGCTGGATTGTTTACTTGTTGATTCACCAATGGAGCTAAATTCAATTCTTTTGGAAATATATTTGTTTCTGTACGTGGGTAACTAATCAAACCTTGAGTATACAGCTTTTCCGCAATTCTCATAGTGTCCTTCGCGCTTAAATGAAGTTTACGAGAGCCTTGCTTTTCCAGCTCCTAGGTATATTTAACATAATTAAATAAATTGCATTGTATCTTTTCTTACTGAAACTACTACTTCATTACTTACAATTGTGTCCAGTGGTATTGGCCTCCACTTATTCTTAGGTTTACTTAATACTTTTTTAACAGTAGCCATAGGCTGTTCCAAACATATATCCAAAAATACTTCACAAGGCAATTTTTCAAATAGTGTTCCTCTTGCCCATCTAAATTCCACAGAAATATTATCACGGACATCCATTACTTTTATCTTCCAGTATGGTTCTGACTTAAATCTTTTTATGGCTAAAAATCTTTCAACTACAAATCCTAATGTAGGAAACTGACAGCTACCATAACTAATCAGCATATCAGCCAGAGTCCTGGGAAATACTTGTTTCAGTCTCAGTGTTTGAAATCTTGTAAATGCAGCACCTGCAATGTTATTCCTCTTACATTTAAGTTCATAGATATATGATGTTATTATAGATATTTTTTAAATACCTATTCTTAAATCCAATTCACTTCGTACATCAACAGCATCACTAATTGCTTTATCTGGTTCATGTAAATTTTGAAGAGCTCTATTTACAGATGCTTGTGTAATCTCAGAAAATTTTGCTCTATTAAATAATATATATATTATTACATAAAAGGAGGTACAATTTCATGTATAACATATCTGACAAATACCTATATATACGAATATTAGACTTAATTGCACGACAGACTTGAATAATTTCAAAACCTATATTCTCTCCTTCACGATCACAATCAGTCCAAATAATTAATGCACCACATCTCTGTACTTCCCTTTCCAAAGTCTTTTTAATCTTAATAGAATTCTCTTCCGAACATTGCTTTATAACAGGTGCATCAAATAAACTTAATGGATGACAACCTTGCCATTTACGATATGCCCCAACAAACTCATAATTTAATAAATGACCAGATACAGAAGTCATGATCATTTCGCAATTTTGATTCCATAAATATGAGTTAAATTCATAAATTTTATTATATGGCGATAATCCTTCTCTCTAAAAAGAATATAAAGCAAAAATATTTTTCATATAAACAATTTGTACATTTGTCATATATTTCAATTAAAGTAACTTTTCAAATACCCGTTTAGAAGAGCCACGAGACAAATAGCCCGCGATACCTTTTGCGGCATCGTTCTTTTCCGCAACATTGAGAACTTTCATAACCGTAAAAGAACTTTTAAATCTTATAAAAATCTGATAATGTTGTTTCGATTCATATAAACTTAACTTTGCAGTATTAAACACCTTTGTAACAAACAACATCACGTAATATGTACAGTAGGTTTTTAGTCCAATGGGGTTATAAATTATTGTGTTTAATAACTTCACAAGATATCATCGTGTTAAAATGAAAAGTGTAGCTGTCATCTTATTTACCTATTTTTTAATTAAAATCGTCAAGTACAATAACTCATATACTTTTACATTCTTTCTTATTACGTTAAATACAACTTACACAACAAAATTAACTTTCAATTGCCGCCCTTAACATTGTTTGACTACTTCAGCTGGTTAAGCAATGTATGAAACTTCTTCACTTAATAATTCCTATTGAAAGAAAATTGCGTACAACTCAATAGGTATCAGTCAAATTGAATGTCGTAATTTAATGAAATCTTTACGTATTGGAATATGTAATTTGTAACAGATCAAAAATGATAGAATACACATCGTTTAGGAAGAACAGTAACATTTTTATTGCAAACGTTGCAAGTATGTCGATGCAAGAAGAAAAGAACTGGAAGTAGCAGTAGACATTTTCAATATTTTGCACAGTAATTTTAGATTTTGTGCATCTTTATCAGAGCATGAGTAAGTAAACGATGTTATTATGTAAGTAATATTATCCAGTTTATGAAATTAGATTAAATTTTTTAAAATAAAATTTTTTATATGTTTAATATTAAATATTCCCAGTGACACATTCCGCACTTTTGATGTAGTCTTTTATTTTTGCTCTGTCATTTTACTATTTAATGTTCTTTCTTAATGTTTCACATTTAATAATTCCACGATTTTTAACATCTCTTGGTTGTATTTTAATAATTTAAATACATTTATGCATACGACCTTGTAACCATTATTATTTGGTTATATAGGAAATAAATATATATTCTGTACTTTTACTATACAATTTTTTAAACATTTTCCTTTCAGAAAATTGATCGTTGCTTTAGTCAGTTATTTTAAACAAAACCAAACATGACGGAGGACATGTCAGGAGCAGACATCTGCAGAGTTTGTAGATCTGAAGGTCTTGCTGATAGACCTCTCTTTCATCCCTGTATCTGCACAGGCAGTATTAAATGGATACATCAGGAATGTTTAGTACAATGGATGCGATATTCACGTAAAGAATATTGTGAACTTTGCGGATATCGATTTTCTTTTACACCGATTTATAGCCCAGATATGCCACGTCGTTTACCGTTAAGAGATGTTATTGGGGGATTATTTTCCAACATTGTAACAGCAGTAAAATATTGGTTACACTATACGTTGGTTGCAATAGCATGGTTAGGAGTTGTTCCACTGACAGCTTGCCGAACTTACAGGGCATTATTCAGTGGTCCTCTAGACCTAGTTCGAGTAAATACTTTCTTATAACTTTAAAATATATCTAAATTTTTAATACTTTATGTCAAAAAATGAAGTACCCATATCTTTTGTTCACAGATAATGTCATTACCAATGGATATGTTATCTGCTGAAAATATATCATCAGATGTATTTCATGGATGCTTTGTGGTAACTTGTACTCTGTTTGCATTTATTGGTTTAGTATGGCTAAGAGAACAAATTTTACATGCTGGTGGTCCTGATTGGCTTGATCGAGATAATGTACAATTACCTCCAGTCGACAATCCACCACCTAACTTAGAGATTCCCATGCAGCAGTTTCAAGAGCAAAGAGCTCTTCAACAAGAAATTCAAGATAATAATAATGTACCACCCTTTGCTGATGAACCACCAATTTTACCAGAAAATTCAAACAATGATAATGTGGAAAACGTGGAAGGACATAGGGTAGAAGAAAATAATTTACCAAATAATCAAAGAATCAATGAAGTTGAAGGAGTTGGTAGAGACATTGAGCCACACGCTGCTCCCAGAAGCGCTGATCAACAAATAGAACAACCTGTTGAACCGCATGTAGTAGTACCTCGAAATGTAGAACCACTGATTCCACCAAGGGATGCAGAACAACCTGCAGCACCTAGAGACGAATTGGGTATAGATGGTGAACAAGCAAACGCGAGAGTTGGAGAGGGATGGAGGGATCAAGCCCAGGGTCAGGCCCAAGGAGAAGATGAGGAAGCAAACTGGAATCCATTAGAGTGGGATAGACCCGCGGAGGAGTTAACTTGGGAGCGCCTTTTAGGCTTAGATGGATCCCTTGTTTTTCTTGGACACGTATTTTGGGTCGTTTCATTAAATACGCTATTTATTATAGTATGTTTTGCTTATATATATGTTCTAAATCGTAAATATAAGACGAAATAATCAATTTTTGTCGTACAAAATGTAATGTTCTTATTTTCAGGTTTTCGCTTTTTATCCGTACTATGTCGGTAGTTTTGCAATAGCATTGTTAGACTTACAAGAATATGCGGCTGCCTCACACTTTGAAGGATTAGTAACTACATTATGTGGTTATTGCGTTACTGGAGTAGGGCTGGTGGCCCTTCATACATTAGCAGCACCTTTAGGTTTCCAACGTTCTCAACGATTATTGGGCTTATGTTACGTTATAGTAAAGGTTTCTTTACTTTCGGTCGTTGAGATAGGAGTACTTCCTCTGGTTTGTGGCTGGTGGTTAGACATTTGTTCATTAGCAATGTTCGACGCCACGCTTCGAGACAGAGAATCTTCGTTTAAACTAGCCCCTGGTACTTCGATGTTCTTACATTGGTTGGTGGGAATGATTTATATATACTACTTTGCTTCGTTCATTCTGTTATTACGAGAAGTGTTACGGCCAGGAGTACTTTGGTTCTTAAGAAATTTAAATGATCCCGACTTTTCTCCTATACAAGAAATGATACATCTTCCAATTTTAAGACATGTTAGAAGGCTCGTAGCATCCGCAGTGATATTTGGAACTGCTATTTTATTAATGCTATGGTTACCTGTGAAACTCTTAAGATGGGCATGGCCAGGATTTTTGCCATATACCGTGACTATTCAGAGCGAAGCTCAGGTAAGAAGTTAATTATTAGTTAAAAGAGAAAATTAAAAATTCCTCTTACTAACAATTGTGATGTATTACTTTATTTGTTTCTTTATTTTTAAATTAGATCAGCGAATTGTCTCTAGAACTGCTATTACTGCAAGTTATTCTTCCTGCATTATTGGAGCAATCTCATACACGTACATGGTTAAAAGCCCTAATAAGAGGATGGTGTCGAGTGGTAGCCTGGATGTTAGATCTCCAATCGTATCTTTTAAGAGAACAAACTGAAGATCCAGGGCCGGCCGTAATTGAGGAACCGCAACATCCTGATTTAGGAGCGGCGCATCAAGCGCTGTTACAAAGAGGAGGACCAACAGGTTTCCAACCGTATATCAGACCACGCTGGTTTCCTGCTCGCCTAATTGGCCTTCTGTTTTGCGTTTGCGTTTCTCTTGTTATCGCTAGTTTAATTGCAATGATTCTTCCTGTTTGGCTTGGACGCAGAGTTATGGCATTGTGGATGGTCGGAGCTCCGGCTCCATCTCCACCAGTATTACCACCTGCCTTAAGTGGGTCTGGTAAGTTCGCTTTTTAAAGTATGAAATGCTTATTCATCTTTCCTGTTGACATACTTGGATATCTACTTCCTCCCAAATTATCCTTCTGATTATAGCGTTGTTTTTGATATTTCAGATACCAACGAAGCCGCAGTTGCTTTATCTGGACGAGTACACGAATTATACACCATAGCTTGTGGAATGTACGTATGTTGGGCAGCAGCAAGAGGATTAGCCTTAGCATTTTCTTGGTTGCCTCGTGGTCGAAGAGCTCTTTTAGATAGAATAAAACATTGGGCGATCATAGGTGTTAAAGCATCAGTAGCATTTTTCTTACTTATTGGCCTAATACCGCTTTTGTTTGGCCTTCTTCTTGAACTAGTCGTTGTTGTACCGCTGCGTGTACCGCTAGAACAAAATCCTATTTTGTTTATCTGGCAAGATTGGGCCCTAGGTGTATTGTACACAAAAATAGCGACCGCTATAATTATGATGGGTCCGGATTGGAGAATTCGTCTTGCAATTGAACGAGCATACAACGATGGCATTAGGGAAATAGATTTGAAATTCATCGTTACAGAATTAGCAGCACCGGTAATATGTTGTTTCGGTCTTGCTTTAGCTGTTCCCTATGCTGTAGCTTACGGAATAATCCCACTTTTAATCACGAATCTACAAACACAAATTCTAATTGCTAGACATTTGTATCCTTTCCTGTTATTAGTACACTTAATATGTATTGTTATTTACTTTCAAATTCGACAGTTCAAAAAGCTTTATGAGCATATAAAAAATGATAAATATCTTGTTGGTCAGAGACTTGTAAATTATGAACATCAAAATAAGTCTCAGTCGTAAGAACAATAACAATCACATGCATTAACCTAATATATCTAGTATAAGTTTTCCTCGACGACGACAAGAATTTAATAGAAGTTTCTTTAATGTACATTCTCTATCACACCTGATCTAAAAAATCCAGATATTAACTTATATTAATTATACTTTAATTCTTAGTATTATAATTTATTAGCGTAAGCGATACGAAATAAATTAAAAAGACTGTTATTCAGTGTGTCGCTTTCCTGTTTTAATGCGGATACTTACATTACATTACATATTGTCGATACTTTTGATCTGAATTACAAAAATATATTGTTCAAAAACAGCAATGAATATTTTGCACGGTTAACGACTATATGTCATTTTGTAGAGCCCAAGATTCCCGTTATCCTTTTATTATTGATCAAATCTGTTGATACACCATATACCAATATACCATAAACTGTAATTTTTGACTTTAAAATATTCAATGTACAAAGCTCTATAACTCTCTAATAAATTCTAAGAAAATAAGTTTCAAAGTACATACTGCTATGAAAGTAAAGTTACATTTTAATTGAGAACTCGTTAGTAACAAAATAACACGATCGTGCTCTATTGTATAAAACTAATGTTTAAAACGATTAATTTGAATGAAATTAAGAAATATTTATACTTTCTTAAAATAAAGAAAATCATATTTCCTGAGAAACTTGTCATTTTTCTTTTTTTTTTTAGTTAATCACGCAAAAGTTATCATTTAATTGTGTAAATATAATTACATAAAGAATAGCAGAAAACTGAATACTAACAGATCTGAATTATTTCCACAATTATGTTTCTTTTCGTATGCAAATAAAATATATGCTTTGCACACGGTATACATGACTTTATGTACAGATATGAAGCTAAATATAAATAAGGGCTATTTATTTATATATGTAATAATCGTTCAGCGATTAATGTAACTGTACGATTACAAGTATGTAAAAATGTTACCACAATGTACATTAATATATAATTGAAATAAATAATGTTCTTGCGAAACGTCCGATTTATTTTTTCTATCAATTCGTTAAAAATACATCTATTAGATAAAGAAATTTTTATCATTAAATTAATATTTCATGATCGCATTAAAAATGTACAATATATAAATGTATAATAAAATAATGTACATATATATATAAATTAATGATATATATAAATATTTTTATAATGATCGTCTTCAAATTTAATTTACAGCAAAATACCATTATGTTTTTATTTACTGAGTCGGTGGTAAAAGAGTGCCAATTAATCGGAAAGATTCAGGATGCTTTTCGACTCTCAAATGCAATAAAGTAAAAACATTTATTACCTGAAAAACGTCAGATAAATTATATTGTTCATACTGTCGTATAAGCTAAGCTGTTGTTATATTTAGATAATATACACAACATTAATGTACTTCTTTATATTACCTGAGTAATGGCAGATTGTTTCCAAGAGATGTTTACCATTGGAATGGAACATTCCGAAGAATATTCGATGAGTGCCAAATTTTCTAAATGCGTGAAGGAAACCCTTAATTTTATACCAAGTTGACATAATATAATACTTATAAAATTTTCATGTACACTCAACACGATACCCATTGTAACGATAGGACCCTTTAAATCTATCAAATACGTAAAGTACAATTCGTTACTTCGCTCTTGTGCCATTTTCGCACTATATTTCTTTATATTACAATTTGCCGCTATTCTGTCTTGGTAGAAACCATATAAAAATATTAAAAATATTTCATTTGTACATGTTATACTAATTAATTATTCCAGTCCTTTCCTAAGTAACTTACGATTTGCAAAGTTTTTTAGTCCATTCTTTAGGCATGTCTACATTTCTTAAAGTTGAATAAAGTAAACGGTGTACAACACAATCGGAATATCGTCTAATTGGGGACGTAAAATGCGTATAAAGCGATATGTTTAAAGCATAATGTCTCAATTCCTCCTCTGCTTTCACTGTAGACGAACATATGTAGGTAGCTCGCTAAGAATGTAGAGAGTGATTTCAATTTCTATACATTTATTAAGAAGTTCTTCAAAACTAAAGAAAAAATCATACGGTCATAGCTCTGGCACAAAGATTGTTGATAACCATCATCCTATATTTCATTATTATTCTTCTTTCATCGTCTTCAGTTTCTAATCCTTCTTCACAACGTTTCATACTAGCATGCAAAGATGTAGACGATTTAATGTCTAAATGAATGCCAAATTTTTGCAGCATATCTTGCGTCGTACTGAGAATATATTTTGAGGGCTCTCTATGGTTGCGTAATAAAGCAGTCTCCGGAATTACATTGTATAAGTGTGTAGCAACTGTCATATTAGCTAACAACATAAACTCTTCTATAAGTCTAAAATATAATGTATATGTATATACATATAAAAATACATATATGTATAAGTATATACGTATATGCACATTTATATCATAATTTAAGAATAGTATAACTTTAAAAATGCTAAAAATACCTGTTACTATCTTGCTGTTCTTCTATATTATACGATACTGGTAAACCCGTAATTCTATCAACACTGACATATAATTTTGGTTGATCTATTTGTAGCGCACCATTTTGAAATCTTCTCTTACGCATTTGAATAGCTAAATTGTGTAAAATGTTTACTTTTATTGACAAATCATTAAGCTTGTAATTTCCATCTATATATATAGAGTTATCTGGCCAATTATATTCTGGATTTTCAATCATTTTCTGAACATGCTGGTAAGACATTTGACAGCATGATCTTATTACAGTTTTAGCAAAACGATATTTAACAACTTTTGCATCTTGCGTCATTTCCCAAATAACAGAAAAAGCCAATTTATCCTGACCAGGTGACAAAGAACATAATTGACATAATTCCTTTGGTAACATGTGATATATGTTATCTGCCATATATACAGTTGTAGCTCGTTTTGAGACCTGAATATCCAACGGAGATAAGAATTCCACATAATGAGTAACATCTGATATATGCACACCAATCTAGAAAAAGAAGAATTTCGTTTAAGGCTTTGTTTTCGAGAAAATCGACTTTGAATTTTCGCTCGGTACGCGTGCACTTTATCACGTCCCGTTATAAAGTGGATATTATCGCAGTTTAAGTTGGTTTTTGCCGTAACGGAAAATTAGGAATACATAATGAAATAATATGAAGTAATCATAAAGTTTATTATTACAAAAATTGCTGAAAAGAAAAAAAGAGAAAAACGAAAAATTTTTATTCTATATTTTTGATTTCTTTTTTCGCGTAGAATCACCCCCTTTCCGCTTGTACCACCAGTTACCAACCACCCTGTATATATATATACACATATACATATAAACAAACAGGACAAACAAATGATGTATACTCTCCGGAGATAACTCTACAGAACAGTGTAATTACTTCATAATTTCCATTTTCCAAAGGTTTGCAAGAAACTGAGTCATCTAAGTCAACAGCATTATCAGGATCGATGGTAAATATGCATTCATCTTTCCAGTCCTCTCTGTCTTTAATATCATTTTCTGTTAAAGAATAGTCACTACTTGGAAGCTCCTTCGTTACATCTAGACTATAAGGTGTAACATCTAAATCATATTCAAGTAATATTGCATTTGATTCTGCTTTTATATCGCCAATACTTCCAATTATTTTTTCAATATGCCTGTATACCATGTAAGTGAGTATATTATTTCAACAATCATTGAAGCTTCTACTTGTTTAGATTTATAAATTTTTATCATACCCAACTGCAAACTTTGGCTTTATCCAGTCAGTTATAACAACCAAATATAATATGTCTTTATAATTTTGACACACACCAAACTGTTGCAAGGATTTCTTACTTATCTTAACTAATGGTACACGACGATCTCTGGGATAAAAAAGTTCACCATTTTCTTTGAAGTATCCAACTGTTCTTCTTGGATGTATTTTCTCTCGTATACAAACAACAACACCTGTTTTTTGCTTGTATCCTTGATGCATTTTCCATTTTTCTGGCTGATTTATACGTGCTACAACAAAATCACCATCAAAAGCTCGATTTCTATCCCTTAAGCCAATGATTAATAGATCGCATTGATCATCAGAGAAAGATAAATAAGCATATTCACGATTCCAGGGATTGACACGTAACTGCCCTTGTATGTATTGTGTTTCTTTGGAATTTTCATTTCTTAAAAGTTTGTCGATTTCTTTTTTAGGAATATGTTGTGGAAATGTATCTTTTTGTTCTGGGACTTTAGCTTTCTGAGCTTTGATTTTTTCTTTATTTTCCTCTTCCTTTCCCTTTTCATCATCAACAAGCACTGGTTGTTCGTTAAAAGTTTCCCTCTTAGATATTTTTCTATTTTTGTTTTTACTAACCTTATGATGAAATTTTTTAACTTCTCTAGGCTGATTTTGTATAACAAAATCTGAAGGAACTGATTTTTCTGACATGATTCCTACTTTGAAAGTACTATTCACTATTCACAGTACACATGCGAAAATTAATTGCTGTCAATTTATCGTGCATAATTATTAATTTTTAACGTCACAAGTATTAAAAATATTATATTTCGATGGACCATGAATACATATGTTGATAAAACACTTACGTACGAAAAGTACTATCAATTTTTGATTGTATTTTAAAAATGTTAACAGGTCATATGTTTCTAAGAATAAGATTCCAACGATAAGAAAGCTGCATTATTTTTTTTTAGATATTTAATATCTCTTATAACAACGGGCTATAAACTTAATAAAAATATAAATCCCGACTTAAAATTGAAACAATAGTATCATCGTTCACTCGATGTTGATTATTTGTTAGATTCGGTAGCATCTTAAAACGATGCATATTTCGCATTTATACTGTTTGTGATTTAATTCTTCGGTTCTTTCCGCTTTTGTGTATATTAATTAATAACAAATTTATTCTATCGTTATTTCCCCGTGTTTTGTCGCTATATTCTTGAAACTTCGAAATAAAGTATGTTTTACAAAATTCGGATTACCAGTCATACAACGGACAACTATTAACAACTATCTTAAATGAAAAAAATTTAACGTTCAATTGGTTATTCAAAAATATGGCAATAATGCCACAGAACCGCATAGGGAGATTTATTTGCAAACGTTGGCAGAATTTTGTTCGCATCGAGTGAAATCATACAGAGAATTTCGGAGTTGGTAAGTGTTCGAAACGATTGGACCAGTTGGCGTTGGCACGTAGGGTGGTGAGTGGTGAGATAGGTAGAGTGTTGCGAACGTGGTGGAAAGGAAATTGTTTCGATCGGTAGGAAAGGAACGCGATTACTGAGATAGTCGGGTGAGGGACCGTGTTCTGTTAAGATCGGAAGTGAGGTAGAAGAAACGGGTAGGGATAGAGAGAAAAAGAAAGGAACAAGGAAAGTTAGGACGTACATTGTGTGAAAAGCGTTGTAAAAATCGATTTAATTACAACGGTGACGAGATACATTGAAAATGTTTCACATAAGGAAACTAACAAGATCGTCGATTGCTTTGAAACAAGTACCGAGTAATGATGTTATTCATAACACGCTCATACGTATCGTACCGGCGTTCCAAGCACGCGGTTATGCCGATCATCAGATACCCGATCGACTGAAGGATATCCCCGATGATCTGAATCCAAAGTTTTTCGATATGGTCGAATACTTTTTTCATCGAGCTTGTCAGATCGTCGAAGACAAATTGGTCGAAGATATCGGTAAACGTTCCAGGATGAGCGTGGAAGAGAGAAAAAAGAAAGTGAAGGGTATCTTGATGCTAATGGAACAATGTGATCACATCCTCGAAACCTCCTTCCCTTTGAGACGCGACTCGGGCGACTACGAAATGATAACTGGCTATCGCGCGCAACATTCAACTCATAGAACACCCTGCAAAGGAGGTAAATCGAGAGACGCTTTATTTTACATTTCGTTTACCATGCTCGCGATAACATTTATTTTTCATTGATATTTAACAACTGCGATCTTGATTACGCCAATTGTTGCTTACGGTTATTTCTTTTACTATTAAGAACATTTGATCAAATACAGAATTGTCACATCGTTTACGCTCCCATACGTATGGGGGAAACGTAAACGAAGGAGAGAAGGAGAAAGAAAGAAAGCCTGATGGCTCATAAGAATATGTAATTTTTCTCTCATGGCCGCTTAAATTTGATGTTAGCATTAATTACGTCATCAATAACGATACGTAACAGGCACGAGCAGTCTTAAACTGGATCAAATTCGTTAAAATTTCATTCTGTCGAATTTTTCGAATCTAAATCCAACATACATTTAAATTTAAAATTATCTTGTTTTGTTAACGTTTGTATATCTTTTGTTCGTGTCATAATTTTAGTCGAGTTTTGTGCTAGTTTCTAGTTACTTTTATGTATTCAACGTACGGTATACGACGAGACATTGGAAACGACAATTTTACGGCTTCAGGAGTTAAATGACATGGTTTTAACCTCGATTTTAGTAGACAGATTATTGAAACCACGTTTGCTATATAATACATAGCATTAGCTTATTAGAAGAAGAACTCGTGTCATTCTGTTTTTATGTAATGAACAATTTATTTTATAAACGGAGTGGAAAATATATATTTGTACATAGCCCTCATCGGAGAAATTGTAATTTTGTGACGCACAAATAGATGATGAGGAACGATAATGTGCCAACGCTTTTCGTTCTCATAGCTTTTGCACTTCTTACTCACGAGGATTGCATTACATCAATGATTAAACGGGCTGATGCGTCGATTTACATACTAGTAATGCGATGCCTAGGATATGGCAATTAAAATATCTTGTTAGTATATGCACTTACATATCAGGTATACAGGGTGATTCAATAATCGTGGTACAGACGGTAAAGCGATGATTCTACGTGAAAAATAAGACAAAAACAAAAGAAGAAAAGGAAGAAAGAATATTCTCATACAGCGCTCCGTTTTCGATAAGATCAAATTTGAAAATTTATTTATTGGAACTTGGCTAATTGTCGAATGGTTAAAACGAGTAAAATCAGTAGGAAGTTATTCTGGAAGAGGATAACTTCGTAGCAGAATAGTTTTCTTGACGATTGTACTTATCATCATTACTGACTCACCCTACAGAATTAATCAGATTTCTTGAACAGTTGTTTATCCGATTTGTTGAAGAAAGATATTCGAATCACGCATATCGAAACATCTCCTTGATATAAATTTGTACTTGAGCTCGTGAGCGAAACGTAACAGCATCTCGTGAGGTAGATCTTTTTTGAGAGCCAAGCAAAGTGAACTCGACGATTCTCCGTTGACGAAGATCATCCTTCCCCTATATTCGTCAGTGGCGGTCTTTTTAAAAATTAAGTCGTCTTTATCAGTTTTGTCGTCTGCGTGATATAATTAGAGTCGCATTCCTAATTGCTTACATTTCGTTTCTTATTCACGTTATTATTATAAGAAACAACGAATGTTTGTCTCCGAACGTAACTCATTGCTATTAGAAGATGCCGATACAACGTAACAATGCCAAGCTGTCTGGTGTTTTTCTTCGTCCCTGCCAAACATTAGCTAACTACCTTGATTCACTATTTGATTTAAGAATTTGGCACTAGCATGCCAGTGTCATGATGATGCTCGAAAGGTCAATGCTCTCATGGAAACAAATTGATGCAGCTTTTTTTTATTCGCACGAACCTGCTAAAACAGCATGCGTACTTATTAATTTTTCTTCGATTTTATATCAGTATTTGCTTAGGTTTTAGGCGATAACATTGTGCTTATAGCACAATTCCAGCTGTTGTTTGAAAAATTCATTATCGAGGTCGCATACAAATATGCGCATAACGACTGCTAATCATTGTGTAGGCAGCTATATTTGCGTGTTGCGTAATGTATATGTACTAACCAGTACATTAGATTTTGTGTAACATAAATAACATTAAAACAGCCTGTAGCAGTCTTGATATAGAACGTATTTTATGGCATTTTAAAATCGCCTTGGAGTGTGGAGTGCACAAAGACTCATGGGTGACTATATATACAATGTGACTATCGTCAATCATACCGTATTAGAATACGGTATTCGTTATATTTATTAAAAAACACTAATTTTATTTTGTTTAGTATTTTACGTTATTATACGATATAAGCATATAAATAAAACGAACGATTTAAGATAAAATAAATAGAAGATAAAGACAGTGGAAAATTTTCGATTTATATATATTGAATGTCAGCAGGACCATATTGCGCAATTGAACATTAGCGAAATTTCACTGGTCACAAGTTACAAGTATTAATAAGTATCCTTACATAACATTAACAAGTTTCGTAATGAAATTTCGAACAAATGGAACGTTGCGAAGATATTTTGCAAATTATGAATTAATTGATTGTTCTATTTGATTTAAAAAGCATGAAATTATAGAAAAGAAATAATTGTTTGTTACAGGTATTCGTTTCTCGATGGACGTCTCGCGGGACGAAGTAAAGGCTTTGTCGGCATTAATGACTTTCAAGTGTGCCTGTGTAGATGTTCCTTTCGGTGGAGCCAAAGCCGGTATTAAAATTAATCCCAAATTGTATTCGGAACACGAGCTCGAAAAAATCACAAGAAGGTTCACGTTGGAGCTCGCGAAGAAGGGATTTATCGGTGAGATACGTCAAAATATCGAGAAATGCCTTTGTTAAAATTTACAACGAAGATGATTAGAGAACGGACGAACGAATTTTAAAGAAGCAAAAGATACGTGATTCTGTTGCATACTTGTATGCGGCATTATTGAATTTGTTTCGACCTAACTGTTTATTGGACTCGTTGTGATAAATTTTCTTCAGCATGTCAGCATAAAACGATCACGTTACATAAATGGATTTAAAACCAATGCACGTAAAATTATTCTCTAATAACTGCTGATTGCTGCGATCAGCTATAGATTAGCTATCGCTCAAAAATACATATATGGATACTTGCGTATTTTTTTCGATAGAATATTCTTTAATTTTTAAAATATTGTAATTTGCAGGTTGCCAAAAATATAAATACTGTGGAGCAGCTTTCATTATAGATAAGAAAAGGAGTAATTAATCCGTTCAATAATATCGAGAATAGATTAGCAGGATTATGTATTTTATTTCAATGTACTATTGACAAATTAAAAAAAAAAAAAAAACAATTTAAATTTAATATTATGTGTATCTGATAAAGGATATTATTTTAATATTTAGTAACATTTGTAATTTTTACAATTCCATGTATTTTATTACCAAACTTTTTATATTATATAACAGAATTTATTGGATCTGGCAACTTGTAATTTGTAGCTCTTGCAAAATTTCGTTGATAATATTAGTTCAATCGAATAAGAAGGCCTTGCGAATATCCTATATTAGTTAAAATCACATAAATATATTCTCGTTTGAATTTAAAGGACCCGGTGTCGATGTTCCTGCTCCCGACATGGGAACTGGAGAACGTGAAATGTCCTGGATTGCAGACACATATGCCAAGACTATAGGGCATGTGGATATCAACGCTCACGCCTGTGTCACAGGGAAACCAATTAATCAGGGTGGGATACATGGACGTATTTCTGCGACAGGGCGTGGATTGTTCCATGGAATAGAAAATTTTATCAACGAAGCTAATTACATGAGCATGATCGGTACGAGGACATTTCCAATATTATTTCCTTCTCTATTGGATGTCTATATGTCAACCATCTACAGTTAACGCATTGACATTGGGTATTTTTTGAGTTAAGATATACTAACAGTTAATTAAAACAGTTGAAGCAGATAATTACGAGTGAGATACCTCGTTTCCCGTCGGTTAGTATAAAATCATATATATATATATGTACATATCTCGTCTCTGGACGAGTATTGTGCTGACTGTTAATATATTCACCACTTCAAAATACACCTGGCCCATTCCTGGAGTTATCTTTACTTTAATAATGGTCGCTGTAATATACTAATATACTATTATTTTTTCCAATCTTGTTAAAACATAGCATAAAAGATAAAAATGCAATAACCGTGTCAGTAGTATTATTTATGTAATTACCTGGATACAGCATAGTCGTCGGTAGCAATAAGTATTTTAATTCACTGCCTACTTTTCTCATTGATCAACTTTTTACCATTAGGCACCACGCCTGGTTGGGGAGGAAAAACATTCATTATTCAAGGTTTTGGTAACGTCGGTTTACATTCAATGCGTTATTTGCATCGTGCAGGCGCCACTTGTATAGGAGTAATCGAGCACGATGGTTCTATCTATAATTCCGAAGGTATTGATCCTAAGGTAAGCAACTACTTGAAATTTAATATAAAATAAGTGAATTTTCTCGTGTATGACGTAATAATTTTAACAAGATCATTCTACATTAATAAGATTACTTAACATAATTTATACCACAGCAACTAGAAGATTACCGTATAGAGAATGGTACTATCGTGGGCTTCCCTAATGCTAAACCGTACGAAGGTGAAAATCTTATGTACGAGCCTTGTGATATATTTATACCTGCAGCTGTCGAGAAAGTTATTACTAAAGCCAATGCCGGTCTTATTCAGGTAAAGAATTTTCTTAACGTTTGTTTTCTAACATTAAGTATATAAATGCATATCGTTGTGCGTTTTCAAACGTTCTTTAAACCTCTGCCGCTTCTATTTTAGGCCAAAATTATAGCCGAAGCTGCCAATGGACCAACTACTCCAGCCGCCGATAAAATTTTAATCGACCGAAATATCTTAGTTATACCAGATTTGTATATCAATGCCGGTGGTGTCACCGTTTCCTTCTTCGAGTGGTTAAAGAATTTAAATCACGTGTCTTATGGTCGTCTAACCTTTAAGTATGAAAGGGAATCAAATTATCACTTGTTAGGTATATATTATGATCGCATGTATAGACGATAAAGATTTAATCTAGTTGGGTCGCACACATTATTGTAAATTTCTAATTTTCATTAAAAATTTTAGAATCTGTGCAAGAATCGTTAGAACGTAGATTCGGCCGTGTGGGCGGCCGAATTCCTGTTACACCCTCCGAAGCGTTTCAAAAACGTATTTCTGGTGCTTCTGAAAAAGATATTGTTCATTCTGGTTTGGACTACACCATGGAAAGATCAGCGAGGGTAATTAACTATTCTTTCTCTTTCGGTAAACAAACGGAAAATGTCCAATCATTGTTTAACTTTATTCTTATTGTATGACAGGCTATTATGAAAACGGCCATGAAGTTCAATCTTGGCTTGGACTTGAGGACAGCAGCTTACGTTAATTCAATCGAGAAGATATTTACCACTTACTCCGAAGCAGGTCTTGCGTTTTAAAGTATATTCTAAAGTATTTATCAACACAAAGGAAATCGCATAAATGGAACTATAAGAAGTTTCGAGCCAGTATTTTCAAGACTTTTTTCAACAATTGCTCCCAACCAGTACTGTCCAGTGTCTCTCAGTGACAAAGACCAAAGCTGCTAGTTGCAGTGGAAACATTTCGTGAATATCGTCGCACGTTAGATTCTCCCCGAACATTTAATAATAATTTGCCTAACGAATGCTCCGTTGCACGGATAAGTATACATAATGCCTGCGTCGATCGCGTCATTCGCGTCACTGTAACTGTTATGCCGTATATACGTTTATGTACGAGAAAGCGTACGAATTGAATAGTAGCGAATTCGTTGTGCGAATACGGTCTGCCAAGTAGTCAATTCTGAACGAGGTACATGCAACATGTTTTCCTTTGTAAGTCGACTCGACGAAATCAGCAGCCGAAATGGGACATCAGTGTGCATTTTTATACATCACTTTTGATCAGTGTACGATAACATGTAAGATTTGCACGTTAGTTGTCGAAGACAAACGAAATGTTCGTTTTTAAATTTTAATTCCCTCGAGTACACAACATATTGCAGTGATGTATTTGCGAGAAACAGTTTACCGACGACTCGCGCATACAATCAGTGTAATATGCGCGATGTATCATACGGTAATATTGTTATACATTTCAAGAGTAATGTCAATAAACATATGCTCTTAATTAATACTTTTCTCATTGTTCTTTAATCCTCTTTCACTATGCGTTAAGATGGAAACACATTACTATCGCATCGCGTGAAATTGCACACTGCTACTTTGCATATGATAGCACGTGACATCTTGGGTAGGATTGATATTTAGTAATACATCGTGTTAATAACGAAGTACGAAATATCAAGCAGTCGTACTTCAGATTAGGAGAAAGATATAGAAAATCTTACAGTATCTCTGATTCGTAATAAAATGCGTAGATCAATTCGCGAAAACACGAAATAAACGCAAAGAGATATATATTTACGAGAATATAGCCATTTATAGCGGTGTTCACTTTAGCGCCCGGATTTTTGTGTTGTTTGGACATTCGCTGCTGCCCCCACCAATTATTAGAAAGGAAGTCTTGACGTAAGCTTCAAACGTGTCCTATTACGTTACATAATTGTCTCATCGCAGTCCGCGTGCTCCCGTGCCGAGTATCGGTATGACCATCGCATTAATTCTTTCTCCTTTCCTCGGCATTTAACTGACGAATGAATTCTTAGAATTCACCAATCCAGATAAGCATCTAGATTAAGCCCGGATTGTCGATGCCAAAGTGGACATTACTAAAACGTTCTAGTAAATACCATGTATACTTCAGGATGAATGACTAAAGCTAAATTTTAATTGCTGCGTGGTCTAATCGATCATGATATAAAAAGAAAGAGTACAATAAGCTTCGTGATTAGATTTTATTATATGCAATGTGATGGATCCCCATGAGGAGGGATCGTTAGATTCGTTAGAACATCAATAGAGGAATGTAACGGTACTAATACTAGTTTTCGTAAGCAAGAAAACCGTCGCTCGGGAGCTCTTTACAGACTTATGTACGTCTATGAGGCTCTTACGTGAAATTCCGTGAAGCGGGACGCGATTGTAATTTGTTCCCAACGAATTTAAAACAATGAAAATACGTTGGATCACACTGGTCGAGTATCACGTGAGATCACGTAATAGCACAAGATTTCAGGTAGCGCGATAGTAATCTGTTTCTACCTTTACTCCATCTCTTGTTTTTTTATAGTTAGCTTCAACAGTAACGTATTAATTATATTAGTTATTTTAACAATAGTGACGTAGTTAACGTATTGATACAGTTATATCCAACTTGTTGAGAACCCTTTCGTCCTAACGTTTTACGTTATTGAGCTGCTAAGCATACGTGTCTGTCTCATTTGCCATTACGCGCTACTGCACTATGATTTTATAAATCATATTTAAATTAAATACATGTTAGAAACAATCTTGTAACGCGTGCTAAATGTAACAATGCCAAAATGAGTTGCGTCTATGACGACGGCCGAATATTTTCGTCGGTATTACGCAACCTCTAAAATTCTCGTATGCCATCAGTGTGATGGTTCAGACCGTATCCCATACTATCAATAGTCCGTTAGCTATTTCATATTCCACATTCTGTAGTTGATCGTGCCGATAAATCGTAGGAGGAAAAACTGATTAAGCCGAACTATCTATATATATGTATATGGTAGGACATACGAATGTACACGAACACAGTGCTCTTGACTTCGTGTTTTTCTCTACTTTTTCAAGTTCCATTCTGAACTTACTATTAACTTTCACGGCAAAGCGCGAGTCGTGTGGATCGTAACGAAAAGAAAGGAATAAAAACTCTGTAAGTTGCGCTTTACAGCAAGCCTACTGGCGGATTACATATTTTCCTATACTACTAGTAAGGGCGGCGGCCGCGCATATAGTATAAAGCGTCACGACATCACGACGTTACCTTCATTAGTCTTGTTAGTTCTTTCAACGGCGCGCAACAATTGGCACAAGGTGAATATATGTTCCTCCGCTTGTTTTTTATTACTTTTTCCATCCGTACCACAGAATGATCCGTAACGAAACAATTCTGTTAAAACTCATTTTTCTCATTTTCTTCGAACATTACATTAACAGCCGTGCTTATTCCGAGTATTTTGGCATGTTGTTAATCCGATATCCAACTTCCGGTACACTATGTCAACGCATATTGGAAAACTCGATAACCATAATACAGTTGTTTTAAAATTATACCTACGATCATGGTAATGGTAACAACGATTTTTATTCCTTAATCGCAATTTATTTATGTCTAAACCGCGTGTATAAAATTATTGGAACAATCGGTTGATTTTTGCACGATCTTCGATATAACCTTAATTCTGCTACGTATAATTATGTTACAGTTATATAATTATTCTTACTGTAATTGTAATAATATTTAGCCCTACGTTATATTTCTCGAGTGTACACGCTATACGAATTTTAATTTAGGTGGCGAGATTCGAATCCCGCGTGAAACCCATCGATATGTCTATACCTATGGCAACTATGAGCAATGGAAATGGATCAACGATACAGATCAATACGCGACCGGATGATATACAGAATCGTATCGTCGGTGGTGAGTCGAAGATCTTTCTTACGTTCAGAAATGAATTTGGTTTGATGTACAAATATTTTCCGGGCTACGTGTACGTTATCAAATTCAACGAAATCGAAGCACACGTATACACAACGTGTTGGACTGTACGATATAAAATATTACACGAGTCTAAAGAAGGTCAAATTTTCTTTACACTCCAGAAAAACGTACCGAGCTTATAGACAAGGTCGTCGATCATTTTACACGTATATTCTATCTATGTGTATAACAAACAGTTTTTAGGTACAAAAACAGAATGCCACAACGAACAATTATTAATCGTTTCGTCGATTTTCTTACTCCGTAAAGATCTTTCTTATAACTAGAGCTATTAGTAATAGGTTCCGAGTTGTAAGTAGCAAGTTGCAAGTGGAAACGACTCGTTATTGTCAGACGTAATGTGATTCAACAGAGGACACGAAGAAGAAGGAGAGGAAAGCCATGATTCTTTCTCAAAAGTTCTTCAATAAAAATCACTGTTCTGTATGTGGGCAACGTTGTAACGCTTAGCATTAACCTTGTACATCGCTGATTCTCATAGATAGGCTATAAACACGTGTAACGAGTAGTTCCTAAGTATAAATCAATAGAAATATCTCAAGAACGAATGCGACCTGCACTGTACACGTAACAAGTAACGAATGGTACATAAATAGAGAACCGGAAGCGGTGTGTATCTATACATATGCGTGTACCATATGCAGATAGCTAACAAGAATAAAAATGATAAAAGGCAGAGAAGATTAATTTCTCACGTTTCCATGTATCTACGTATACGAGCATGGAGGATTGTTTCTTAATTTCACGCGAACATTGTCCCTAGAACGGTGGTAGATGCCCCATAGTATGTTAGAAACAGGGAAATTCGAAAATGGTTTCAACAGGTTCCAACAATGTGGTAGGAGATTCGCATTTTTGCAAAGAATATAAACGATTACGACGTGAGGACACTTACTAAATTAAGCTTAACTTAATTCCAGTATAGAGCTATTATTGTTATTATTGTCATGTATGTATATAAACCCAGGATATGTACATATAGACAACCTGTAATAGCATATTAACGAAGCTGTCCATTCGCGTGCTACCAATTCCTACTACGATATTGCGATAATTTGCCAAATGTTTTCTGTTCTCGGTCAAATTGCGGAGAATTATATGAAAGATATGAGAAATACGAGAAAAAGGTAATAAAGAAGGGAAGGAAAAACTAGAGAGTTGAACGATAAGGAAAAAAATAGGGGGGAAGACAAGTATTGAAAACAGAAAAGGTAGGGCTGTGCGCATTTCGCGCATGTCGGTATGACTAAAGGGAGCAGAGGAACGAGCGAGAGGAAAGGAGCAGCAGTGAACATCTATCCGATAGAGGGAGATAGTAAAAGAGAGAGGAGAACGGGGGAAAAAAGTACTGGGAAAAGGAAAGCGAGGACTTCCTGGGTGGGTGGTTGATCGTAGACTGACTAGGCAACTACTCGTAATAAATCGTGCGACGAGTAACACATTGAAGCTCCGCCGTATTTCGTTTTGCTTCCGTCGGCGAAACAACCCACCATCTCCCTCTATTTATTCAGAGTTCAAAGACACTTGGTGAGCGTAAGGAATTCGTGTGATTTTTACGCTCAATTGCCAAATCGAGTTCAATAATCGCATCGCTTCGAGATGACAGGCGGTAAGCAGACATTAACAAATTAACAGAGCTATTCGAAATTCTTCGCGTGATTTTAAAACCGTTAAAAATCCGTCGATACATTTTGTATCGGCGACGAGTCAAATTATCACGAGTGAAATTTTATAAGTTACAAGTTACGAGTTACTAGCATTAGTAAATAACACGAACGAGTTTGATAATAAAGCAAATGAAGCGTTGCAAGTAAATTGTACGAATTACAAATTATACGATTGTCCTACTTTTCATAGAAAATTATAGATTAATAAAAGAGTAGTCTGCGAGCTATAAATTATAACTCGCCAATTTATTAATATACATTATTTAGTTTGCAAACTATTGCGCGAGAAAGTTCTGCTTTATTCTTATATCGCTGTTTCAAACAATGTTACATCGTATGGTACATCGTGAACTATGTATGTATTCTCAATTCTCATACCACGTAGCTCCGTTTCGATCTATCTCATTTGTACGGAGGCGTAATTTTCTGAATGTAGGTTGTACACACGACATCGAAATATCGATCTGCGCGTGAATATACCGGAGGCATTAGTAAAATCGATGACATTACCGAATACCCCTAAAAATACATTTACGCGTTTCTTTCGTTCCTGTTTGACGACGATGAATGAACGAAGAAATCGACTATTTCGATCGATAGCTCTTTGAAAAATACACAAACGAGCCAAGCAGTCGTCGGACATCTTACATCCTATATGGACAGTTATTTGGATAGATTTTTTAATAATATGGCCGCGCGATTTTCAAATGCCGTGTCGTAAGAATTTCTAAAACACGTAGTACCTGGCTATCATTAATCAGGGGCATTGACCTCTTCTCTCGTAGATCGTTAAATAAAAACAAATGTGAAATGTGATATATATTTCCCGTGGGATGGAAAAGGCTGAAAATCGCTGGTGTAGCCGATACATTTATCCCTTAACAGCATAACTCGAAGAAGGGCTTAGGCGAGTTATCAAACAGTACTATGATCAAAAACTGACTCAGCTGCCCTAAAAATATGTGTACGGTTTTAGCTGTAGTTAAATCAAGTGGTGATTCTATACAACATTTCGCTTTATGACCTGATTATATCACTTCCACGAAGCGATATAAATAGGCTACTTTTGACAAAGTACCATGTTTCACTATGTTTCAGCGGATGAAGAAACGCAAGTAAACACTAATACCTGCAAAAATATTCTTGTCGCATTATCTTGGATCATCGTGATTCTTACTATGCCATTTTCCCTCTTCATTTGCTTCAAGGTAAGACACATGAGAATAGTACTTTCTCGGACTGTTCTGTTTTTCCTTCGACCAAAAATATCTCGACTATCTACTTAGCTGCAAACGTTATACGGTCTTCATTCATTGTAGCTGTAACCTCGTTTTCCCGGTTATCTTATAATTAGATGTTCGATCACACTCGCATTCATCCCCCTCTATCTTTTTCCGCTTGTTCGTGCACTCTCTGCAACATGTCCGTAACATAGCTCAATGAGTATAGTACATAATTAATAAACAAGCTTATTATGTAAATTTTTAATTAAGTCGCAAAACGAGAAAAAAAGAAAAGAAAAAAGAATCACCAAAATTTCTTAGGTGGTGCAGGAATACGAGAGAGCCGTGATATTTCGTCTAGGACGACTTCTGGCTGGTGGTGCTAAAGGACCCGGTAAAATACAATTAGACGACGTTTATCAAATATTCATTAGTGTGATGATTAGCTCGAATGATAAATGTTCTACTGTATTGGAATTTCTATATCCAGTTTCAGCAGAGAATCGTTGTGTGACTATGTACTATTTCTAGGAATCTTTTTCATTCTGCCTTGTGTGGATAATTACGCGCGTGTCGACCTACGTACACGAACGTACGATGTACCACCTCAAGAAGTAAGTCGTTGATCTTACGATTAGCCAATCTAATCAATCGAAATACTGCATGAGATGTTTATGCTATTTTAAACATAGATTATACACATGTATGTATATATTTGTTAAATAAGCTTAGAAAGTAATTTAAAAATAACGTTATTTAAACGTTATTTCTCAAAACACCCAGTTCTGGCCTAAGCCTGAGCCGGTACATGGTGCATTAACTCGGTTAACGAGGAGAGAGATAATACTAACAGAACTTGATTGAAACTAGGTGTTGACGAAGGACAGCGTGACGGTATCGGTTGACGCAGTAGTGTACTATCGCGTGAACAATGCGACGATTTCGATCACGAACGTTGAGAACGCTCATCACAGCACTAAACTATTGGCACAAACTACGCTTCGCAACACGATGGGAACCAGGCCGCTTCACGAGATTCTCAGCGAACGCGAAACGATCTCCGGGAACATGCAGGTAAACTGGAATCAATTTGGAATCAAGCGAGAGCACACACAACGCGCGCACGTAAACACATACACGGCTGTTTGAATGTTTGAAATAAAACCGAATGTCAGGTTTCCTTGGACGAAGCTACCGATACGTGGGGAATCAAAGTGGAACGAGTCGAAATGTAAGTTTGCGCCTCCAACGCGATGCAACTGCGTCGTGAATCGTATTCATAATTATTACAAATATTATTTACGTGTACACATGCAGGTACGATAAATTTTTTCCACAGAAAAGATGTGCGACTACCAGTGCAATTACAAAGGGCCATGGCTGCGGAAGCTGAAGCTGCTCGCGAAGCCCGTGCCAAGGTTCGTTTCCCTTTCACTTCTCAATAAACTTCATTATTGATTCTCTTTCCTTCCTTTTATCCTCTTCTATCAATCGTCGATCCTTCTAAATAATGAGATTCACTTTCACATGAATGCGTAGGTTATCGCAGCAGAGGGTGAACAAAAGGCTAGTCGAGCATTAAGGGAAGCTTCGGAGGTGATCGGTGATTCACCTGCCGCATTGCAACTTCGCTACTTACAAGTACGTATTTGTTAGCTTATATTTTATCGACTCGATTTTATTCATCGTAGTGCTTATATAGATCTCGATAGAATTACTTCGGCTAAATTCAAACGACCCGTCCCGGCCACACCGTTTCTCGCTACTCAGTATTTCGAACTCGTTCAAACCTGTAAATTAAACGAGAGATATTATGTCTTTCTCCCTTGTTCTCGTTCTTTCTCTTTTTTTTTTTTTTTCATTGTCAAAAGGCTCGAGAGCATTTTTGCGATAAAACTGCTACCTGTTCCGCCAGAATTATGATCTGGAATCCCGATTTATTAAAATTTAAACGAGCACTGCTGTATCGACATTCTCTCAGTGTGTCTCTGCAGCCAGGTGTGATACAACCGGGTAACGGGTATTTCCTCGCGAGGAAGTAAATCGAAAATGTAGAATAAAGTCTTTGGGTAGGAGGCTTCATTTTGGAGAAAAACGATTTTGAAAATCTGCCCGATTTATTAAATCAAGAATGTATTTTAAATATTTTCTTACCCGATTGTATCGCTGTTGCCGAGAGACCAACCCTATATCATTTCTCTTACACGCTATTGATCATTATCGTTACCTTTTTTTTTTTTATCGTTTCCAGACTTTAAACACTATTTCAGCCGAGAAAAATTCAACGATCGTATTCCCATTGCCTATCGACATGCTAACATATTTCATGAAAGCAGCTGCCGGGAAGGACTCTTAATATCTCGATACGAGCTAACAGTCTGTTATCTCATCAGAGTCATCTACGATCTTCTGTGTGTAAGGAATGTGTGTAACATATAATTAACGCTATATAGCATTATGTACTGGAAATCGACATAACAAGGGGCAAGGATACTTAATTTTATTGTTGGTACAATGAACAAATATTCGATGAAAATGAGGTCAGCTCCAAAAGAAGTTACTCACCATGTATGGATTACACCTAATTGATTCTCTAACCGACCGTGTACTTTTATAGCGCACTTGACTTGATCCTTTTTCCATCGATTATAGCAAAACGTTTTACATCTCATCACCACATCACCGTATCTGTCGACCAATTTTATAACACGTCATACATACAGTGGCTACAAAAAATATTCGCACACTATTGTATTTATTATTATAGCATTTACAATTACTAATTAATCAAGTCCAAGTATATTAAATTTCGTATCATTAGTAAGGGTAATGGAAATTAATTTTACTCTTGTACTTATTTATTCATGTATGTTTCGTGTATGTCACGCGTGTACGCGTGTTAGTATAATGTAAAGCAATGTTTTATAAGAATTTTATAATCCAGGAGAAGAGGAACGAACCTCTTCGAAATGTAATCTTCGTTTTATTGAACGAAAGTACAAAAAGATTCACTTCGCACTCCTGACAATTATGTATGTGAACATGTAACTTTTTTCTTCTACGATTCACACTTTCAACATATGTTGTGAACGATATACATGTAAGTAATGTACATACGCTCAATGTCCCTGTATATTTGTTACTGATACAAAGGACTGTTAAACAGAGTTCGAGGATTATTAATTTAAAAGATGTTTTAACTTTGATTTTATCAAATTTAGGATACGAATGTGTTTATATTCTTCTTATCTTCTACTATCGAAAAATACTGTTTATCGTTATATTAAAATATTAAAGATATTAAAATATTGCTTGTCTTAATAATTATACCTTCGGCTTCCTCAAAATCTCATCAAGCTTTTCAGCTATCTTTAAACAGCATATATTTTCGAACCTAGTAGATTGATTTCGTTTACATTTTGTCTTCATCTTAATTTTGTTGTGCAAGGTTGTTGTATATAATTCAGACAAAATCCTCTGTTCCCGACATCGTTTGGCGCTTCGACGCTATCCGTGTGGAAAATTAGTCTAAATGGTTTCACTGTACCTGGTAATCAAGATACGTTTGTGACAGTGCGAAACGAACATTGTTTCCAACCCTTGTGTAAGTAACCATAATATGTACATTATCAGAAGACGGAAATTAGTTTTTACTGGATATTATTAGAAAGTATTCGATAAAATATCAGGAACACTTACTAATAACAGAAGACGCATTCAAATTTTGATTTTCCGCGTTAAATGTTCCACCGCATATCCGATCGATACAAGTCATCATGGCGGTTGGTAATCTACCTGTGTTAGACGCACACGGGATCGTTAGCCAATCGGTTTGACAGGCTGCTCCTGTCATTGATGCTATTTGCATTGCTTGCGTATTTCCAGTTAACGTAAATCCATTACTACGTGCCATTCTTGCCACAGTGGCACCATCATCTGCCACTACTGCTTCATCGTGTCATAAAATATTAAAGCATAATTATTGAGTTGCTATAAATACAATTAGTATATCGCACAATACATATTTCGAAAGTGACAAAATTCAAACAAGCTTTTCAGGAAAAACGAAAGGCTGTTTGAAGGCCTATCTCGCTATATTATTATATCTTGAGCTTATATGTCTAACTATATTAAGCTGAAAAAAAATTATCTTTTAGGCTTTAAACTTTCATGATGACCAGAAGTTATATACGTGGTTCTTTTGAAATACATGTGCGATATTGTTCATATAAATATGTGTATTCGTTCTTCGTTCTTCTTCATTCACGTATTACCATCTTTATCGTCAATCGGGCATGCCATATACTGAATACCACAAAAATTCCTTTCCATTCGAATGCAAATACTGTAATCTTGATTCGATAGTTGCAATCCGGTGTTGGGATCGTAATTGAACGATTTTATTTGGCCGGATATCCCTGTGAAATATTGCAAACATCCTTCCTCGGCTCTGTATATAGTATTGCAACGTATTTGAGAGACTCGTACTTTCCAAGATCGAGCAAAAGAATTTCCGCTTGTAACAAATGTCAACGTAACAGGATTCGTTTGTCCAAGACCAGTATCGACGTATACTATATAAAAACGATGGTTACTACGTAAATGAAATATTATAGATAGATTAATGGACTTTATTTTTCAGAAAATCAAGCTTAAGAACTTGTATCACGGTGAATTAAAATGATATTCTGAAAACGGTATTCTGAAATATTCAGAATACAGTACTCGTTACAGTAAATAAAAGAAAAAATCTTTGTCTAAATCCTATTCTTTCAATGATGTTCATAAAAATATTTTTCATAAATATTTGCAGTCTAATCACAAAATTCGTAACGTGATGACAAAGTGATTACATACTATGATTGCCAGCATTATTTCCACATATAGTAGGTACCGGATTACCCCCAGAAACGATAAATTGATCATAGATACACTGATGGTTAGTCGTTTCCGGACCTCTTATATTAAACTGCGAGAAATCCAATCTAGAAAAGACACATTACTTGTCAATGAAATTCGATTCTATCAAATAAAGCACTACATTTGAGATGAAGGTAGCCCACCTAAATTGACATACGGTTGGATGCGACTTAACGAGCGTTAATTGGCAAGATATAGTACCGTCAAACGTTGATGGATAATTCGGATTAACGAAATAAGTATTATTGTTGCTGGTTGTCTCGCCGCAAGATACTGTCACTGAACCGGTATAAGAAAGAAAAGTTGTTAAAACTGCTTAACGGAAAAAAGGAAAATATTAACGTACCAATGCAGCAAACTCCGTAACCGTTTGCGCAAACTCCACTAGATACACCACCACGTTTCGAGCATTCCGAAGCTGCGATACAGGTACCATTTTCACCATTTAACCCGACGCAAACATTATTGTCGAATTTTACCAATGTAAATAATGGGAAAACTAGAAATAAGAAACGGAACAGGTTATTTCAACAAATTAAGAAAATGTACTCTGCTGTTCATAAGTACATGGTAGTCCTTATACTTACGTCGTTTTTCTCTACCGCCCTGACTTGGTGCGCTATTTTGAAAATTAATCGACTGTAATTTACCCTTTAGAGAGTTTAGAGGGTCCCGTTTAAGCGATAACGACTCGTTGACGCGATTAATATTCGGTTGCCAAAGATGTCGAAACCTTTTAAGAGAACCCCACGCGTCAATATTTATGCACAACACAACAGAGTACAATAGTAAAGTAGTGATACAGTATCTATGCATTATTAAACAAATACACCTTCGACGTAATAATTTAAAAAATATAACTGCAGAAAAGAAATTGTTTATATAATTTTAATACTTATAAATATAAATAGAATGCAGAATTTATAAATTTATATAATTTCAGAAATAATATAAAAGAGGATAACGTTGACGTAAATTGTTCAAAAAATGTCAAAGGTCCAGTGAGACGTGTGTTCTGCAACGATTGCTCTTCGACTAACAGAAACGAAGGACTGAAAAACTGGTATATTTAAGCAAAAATGTATATACACGGTCTGAATGCTACATAGTTTAATTAAAGGAAGCGTTAAGATCATTGTTGAACGTTGATCTTTAAGCAGATTGAGAGAAAGTCAAGATACCTTACAAATGACAAATCTCTAACGTCTATCTATTGTGTTTGCCTCTTGAGTCGAGACACGGTATTTACTTTCACGGCTTTAATTCAACAAATCTAAACGTTCTTTCCCTTCACTGTAAACGTTACTTTAAACGTTTAAACCTCTATTGTCATTTTTGCCTGCAGATACAGTAGATACAGTACGTTTGAGGTATATGTTCTCACGTTTTCTATAAAGCGGTGTACGTGCTTTGATAGATGGTGAGCGAGAAAGCGAACTTTCTATGTGATTTTCCAAGTACTTGTTACCATGATCTACATGTTCCGAGGTATGCTTGGCATACAAGATAATAATGGCCAATATTCTTATACGTGTTTACGTAATGTATTATTATGATCGTAATATTTGCAAGCCAAATATTCCAAGTATTCGATAGAAATAAAAAAATTAATACAAGTTTTCAAAGTTCAAAGGTAATTATACATATTATTTTATACGAGGTAGAACTTCGATGCACATACACAAATAATAATAATAGCAATAGCATGAATAATTATTAGACTGCATATATTTATGCAAATTCATACATTTATAAACACAATTGAAAAAATGGAATCTAAGCAAAGATTTGTTTCGCCTATTAAATATTATGGGTACTCTATTTTGGATATTTTACATACATATGCTGTATGTTTATATTCTGTGCGCTTATATGGAAATCTATACAATAAAATGCAGAGGAAATTCCTAGATTTTGGAATTTGATTATATCGGAACAGAGGAAGATCAATCGGTCGATCAGGATTTCTAATTTTAGCGTTATAAGTATAATTAGCACAGTCAATTTGTCGTTCGAATTAAGATGGCATACGATGTAATCATCAACATCTGGATGTAAAATAATCAATATATTAATCGAATCAGTCTATTAACGTATCAAAAGAATCGTTTCCGATCTTTTTATTCACTTACCTATTATTATATATTATTATCTTACGAATTCATTTTAAATCAATAATACCTGTGATGATACAAACCCATAGAAATAGGTTAGAAAAATTATTGTGTTTAAAAATGAGTTTTACACAATACAAATCCAAACACATGTTCGCACATATTCTAAAAAATCTAAACACTCATATTCTAACTTACTTTACCATATCATGAAAATTACTATGATAAATTAAATACATACATTTAAGGAGAAGAATTCGTCAATTAAAATCTTCAAAATTAATCGAGTAGAATTTAAAATGAGCGCTCGAAGTATGTAAAGATGGCACTCGATATCGGAGATTCATATATGCATCTATAATATATGCAAAGAGAACAAAGGTTCTGCTGAGAGGTGGAAGAAAATAATAATAGTATGGTCACTGAAGGACCGATTCGTTGAATGACAGTTTCAATTTAGATTCGATTGTGGTTAGTTTGGAAACGTGTCGAGTAAACTCGAAATTGTGATCGCGAGTAATCGCAGGCACCGAAAGATCGTGGCGCTGTGTTGAGCGTGCGCTGACGCCATAGTGTGTGCGAGAGGCGAGAACAGCCGAAATGGAGGAGAGTCAAACATCGGAAAGTGTCGCCGTGCTACCGGACATGTCCGAACCGTTGACGAGCGAAACCGAGGATGCGTCTGCCCTAAAGGTCGAGCACGAGGAGCATACCGTCGCCGTGACGGCGAGCGTCACTCCGGTACCGGGTGTTCCTGGTGTTCCAGGAGTCGGTGTACCGGTTTCTTTACCCGTTGGTTCTATCATTGGTGTAGCGAATTCGACCAACGGCACGACCTTCAACGTCATCACATCAGACCAACTACAGGTTGGTTGTCGAAGCAATTGAGTGTCTGTTAAACTTGTCTTTAATATAATTTTGATACAGAACTCGCTTTCGGACGATTCATTCACTTTCTCGTTAAAGAATTACTGAAAAATAAGGTGGGGTTTTACTCTTCTTATACACATGTAAGCCAGAACTACTTACATGCATAGTGTACACAACATTAACTCTTATAATGCGCCTGTTCATAACGCTGTACAAAATACTGGACGCATGTCTTTTCTACCATTACGCGACACGATTATGATTTTATATATATATGACGTTAATGGAATCTGTATATCATATTTTAAATTAAATATCTAATTATATATGTGTTTCATTTCTTTTTCTAGTTGCCCGGATCAGGTCAGTTTAAGCAGATGCTATGTGTAGATAATGGTTTCATTTGTGAACCACGGCATGACAAGGACACGGATTCTTTACGTTGGAATGGTGAATTAAAAGCAACACATATAGTAATCCAAAATAGTACAGAAGAGCCAGAATCAGAACAGATTCATGTATCTACTGCTAATACTCAACCAATATGCAGTTGGTCAGAATCCGCTAATTTAGCAGTATTACCTGTTAGATGTAAAAATACAAATGCTGAGTTGCATAAAAGTAGATTTGGATCTGGGGGAAGAGGAAGATGTATCAAACTTGGGCAAGACTGGTACACACCAAGTGAATTTGAAGCATACTGTGGGAGGGCATCCAGTAAAGATTGGAAACGCAGTATTAGATTTGGTGGTAGAAGTTTGCAAACATTAATCGATGAGCAAATTTTAAAGCCACATGCTACTTCTTGCACCTGTGCAGCATGTTGCGATGATGACAGTGCAGTTAGTATACTATGTTACTCTATAATTAATATGTAATTGCAATTTACCCAGTGATCATGTAATGTTTTTTTTATTTCAGACAGGTCCTGTAAGATTGTTTACACCATACAAACGTAGAAGAAGGGCTAGAGATACATCCGATGGAGAAACACCATCGCGCAAACTTAAAAGTGATACTTCGCGTGATGGCAGTAATAATGACGAAAGCGATAGTGAAGTTGTAGTACCTGATAAAGAAGTATGGCCTCAATTTGTTTCGACAGATGGTTTAGTTGTACAACAGCCGCAAGATCAAGATACCGTTGTTCAAAATGTACATCAAACGGAAAATGGACAAAGCGACGATATATTTAAGAAGCTCGACGAAATGTCCAATAAAATGTTAAAGTTGGCTTATGAATTTAGGCGTACATTAGAGGAAGCTAAGGAAGTAAACAGACAACAAAGAAGAGAGCAGGCTCTAGTGGCACAATTAGGTGGTAGAGGGGATGTTATTGAAACTGTTGGTTTACAACCAGCATCGGATACTCATAACAAAAAGGTAAGGAATATTGCTAGAGTATAACCAAGTGTATTCTATCTATATACATATCTTTCACTAGCTTTTCATAATACTTATCTATTTCTAGTGTGCCAACTGTAACAGAGAAGCATTTGCGGAATGTTCGTTATGTAGGCGAACGCCTTATTGCTCTACATTTTGTCAACGTAAAGATTGGGCGGGTCATCAAGTGGAATGTGTAAGAGGTGCTGCAGAAACTGTAATGCTTATAGTTGAAAGTAGTAGTGGAGATACTAGTGCACTTGCTACGACTGCTGGGGACCAATAGCTAGTGTTCCTCACACCTATTCACCAAAGTAACATAGGAACTGAACAAACTAACTTAGAAACTTCGAAATTGAGAGAAGAGACGAAGACTTTAAAAAAATCTGTTTAATGATCAATGAGTCAAAAAGTTTTGTATATATAGTAGTAAATATTTTATATATATACAAGAGTTAAATTGTAACGATATTATTAAGTAAATAAGTAAATTTACACTAAAGTTGAGATTTTTTAAAATCAAGATTCAAAATTATGCTATATACGGATGAAAGATCGTAAATCGAATAATTGTAAAAATAAACAACAACATGCACGCGTATACATACATACTACTACGTATTTTGAACGTACAGATGCACGCGCACGCGTTTATGTGTTCTTACGCGGATGTTGTATCACGCATGATAAAATATACTTTTATGAATGATTTTTTTTTTTTTTTTTTTACATAAATTTATATCATTGACCAAAGGAGGTAATTACGCTTTTATGTATATTATTTATACACACTGTCTCCTTTTTCTTCTGTTTGTAGGTATTATTTTGAACTTCTACAACTTTTTTTGTCAGTACAAATTTAATATTATGAGGACATTATAAAAATGATATTTAGAATGAAGGCTAGCTTCTATTTTATGAATATATCGAGTCATACATTTATATCATCTCTCACACATATTTACACTTCAAATCGATGTTCTACAAACTCGCAATCATAATGGATTTCACGTAGTTACAATAGCATCATATCATTTTTTCACTTGAAATAGCAGAAAAAATATTAATGTATATCTACATATATATACCCAGTATGCAAATTATAACGGTGATAACACAAGAAGTCTAACAAACATCACTAAACAAGAAACACAGTATCAAATGTATTATATAGCTATTATTTTTAATATATGATTTTCTAATCAAATTCATAACGAATATAATTTACTAGAGTTTTTTTTATAAGCCATATTATTACCATCATGATTCATAGCATTATTATTATTATTATTGTCACTATTAACGCTGTTAATTAATTATAATAGAACGATCATAGCAAGTATTTTGTTAAGTAAAACATGAAGGTTTACTTTGTTTATATACAAAGTGAACAGAAAAAAAAATAAATATTGTTTTCATCAATTATTAAATGTCTATCTTATTCTTATATGCTTTGATACATTATATTTTATTCAATTATAGATATTATTAACTTAGTTCGAACTTACTTATAAAAAAACTTTTTAATAATATGACGTGATTTGCAAAATGACAATTATCTAATAATTTCCATAATGTTTCAATCTATATAAAAAAGCACTAAATGATTTATTGGAAATTGCTATATAACCACTACCTGGTGAAAAATCGATAGCTTCGGGTATTGACAGATTTGTTTGAAATGTAGGAAAATTTGAAAAAACGGTGAACGATGGTAAATGCATCATTCTAAACGCATTATGTTTTTTATCTGAGGCCATTGCCAAAATCTCAGAATAAGCATTAAACTTTAAACTGGTAATCGACGTGACAAAATTGAGAACAACTTTTAGTGGAATAGGATTTCGATTTTGTAACACTGTCTTGGTATCATACAAATTAACTACACCTTCTTTACTACCTGTTGCTAAAAATTGACTATTTGGAGACATGGCAATAGAAGCACAGGATAAACATCCATCATCTATAGCTCGATGAATGCATACACGGCTATTTAGATCCCAAATGTACATTTCGTTGCTGTCTTTAATTGTTCAGAAAGAAATAAGAATTCACATTAAAAAAAGAATATATAAAATTGAATAAACAACGATAAGTACAAAAAACTTACCACCATGTGTAATCAGTGTATTACTATCTGGCGTAAAGGCTAATGCTCTACATCTTGCATTCATTTTCAACATACTGATAAGTTCCTTTGATGAACTTGTTAATAAGAAAATTTCTCCTGCTCGCCCACAAACCGCTAATAATTTTCCATCCGGAGATACTTCATATTTCTAAATAATTTATAAAAAATCTCATTCTATATAATAATTTAGATTACTATAAAAAAATGGTTATAATTTTTCAAACCTGCATATTAGTAAGTCCATGCGGTAACAACATTCTATATGTTTTTCCGCTTATTAAGTTATAAGAGTGACAATGTGCATAATATTGAGAACCAATCAATACTTCTGTACCATCTTTCAGAAATTTTGCTGTGCTAATAGGAAATTTCTTATACTGCATTGTGTGCAATTTATTATTTTCAATTCCATCTACCTATAATTATATCATATTTTGATAAATTCTCTATTTGAAAATACAGGTACAAATACAATTAGATTTTGTATAATTACTTGAAAAAGAGATAAAATTCCAGATGTACCAGCAACCAAGGCTACTGTAGAAGATGGATGAAATTCAACACTTGACACAATGGGCCCTTCTGTATGTGTTTCTTTATTAATTGGTGTCAATGCTTTTATGTCAATTATACTCTTTGGCAAATTTTTTACTTTAGGTTTTTCCAAATAGCAACTATGCTAAAAAAATATAATACACATTTAGGAATATTAGTCATTGAAGTGGTAAAATGACTTTAGTACCTTTAATATGTCATTATCTAAATCATCAGATTCTTTATTGATCTTTTCAAACTTAGCCCATTTTGGGTTGCCCACAATCTGTTTATATTTGTTACACAAGTAATCTGTACGTGACTCTTGTGGCACATTGTCGGCTAGTTCATATTCTGGTCGACTAATAAGAAGAATAAACCATTTGATTAGTTTTCGAATAATACATATTATTTAAAAACAACATTTTTCCATTTTTCCATTACTAAACAACATATTTTGTTTTCATTAAATTTGGTATACATACGTATATTGGACATCATCTTCATCAATCCATGCCACCTTGCTACGTTCTTCAGGAATATCAGTTTGAACAATCAAATCATTACTTACATTATCATTAGCATTTATAGAAATGTTATTTTCATTAATATTCGATTCAACAACATCCTCATCGTTTGATAAATCGTTTATGATGTCAGTTGAATTAGCAAACACGATTCTTTCTAACCTATTTATACAAATAATGTGATAAATTGTGTTTCTTAAACAACTTAGTTACTTGGACTTTTTATATTATCGTAATAATTGTACCTGGCCTCTTCTTTTGCATCATATTTATTTTTGCGTTTCCTATTCAAAGGTTTAGTGTACCTTTGTTTATACAATATTCTTGAAGGAATACTTTTCTTGTCTAACATATTAGTCGGTACCAATCTCTTACGATTCAATTTGTTTTTCTGCATGATGTATTGATCGACTGTTATGATTTACTTAATACAACTTGTAACACGTTCAAATAATCAAATATTATGTATTTTTAACATAACTTTCTCGCACGTTCTTCCTTTTCTACAATCATTAAAATACTAAACATATGAACTCCCTACATAAATTCACTTCTACGAAATACTTCAAATAAATTAAAAAATTCTTCTGAAATTATAAATATTAAAAACAACGAGTACATTTAATTATATCGGCTAGATAATTATACATTTTAACGATTTTGTAATTCTATTGAATATTATTGTACTAAGCGTTTGATAACTAGTGACTAATGAAATATATTTTGTTATGTACACTGCACGTGTATAAAAGATGCTGCAAACTGTTTTTTAATTTAAAAAATACTTTTGAAGATATAAGAAATCATAACTTTTTGAAAAAGATTTATTTGGCAATATTTCTTAAATAACGATCTTCATTTCCTCTTAACTAATGCACATAATACATGGTTAGAGAATATACTGATTCCACAGTCGGGACGAATCAAACTTTAACCTTCTTCGTTGAAAGATGATAGCGAAGATTTAGAATCAATATCAGAAGATAAGTGTTCTTCCATTGCAAATAGGGAAGGACATTTCGGTTGATACTGTTCTACAGCTTCCAAAAGACTGTTTGGATATCCAGGAGAGTAATATCTAAAATCAAAAGGACCAAGAATTCATAATATAAAAGAAAAGGGAGGAAAAAGAATTTATTCTAATGGAAACTCGTATAATAAATTAATGATTATTAAACGTACAAATGATATTCATTCATTTGTAACTTATTTGTAAATTAATAAGATCCAAAAATACGAAGTATAGCGAAAACGGAAGTAAATTAAAAAATATATGTACAAAGTTGACTTAACACTGAATCGAGCTATTGATAATAAATATAAAATGCTATCAGTTGTTCTATAGTGATTATAGAAATTGTTGAGTTCATGTAATATTATTGATCCATTAAAATCCAAGTTTATATTTTTCCAATGCAATCAGCTGTGACAACATGGCGGTCATGCCGTATATTACTTGTCCGATTTAAATTAAGACACGCGATCCAGAAACGGAGCTGCAGTTATTTGCATTCGCTGCTCGTGTAAACGGCTGTAAGAAGACTGTACTTTTTTCATTAACAAGAACTCGTGTTTCCGAATTCTCTCAGTAAGTAAACTATTACTAGGGTTATGTCAAAAGCAACTAGTGTTATTTTTGATAATTATCTACTCCTATCATTATCTTTACATCCATATGCTTCTCTGCATGCACCAGTATTTTGGTTATTTTGATGGAGAACATAATTCAATTTTAAATGTCAAGAAAGATAATAATTCTTTCAAATGAAATGATGTTTTGAACTATCATATTACATCTTACAGAAATAGCATTATGACTTAAAAATTATAAGGCATAGTCTTCTCTAGCAATATTATAGTTATTATAAATTGTTGTTTAACATATCATATTCATGAGAGAAACATCAGTTTCAAAAATATGCAATACTAATCTTATGTCAAAGATATCAAATATATAATTCGTATCCTTAAAATTATTTTTGATTAAAATAATCTCCAAAAGCGATATGAAATAAAACACAACCTGACAATTTCATCTGGAAAACAGCAATTTATAATTTGTATATATTCCAAAAGTGTTGAACCAGGATCTGCTTGTATTTCTTGTACTTTCTTTAAACCACCGGATGTTACAAATAATCTTCTTGCCCTGGGATCATGAGGCAAAATCTATATAAAAATAACAAATAATTCAAAAATGCAACTTGAAATAGTTGAAATGCTTTAAGCATTGTCATTTATCAGTGATCTCATTAACTATGTGCATGAATGGATAGAATGAAAGACACTATTAGCTATCAGTTTGCATGTTGCAATATACCTAAGAATAAAACTCCTGAGACCTGACCTACATACTGTTTAAATGCAGTTATCTAAAGTAAACTTAATTTCTTAAATGTTTTAATCCACAACAAATTAAAATAATTAAAAATGTCTCTTTTAGTAAATGATACCACGTTTACGATGTTATAAAAAATATATATATATATATACATGTAATATTGTATCGAAATTTATTATAAAATATCCGAAATCTAAAAAACGTTCTTTGCAATATGCAATAGAAGTTATTTCTTGTAACATTTTATGTGATTTTTAATGCCCACATAAAAATTACAAATTACAATGTGAAATCGATCTTTGTATGAAATTCTCTCTTTTCGCATATTTGCAATAGTATTTGAAAATTTATTCAATAACATGTTACGATTTCTACCATAATACATATTACAACAAGCATCGTATGCAACATATTTGTAGGCGAAGCAAAATCTGTCCACATTTTCCACCTTCCTACGTCGCCAAAAATATCTTATTTACGAAAACAAAATTCCAGAACAAAGTCGTCGGGATAACGTGTCTGTCACAGACCTGTTGATAAATTAAAAATTTCTATTATCGTTTAAGTGAATTTTTTTACACTATAAGCATTATTACTGTTCATAATATGGTATGAATAATTGAATATTTTTCAGCTGATTCAGTGTGGCGCCAAAGATCGGTCGCTAAGGGAACGGAAGGGAACTTGAGGACCGCTTTTTTGATAATTACTTCGAGGTTGCTGGTTATCCTTTTTTTTTATTATAAAATACAATTTTTTAATAAAATTTAATCTAAAGCAATCTCCACATATTAAAAATAAAAGTCTCCGAATTTTTTTAATATTTTAGAATAATTTATTATAAAAAAAATAAAAAAGATATATGTAACAGTATGTAAATGAAGTATGAAAAGAAAGATTGAAACACCAAGTAGAAAGTAATGCCCTAAACACAACGATCTTAATACAATAGTTGAGAAAAAAAATTTAATGAAGTGTCAAAGATAAAAATCAAGGTTGAAGATTATTGCAAGATTTAATGTATTGTAGTTAAAAGATAACGAGACAAGACAGATGCCTTAAAGTTCAAACATATAAGAACATAAGTGATAAAAGGAGATGACATCATTGTATACAAAAATTAATTTGTACTGTGTACTAAGCAGTACTGTTTGTAAGATTAATGGCAAATATTTCTAATATGATTAACACAAAAGTCTGTCATTTATAAGAAGTTAACTTGTCATAAAATCGTGCAGTGCAATCACAGAAGTTCTACAGGTCACATAAAATGTATACCTTGTATAGTTTCGATAGTAAAGGACTTTGAAGTACATGTGTTGAATATTGTAGAACGTGGATATAAGCAACTCTGATTTTACATTAAATAAGAAAGTGAGAAATTAATAATAGACATGATAAACAATCAACATTGTGTTATTCTTAATTCTGGAGAGACCAATAATTATCACCAACCGGTCTCTGCAAAACCTTCTGTTGTTTCTGTATCAAGTATTGATTCTGATGTAAGTGACAGAAGAGATGTACGTGAAGAACTTTATGCTGGGATCTTCAGAAGACACAGGAAGACCATACTTGTGTTAGGCAGTTTTCTCAAAATGTTAAGGGTGAATAGAAATATGAACAATTATGCTAGTATTAAACCTAATGATGATAATGATGAATAAAAGTATAATTTTATTGCATAAATGGAGTAGAAGACCAAGTTTAATTTTTTATACTGAAAATAATTAAATTGATATTGTTATTGCTTTGTAAAAAGATCAAATGTACTTTAATTATCATACCTCTATTAAGATTAATATAATTTAATTGCTTAAACAGATTTTTACGTTTAGTAATTATTTCTCCTAAAAAGAGGCTTATCTTACATAAGGTATTATCTTAATAAATTACATGCAAGCTGTCGTATATTATGTTTGAATCTGTTTGCCATGATAACTATACAGATCATAAATTTGTGCTTACTAACGTGATTTTGTATACTTTATGACTAAATGGGCATAAATCTATCTGAATAGCTTTATCAATGGATAAAGAATATTTAAGAATCGGTTATAATAGTAAATTTGAAAAGTCATGTATAACTTATAAATACGAAAATTATAGCACAAATTATCATCTAACACACTTTTTACAAAGCAAAACTTTTTAATTAAAGTATAAAATATTTTATATCATACACATATTTGATACAATATCTATAATATTGTTACATATTACTTTATTTTCATAGCTTTGCTTTTCCCAATAAAAAATTGTTTTCTCTCCCTCATATTATAAGATAAATTATTTAAATAATTCAGCTATTACGGTACAAAAGCAGTTAAACATTTTATTTACATTCGAAATATTTTTAATCTAATTATCATGGAATAACGTAATTTTGTCTTTTTTTTCTCATTTTTCAGAGATACTTGGATAGATTGCATGCTCTGAACCGAATATATGCCTTAATTGCTTTACATTTTGATATTGTCATACAACAAAAGTTTTGGTGAAATCATGAAATACTAATTATTGTAACATGTCTGTTTATATGTACTTCGAGTTAATTTAAATAGATATTTTCAAGACTTAAAATTTATGAGGCTTTATAAAAATTTATCGTAGTTTATATTTTTATTGAAACTGTTTTCCATTGTCTGTTACAATGTGTATCCTACTTTTTTCAACATTTAGCAAAATAAATTTTCTTAAAAATGTTTCAATGAAGAAAAAGAAAGGACGAAGAAGAATATGTGATGCAAATAAAAAATGAGCAAAATACCGATAGTGAAGTGAAAGTACTACTGCCGATCATATACGTTACATTTCTTTACTTATGTTTGTACATAAGAAATCGATAATACAGTATGAATGAGAATTAATAGTAGCCAACTTTTTCGAGATGCAAACTTAATAACAATTTTTTGTTACTTATATATGTACAATTTTTATATTACTGGTCTCTTTGTATCAAATACTGCCATTAGAAGATACATACAAATATATGATATAACAAATACAAGTAGTATAGCTTAACAAAAAAGTATGTTTAAATATCTAAAACTGCAATTACAATTTTTATATAAGAAGCACTTAATAATTCGATCGTTCTGGCACTTCAGCCGAACCATTTATTGTCGTAAGACTGAGAAATGTGCTTTTTCAGAATATAATATGTGCCATAATATTTATAGACAAACATTAAAAATAAAAATATTTAAGATGGTCTTATGCCATTGTCAATTTCTTCACTTTCTATTAATCAAATATCAGATAAATGCAATGACATACAGCATATCGGAACTGTTACTTTTTAATAGAAATATGTGACATCTCATACCATGTTAAGAGATCAAAGTCAAGTTATACCTTATGCAATTTTGGAATAGTGAAAATATATATAAGCGATGCAGATAATGAAAATATTAAAGATTACATTATACAAGGTCGGAATAACATCATAAAATGACAATTTTTATTGTTAGAATGCTATTTATGGGATAATAGTTTGTATGTGATAAGAATGAACCACTACAACTGCTTAACTAATTTTTCAATAAAGCAATTTCAAATAGCTTAATAATGGTCCATGTGTATATAATATATACATATATATATGTTTATTATGTAATTAAATAAAAGAAATAAAATTATTATTAAATAATAATTTTATGTGATAATATATATAAACTTTACCATTTAGGTGGATTTTATCATATACTGATGATTTATATAATTTATCTCATTGTATGCATATGGTAAATAATAAAACAGATGTTTTGCTTTAACTGAAGATTATAAATAAAAGTACTATTTCAATTATTGTACTATTATGTTTTACAACTTTTATGTCCTGTGTACGATTTGTAGAGATTATGTATAAAGTAAAAAGTTATATAAAACAAAATACTGTGTTCCTCACCTTGCTAAATTGTCCAAGTACATATTTTAGAATATTAGGCGGTGAATCATGCAGCAAAGATTCCAAAGCTTCAATATACATACATTTTTGTAGTATTTGTTTCAGTGCTGTATTACATTTTGCTTTGAGATCTTCTGAGCTATTTGGATTATTGTATAGCTGAAAATAAACTATAAAATAATAATAATGAAGAGCAACGTGGTATAGGAAAATCCGTAACATACCTGTAATAACTTTGGAAGAATGTTTGCAACTGCAACTGCTTTTGCATGTTCCGATGTATGCTTTCCAATTTGCCCAATTGCCCATACAGTGACAGCAAGTGTATGGTCGTCATTTTCTTCATATAATATAGTAGATAGATGAACAATTCCCTATAACAAATATTTGCTCTCAAATATTTTGGCTATGGAAATATTGTGACAAGCACATTGAAGTATCACACTTTGGATCCTATGACTGCAATAGCTAACTGATCTAAGTGTCCAGCGATATATCCAATTGCCATTATTGCTGGCAATCTGACTGTTAATTTTGAGGTACTAATTAATTCAACAAGTGCACCAATACCACCAATATTCACTATAAGTTGGGCCAACTAAAGAAAAATATAATTATAGCAAAATAATGTTGCAAATAAGTTGGTTTGATTTCTTTACCTCTAATGTATGTTTACAAATTTCTCTGGTTAACATTGCAGCAGCTTTAACGACACATTCATCAGGATGTGCCATGTGTACAAGTACATCAGGAAAAATTTCAGCTTCAATAATAGACTCTGCTAGGTGTACAGAGTGTTTTGCTATACTGCTTAATGCCAAAAGAACTTGACGCTGTGTACATTATTAATAAGTAGAATATTATATTACAAAATCATACTGTACATATAGTATTTTATGTTACCTTTAACTTAGTATCGGGATTAGATAATGCCTTTGCAAGAAAAGGAATGGCTCCTGCATCAACCACAGTTTCTGCAAGATCAATATTATGTTTGCTTATATCGAATAAAGCAGAGGCACTAATTTGTTTTAAACATAATTCAGGTTCTTGTAAGGCCAAGACTAAAAGTGGAACAGCTCCTATAAATAACATGATTGATATACAAGTTAATAAAATGTAGATAACTAATAGAGTATATTAATAGAGTATATGTACCTGCATCAACTATGGCTTGAGCCAAAGTCTTATTATGCCTAGCAATGTATCCTAATGCCCAAGCAGTAGCTTCCTTAACACCAGAATCAAAATCTTCTAAACAAATTATTATAGTATCCAATCCATTACTCTGAATCACCATAGATGCCAATTCTGGGGAATGTCTAGCAATTGCACGTAAAACAAATAGGGCTGCTTTTTTATAAAATTTCTATAACAAATATGCTTCAATATGTCTTCATTATTTATGTATTATATTTTAATATATAATAAATTCTACTAAAACAAAAAGAAATAAATACAGTCTTCTACATCTAAAATGCTTACATTCATACATTTTGTTTATCAATATTCTTCAATAATTGAGGTAAAATACCCATTCTTACAACAGCTTGTGCCAATTTAACACTATTATTTGCAAGTTTTCCTAATGCAACTGCAGCCGTATGCTGAATAGATGGTACAGGATCTGTTAACAAAGGGCATAAGAGATCCAAAACCCCAGCAGCTTCTAAACAATCTATAGTGTTTGCTTTTGAAGCAAAATCGGCAATGGATTGAACAAAAGATAGACGAGCCTTTTGGTACTGATCAAAGACTATAAAGGAATAATAATTAGTATTAACATTCCTTGGCAAGCTAATTATTATAAAAAATTATTCATGTGCAGAAGATATATAAAAATGAAGACCTCTATATGTGCATGTGCCCTTACATTAATTATATTATAGAAGACCGTCAAATTTTTATTAAAAATATTAATAGTATTTCAAACATTGTACCTTGTAAAATTGAACGTGCTGTCATTTTTGTTTATTATAAATTTTTAAATGTACATACGATGTTAATACTTTCAATACGTTTTTTATATCATTTGACTTTACGAAACTGTCATATGTTTGAAAACGAAAAGCTACCGCCTTCTGCATACTATATAGTATAGCGACTCGAGAAAACAAATGTTTGATCGAATAGAATATAGACGCAGAAATTATCAATCAAAATATAGTAATAGAGGGATATAGCGATAGTGATAAAATACAATATCTTTTATATAATAATTATTCATATCGGGAGATGACTGAAGAATTATTATCTAAAGAAAAAGAATTTCATCAGTTGAATAGAGAACTTGAGCAGAAAGCAAGCAATTTAATAGCAAAAATAGATTCTGTTGTTAACATTTACAATAACGGATGCTCGAATCTTAATTCGAGGAAACATCGCGTAAATGCGACGAAAGAAAAAACAGCCTATTTAAATGGTACAACAATACAAAATGAAGATAATTTTCAGATTTTGGTTAAACGAAATTCATCTTTACCTCATATTTTCGATCAATCCGTTGCTTTGAAGCCGTAAGTATGGAAGAAATGCAATTATTTATATTTATGTGTTAAAAAATGATCTCATAACAAATATATTTTAGTTTTAACAAACTATTGAATGAAACTTTTAATTATATTGTAATATATTTAAAATTAAACATCCGAATGATAAATGATTTCAATATTATTTATATGTTAGAAAAATAGAATCACAGAAAGATAATGATGATGAAGTTTCTAAGCAAAAGAACCTGGCAAATAAAACTGTTCTCAATTTCTTAAAAGCTAAGGTAGATATATTACAGGATGAGCTACAAACAATGCGAATTGAATACAGAAAACAGGTACCTAGAATTCATGTGTGCATGAAAGCATTTATTTGATTAATCCTCACACAACTATGTTGTATGTTCAGTGTGATATTTGCAAGAATTTGGAATCTGAAAATAACAAGATTGAAATTAAGTTAAAAGCTGAAATAGATTCATTAAAAGAAACAATTACAAAATTAGAGAACGCTAACAAGGAGTTGCATTGTCAATCACAAGCATTAATTACAGAAAATTCAATCTTAAAAAAAGTATGCATTGCACTCACTCTGTTCTTTTCCATAACAATTGTTTTTTTTTTTATTCATACAAAATATTTTTAACAGGACTTAGATAGACTTCAAAAGCAAGTAAAGACAACAAATCAACAGTCTAATAGTTGCTTGATGAGATTAAATAGATCTTTGGAAAATAATGATAAACTTAAGAATGCATTGAAATATTCTGAAGTAGAAGAAAAGGTGCAACTTATACAAATATATAATATTAGATAAGAAACTTGTATCATTTAGCATTTTTATCTTACTTAATGTTTTTACAGGAACTGAAGACTCAAATTAGAAAGCTAGAAGAAGATAGAAAATTAACAGCTAGTCACTTGGGAAAGCAACTTTCAGAATTAATACAAGTGTTTAAAAAACAAATGTTAATTGTAGATAACTTAAAGAAGCAAAATGTATGTATATATTTTATTTCTATTATATAAAATTATATATAAAAATTAAAACATTTGATATATATGTACTTTAATCTATCTTTTTAATCGATGTATGTATGTAATTGATATGTATATATACGTATGTATATATATGTATGCATATAACAACAAACACACACAAGGCATGCTTACTGGCAGTTGGACAACTAAAATTAACAAAAGAAGATTTCTCAAGATTATTGGATCAGAAATTTGAAAATTTATGATATATTGTATATAAAACATTTATTAAATGACTACTGCAATTCATACATTGCAAAAGATGGAATAACTTCATTTCATAGCCATACATTTTATACAATTTTATATTACATGATATAATCCTTAATAATATTTTTTATGAAAATCTGTGTTCTTTAATACATTACCTGTCATACATGAAATTTGAAAGTTTTGTGATCTAAGCTTTATGATTCACCTTAACATCTCTTTTTTTTTTTTTTTTTTTGTTTTTATCTATCTTATATCTGGGACATTTTTAGCACTTTTAACATATACGTAATAAATAAGTTATATCTAAAATATCAATAGAATTTTGAATACGAAATGTCAGAATGAAGTATGTAAAGTATAAACATTAGTCTAATTATGGAAATCATATTTTTTTATATTCGTTTAATATTTTCGAAAAGTAATGTCATTTGGAATTACAAAGAGATACAAAACTAATTTCCATTATAACCGAGATGAATTTATTTTATTCAAAACAATTTTCAATAACTTACTCAATTTATTTACACTTAAGTCCTATTTTGTGCATAAAAAATTTGATTAAGAATGATAAATTTCGGTTAGTACGTATAAAAATTCACAAAATTAATTGAATTCATCTCAAAGTTTAATCTTCAAACGTCTCAGAAAACACTGACTACTTTTTTTATCAAATGAATTTTACAGATTTTTATTTTATATCTTCGCTTAAACAATATATGTACTATCGTATATTTTCTACGCTTATAAAAGCAGCTCGACATATTCTAAATACTATCACTTGAAATTAGTTAAATAATGTCAAGTGTCACAAAAAAAGTGAACGAAGATGATATATGTTTGTATTTTCCGTTTAACCATTTCTGCGCAATCTAACTTGAATAATGTTGTTTTAGTGTTTTACTATTTAAATCTCTAATATGTTCTGTTTAATAAAATATATTAAATTAATTGTTTTCTTTCTCACTTTCTCGTTCTCTCTCGCACTCGCACTTAATACGAAGATGCTATTCCCAAATGCTTATAACTCTTTCCCCCATTTTTGATGCCCCTCTCCTTTTTATAATTACGATAACGTTCCGTTTAAAATTCTTATTTTATAACCCTTTTACACATTGTGTTTTACAATTCAGCCTCACATATATGTATACATCGAAATTTGCTATCCTTATTAAAATTAAAAGCACTGATACATTAACAATTTTCATATTTAAATCACTGCTTGAGTTTATATTTAAAATTATACTACACCGCAAATTTCCGCATTATTTCATATTGCACTTTAAATATTCAATTTATTTTTGTCTCTAGAAAGTTTCGTGTTTAATAAAGTATTTAAATAATTGATATCATAAGGTTGATATATCTATCGCCGATCAGAGAAAAACAAATCATAAATTAAAGTACATCCCTTATTTTTGAAAGTCTCTATATGAAATATCACTTTTCCAATTAATTTTTACTATAAATCAACTTCAAAATAATCATACGAATCTTCAAATTTTATAAGTCATAATAAAAATTTACGTAACCATGAGTATATTACTTCTGAAAACATAGATTGACTTTTATATTATTAGGGTAAACTTTTTTATTCACTGGTATAAAATTTTTTCCGTTATACACGTAATTATTAATTAAACTTCTCGATTGTTGCATTAAAATGCATTACTATCTATGTGTTTAAATTCATGTGTTTCATATTGTTATGTTATAATACAAATAATTAATGAAATTACATTTCTTTCTTACTCTGTAAACTCGTAGAAATTATACACGAACAATGCACTTTATATTATTCGAAGGAAAACAGAAAAGGAGAAAAAAAAAAAAAAAAAAAAGAATAATAAAAGGAAATGGTGCATGCCCAGCCTTTCATCCTCGTTTGTTAATATGTGTCTTATAATATATGTTAAATTTGTTTGAAACATTATTTTACTTACAGAGTGTTTTGTTTATTTCACTCTTATCACGCTTAATACTAGATTTTCTCGCTCTTTTTTTCTTTTTTCTCCTATTTATTTTTACGAGTTTATAATTTCGAAAACAATACTTTTTCTTTTTATTGTTCTTTGCAAAGTTATGAATGTAAAAGTTAGATTCGTGCATTTTTCATTTCACAACACGATATCATATCAAAAATCAGTAACACTTGAATTTACGTCAAAGGCGGCGTAGACAGTAATACATCTAGCAGCTTGACTATGAAATGATTTTATTAACGTATTATAAAAACCAGACTCTAAATGCGACCAGAGGGACAACATGGTACAAGGGCATCCATGTACAAGGAGAATGTATGAGATTCAAATTCGAGACTTAAATAAATATTGTGACAATATCTAGCAATGACATTGGACAGTCATCTTTCGTTCGCGTGTATGGTTGCTGCTGTATCGTTGTCGTAGATCAACTTGATCATGCCAGGTAGCTGTATGTGTCCTTTTGATATTATAAAAACCAGACTCTAAATGCGACCAGAGGGACAACATGGTACAAGGGCATCCATGTACAAGGAGAATGTATGAGATTCAAATTTGAAACTTAAATAAATATTGTGACAATATCTAGCAATGACATTGGACAGTCATCTTTCGTTCGCGTGTATGGTTGCTGCTGTATCGTTGTCGTAGATCAACTTGATCATGCCAGGTAGCTATATGTGTCCTTTTGACCCTCTGTGCGCTCCAGATATTCTTTCTCAATTAAAATATCTATACATTTCTGAAAGAGCACAATCGTCTTATATTACGGTTATATCTTTTTCATTTCAATTTATTTTCTCAAATATTTCTATCCATCGATATCATGTTATGATAAATCAATATAAGAAAAAATACACGTTTACATATGTTAAGAAATTATTTGCATATATTTATATATGTGAAAATGTCTTAAAAAACAATGTCGTTTACACGTACCTTAATAACATGTACTCTTGGTTTGAACCTAGAGCTTAATTGATTCAATACTTCAGCTACCAATTGTTGATGTTTGAGTACTTTCCTCATTTTCATAATCCTAACAATAGCTGCCTGAATTAAGAGTTTTCTATCTTCTTCTATATTTTTTTGTGTTGTTTCCTGTTCAATCTTTAATTCCGTTTTCATTGGTATATTTATATTAACCCGCAGCTTCTTGCTGTCATAAAGTTATTAATATTAATATAATTTCTGATAAGGTAAATATCACAGACTATTAAATAGAGTTACTTTTTATATCCTGTGAAAAGCTCAACTGTTGACAGTGGTGTCAATTCAGCTTCGTCATCAGTAGCTGCTGTTAATAGTTTAGCTTTCAAAAGTATTTGAATAACCTGTAACAATGAATATATCATCTAGGCTCTATTTTATATGTTAATTCTTTTGATTTTGTTATATTACCTGAAGCAAAAAATCCATTTTTATCTGTGTAGCATCATGTAATTGTTGTATCGTCCATACAGTAGAACCATTATATTGTAAGAGAACAGCCATTTGAAATGTGGATGCTTGCAACGTGTATCTGCAATAAAAGAATGAAACCTCATTTGCAATTGACACAAAATATTTATTATAATTTTAACTTAAATTTTATTGTTAAATATTTTATGACCTGTTTTTGAAACAATTTGTATGCAATTCTCCTTTAGACATATTGTACAACCAATTCAACTTTCTTCCACTATGCTGTGAACTATAGAAAGTTGTGAACCTATGTACAGATCTCTCTAGCTGTAATGCAAAGATAATATTTAAATGATGCTATTATGATCAAATGAATTATTCAATTCCGTTTACCTCCGTTGGTAATGAAAATGTAAAGGACTGTTGAAATGGCCAAGAACCAGAAGACAACACTTGTATATTGAAATCTATATCCAATGGTTCAGCAAAATTTGTCAAATGTCTTCTAAAGTGTTCATTTAGATCTTTAGACACACCAATATCCTGTGGACAGACTGCTATAATTATAATGTTGTATGATTTTGACAAATATTAGTAAACAATATAAAAATAATTGCCTACAAAAAAAAAAAAAAAATAAAAATCCGGAAAAACGTGTAAAACACAATGAATACAAATTAAATAAGAAAAAAAAAAAAAAGAATATCATAGCACAATACAGTACCTGAAACATTCGTTGCAATTTTGAAGTATATTCAAAACCACAAGCTTGTTTCAATTTAGAAATCATAGATGCTTCTGCATCATCACTTGCTGACATATGTTGTACTAATCGTTTTGCCAGCATTTTACTATAGAATTTTTGAAACACATCTTTGTCTTCTATATATTTAAATACCACCATCTGCGATTGAAGAAAAAGGGTGTAATATTTTTAGCAAGCAAAAATGTAGTGTTTGTATTCTATTCATTTCATTTTTACTCACAACTTGGTTCAGTGTATCTTCAAGTTCAGCTTCTTCAGGATTTTTGCTACTCTTTTTTAACAACAGGTCACAATATTTTGCTAATAATTCTGGTGATTTGCTGCTGCTGTTTGCTGCCCTAGTTACTGAATTACTGTTAATGAATCTTCCGCAAGCCTTATCAAGAGCTGCCACAAAACCACTGTCATTATTAAATGCAACAAGTACTAAAGCATTGTATTTTTTATGAACCTCCAAAATAGTGTTTACATAAACCTTTGGATCCTACAAAAAAATATTTTTACACAAAATTAAGTTGCAGTTATTTTAAATTATTAATGAACGTACATTAACTGCAGAATCACCACATTTATCGATAGCTCCAAGTCCTTGATTAGCTATATGACCTTCTAAAAGATTCCGCAATTCTCCAAGACCGTTTGGAATTCTTGCCACTAACTGATACATCCGACCTAGGTCTGTGTTTTTGTCAGCATCCAAGAGATTTTGAAATTCAGAATGAAAAATGTCCAAATGTTTTTCAATTAACATTCTTTCACACGTTTTTGCTAGTATTTCGTGCGTTGTTTGATGCAAATATACCTGAACTCGCTTTTGCTCTTCCAATAACCTTTGCTCTGCCTATAATAAAATAATATTTGTAAACAGTATTCTTAGAAGACATGATAATATAACAAAAGTTGATTTCAAAACCTTTTTCATATATTCTGTAACTGGATTTTGTCGAAGGAACTCTGAACTTTCTCGAGTATAAAACCTTTCTGTATCTTCAAGGAAGACATTTTCAAAAGAATCTTTGTAAACAGTAAGATTCTGTCCTTTAGCACCAGGATCATCCTCATTCAAACCTAATTCTACGTAACAATTGATTACACCACTGACTAAACGTGTATTTATTGTTTCCCCATTACGCTCCCGCTCAATTAATTTAAGTACTGCATTAGTAACCTGCGATGTATTATAATATAGAATTTACTTTTTAATCTATTTTCCATACATTTACTTATTAAAAGACTTACTTGTCTATTTAAATGCTTGAATAAGTTATCTCGCCATGTAACCAAAGCCGATTGATAAACCTCATAAATTCCTTTACGACCCTCCTCACATTCTCTACGTACCCAATGTCGATTTAGATATGAGCATACACCATTCAGTACTTTACTACTAAACTGATATTCTTCCCATTGTCTTGTATAGAACTGCAATACATCTTCATCCATCAAGTCGATTCCATGCTATGTAAAAAATATCAAATTAAAATATCGAGTATTTTAGTCCTGGACTAATTAATAATGATAATCAGTGAAGAAAAAAAGGTCACCTTCAATAAACTTATAAGGTAATTTCTAAGAAAGTCACGTAAACGTTTATATAACTCCAAACCAACTAACTGTGCACCTCCTTGAGAAATTTGTCCTTTCTTACTTTTGGTTGATGTTCTAGTTAATTGTTGATGAACACTTGTGCAATAATTATATACATGTCTGACAAGTTATGTAATAAGGAAATTAATAGACCGTAGAGAATTATTTTGTTATTATAGTTTCATTTCTTTCTTTTTTTGTTATTTAATTTTTAAATTAAAAAGGATACGTGTACAACTCTATATATCTTGGTTTAGACATACATTGTCTGTTATAAACTTGTTCAATACCTTCACGTAGATCTCCCCAAATTTGATCTAAATCTATTTGTTTGAGGCCTGCTGGGCCTCCTTGATGACTCCCAGCCCCTCCTCCACCTCTATGCCCTGACATCCTATTTTTATACGCTTGTCGAGTGAGCGTCACTGTTACTACTGTCTACAATAATTTCTGTAGGAAAAATAGAAAAGAATCCGCTATGTAATTCAAATATATTGTACAGGAATTGTATAGAAAATAGAAATGTGATATAATAAAGCAAATATTAAAAAATGAACAGCAAAAATTTGACTTTTATATACATAGATGTATAATACTAATTTTATTAGAATAGTTTTTAGGATACAAATGATAATAATAATCATGATGATGATAATGATGATGATAAGATAACGATGATAGTAAGAATAATAATCATAATAATAATAACTATTAAAGCACAAAACAACATATTCAATAACTGAAATAAACTCTGAACATACTATTACATCTAATGATTTTTATTAGTGATTAATTATTCCAAAATTTCAATGTCACAATCATTTGCTTATATACACATTTAAAAGCTGTTGAAATCGTTTGTGAAACTATAAATATAAAACTATGTGAAACCTTTGTGCGCTTACGAGGGACGATTAAAGAAAAAGTGGTAGTAAGTGCAATTGGATGAAGATATTCGTGGGGAGAAAAAAAAATACGTTTGAGCAAAAAAGGTTAGTCGGTAATCGGAAGATCCATACCGATGTAGTTACATCAGGATGCACATCGTTAGCAGTAGCTCGAATTTTTCGTCAGGAAACTTCAGAACATCGCAAATCTTCGTGCTACAACACTACCATCCGTCACTATTGAAGATCCATAAAAAGCAATTGACAGAAATAACACCATCGCAGCCCGTTGCCATAAGAGAATTACTTTTTTTCGTTGGTAGAACGGAGGGAAATATTGTGAGACAGAAAGCGCGCACTCACCTGTCGACGTTCACCACCGCATAACAGGCAGGGTTAGACAAGGGAGTTCTCGTGAAAACGTGGTGGCTATCTTTAACGATCACTGGTACTTCGTTCTACATACGCTTTAACGAGAAATTTATAACGCATCCGCTTGTTACTTTTGCGCTCTACACGATGACAAGCACAGTAAAACCGCGAACCTAAAATGTTGTATCTGCGTGCCCAAAACTGACTACAGTTCCAATCTGCTACTTTACTTCTGACAGGTTAGGTATCACTGTTACCAACAAAAGAGTACATATATCTTCGATTTTAAGATCTGTTTCCTTCACAGTAATGAATATATTATTACTTTTTGCAGTATATTTTATCTATCTTTCTTATTTAGATACTTCCTATTTTGGAAACTTGCGTTTCAAAATTTTAAACTGAACAGTGTTAAAATAAAGATTCTTTCGATACCTATAACGAGCGATAGTAATTTTTATTTTAGAATGTGGATATATTGATTATGAAAATCAGTCTATAAAAATCTTAATTAATAATTGTTAATTATCTTTTCTATATCGTATAGGATTGTACGTATATTTATCTAATTATTAACGTTTATTATTTTAATAGTATATTAACTGTAATTTTCATTAATATTGCTGCCTGTTCGTATTTTTAAGTAGATAAAATATAAATAAATATATGCAGGTATAAAATAATAATGCATAAGGACCTGATACATCATTTATTTAATACATAGATTTGACATTGATAAATTTAAGTATTATATATATAAAGCATCTGCTATTAATTCAGAAAAATACCTTTCAAAACTCACTTTAGAGTTTATTTAAATGCTACAATCTTACCTTAAAAAGCTTTTAATCATTATTATGCGAACAAATCATAGTAAGAAGTAATAGTTTAGCAAGAAATAAGTACAAAAGAACATTGAATTTAATACTGAGTCATTCAAAGATATAAAAATATTCTACATATATGTACATTGATAAGAATAAACTTTCATAATAGAGGACAGTATAACTATGGATATAATGAAAACAAATAGCGAAGGATATTTGATACTTCTCTTAATATATAGATATTTCTGACATTTTTACCTTTTTTATTTTTTATTATAATAAGTAAAACATTGTAATTCAAATTTTTACTAGAAAATTTTTATTTTGCTTAACTCAACATAAAGATGACATTCTCCCGTTAATAATTTTAGTCATAAATACGGAAATAAATTTACGTTGAATTTAATGGAAATAAAGAAATATAGTTGGTCAAGCTGTGGAAATATCTTCATGAAATATACGACAAGATAATGTCAAAGTAGCTATTTTTTATTGCCATAATAAGCTGAAATAAAAAATTATCCATGTTCAATTTCAGTATATCAATGCGAAACAAATATTACTTTGCACAAAGATAAATTTATGCAGAAACTTACTTTATAATTGATAATTGAGGCATGCCTGGATCAGCACCTTTTCTAAATCCTAAAAGGTAAATTAATCAATGAGTTACGTGTCGGCCATACGTTAGATTTATTAGAAAGATATGCACATTCATTCGTATTATAAAATAACTGCACGTATATACAATTTGAAATTAACAAACGAACAATCAGGTGGAAAACATGGAGAAAAAGAACTAACCTAAAAATAATATAGCAGGAATAAATCCCCAATGAAATATAGTTTTACTGACATCTAAAACAATTGCAATTTTTTGCTTTGTACTCGGACTCATCGCCATTTTCGTATAATTATCACGTGTAAAACGTCTAGACTAGTCTTGAATATTATGAAATGGGTATACGCAACTGTTAGATTATTTCGAATGATCACGAATACCAGATGTACTTGAAAACGAACATATACCTGATATACCTACTTCTCTAAATGCACATGTGCCTTTTTGGTTTCTTTCCGTCGGCTTGTTGGATCTTTCCACTTTTCGTTCATACGTTAAAAATCATTAAGTCATACCGCGCTATTGAGTCATTAATTGGAGACAGCCTTTAATTGTTTTATCGAAAGTTATTCGAAATAATGCATCTATATAATATCTCATAGTCCATGTCCATGTTTTGACAGATTCGTCCATTCTGTAGATTGTAGACTACGCGGATTTCGAACTACTTCATTTATTTTTTAACTTCCTCGATGGTAATTTCAAATTTTTACATTTATTGTTGTATATTTTATTAGAAACTAGTACCAAGTAAAGACTGTAATTGTGTGATGATTGTTGTGTAGTTAGTTTTTAATGTGTGAACATACAATTAAATAAACATTATAAAATATACCTCATACATATTGTTTCAGAGCTCACCACATTATTGCATTTGGGGTTTATGTGAATCACGGCAGTATTGTTGTGGTGACAATGTTTGCTGTGATGAAACTGATTTTAATTCTTTATTTTTAACGTATGTTTGATGATCTTATAATATAATACAATATAATACAATATAATACAATATAATATAATATAATATAATATAATATAATATAATATAATATAATATAATATAATATAATATAATAAAAAATCATATTAACAGGGCTATCATTTTTGGAACAATTGTCATTCTCACATTATGCTGTATTTGCTGTTATTGTACCTCTCGACGAGTTCATGCGTCTTTCCTAAAGAAATATTTCAAAATTACTTATACTTTAATGTCTAACCAACGAGAAAATGAAACAAATGCTGCAAGGAATCAAGAATCGATAGTGGAAGACTGTGTTGTACGAATAGAAAAGACAAAAACTATGCTTTAATAAACATTCTTTATATATGTGTTCTATATGCCTTTTTTAACCCAATGTTAGCAGTTGACTGTAATTTTAAGAAATGGAATTCTGTCTATGTTAAAATTCTCTCATGTGCAACAAAGTAATAAATGTGTAACTGTACATGAATAAGATCGTTTAGAAATGGACATCTTATATTTTTGAAAAAAAAGACATCCATGACGATGTGAAATTTTATTTGTTTCAGCATATAATAAGATCAAGCTTGTAGAATAATGGCTTTTTTTAAATCTAAGAAGCTACTTTTACTGTCCAAAAATTACAAACCTTGCAATCTGAAAATAACACATTACTTGAAATTAAACATCATTTATTAATACTTTTATGCACAATTTACTTGTAAGTTAATGCTAGAATAAATTACGTATATAGTAAATGTTATTTCACGTGTTAATTCATTCTATGATATTTTAATAAAGTTTATTTGGTAAAGTTAATCCATTTTGCAATTTTTAATTAAAGTTTATGAATGATATACCTGATCCATTGCAGCCTCACGGTCATGTTGATTTTATGTACGAACCGATTACATGCGATGATAATTTTTAAATGAAACTCATCCATAGAATTACTATATTATATTCATGCAATTTAGAGAAATTACAGAATCTCTCATTTAAAAAGTTCATACTCGTTAATCAGTTTTATTCGATGAAATTAAGGTATGAAACGTACATTAAATTACTAATTGCAGATATCCGCATTTCAGATCCGTACATTCTGTTCGCATTTTGGTTTAATGTATTACTTCTTTATTTGCAATTTATCCCTTTATCTGATATGATCGTTACTGAAAACATATTTATTATTTATTATCGTTCAGCACAGGTTTTTCCAAGAATTCGACGATTCCTGTTCGTAAACGAGTATGAGTGACTTGTTACAGGGCCTCCCACTCCTCATCAACCGAAATTCGCTACGGCGCGGGGGAGTCAGTTTAGTATCGAAAATTGGAGCGATTAGACGTGTACGGTGTCACTCTGTGACAGCTGTCCATTTATTTCTCTACATACGTAGTATTTTTATAATGATTCTTTCACTGTTCAAACTCACGCTAATGATAAATTTGCCCAATTATCGTACGTTTTTATTTAATATAATCGTTATAATCCATTATTTGATTATCTTTTCTTCGACCATCTTTTCGGTTGTTATACATTTTGCCGGTAACTCATATCATGGTTTCCAAGATGCAATTCAATCTTGTTCATTGTTTCATTTTGATATAATTTGTCCTTTTTATACGTTTGTTCTAATGTACTCGTCTTCTTTTGTGCAGATTATTGTGAGATAAATTTCGAGGTATTAGAAGGACTCTACGAAATTCAAAAAGATGCCGCGAAATTCAAAAGGACAGGTGCCGGTGGTCGATGATAAATTCGAGATCTTTTCATGGAAATTTGGTAATACTCTTGGTTGTCATTTCGCTTCTTTCAATAGTTTTTAATAGTTTCTATTATATTCGAGAGAGAACACCACCATAGGCTGGTTTGAACATATTCTGCACATCGCGTCTTTTCTTGCCGCGCAGCTTTATTTAACGGACAAGAAAAGCCAACCATATTTTATGTTGGTATATTTAAAACTCTAATGGCGGACGTTTAGTTTGGCGGGCAATTTTTACAAATCATCTTAATTATGAAATATTCATAAATATTTGACAATTTATTCAAAAACTTTGACAAAATACTAACAGGGAAATATAGTTTTCGATATCCTTGATACGATATTTCTTTATCTTTTATAAATGTATAATAATTAATTTGCAGTTTTGAAAGAGCAGTACATATATTCTTCGTAACCTTGTGTTTACTTCATTTAATTCTATTCCTTATATTTTACGTTAATTGTTATTAATTAGAAAATAACATTTGATTAAAAACTTAACAAGCGTAAACTTTCTATACTTTGAGTCGAATTATTATTAAAATTTTTTGCTTAATACGGATCAGCCTTTTATCATCTTAAACTTTGAAAATAATTAATACTGTCATTAAGAAGAAATTACAATGTTCTATCGTTTGTTACAGGTTACTTTCAGCCTTCACTTCCTCCATCGAAATCGGTGATTCCACTTTGACGGCAGCTTGGTAATGACTTTCCCCGGGTTACAACAATACTGACGACAACGTTCTTCTCATCTAATCGTGAGTCGCATGCATTTTTGTTCCTCTGGTCACTCAATCATGTCGTAGGATGAAAGGTCCGAATCGACACGGGTTGACTGGTTGTATCACGTAGAATTTTTGACGAGCATAGTGGCCGCGGGTATCTATTATACTCGTGAGTAGTAACATTTTCTTGTCTGTGTTTTATTTATTAGTTCAGGATAGGTTTTCTTGCACATCGCGTTTTTAAATGTTGATGATAATGTATCAACATACGTTGACAATTAGCATACTTATGTACGATTAAAAATTACGGAACATATTCACTAAAATTATTTACAAAATCAAATTATATTCAATGTGACTGTTTATGAAGACCAAATGTTCATACAAGAATGTATATGAATATTGAGATGAACAACGAAATGATTTCGTTTAAGTATTTTGTAGTGGTGAAGTTTGGTACCCTCAGACTTCGTTAATATGGAAATTCAATTATGATTAAGGTTAATAATAATACTGATAAAGATTATAAGTGATATTTATTTTAATCTTTTGCTTTATAACGGAGCGGTTTTATTATTCGAGCATAAACAGTATAATTTCGGTAAAATTCGGAATATGGAATATGATAGTATATGTCAAAGCCTAACTTTGTCCGCCCGTTAAGACAGATGTTATAAAATTTCACGTGCAAGAAGACACTTCGCGACAGGCGGATTTCAGAATCAAGACAAGTTTTGTACGTTCCATTGTGTTTTCAAAGATGTGTTTTGATAAAGATATCGCCTGAGGATATTTAGATGAATAGAGTTCATTTCGAGTCCATTGTTAGTCATTGATATGAATATTACTTGCATCGAATCTTAATTTATGTTTGATAAATATGTATATTCTTCGTTAATTTCCTTCATTTCATTTTAACGATTTAGTTGTTCATTGAAACAATAAAGTAAAATAAAGCATAGAATTATTAGAATTTGAAATGAAGTCAGACTGCAAAATCAAGTTAGCCCGTTAAATACAAAATACAATAGATAGGCTAATCATATTTTTAGCGTAGGATTTTCAGGTTTAACCCCTTCCATGTTCATTGCCAGAATCTCACTCACGTGCCCAGGTGCTTCTTGGGTGGGAAGAGGGCGATGGGCATGATGATTAGTCTATAAGCCTGACAATGTTTTCAGCGACTGACGTTGCGTTAGCGTATCGTGCACGACGTATTTTCCACTGTGCGTGTATGTGGTTAGGCTGTGGAATTGCGTCGTTTTTGCTTTTTATTATAATCTCGAGATACCTATGGAGTTCGGAAATATGAATCCAATTACCATTGGAAATGTTCAGTGCTGATAAATATGTATAGCGAATTATAAATAGTAATATTACTAATCTCGGTATCAAACTGCAAAAATATTAATAATTGATCAAAGTACGACGATCTCTTCTAGTAAAATGATTTCTTTAGATGATATACATACACATGATTATATATACGATTACGAGTATTTAATTGAAATTGAGATTTAAATATATTTGGACGATTAAAGTTGAAATATACAGAGTATCTTTACGCGATGGTCGCTGGCCATCGTCAGTCGATTTCAGGAAAAATGGTACGTACTTTAGAGTGTGAAAGTTGTATGCCAAACTCGGGTGTCGGAGGCGTCCCGGGACGTCTCTCTAGTGTAGGCTCTTGCGCCCGGGTCATGCGTGAGAACCGTGGAGTGAGTGTGTTGGTGTGTTGTCTGTACTGCTATTTTTTAAATATAGGGCTAGGTAGGATAGGTAGCGTACTTTCTGGTGTGAGCGTTAATTATAAGTAGGTAGGGCCGGGCAGGTTGGCGCAGTCTCTGGTCGGGTAGGCGCGATTTCGCGTGTCCAACCTGTTTCAGGAAATTTGATTTGAAAAATCGACGGCGAAGCTGGGAACAAGAGTCGGAGCATGCCACTCAGCTTAGGCTTTGCCTATCGGTTTTTCGAATCTCGCGGTCGTGATCGCGCGTAGGAAGTAGATTTCGAGACGAACGTTTATATATTGCTCGAGCACGCACATACGAACAGATAGCGATCACTATGATCGTTGGTCATCCGTGTCCGTTTGAACTGACTTGCGCGATTTAAATTTTTAGTTTACGTTTGCGGGTTATCTTTTTGTTTTCCGATTAGAAAGACTCGAGCTAGATTTAAGTTTCAGCGGGCATTGCGCCCGAAGAAAGAAAAGGCTATGAGCCGAAGAGGCCCGGCAAATTTGTCGTAGAAGAGGGCAACTACTAATGGCTTTCCATCCTCTGAATTTTGGATCGTCCAAAGCATGGAAAGTCATTCTCGTTACTATTTTGTCACTATGCTCGCTTGTAGTATTTGTTGTGGTAGTAGTGGTAGTAGTAGTAGTAGTATTTCTTTTTCTTTTTTTTTTTTTTTTGTCGGTGTACATGTCGGCTCACCATCTACACGTTGGGCAAATCACGGTTTTTGTATCAGTATTGCAAGAGATTGATTATGGTTTGAATTAGCGTTGCGAGAGATTGATTACGGTTAAAATTAGAGTTGCGGATTATAACATCGCGATTGTTTTCAGCAATTTTGATTATTGATTGTCAGAATTTTTTAGAGAATGATACGTTGATACATATTATTAGCTTTCGCATGGCTGCCCTGTTTGAGCACGGTAACACGTTCGTGAAGATGAAAATTTGCTATATTAACTAATAGTTTAATAATCCAATCTGTTTAATCTAATAAAATAATTCAATTAATAAAATAAATCTAATAAAGTAAAAAGATAATTTAATTTAATAAAAAATTTACTATATTCTTGACGAACTTCGATTCGCAACCATTAATATAACAATTTTGCTCACGTTTTATTAAATACGTTGAATTGATACAAGACGCGATATCCGCTCTTTAATCCCTTATATTATATCACATTTTTGTATAAAATGAATCGATTTTATGTACATCTAATTTTCAATTTAGATCTATACATAATAGCTTTTAGTACAGCTAAAAAATTTACAAGAATTTCATTAGCTCCTAAAAGCTATTTATTAAGAAATTCCGCCATCGGATCGTCTTCACGTTGTCGCTTCATTTGAAATGCTTCGATCTCATCCATTGTTGGTTCCTTAACTTCATACATGCTGTTGTAAGGGCGTTTTCTTTCATTCATTTGTAGCAGCCTTTCCGCTTCCTTTTGTCTTTCTTCCTCTTTCTGCAATGCTTGTTGTAATCTATCTTGTTCCTGTAACCTAGCAGCTTTCTTCTTATTCTTTCGTTTCTCTTTCTGTTTTTGTTTCTTCTCCTTCCTTTTAGATGATTTCGATTTTATCGGTCTTAATACCTTCTCTTCCTCGTCCGAGGATGTATCATTACTTACAGATTTCTCATCGGATGAATTTATTGTTTCTTCGTTAGACTTTTCTTCCTCGTTTACTGTTCTTTTAATTTCAATAACGGCTGCTTCGGCCGTCTTTTTACCCGCATTTCCTGTACAGTATGAATTTTTTATAAACGAATGACAGCACTTGTATCCCCATTTACCAGCATGCCAATATGAACCCCAAACGCAAGTATGATTATTTGGATATACATCTTCTTCGTACTTAGAGCGAATTATTTGCCTGTCCTGTCCTTTGATGATCTGTAAATAAATACATATTATGAGAAATAATGCAATTTAACTAACCTTCGTAGTCTAATAATATGTGAATATACGTACTTTTCCATATCTTGAATATTCGACATATTGTTCCGTTTGTGCTAGTAAAAGAGAAGGAGGAGGAGCATCGAGATGTTCTTTACCTCCATATTTGTTAATTATACTTTCACGAGCTTTATCTTTCAGTTCGTCGCGTTTTTTATCATATTCCTGTTTAAGTAATTCCAATTTAGTGGGTTCAGCGAGTAAATGCACGTCGACACCTCTTTCGTGCGCCTCCCATGCAAACAATTGAGCATTTGAATGTCGTTGTGTATCTCCCGAAAAACGCGCAAAGTTTTCACCTTTATAATCCACCCTGAAACAGAATACAGCTACTTTAGTATTTCTGTAAGTAAGAGTAGTTCAGAAGATAACGGAATGTACAAAGTAATCTCTGCATACTCTCTGTCTGTGCCGGTATAAGGATTGTCGCGCATAGATCTCGTTTTAGGATCGTAATATGCCGAATTTGGATCCAAGTTTCTTAGATACTTTGCTGTATCTTCCCTAATTCGTAGATTTCTAACGGTAATACGTTGTTTGGAATCTACTTTTGTTCCAGGCATATCAACCTCGTCAACATATTTGTCCTCGTCTTTATCCGAATCCTGTTCGTCATTCTCTTCGGCATTTAACTTCTCTGCACGCATTTGTCGTTTCGCTTCCTCGATCTTTTGATATTCTTCGATAATGGCTCTATGCTGCGAAGGATCGTAACCAGCCCACCTACATTAAATCGATACATTCAAAACATTGTTTTACATCAATATCTATATTTAAAATTTACCAAGTATTTCAGTATTTATTGTATCGAGTAAAGTTCTAGATAAACGACCTGTCTCTTTTGCCGTCATAGTCTGTAGACAATTCTGGTTGAGTGAACTCATCCGGTGCTATATTTGCATTTGTGAATTTCGCACCTATTTTACGTGGACGTTCCATACATTCCTTTTTCTTATGAGTTATTGCTCCACAATTTTCACAGGCCCCCTTACGATACTTTGTCGCTACCTTAGATGAATCTACACCACGTTTATACCATTCGTCTATACCACTGTACTGCTTTTGCTTTTCAGGCTGTGGTCTTTGATGTTTCAAAGTAGGCCCCTTTAAATATCATATAGGTATTTATGTATTATATGTTTCAACGTTACGCGTACTGTCTATAAAAAGGGATATCAATTTCATAAAAAGGTTAATGCATACCTGTGCGCCAAAATACCATGGCGTAGCACTAATGTATTGCGGAATGTGTGGATTAATATCTTTGCCTTCTTCATCTACTGCAGCTGGTGCTGTACCAGCTTTCCTCGCTTCTTCTAATTCCTTAGCCTTTCGCCAATCTTCTCGACTCTTTTTCTTGGGTTCGTCTTCGAAATTGCTTTTGTTCTTTATAATCTTTGACACAGGTACGTTAGCTAGAGTGTTAGCCATTTCGATAAGGATAATCAAACTTCTTAGATCAATTTTAACTTTATAAGATTATTTAATTTCGGTGTCTCGCTCGTAAACTGACAAATACTGGAACTAACCTATACACAGGATGAAATCTAACGACAGACGCAAACAGTTATGGAGTTTGTGTTACATGTTCTGACATACCGATCATGTAAAAGATCAGAAGCCATAGACGAGCTAGTCTATGGTTATGCCCTCTAATACTTGTGGTCGAACTACAAACGAGCTGCGCGGTCGAACAATGTTCAATTGTAGGTAGGAAACGGTAACTGTTATACCTTTTGAGTAGCATCTGGATTCTGGTTTAATTTATGTACCGTAGTTTAGTTTATTCATATTGGCAACCCTGTTTTCGATGACGTCATTGTAAAGTTCCGAAATTGAAATCAATAAGTGGTGTGCAATGTTGTGTGCACATGATAGTCGGACCGAAATGGTGATTATATCAAAACAATTTGTCAGAGTGTACGGTTTTTATTTATTGAGAACGAAGGTGTAAATATTAATTGAGAAAATGGTACGAAATACGAAGAGAAAGCTGGCGATATTCGCCGGAACGTCGAAGTGTTTGATATACGTGAGTGGATATTTTTCGTTTCAGCATGTTCGCTTTTGATGCCATTTAACCAGAAATGTCAAGCGAAATGTTATTCTCTGTATTCTAAATCGAGGAAAGTTCCATTCGAAATGAAAGTACAGCGAGAAGCGGATTGTAACGTTCAAGCGTTCGCTTCCTATTTTAATAAGATTTACTCGTCGCTTCTTTATTTCATAGTGACCGTGATTATTTTGGTCTTAAGATCAATTTGTATAATTTACATCTGTGGACGTACGTTGTAAGTTGGCACGTTATTTAAAACGTAATATTTGTTTCAGGCAGAAGCAAAGTATTGTGCCTCTGAAATGCCCGGGGAAACAAAATACTACGAGTGAGTTTCGTACACGTTAATTATGTTTATCTTCTAGTAAGTCAAAAGGGGGAACTTTTCTTTTTCTTTTCTTTTTTTCTTTTTTCTCTCAAATAATGAAACGAAAGACGACTAATGAACGTAATTAGAAAAAAAAAGAAAAAGAAAAAAAAGAAAAGAAAAGAGAGAGCTAATGAAAGGGGAAAGAAAGAGGAAGAGGAGGAGGAAGAAGAAGACGGAAGAAAGGAAAGAATGTTCAGAGAGGAAGGGAAAGGCGGGAAGAACGAACGTGTAATTACATGTAAATTCATTTTAGGTGTTCTAGAACCGAATATTGTTGCGGTATTGGTTGTTGCGTGTCACCAGGACTGCATTTTCATCATTTGTGGTATTATTGGTGCGCAAAACAATTTCACAGATCATTCTGATCGACATCTCTAAAGAAGATACAACATTTTTACAACATTCTCACGGTTTTTCGTCGTTCGTTAGGATATTGGTAATAATCATGTTCCTGGTGTGCTCCGGTGGCGGCTGGTGGTATCGATATTGGTTACAAGGAAGATACAGAGCGGCTGCATCGGCTATTCCCACTAGAACTACGAACGCGCGAGTCCAAAGTTCTCTTCGAGGGTCGACGTGTCAGGGGCAGAGGGCTCGTATTACGTACAATTCTGCGAGAAACACTGTATTATTGCATCGTATGTGGAAAGGCGAGTGTACGTTTGTCTAGTAAATAATTGCGGCGTATTCGATGTTGATCAATTTATCTGTGTTCGTAGGTCCTCAAAGAAACGGAGCGATGCCCGCTTACACCGGCAATGCGACAACATCGGGCCATTATCAGAACATGAGCGTTATGTTGAACGATGCGAACTGTCCGTACTACCAATTATATGGTCCGCCTCCAAGCTACGAAACTGTGATAGCTCAAACACGTGGTAAGGTATCAAACGCGACGTCGCCGGAATCGACGAGCGCGCGATCGAGTTCGTTCGTTGCGCCGACGAATTCGAACGTGTCCCAATGCTTCTCTTATACTTGCAATTTCTCAACGAGATTGAACAACAGTCTGGATCAAAACACGCAATACTCGAGTGGCGGTACGAGTTCTCGGCAACTCGAAGGCCGAGAAGGTATTCCATTCGCGCATTTCCCACCGTATTGCGCCGTCGCAGACGGAAGCACGAGGCAAAACGTATGCATTCCTTTCGCCTATCAGGAACAACCGTTCGTTTCTAGAGATACCTTTAACCCTCTGTATCAAGCTAGTTCCATACACTGTGTCCCGTATCCGATGGACAAATCGTCAGACACGTCGGATCCGGAGAATCAAAGTTACCAAGCGTCGAACGCCGAAAGGTATGCGATGGTAAATGTCGATTGTACGGCTGGTAGTAGCAGAGAGCAAGGTATTTGGCGGTCGGACGATCGTTCAACGTTCAAAGTACGCGGTAGCCAAGCGAACGGAGATACGGATGACAGTATGGAGAAAAGTCTGGGAGAACAACGAGAAAATACATCGATGGTAAGAGGGGCGGCGGGCTCAGCTTCTCCGCTTAAAACCGAAGAGAATCAGTCGGACGATTCGAAATCCGTGGATTGGTTGGAGAATTTCGACTCCGAGTTGGCAAAGAGTCGTCGAGTGCACGGCGGTTCTTTAAAAGCAAGCGGCAGGTACGCCGATAAAGAAAGATGCGAGGAATATTCCGTTCAAAGGGCTTTCTCGAGAATTTTGCCCCATTCCTGTGATGGACTCATTAACACAGAGCCGGCTGCGGCATCTGTCGATGTATCCCATAACGCGAGCTCTTTGGAAGAGAGAGCCGACGACGTTAGCGCGAGTTCTATTCAATCAAATCCATCCAATAATGTGATATTAGAGCGTTTCGGTTCCGACGGCGCGTCTTTCTCGATGGAAAATATCGAGAAACTTGAACAGTCTCATTCTCGTCTCGTAAATACTAGTACAAATTCTGATCTTGAAAGTAAATTTAGATTAGACAGATCGAAATCATTGGACTGAGCAGTTATGGAATACTTTGCTATCGTACTACGCGTATATGTAGTGCTTATTCTTCTACACGTTATTGATTCACGCGTATTTGTGTACGATCGTGTTAGCCCGAAATCGATCGTGTTAGCGATTTATCTCATAAAGTTTTCCTGTAATCGATATAACGAAATCAAGAGTGCGTCGCGGTACTATACGTTCTCCTTTTTAAATACGAAACTTGTCGAGTTACGGATTTAAGGTTGATCGTTTATCGAACGACAAACAACGCTTAATCTATCGTTTGTCTATATTCCAATATACATTCCATATACTATTATTATTCTCTCTTTTTCGCTCCTTATATGTATATGTGTATAGGTATGCGCCAGATTCTCGTATTCGAACAAGAGGCTCACGGGACCATATTTGACACTGTTCAGTTTGTCTCGATTATTTATCGGTTACGGGATAATTTGTTATCTACTTAACAGTCGTTAGTACAACGCAATAACGCGTGACTCGATTGGATCTCGTTTTTTACGATACGCGATACTGCCAGAAATCTTCGGTCAATGTCCTGTTCGCTCGAACGATGGCTCCGAGCTGTAAAACGTTAATCGGTTAACAAATATTCGATTATATATTTGTATCCTTTTTCCTTCCTTTTACGAACGAGCTCAACCAATTCCAATTACGCACAAGGGCGTCGCTCGACGCTGTACTTAATCGTCCTACGTAAACGTATCGGTATGCCAATAACACGTTAGCACACCTTTTTCTAATCTTCGCACGAAACGTCGTACTTTACAATGCCACCGAACAGTTTCTAATTCTAATTATTAGGTTAAACGTTATCATAGACTATTTCGTACGTCGTATTTTCAACAGAGATGTTACAAATCAAGATGGTGTTTGACGAGATCGGTTCTATTCCCTTTTTCAAGCGGAGGAACCGCGTAACTTGCTTTCCGATTCGATCGGGCACCATTTACGTGTTGCGTATTTCTTTCATGTGCACGCGAATACAATTCCGTGAACGTTTAAGGATTTTTCGTCGATATCCTTCAAAATGCAGCAACTCGATCTACGTGTAACGCGTTACCAATTTTAAGATACGCATATGCTACGATAGAGTTTCTCTTATTATTGCAGCATTGTCAGATGGGATCGGAAGAACGAGAGATGTACGTTACCGCTCACAGGTATCCGAGCATTCTAGTCAATTTGTATGAACGGTATACGTTACGCCTCGTAACGATAGAACTATCCGAAGTCGTTTAACTTTTTATACTTTATGCCACGCATATGTAAACATTAACGCAACAAGAAACGACCTGTACATCGTGTTTGAACTTGCTATTTTTTAATTAAATTATATTCTTGCGCAAAAGTGTTCGGATATTTTTGAGCGATAGTACATACACGTGTGCGTGCGTGCGTGCGTGCTTGCGTGTATGATTGCGTCTGTTTGCCGCGTTTGTTTGCAAGCAAATGGCTGGCCGATGACGGCCGACAGTCTAAAAGGAGATGTTTGAGGATATAGACTAAGCTAAGGATGCGAGGACGGAGTAGGCGATGGTACGAAACGCGAGAAATCCAGTCAGAAAAGTCAAATCTCATAGAAAAATTACGCGTTCGAATCCGGGTTTACGGATTACCATATCTCGCGAATGTCTTTCTTTTTACTTATCGGTTATTGTTCTTCTCAATTTATACGTAGATCGTAAGAACGAATCGCGCGAACCAATGCCACTGGCGGTATAAAAAGTGGCAAGGTCGGACAAATGATAAACCTGAGAAATCACATTTTTATAGAGAATCGATCTTTATATTTAGTATGCTTTTACAGACTTTGCGTTCTCGTTATCTCGTCGATCGTTTAACAAAATTATTAATAACGTAAATTAGGTGCGTTTGGTATTAATGAAATCAAAATACTGTACTATTCGTCTCCTATCATTGAACAACGTCATGGATTTATCGTTTGTTTTCAAGAAGCTTCTATCTTCTCTTCTCTTTCGTTCGTTTTTGCGTATCGTTTCATTTCGAAAGGCACATTTCTCGTTGGCCCATCAAACAACGAGAAAATCAACAAAGATCAACTTATTATCGTATCCTTGCCATGATCTTGAAACGAGGGAGCACGTTTGCCGCGGATAGACGGAACAGTTTAGGCAGGTTTGTCCGACGACAGCTGCGCGTCGGAATTGCAGTTATTTTCGCAACACGACGAATGCAGTTGAAAGCAGGAGTCGCCTTGACGTACCATCGCGTTTCTAAGTTTCTGATTCCAAAAGTTTTCGATTGTAACAGCGGTCCAAAGAAAACAGTGTACGTGCCAATATAACGAGTCCGTTAGATAAGGTAATGTCGAGTAGGGCAAGTCGATCGATCTCGTAACAAAGGAGAAATATAATGATATATATATATATATATATGTATATATATATGTATGATATATATCGTATATCATATATCATATATATATATATATATATATATAAACATATATATATATATAGTATTATTAATTAAAATTATATATAATTAAATAAAAATTACATACACAAAACGCGTGCGTGTGTATGCACATACATGCATAATTATTTTTTGTAATCGATCCAAATGGACGAGCTATTTTAACAGTCCGATTAAATAAAACGCTAATTAAATAACGCATAAGGTATAAAGTAACGTGGCCAGTTACTATCGTTCCGGATTACGGGGGTCTTCTATAGATTCGGGAAACACTATATTTTGCGTGCGTGCGTAGCCTGCGTGTCATAGCTTTAACGATCGATAACTAGTCCGAATGATCACTTTCACCGTAACGTGCAATCATGTTCGTATTAATATACTGTAAGATATATTGTACCTCACGAAAAGGGTTGTCTTTGCTGAAATAAAGACAAAATATTTATTCACGTAAGAGGCTTTTAAAGTCGATCGATTGAATTTCTAATTTCATTCGCGTAAAGCAACAATAATCGAGCAAAAATGGTAGTATCGAGGTGTGGAGTAACGAACGTGTTATAAAGCCCCAGTCAACCAATTATTCTTAGTAACAAGCCGTTCACTTTTGAGCATCGAATCTCTGTCTTTCTTTCTCTTCCACTAAATATAATCTAAATATTACAGTTGTCTCCTCGTTCATACGAACTACACGGATTCAAATTACGCGTTTCCATCGAATCTTTACCCTTCGTACGTCGAATATTAACTTCCGCAAGTGATCCTTCACCGGCATCATCTCAAGTTGCGTTTTCCAATTTCCATGGTTCACACGTCTAAATCCTTTCCTTCAATTGCGTTTCTGTGGACGTGTAAAGTTATCGTTACCTGCATGATAATGCGTTACCGATTGCGCAAGAAGGAAATTACTTCAATCTCTAGTGAATACATACATATATATATATGGAGAGAGAGAGAGAGAGAGAGAGAGAGGAGAGAGAGGAGAGAAGGAGAATAAACGAAAACAAGAGTAGACTTTGGTAGGAACCGATTGGCGATATACGATTGATCGGAAAAGTACAACGACGCGTTTTTTTTTTTTTATCAAATTCGCATAGATAGGGGGAATTGGAAAAGGATTACTATAGTTGGATTAGGATGGTAAACGGCGTAGTTACCGGCACGAGGCGACGCGACGGTAAAAGATGGCAGGTGCACTGAGGCCCGGAGGAAATCAATATCGGGAGAAGATAGGTAGAGGGGTTGAGGTGCGTCGAAGCATCCCCATAAGAGAGAGCCACGGAAAGTTAGGAACGCCGATATAGCGGCTGGGCCGAGGAAAACGCTGGAAAATGTCATAATCTCGAGGACTATAGTTTCGAGGGTATAGTTTCGAGCAATACCTCTCCTCCACTTGATTTTCTATCCATTTGTCTTCTTCTACTGTGTTTCTGCACCTCTATTCCGCTCCGTAGCACTGTCTTTCCCTCTTCTCCCTGCCCGTGCGAAACCCTCTCGTCGTCGAAGCTTGGATTCGTCCTCGGCAGAGTGAATCGATAAATTTGTAAGTGATAGTGCGCGAATTGGTGATTACGCGATCGTGTCGGGCAAGATGTCGGTGAAGGTGAGTGATTGTACGCGTTAAAAATACAGATGGGGAGAAAGTTGGTCCGAGTTGGATGACACGGACGAACTTGGATCGAATCGATTCCATCGATGCTGGAAACACGGTCCATCGGCTCCTCCTTACGTTTTACCATTTTTTCCGTCCTTCTGAATGTTGACGTTGTACTTGTATACCGTAGCTGCAGTCGAAGGCGCAAAGATAGAAACTGCGGATCGGTTTCGATTATGAATCGCATATTCTAGCCCTGAATTTCATGCAAGACGAACGTGTGCACAGTAAACATAATCGATCACTGATGTTATCTTGCGTATTATCGTATGTCTATATGTATATGGTACGCGCGCGATTCTGAATAATGTTTCTCTCGTTATCGCTTGATAATACTATGTCACTGATACGCTCTGTTAGTATCGTACGACACGCAGAAATACGCGGTATAAAAGGTAATATCAAAATTATCGTGTTGCACAACTAGCGAGACCGAGTAATCGTGTGTGCAAGACGCTCCTAACAAATACGATTCTTGTTGAATTTGTCAACCCTTTAGATAATAATAATAATAGTCAGAACGTGGTGGAATCGATATCGCAAAAAGCAGTCTGTATGTTCACTTTAATACTTTATTCGAAAAGATTGATATTGAACAGAATTTGGAGAGAGGTTATTTTTTACGAGCCCCCCAATTGTCAGACTTTTATATCGATGTTTAAGCCGGAAAGTGGTCTACGTCGAACGGCGGTTGCAGACGAGCTGTCCGCCGTACGATTGTTTTAAAAGGGAAACGACTGGCTAGCTGTTTTTCTTCAAACGCGAGTGTCGTGAACATAGCGGAACACAATGCGAGACGAAAAGCATTCTAATCGTATTAACGAGGCTACAAGTGTCTATTTCCTGCTAGGAGGTCAGAGACGAAACAAGCAACTCGATTGTAGACGCGTGCGCGCGCTTCTTCAGATCCTCATGTTTGCACGCGTGCAGTTGCCGCGTGCAACCAGCTTGCAGTTTTAACACGAACGTTCGTCGTGTTTCTCTCACAAAGTGTCTCTCATCGTTGCTTCTCTCTTTCGTCAACCATTGTTTCGTCTCGCTTTCGTTTAAGGAAAACCAGATTTTCGGTCAGTCGGAACCTGTTAAGCCAATATCATTAGACCGCGGATATTTATGCAAATTCACGTTTTTACGAACACGGTCGATGAAACGAAACTCAATCCGAAGTTCGTTTCGGGTCTTGTAAATGGCGTAACGATTATTTCGGATGTTTCATGCATGTTTACACGTTCAGTGCAAATTTGCCATGTATTTTTCTATTAATTACACGTCAGGTAACGAAAGACGACTGTTCGCGTTGTAATTTCACTCGATGTCCAGCTCGATCTCGATTTGAATATCGTTGTCACGAACAAAGCAAGTAGAAAGCTCAGCGTATGTACACAAAAATAATCGAATACTCGTAGAAACCTTTTACGAGTGTGTTATGCGTGTTATGCGAAACATTGCGAAATTTCAATGACATTTTTCGCTATAGAATAAAATTACTAAGATTGAAAAATAAATATAGACCCCGTGAACAATTGTACGACGGTTTTAACGCACCGTGACAATTCAATTTAATAAATTTTATATCACGCTGCAGATTTTGTACACCGATGTGTGCATGTTGTTTTTACTTTCGTCTTCGAAACGGTGACATTGGAAGCTTTCCTCGTTGTTGGAATATCGGCGTGCGTAATGTAGCGTAATTGCGAGTATCATATAAATTGCTGTTAAATTGGAGAATATCGCGGGGGATCGAATATATGTCGTTACTGATTCTATTCAATTCCGTTCGTAGATAAAATTAAAGTCGATGATTTCGGTATGTTTATTCTGTACACGATTTCTGACGAACAATCGTATCTTTCGTCTAAATTCCAACGCGAAAGCCAGGTATTTGTTTCGATTTAAGGCTCGCTCGGCGTTATGTATTATTAGTTTTAGTCCAAAAACGTATCGTTACGGGCAATTTCGCCACTGAATTTTCACACTGCCGCCTCTTCTGCGTCGTTCCAAGTACTTATACGCACTTTCTCGGTCAATTCGAGCTTTTAATTTGTAACGCGACGTTTTCATTCGTTTCGATTCGATTCGATTTGCCGCGAGACTTTTTGAAAAAGCTTCGCGAGTAATTAATTACGTTATCTGGTATTCGATGGAGCTATTGTGTAATAACGAGACTGGTTTAACGTTATTTTATCTTCGGTAAAGTCGTTCCGTGTCAGCGCTTCTAGAAAAAAGTATCGTTTGCCCCCGCACACTTGCAGACGTCCCTATCTATGACGAATAAGAAGAAAATTTAGCAACTATAAAATGTATTTATGTCTCTAGATGATGATGTTTCAACTTATTTATGGGTCTTGTCTTAGATGATGATGTACAAGCAGGCCGAGTTCGAGGACGAGGACAGCAGTAGCATTGGTTCCGTAGCTTTGAACAGTGAGGGCATCAGCACGTCGGCCACGCACATCAGATACAATTCGGTTGGTTTCTTACACCAAAGTGAAGCAATTTAATCGAGAGAATAAAGTGCTCGTACACATGTAGCTGCAAGATCTCAAGTCAGCCATCGACAGATATTCGCGATTGGGGCGCGTAACGTGAGTTACGAGCGACGATTCTGACGTTACAGCGATAAGTTTGCGAATAATAGTGCAGCAGCTTGACGATAATTTGCACGTTGTTACGTACGATACACCGTGGCTGTAAAACGGTGCAAGCGAAGTTAGGGGGATTCCGTTGCTCGGAACAAGACGAAAACAAAAGACAGCGAAATAGTAACGTTTGCCTTTGAGAAAATCACGTTCGAGACCTTCTCGTTTCTACTTTGAATCTACTTGTATACCATTTTGGAGCCACGCTGTAGCTATGTCTGTATATCTATTCGTATGTATTTTTCGTATTTAGGGAATCTCGTTGTGGAGAGCTAGGAGCTTGCTCGAAAGATGTCTTTTTATCATTTGCGTGGGCCTTTTGTTCATGGTCGTGATGCTGTCGATAATCATCAGCAGCAAAAACGGCTGGGAAGAAGCGCAAATACTTCGTGTCACTTCGCACGAGGAAGGTAAGCTGTGCAACGACGATCCTGAAACGTTAGGTCGCTGGATAATATACCGTACACGCGTCGATATCGGTACTGTACAAAAGTCTCGGGTCACCTATCATAGCGATCTCGCGATTACGATTATACTTTTAGACGATATTCGTTATTATTATTTATTTTAGTCCGTGACTTTCGGCTGTGGACGAACTTTCGATTTACGTTTCTTACGTTCATCTTCCTCCTTACGTATCTACCTGCCCTCTCATCTGCTCTATTGTATCGCGCTCCTTGGCTTAATCTTATCTCTAACAGCTAGAACTAACGACTACAAGCTATTGCAACTTATGACTGCACATCATTGCCACTTTTGGTCCTTTGCCTCCTTGCTGTGCTACTCTCTCGTCTTTCCTCCCGGTTAGACGATATTCTTGCATGGTCTTAACAGAAACGAATCTCCAGTTATATCGCTGCCCTTGTCCTGTTACGTCTTTGTTTTCCCGCGCTCGTAAATTGTGAACACCGTGAAATCAGCGAAAGGAATCTGTAACTTGTATACCGTTGATCTGTTGATAGGTTTATTGGTCGATGAATTATTATTTTTCGAAAAGTGGTTGATTTTGTTTTAGATGGTACGCACTGTTTAACCGAGCACTGTGTCACGGTGGCTGCTTCCATTATAAATAGCATAGATCATTCGGTCGATCCATGTAACGATTTTTACGAATACGCTTGCGGTGGTTGGATCAAGAAGAATCCCATACCAGATGGAAACAGCATGTGGGGGACGTTCGATAAGTTCGAGCAGGATAATCAGCTGGTTGTAAAAAATGTTCTTGGTAAAAAAAAAAAAACTGAACCCTTCGTAGGTTTCTGGTAATCAAGGAGCTTTTTGGAAAAAGGGTCTATAGATCGTGTTAAACGTATAAATATACAGGGTGTTTCGAAACGTCGGGGTCAAATTTCACGTTACTTTTTCACAGAAAGCGCCTCGATCATAAAACAGAAATCGGTTGAAATCGGACACTCTGACTCGCTCTGCCTCTTCTACCTTCATTTTTTTTCTTTTTTTTCTCTCTCTCTCTCTCTCTTTTAACGTAGAGAAACCATTCGCCGAGATGAAATCAAAGGCCGAGAAGAAAGCAAAATATTATTTCCTCTCGTGTATGGACGCAAACGACACGATCGAATCGCTTGGCGCGAAACCAATGCTGGACCTGTTGGATTCCATCGGTGGCTGGAACATTTCTGGGAAATTCAATCTAAGCGAGTGGTCGTTGCAAAACAGTATGCATATTCTGCAAAATGTTTACAATATGGATGGTTTATTTACGTGGGCGGTAAACGAAGACGATCGAAATAGTAGCAGGCACATTATACAAGTAAGATAACAGGATGGATCTTTCCAAAAATCCAATCGGAAATAATTCTATTGAAATCTCGCCAAAACATATATGCAATATGCAGAATTTATCACGTAAAAAAGAAAAAAAAACGCTATAAATTTTCCAAACAACTGCGTATAATTACATAACGGTACAATATATTAGTATGTAATATATCATAAAGCGTACTACAGTAACGCGATAATATAGTGTATAATGACATATACATGTGTAATACAAATTATTGTACGAAACGATTTACGCTTTCAAGATCGATCAAGGAGGTTTGACGCTGCCAACCGCCGACGATTACCTGAACGTCACCGAACACAGTAAAGTGTTGGCTGCGTATTTGGAATACATGACGAAGGTATAATGGCAGTGATTTACGTTTCGTTTATCTTGAATCCATTCTTTTTCGGCACCTTGTAATCTTGTAACCGGTGAATCGAGTACAGGTACTCGTACACGTTTGCAGATAGGCGTGCTGCTCGGCGGAGAGAAGAATTCGACCAGAAAACAGATGAACGATGTGATAAAGTTTGAAACGGAATTGGCGAGGATCATGACACCGCCGGAGGATCACCGAGATAAAGAAAAGCTTTACAATTTGATGTCCCTGGATGAATTGCAAAATAATGCGTCTTTCGTAAGTATTTCGGATCGCGTTTCTACCAAGTTCCTTTCATGTTACTGGCCCAGTTTTGCCGTGAAATTATTATGTTCGCAGTTTCGATAAATTCAGTAGATTCTCGATTAACCGAACGTCTCTATAGAAACGGTGCGAGACAGTAAAGAAAATCAAACGTTATCACGAAGATATATAAGTCTCTTGACGGAGGTCCCACGGTACATTTATTATCTTTATAAACGTGCAATTAATTTTAGATGTCCTGGGTAGACTATTTTCAAAATGCGACGCAACTCGTTAACAAAAAAGTAACCGGCCAGACAAAGATCGTGAACTTTGCTCCAGAATATTTCGTTAAATTGTCCAAGCTGGTATTAGAGTACAACAAAACGAACGATGGGAAGGTGTAAGTATTTTCTAGAAAGCCTACGCTGGTTATAACGTATCCTGTTACTCTCTATTTACTCTTTTTTTTTTCTTTTTTTTTTTTTTTTTTTTTTTTTTTTTTTTTTTTTTTTTTTTTTAGCAAGGATGGGACCTTTCGAAACCTCGAAAACCCTCGAAACTCGAAACTTTCTACTATTTTCGGAACCTTTCAGCTCTTTACGGAAACTTTATGCTATTTATGTCGTTTGAAACTTCCGATACCCGGAAAATGATTTATATAAATATTCTTCTTGTTTATCTAATAATGAGTCAGTCGAGTTTCTCTTTACACTTTGGGGCTCGTTCTGATTAGTACGATTTCGCGATAATTTGATTTTCTGAGAGAAAAATTTGCCTTTTAGGGATGTACAGATTTTATAGTTGTTAGTAAAACAGACACGGTCTCGAGGACTGACGAACGTTTCGTGTTTCGTGAATCTACGAGTCAGGTTTCGATCCATCTCTACCTTTTACCCTTCAACCTTCTTCTCTTTTTACTTTTTCTCTCTCTCTTTCTCTTTTCTCCCAAACAGGATACTGAATAATTATCTGGTTTGGCAAACCGTGAGATCTTTAACTGCCTGCCTGTCGAGACCGTTTCGCGACGCTTACAAGGGGCTGAGGAAAGCTTTGATCGGTTCGGAAGGCCGCGAGGAGCAATGGCGTTATTGCGTCAGTGATACGCATAACTCGATGGGTTTTGCGATCGGTGCGATGTTCGTTAGAGAAGTTTTCCATGGAAAGAGCAAACCCATGGTTAATTTACACTCAGTATCTTTCAATGACGATAGATATACGTGCTCCGAGGAGCACGCGTTGGTGCAATGTCCGCTTTAAATGACGATCTAATCGATTGCAGGCGGAGAAGATGATCGATCAAGTGCGCAAAGCTTTTATCAAGAATCTGAAAAATCTCGATTGGATGGACGCGGAAACGAGAATGAAAGCCGAGGAGAAAGCAAACGCGATCACCGATATGGTCGGCTTTCCTGATTTTATCTTACATCCAAATGAACTCGACGAACGTTACAAGGACCTAGTAGTTAAACAAAACGAGTACTTTCAAAATAATATACGGGTGAATAAGTATAATTTGCGGAAAAATCTAGAGAAGCTCGATCGGCCTGTGAATAAAACCACTTGGATAATGACACCTCCCACGGTGAATGCTTATTACTGGCCTACGAAAAATCAGATGGTTTTTCCCGCCGGTATCCTACAAAGTCCATTCTATGATATGGAGAATCCCAATAGCTTGAATTTTGGTGGTATAGGAGTGGTCATGGGACACGAGCTGACCCACGCATTCGACGATCAAGGTATGGCGTATTCTCAAACGTTTCTACGGGAGTAGAAGCAGAACCCCATTTATCCGAACAAGACGGAGAATACACGTTCGTACGATTGGTTGCGCCCAACCTTTTTTCTGAATGGCGAAGGCTTAGCCGTAAATTGAGCCGTAACTGTAATTGAGCATGGCAATTTGTTCGTATAAACGAGGTTTCGTTGTATTTTCGTTTTCATTTTATTTGATTCGTTGCGATCGACTATTGATTATTTCCAACCAGGAAGAGAATACGACTTGCACGGAAACTTGCATCAATGGTGGAACAACGCCACGATAGAGAGATTCAAAAATAGAACAGAGTGTTTCGTGGAACAGTACAGCAATTTTGAGATACATGGTCGACACGTAAACGGACGGCAAACTTTGGGTCAGTTACGATTATTAGACTACGGATATATGTATATATGTGAAGATTCATATTTTTACAAATACAACCGAACAAGTAGAATCTAGTTAAAAGATTGTATTGCCCGTTAAATACCACGATGAGTATTTATTGTGTGTATTCTATGGATTTTTACGTTTTTAAATTTTCCTACAAATGTATAAAAATCCACAGTTTAACGATACAGCAAACGTTTTCTTCCAGGAGAAAATATCGCGGACAACGGTGGTCTCAAAGCAGCGTATCACGCGTACCTTTCAACGTCGAGAAGCTACAAAGATCAACTACCTTTACCCGGTCTCAATTTGACGCATCGACAATTATTTTTCGTGAATTTTGCCCAGGTAAATTGTCCTTATCTTAACGGTTGTCTTATATCCATGGCTTGTACAAGTTATTGCCAACTATATTCTTGGATCTGACAGCATACTCTCGCTTCTAACTATTTCAAGTATTCCTTGATAAATCTCCATCTGTGATTTTCATGTTTAATCGTCTTCGCCGATAAACGAGCGAAAAAATATTGCGTATTAAGGGATTAAGTCGAGGAAAGAATCGCGGCTGGGACGAATTCAAAGATAATTTATTGTTACCAGGTTTGGTGTTCCTCCGTGATGTCCGAGGCGATAGCTCTCCAAATCGAGAAAGATTCTCATTGTCCACCGAAATACAGAGTGATAGGGTCACTCTCGAATCTGCCGGAGTTCGCATCTGAATTCAATTGTCCCGAAGAATCGCGAATGAATCCGATTCACAAATGCGAAGTGTGGTAATGCATCGTCCCTATGGATTGTCCGTGTCAACGTGGAACTTGTGTTGTTCAACTTCATCGCCGATATATCACGAAAACGAGTCGTTGTAAAAGTTGAAACCTCTCTCGCTTCTGTGTGTAGAGCAAAACTGTCTCTTACTTCGACGTTTTCATCTTTATTCGCTCACAAGTTGAGAGCAGCGAATGAAGCGAACGAGAAGAAGCAAATGTTATTCCAAATGTTCGCTAGCGATCCGTTGCAAATGCATGAAGCGCGAACCTTTCACGAATAAAAGAAACGTCGAAGAGATAGAAGCGACGAGCACAACGAATTCCGTTGCGACCACGTGATTTTATCCGGTATGAAATGTTAAACGTCCATGTGCTGATTCGCACTGCTGATTTATTCGAAGACGTCGGAATCACAACGAGTCGAGCATACGCGAGTTCAAATGCATTTTTAGTAAGCGTCGAACGGGTGTAATTTCAATAGGATCGTGTCACTTTTGAGATTTCGTAATTCGAATAAATCAAACATCGATCGAAGGTCGGCTTATGCGCGTTCAATGTATCGATCATTTTGTTTGAAAAAATCGATTAAGCCAGCTCCGTTGCTGGATTAGAAAGGCACTAGGACCACTATATGAATCGTTAAATTTCCTTACACGATTATTCGAAATGCGTCACGACGCGCCAATGTTTCTCATTAAGAAATTAATTCACTGTGGTTCATCGTGATCACTGGGGTCGATTTAATCCATCGAACCAACTGACCGACCAACTTGATCGACGTTTTCTCATAAACGAAAGCGCGCATTTCTACGTGATAAGTGATTTTTCACTTTTATACTTGAAATCAGTATTATCAGATCGAATCGTGCGATTCGAGTAAACATCAATGATGTTACACGCTGCATACACAACACGTTTAATACGCTTGTATATACCTGCAGTATATAAAGACGCATTCATATTACCATCCAATTGACACAGTGTATTGTTCCTACAAGCAACGAGCAGAAATTTTTAAAAAGCGAAAGGAGACATAAGCGAGGAAACAGTTTGTTCAGTTGGAACTCTTCTTCGCCGTTCTGTTCGTGTTGAAGAAGCGATTCTCACCGATCTCGATGAGCCATGGCGATTATAAACGGCACATTGCTGTAATTTCTGCAGGCAGGAAGTTAAGCTCTAGCGTTAAGCTTAAGAAATTTAATTTTCTAAACAAACTACATGCTATATAGTTATACATAGGATAGAAACAGTATGTCGAGCCAACATCGTGCAATTCAAAATGTTGCTACGAACGTTCGAGCAAATATTTCTTTACATGTACACCTCTTGCCATATGAAATTCGATAGTTGAGCGAATGTTTTCTTAGTCTTTAACAAGCGCCAGCTGCTACAGTCCTTGATCGTCGAAACAGGTGTTTAAAAATTTAACATTTTAAGGTCAACTGTCTATTGGTATAAAAAAAAAAAAAAAAAAAAATAATAAGAAAAAGAAGAGGAAAGAAAAGAAGAAAGAAAAACATGGAAATGGGAGCAAAGTTGGGAACGTTTGAAACTATCAGGAAAATAAATACAATATAAACGTGATCCAATATATCACGAATCTTCATTTTCTGATGTTCGTTCAACTATCGGACGAATGTTCGTAATTGATAGAAGAAAGGCGATTATTTCCTTTGTCTTCGTTCAATTACGATTAAAAACGTAAAGTTGACGACAGTTGTCTGTTGTGTCTTTTGCGTACATACATACTATTTAAAGGAGTGCGAGAAGAATCGACAAACGATTTCGTGCGTCAAACGAGAAGTGTCTGAAAATCGACGATTGTGTCAGCCATTCTAATATTATATAGTATTTGAAATCGTATATTTCTTAACGACGCACGTGTAAATCAAATAAAGGACAAATTAAATAATGACACGAAGATTTTATTAATTAATTGCAGGGTAGAAGGATGCGATACGAGAGATTTCTCAAGTTTTCATTTCCTTTGGTTTCTCCTTCCTTTCCTACGAACCATCGAATTTATACCGAAGATTAGCACGCAAAAACGATATTTTGAGAATTTAACAGGGGATTCAGAACATTTAGTTCTGAATTTCACATTGGATTGTCGACTTACTCCGTCAAGAAAATAATAGAACCACTGTCAGTCAAATTGTTTCTTCGGTACGGCTTGCTCCTTAAACTGGTAAGTATTCGTATCTCACTAACAATTTGTACAAATAGAAAGTACATATGTAGTTTTTGTGTCTGTTACGAGAGATGCAACAAGTTCTAACGCCAAAGAAGTAATTATCTTTTGAATTCTTTGTTTTATCACAATGTCGAAGAGTTGACAGTTTCACGATTGTCAAATTTCCTCAAGTTGGACTTATCAGCAACGAAAAAGACGCGCAAACGATAGTCTCGGTGTCTGCTGTCGCTCATGGTCAACGCGTACACCGCGATACGGCCAGTAATAAGTTTAAGAAAGGTTTACATTTGGCTCGCGTAAGTATTTTGAACGCCTGTTGTGGAAAATTTTCACGAACATTTTAACATGAGACTAAAACGAGAAAGCCGATTTAACAACAAAGATCTTTTTCTGTTTTCCTTCAGCCTAAGGAATTTTCCAACGATGCGATACGATCGAAAACACAAGAGCGTTAAGAAACATAAATCTTCTATTCCTGATTCCATGGGAACGAATCGGGTCGCTAGAAAATTAGTGGCAACTGTTTCGTTTTAAAACAAACCATGTTTTCTAAGCATGTGCTTATCGCGTTACACGCTGCTGAAATCTACTTTTTTGAAACCCGAGTATCGCTAAACAGCTTCCTATTATAATTTTCGCATCAACGCGTTTCAAATACATAAGTGATCGATTTCGTAAGCAACGAACAGATTATTTTAGCAGAAATTTTATAATTCACGCATCAAACGATATCTCGTCGTCCATCGTTATTAACATTATCGAGATTTCACGTGCGGATCTTTACGCATTTATGGGGAATTTAATTCTGTTTCAGTCTGCGAATGTTCATACGCCAATCTCGCTGCCCTTTCAATCAGCAGAAAGGCTTTTCGATGTCGTGGGGAATACTTTTCACCGTGTTCTTCGATCATAAGGAGGGCAGACAAGTACTTGTGCCTTTTGTCGCATCGGTTCGAGTTAATTTGAATTTCATAGCAGCCATCGCATGAAACGATATAGTGGGTACGCGTTGGAAGACCGTACGAAGAATCTGACCAATTTTCCGTGTACCACCTACACGCCGGTGGGTCAAAATACTCGTATGATTCATTCGTCTAGACAGGTATAAGTATAGTACCACAGGGAAAAGGGGTTGGTAGAAGGGAAGAGAAGATAGTGGAGGCGGGGGCTGGTGCGTGCACCGTAATAAAGGCGTTTCTTCGTCGAAAATGCAGAACGATTTACCGAAAAGCAGGACCGTCGGCTAGCCAGACGGTGATGAATGGACAGGCTCACGCATTACTTGGTAGTCACGGTGATTTATTCCAACACCTCCGGCTATTACACTTACAGTACTCGGATTACAAGCATCTCGTAAGGTATTCCCCGATTAATATTCTAACAAGCGTTTCCTGTGCGTTTACTGTACGATACATGAAAATCTCGTTTATCCGAACTGATCGGAGAACAAGACAGTTCGGGTAATAATCGGGCAGCTCCAGTTATCTCGCTAGCTATCCATTCTATTTTTTCTTTATTAATTGGGATGAAATAGGATTTGCGCTATAATTCATCGATCAATAATATCGGCGAATCGTCAGGTTACGAGCTTTCCTTCGCGATATCAATCGCGCGCCGTTTTCAATCGGTGTGACGCGATCGTTGCTTGCTGATAAGTCGAATTCGTTGAAATTCGACGGCCGTAAAACCGTTGCCAAAGAAGCAAAGATAAAACGGGTTCCCTACACCTAAACTTTTTCGATATACAAGCAAGATCAAGGTTTAGCTGCGGCGAGTAAGTGTAAAGTTTTGAAATCGATCGACTCGATAACCTTAGAATGTCCACGATACGATACCTTCACTGTATCGACTTTTCTCCGAGCCCGAGACTGTGTGAAATATAGCGAAATGTAGCGTAATACAGCGAGAACCTTGTATTTGTTGAGAGCGTTCATTGAGACGGCATGTTTATTCACCAGACGGAGTAGAAAACAAGCAGTGCGTCGGAACGAAACGTATCTGGCGATAAACCAGTTGCAACGTACACGGCGGAACGACGATACAACATTATGGTTTCGTCCTCGAAAAAATCCACGACGTCCTAATAGATTTTCATTGTAGAAGATTCCATTGTAGAATATTAATTTGTTTAAACGCGATGATAGGAGAAGGTCGAGTGGAAAGGAAACCGCAATGCATGCCACGATGACGTTGAATTTATACAAATATTATATACATTTTACACGACGTTTCTCTTAAATTAAATTTTTTTAAATTCCTTTTAAATTAAATTTTATATTTCTTTATTTCAATGGAATACGATCCCCACTGGCGTACAATAAAAGAACGATATAACGAACGCGATACACGTGCATACGTATTAGGTAATAAAATGCAATGTTTTAGCTTCGTTTTAAATATAGACGTCTCGCATACGAGAACGTCGTTACAACGAACGAGCATTCGTGTTGAAAATGTTGGAACGTATGTAACGTGGATGGATGGAGATGATTGGAGCTGTCGGTTGGGTAGCAACCAGGGAGGCTTACGGCACAGAGCAAGGAAAGGAAAGATTTCCAAAAGTAGCTCGTTAGCGCGATACACCAGGGAGAAAAAAAGTGAAGGAGCAGGGATCGTTTTTTCGTTCCACCAGCTGTTATTGGTTTTGTTGGTGCGAATGTAGCGCTGCGATAGTACTGTAACAGCTCTCGATCAGTCCTTACAATGACAGACGACACTAGCAACGTGTGTGGTGTGTCACAGGGAACATGTGGACCACGTTCTACGATGGGTTTACGCGTTTCTGTAATCTCATTGCCACTTGAATCTTATTTTTTTCACGTTCCTTCGGGCGTTCGTCACGATCACTTTCAACTAATCACAACTCGATCTCGTTCGTGCTGAGAATGTGCGATGTTCACGTTTGTTGAAACGTGGAGTGCCGATAAAAGTTGAAAATGTTATTCGTAACGTAAACGATATATATATATATATGTGTGTATACATACATATATGATATACATATATATATATATGTGTGTGTGTGTGTGCGTAAAAGTACGAGGTAGTTTGAGAGAAATATAAAGACGAGACGACGAGAGAAAGAACCGCGTGCGATGCAGGTAAATTAATTTTTTAAAGCTGAGTCCGACATGCAGAGCGGCGGTATATGATCGCGGTGATGCGGAGGAACGAGCGGTTGTAGAGATCTTCGTAAACCAAGTCGATTCTGTGGTTCCCCGGGGGCCGGAATCGTTTTCTATGGCAAATGGTCAAATACTTTTACGAGCTAAGACAGTTGCATCGCTTGTACGATAACGTAATAAAAGTATAGCGGCACATGAATGAACAGAAAATTCGAATCGAAAGAGACTCGTACTGTTGTGCCTTGGAGTGTCAACGTTGTTTTGGTTTGTTAGGTTCAAAGGTAAACGAACTTCGGACAAAATATTATCGCTGTTGTTTGTATCGTCAACCGGAGTCACATTCGAACTTTTTATAATACCACCGGTCAATACAAATAGATAACGTACTCTCTAGGAAAATCGTTATAGCGGATCCTGATAGCGAGTTATTATAGCGAATCATACAATGCATATGTCATACAACATATATGTCATGTAGTATGAATATCGAGCGTAAAAAGTTGAACAGTAGGTAGCATTGAGCGAGCGACGATTACGACCGGCGTACACTATCTCTGTACTTGTATTTGAAGTGATTTTAATATACGCGAACTGTTACAATTTTATCTCTTTAATAAACCAACACGTATAAAAATCCATTTCAAAAATATACTTGCATCGTTGTACGATTAAGCGGGGGGGAAAAAAAAGCATTTTCAAGTCTAAAAACCAACGACCGAATATGCTGATCGGGACACACATTTTGCTTTCTGGTATCAAATGTGCACGTCATGGTTTAAAAATAGCCGATTTGACTGTTTTGTAATGCATCACGTAATGCATTTTATACCAGCGCACGATGTTTCATACAACGAAGGATTTGAATTGTTTTGAAAGTCGATTTGGATTTTAGATGCGGGAAAAGAAGTCGTTGGTACTATCTCGTTCTTCCTTTCCACTTCTGTCTCGTATCTCTTCCCCTTTGGTATCGTATCTGTTGGTCGATCTAAAAATTCAATCGACTTTTCGGCAAGATCGTGCAAATTTGGCACGCATCGCAATGCGTAAGGCATTCGATCGAATTTTAAATTTCTTCTCATGCTGAATACACGAGATATCGAGTCTATTCTCACGAATGTTTGTTAGAGGACCTTGAAACTTCGTTTTATTTTCATTCTCGATATCCCGAATACAAGGATCGAAGGATCGAATTCGTAAAAAGCATCGATAATTTGAGTGAAAATTTTCTGATCGATTTTCAATTGATCTCGAACTACGCGAACAGATCTACGGCGAGTGAAAATATTTCTTCTTGCTATATATATATATATGTACTTTTACATTTTAAACTTTCACGACGAGTAGACGACGACGTACTCGTGGTCCTTCTCGTTTTTATCGTTGAACAATCTTTTTCCAGATCTGCCTCGAAGAAACGATCTGGATACTGTTGCTGGTACTATTATCGCGATGATACGTTTCGCATGATGACGTGATGCAGGCCGCGCTGTTCCATCGAATTAGCATCGATCGTGGATTTTCAAAGCAATACGGAAAAGTAACAAACGGTAAAGCTAAAGAACGAGAAAGTAGAAGGGAAATGTGAAAATGATAGAGCGAGGAACGAAACGTAGCGTAAGGAACGAAGGTAAGTTGAAAGAGATTAGGATGAAAGATTGCTGGATTACTGGAGAAAGAGGCAACGGATGGACGAGAGAAGAAAGGTGAACCTCCCTGATTAAAGGGTCTGGCGGGGAAGGGGTGCGTGACGAAAGGGGGAACGAAGGGCTTGGGGTAGAGACGTATTAAGGTGGCTACGAGAATGGGGCAGCGGTGGAGGCGAAACTGGCAGCAAAGAGGACGAGGAGTTACAGGAGGAGAATATGGCTATGGAAAGGGAAAAGGTTGTTAGTGGTGGTAATGGTGGTGGGCAGCGATGGCAGTGGTGGTGGCACTGGCGGCGGAGGTGGCGGCGGCGGCGGCGGCGGCGACGACGGTGGTAGTAGAGGCAGCAACGATTGTGGTGGTAGTGAGATGGGAATGGTGCTGTCTCGGTGGTGATGGCGATGGCGACAACAACAGTAGCGGCGGTAATGGTGATGGAGGTGGTGGTGGCGGCGTTGGTGGTGGCGGTGGTGGTGGTGGTGGTGGTGGTGGTGGCGGTGGTCGTGGTGGTGGCGGTGGCGATGGTGGTGGTGGTGGTGGTGGAGAAAGAGAAAGAGGAGGTGGATGCCAGTCTATGGCAGCGGGTGCACGTTCGGGCTCTACATGCGAATACGTAAGATACCAGAGGAGAGAAAAGGCGCTATACGTGGACAAGAGAGAAAGAGACGGTAAGTGAGAGTAAAGGGTAGAAAGAGCGAAGAAGAAAGGAGAAGAAGAAGAAGAGGAGGAGGCCTCCGTGTCGACATATATGCGATGAGAACGCGCGTCTCCTGACTCAGTGCTTGACAAGCTAGCAAGCTCTTAGGATTCATCGAGTTTTACCGGCACAACACGATACAACACGCTTCGCCAGCTGCCTGTCGCTGTCACGCGAGTTCGCTACTTCGCTTCTGTACTGTTCTTTTCCTTCACGGACCTCTTCTGTTTGGATTCGTTCGTTCGTTCGTTCGTTCGTTCGTTCTCGTCGTCCCTTTAGCAACCGACCGATTCTTTTCGATTACGACCAGAAGATCCTGCGAATCGATCCTCTGCTTTCCACGATAGTAATTAGAACTTTCGAAGGGGAAACGAGGAGGGGGAAAAAATTATTCGTAAAAACAAAATATCGGAAATCGCTCGGATAGGAGATAGAAGTGAAACAAAAGGAAAATCGCCGGCTTTAATTTATTACTGGTGACATGACGCCCAAGATACGTTTAAAAAGATGCACGGTGCATCGGTAAACGGTGTGTTGCTAGCGCGCACATGTCTAGATTAAAGTTCGCGCGTGAACCAGAGGTCACGAGGGTTCACCGGATCGCTCCGTTCCAAAAAGGATACGGAAGAAATCCGATCGTACACGGCCAGTGAATATCGGCCTCGAGTGCAATGTGTTTTTTAATATATCTTGGTGCTTCTAGTGTGTAACTATGGTAAACGGTATTTTTAGTGATCGCTGTAAACAAGAGTAACGGATTGAATTATGGATCTATTCGGCACGAGATTTCTGTCGTTTACCGTAACGTCGATAGAGGTTTCTTGATATATTATTCGTTTCGTAACTGTTTGTCGAGTTTACTTTGCAATTACAAAGTTTGGAATTACGAAAGAAAGTGGTATCAGTTTCCGGTGAAACTTGACACTGGTTCGGACTCGCAAGTACAGAGAGGAGGAAGACGAGAGAGAGAGAGAGAGAGAGGGAGAGAGAGAGAGAGAGAGAAAGAAAGAGGGGGGAGAGAGAGAAAGAGAGAGAGAGAGAGAGAGAGAGAATCGGAACCGGATAACGTACATAACGATCACGATCGCGATCGCGATCGCGATCGATTCTCATCGCTTCTGCACTGGATGATGCATCGATCGATGAACGAGATAAAGAGCTGCGCGTTGTTTACGGAAGGAAGCTTTTGGTAAGAGTGTATCTGGGATTTTGCAAAATCAAAAGGATAGCATCGCCGAATAAACAACGGAAGAAGTTCTTTTCACGGAAGCGAATAGCGGAGAAAGAGGAGGAGCTGGAGCAAGAGAAAGAAGAGAAAGGGGAGGAGGAGGGGGGCGAGGAAGAGGAGGAGGAGGAGGAGGAGGAGGAGAAGGAGGAGAAGAAGGAGAAGCAGGAGGAGGAGAAAGAGGAGGAGGAAGAAGCAGAGAAGAAGGAGAAAGGGGAGGAGGACGACAACAACGACGACGAGAAGAAGGAGGAAGTGGAGGAGGTGGAGGTGGGGGTGGAGGAGGCGGAGGGGGAGGGGGAGGCGGGGGAGGAAGCGGCGACTGCGGCGGTGGAGGAGGAGGAAGAAGAAGAAGAGGAAGAAGAAGAAGAAAAGGAGGTGGAAGCGGAAGAGGAAGAGGAAGAGGAAGAGGAAGAGGGAAAAGCAGACGAACCGTACGAATTCCTGATCCGCGCGAGATAAAAAAAACGGAACACAGGTGCAAAGGGCGCGATACCTTTGCGGAGAGAGAGGGATCGGTGATAAAATCGGTAAAGCGTAGCGATGAAGTCAAATATCTGATCGCTCGCTTTGCGAGGGAAACCGATCGTAACCGATCCGTAACTGAGAACGACCTTGAGCAAGATGGTCAGGGGGGCGCTGTTACTGCTCTTGCTAGTCCTCTTTGGTGCCTTCGACGTTCCTGGCATCGACAGAGTTCGTATCAAATATCTAGCGAAGGCTGGTAACACCTGTAACGCTTGTAGGATGCACGAAGAGATCAGAGCCCTCAGCCTCGAAGCTATCAAGGAACAGATTTTGAACAAGCTCGGTTTGAAACAAGCACCGAACATGACGGGCAGAGCTCTGCCAAGAATTCCGCCGATTTCGAAGTTGATGGATATGTACGGAATGCAGGCCGATCAACCTCAATCTCTCGAGCCCGGTACTTCTCATTACGAGGAGATCGACGAATATGCTGCCAAAACAGAGAGCGTCTTCGCCCTGGCACAACCTCGTAAGTTTCAAATCTTCTTTCGATCCTTTCCGATTCGATTCGACTCGATGTTGAAAAAAGATCGTTCTGTTACACGAGAAAAGTATCGTTATTCTACTTGACAAAATTATTTTACAGCGTACAATTGCAACGATCGCGCGTCGTACGCCGCAACTGTCGTATTTTTCCTTGGCGACATTAACCGAATTAACCTTTTCGACGCAACGAGCCATTCGTTTCGTTTTTCCGCGATCCTACACGCCGCAATTTGTTACATCGTGGTTTAAATTGAAATGTACTTCGTTGTAAACGATCGCTCGATTAAACTACAACATAAATGATGTAACTTGCCCGTGACTTTACCCATTAACGGTAGTTGAAGAGCAAAACTCGCAACGAGATTAGCTTTCTTTGTCGGGGATAAAGCGTGACAGTCGCCTAACGAATTACACGATTCGCGTCGCGTATTTTAAATTCAGTCGATAACTTGCTCGGCTAAAGAAATATTTCAGGTTTCTTCGCCCGTCCCGCTTCTGCCGTCAGATGAAACCAACAGCACCGGCCATCGATTTGAAATTCGATCTTGTCTTTTTCGGCTTCGAGGGTTGGTCGCTTCTTTCAGCAGTTTCTGAATTAGGTACGATTGCTTTACGCGTCGAACAGTCTCTGGCAGGAAGGTTTAAACACGGCTTAGATACCGCGCTTAATCACTTCTTACCATTAGTCATTCCGCCGTTTCGTAGAATTTCTTCTTGCGATTTTGTTTTTTACAGCAATAAAAGGATAATGTATAGCCCGCAGTGACTCGCGAAAGTGTTTCAACGCTTGATACGAACATTTTTTGAGACTCAAAAGTTTGAAACTTTGTCAGCGCTGTAGACGAGGCACGACTATCGCGATCTTCTTCAACGACGACAACCTAATTATCCTCCTCGTGCTAATTATTTCGGTCACCGTGTATATTCGACAACGAAGTTGCAAGAACGTGCATAAATGTGCATAGAAAAGATGGGTTAAATGCTCGAGGCAAAGATATCTCCGCTGTTTTCAACCTATGCTACATAATAATTACGTTAAACCGGTGACCTGTGTTTAGGATTGCTTTATCTCTTACAGATACACGCGTCCCCTCTCTTTTTCCTTCTCGTATCTGGAAGAAATCAGGGGCTTTCTCCTTGAAAAAGCAAAAGTCCGATCGAGAGCCGAGCCGATCGCGAAGCCGATCATTTACGAGCGATTTTACATTTAATAGCCGATTTATCCTACGATCGTCGGTTGACAGGACTCGCACGAAATACGACACGCTATCTTCCGGCACGTTCTTGGGTGTCCCGTATCTTGTGATTACAGGTGCTTGCGAGAACTTTTTAGAAGCGAGTAATCGTTACATTATCGCGTAATTATAGGGCCATTGTCATGTAGACGATCGAGAGAAACGACCCGTTAGCGATACTTTGTCGGCGGGATCGGCTGCTATTACACGATCAAACTCTCGTCCGAATAATAGTCAAAATAAGCAAGACACGTTTGTTAAATGCATCCTTGGACGTACCGTGACATAGCGTACATATTTTTTCGAGTATCGATCGGAATACATAGGTGGTTACTTTCAAACGCGTCCACCATCCTTACCACCTTACCACCTAACTATCAGTTTGCTTCGTTTGAATTTACACTTAAACACGGTAATAACACGGTCGGTGAAAGGCGTATGGCCAACGGTTATGGATAAATAGCTCTATGGCAGATTATAATATCGTGCGCGAGGATTTTGAGTGCGTAAATTTAGTCGCGTTTAACGATTCCCTTATTTTTCGTATAACCAGATCGCGGATGTTCATACAAAATTTTACATTTTCACGGACGTAAATAAAAAAAAGTGGAGCTTAGATAGAGATTTGCTTGGTCTGCTAAATAATAGAATGTTACGAAATATAGCTGAGGACCGACTTACAGAGTTGCATCACTATGATTCTCGCCGATCTTGCCGATTCGTATCTATTCTTCGATTCCTCGGCTTGGTTGCGACTAAAAACGTCTTCGTTTCGAAAGTCACTGCGCTATCGGAAAGATTAGCCGCTGAAACGATGTCAATAAGAATACACAACGAGTGATTGATAGATCCTTTATATCGTGGAAGACAAGTATCCGAAACACGTGGTAAATGTGTTTCGAGGCGTGTGTGACCCGGCTCGTAAAGATGGCTCTGTTCTTCAGGAGCGCAAAAACTAGAAAAGAAGCTAGCGACGAGAAACACGGATAGATGGAACAAGAGAGATGGTATCGTGCCCGGTGCCGATGTCGATGTCGATGTCGATGCCGATGCCGATGCCGATGTCGATGCCGATGTCGATGCCGATGCCGATGCCGATGCCGGACCAGTATCATATTCGTGGAGGGTTATCGCCTTAGGCCACCTATATCGCTCTGTTCGCGAACCGACCGAAATTCGTCGATCGCGCCGGAGGTGGTCGTGCGATCTCGACTATTCGTTTGTGCGAATTTTTTTTTCATTCTCCTCTCGTTCCGTCCTTCCTCGCCTCTTCGTGCCCATTCTCTCAACTTTTCCCATATTCGTGCGTGCCTCTAACATCGCCCCGGCCCCTTTCTCCTCTCTCAACCTTCTCCCTCTTTTCTCTTTCTCTCTCTCTCTCTCCCTCCGTCTCCTCTCTTTCTTTTCCCCTTTCGTGGACGCACACGGGCATGCGCATCCACACCCACATAGGATATCCCTTATCGTTTTTCGCTCTTTTTCCTTCATTTTTCTCTTTCCTTTTTCGATGTCGCTCCTCGTCGATGTCGGCATTCTTCTCCTATTCACCTAATTCTTTCTTTTTTTCTCTCTCCTTGTACGATCGTCGCGACTCGTGATCTTTCCTACGCGTTCATTCTCCGTTTTCGCTTCGTCCATTCTCCTTCGTTTTCTTGGCCGTTCTTTTTTCTTGCTCGACGAACGGCCCTCTCTTTTCTCGAATTCTTTTCGCTCTTTTTCCCCATCGTTGCCTTCTTTCTCGACCTACTACCTACCTATCCCGATCTCCTTTGCTGAAACGGGCGTCGATTTTTTGTTCGCCGACCTCGAGAGATCGATCGATCTTTGTCACTCGATGGTCGGTCGATCGCCTCGCCTGATCGCCTCGCTCGATCGCGCACGATTCTTCACTTTTGATGCCATCCGTAAACGTTTCAAACGATTCGAATGAAATTGCAGTCAAAGCGTTGCGTTATCGCGACCGATGGTCGATCGGAATTGTGTTCACGCGTAAACCACGAAACTAGATCGTGTTTGTTCGCGGTAATAATTACGTTGCGTACGGTGAATCGAGGATAACTGGATGAACAGAAATTATTGTACGAAACATATAAGTTTATACGAATTTATACCATAATTAAGATACAAATTTCCAGAGTACTATCTATCTAATTTGCGTTTTTTCCTATATTTCGTAATGACGATAAAATATGAGTATAAATTATATAATTAAAATGCGAGCTTCGAGCAGATTAGTGTCTATCTAATTTTTTGTTCTTTTTTTGTTTTTTTTTTTTTTGTTGTTTTTATTTTGCGATAACGATGGAGCATAAATTTATTCCAACTTATACTTTATAATTTGGACGATAAGTTTTTGCACGAATTTATATTCCATAGGTGGAACATGAATTTCGACCAGATCCGATCCAATAACCCATCAAATTTCTCTTTTTCCCTGTATTTTTATATTTACGGCATCTCTTAATAAGAGAGAGCGTCATATGGTAACGCGTGCATCATTTGCGTCATATAACAGACACGTAAACGTAAACGTAACTAAGAGGTCGTGCAAGATAAATCGCAAGCGGAAATTCGTAGTTGAATCTACAACGTTGTTGTGTTCGCATTTGCATTCGAAAGCCTTCTATTCCCGGCAGGAATCCGTTAAGCTTCGCTATCACGTTTGCTGACGGAGCTACCAAACTTGCGATTATCATCACATTTTTGGTGTATTAATTACCGATATTCGTGCGTCATTGCTTCCCCATCCCGAAAGCTTGCGTTTCATTTCGTTTCGTTATACTCGCTGCGAGTTACAAATTTTATCGATATGATCGTGACAGTATCCGATCCCGGTTACACAGCTAATGAAATTTCAAAATGTTTCACCCGAGACACGCCGCGTGTCCATAAAAGGCGTGTCCGCCGGTTATTCGAATATTTTCGAGAGCCGTCGTACGAAGGATCGAAGGAAATCGATCGATGTCCCATCGATCGGACCCAATGTGTATAAATCGGAGAACGTTCAGCGTAGAACGGGACAAGATGGTCCAGCGATCGATACGATGCACGAAACGTTCACAGCGCGAATTCCAAGTACACACGAACGACGAACCGGCCTCGATCCGCTACGAAGGTCACGGTCGCTGCACAGCCTAGGTCAGGCCCATCGCTTATTATCGCGTTAAGGCTGTCTCTGGAGGTGACAAGCCGTTGTTAGAACTTTCGTATTTTCGGCTGTGACTTGGAACGACCATCGTCGACAGCGACACTGCTCCCTCTGCTATTACGTACGTTCGTTAATAACCCGACGATATCGGCTTCGCTGTATACTCGTTAGACCGCGGATGTTTATACATTCGAAGACAGGAAAAAGAGCACGATAAGAGCGTTTTTGTTGATTTTTTCAACTTCAATGTCACTGCGCGACTAAAACGAAATATTTCAGTGTAAAACTCCGCGATGTTTCGTACAAGTCGTAAGACGAATGTTGTTTTGGATATCTTCGATGTATCAATGACGCGTACGTTTTTATCGATTTTTCAACTTTAATAACCATCGGTTCTTAATATAACCATGCGCATTTGAACTTTGGCTAATGATATTATTTTCGTATGCAGCGAATAATCCGCGATAAAGATTCTATGAATATCGTTCGATTAGTAGCAAGGATCTTGATCTTGCCCGCGATACTCAAACATTTTATAATCCCAGCTTTGGTTTAATTTCGATCGAAGAAAGGGCTGTTAATCGTCGAAAATTGTAAGTAAGTCGGTCGCTCTTTCTCTTTTTCTCCCCGTCATTTTCCTACTTTATTTCTGACGCACGAATGTAATACAACGATCGATCGATCTCTCCTTCGTCGAGTTTCATCGTATTTTCGATATGCTGTTAGGCGCGTTAGTCCTGGTGAAATTAATAAATCTGAAATGGATAATATTAAACCGTTGGATAATGACAGTGTAGATAGTAACACTGCGGTCAGCATACTCGCAGACAGGCGCCATTCCATCAGTGATTCTCAATTCGTTACGGTCTCTTACGTTTGATGACTGAAACGTCTCGAAACGCGGCCACCAAGTATACGCGAAAGCGATTGTTCGACCGGTGTCGATACGATTCGATCGGTTTTCATCGTTTATCTCTTTTCTTCTTTGATTTGTCGTTGTATCGTTAGCAAAGGAGACGATATAAAGTGGAAAATCGAGTTAAATACGATGGCCGAAACGAGAGTTTACGAAAGAGTCGACGAGCACGAGATCGTCGAACATTTTGCCGATCGTCGATTTAATTCGATCGTTCTATCGATAGATCCGTTCACAGTGGTTGATTGATCGGTCGTCAGCTATAGTATCGATCTAGAAAACCAGTTTGTCGTGTTCCTGACTCTCGCGAAGATATTAACAGCACGAATATCGGTGCTATGTTGCAACGCGAATGCATTTAAGAACTATTACAGTTACATAACAATTCGATGGGTATTATCGTCGACCGTACCTACAATATCGTAATATTAGATCAACTGCGATCGTATCGGGTTACCGCGCTACCTTACGCAAATTCTCATTTCATCTCGCAACGGAGCTATATTTTCAAACGTTCCACACACTGTCAGCTTTTTCGCTTTAGCTGTTCTCGATGGCTCGCGGAAATATCGAAACGCTTGGAAAAACCGTTTACGTAGGAGCGCGACGCGGTAGCTTCCCGACAAAAATTCGTCAACATATTTTTATTGACGACTCGCGAGGAGAAAGTTAACCGTACGATCCGCTGGATAATTCCGGTGTTTTCTCATCCGCGGCAGCGCGAGATGAAATTCGTTCGATGAAACGATTCGCGTTATCGCTGATAGCTATCCGCTTGTGCTCGTTTGCTTTTGCATATACTTTGATCGGAGCACGGTCGGTTGCGAGAAGAAGCGCCTCTTTCTATACGCTTTTATTTGCTTGCCTTCCTACCTCTCTCCCCTTCTTCTTCGCTCTTCTAACGTGTTTTTTAAAAGGGACACGTTGGGTCTCGAATGCACGCGATACACGGTGAAGCAGGTTCGTAGCCGAAGGCCCTTTCTCGCGAGGAACAGACAGAGTGAGAGAGAGAGAGAGAGAGAGAGAGAGAGAGAGAGAGAGAGAGAAAAGAATGGGAATAAGGGTGAAAGAAAGAATAACGAAGGGTGAATCGGGGGGCGGCGGGGGGATGAAAGGGAGAAAGAGGGTGGAACGCGTGACCCAAATGTGAATTTTATCGAGTTACGCCGTGTTATAGTGTCGAAGTGCAGTTGCAATTGCAGGGCGGTTTCGTCACGCGATGCAAATTACTCGAGGGCGGCAGTTTTTACGTCCGGTTTCGCGGCGAACGAGAACCCCTCCGGATCTCCGTTCCCTTTTGACGAGTCGAACTTTCCACGCGGAAAGCGCTCCTTCTTTGAACGAGTACCGGAAACACGATAACTGCTTCTAGATACACCGCCTTTCAGAGGTATTTCTCTGTACGCGATAAACGGGACTTATCGTTGGATCGTGCGTCCGATTCGCGATTAATTTCACATTCTGACATGTACGTGTTTTGGTAGATCGCACGACAAGTAATGTTAATTTGAGTCGCGTGAACGAACGTTCTCGGAATCGTGTAATATCCCCTACTACTGTCGCTTTCTACGAATTTTTATGGGTGACGAATCGAGGGGATGAAACGACTACCAGGGACAAAAAGACAGGGCAACGAAACGGAACGAAATGGAACGAAACCAATTGAAATGGATGCATTACCACGTTAATTTTGGGGTTCAACGACCTGTCGCGCGTAGGTGTGTAGATACATCTCTGGACTCGAGTCAAGTTTTACCCTGTTTGCAAAGTTGCAAGCGGTCGAACGAACGAAAGCGGTCGATCGAGTCTCTTCGTCCATTGTCAAATCGTTTCATATTCACAATGCTGCTCCTCTGTGAAGAGGGAGATTGCGACGAAATATTAAAACACAACGAAATATGCCATCGTACGAGGCAACGGTGCGACCGACGATGAAAACGGGATTTCGTGGCAGCACTGCTTTGACAGACACACGCTGGAAACGAAATACTGATAAAACGGTAAAAGAAACTTGTAAAAGCTACCCGAACGAATTCGTTAGCGAAAACGAACAATTTTTCAAGAAATAAGTTGAATAAATCCGATTCCGGTGAAACGTTTCTTAGGTTTCGCTAGAAATTCGTGAAACGGTGGCGCACTGTACGAGTATTGGGTCGGATCCGATCGAATTGGAGCGATTTCGCCTGTAAATTTTGAGCATTTGGTTGACGCACGTTTAATCTTATCGTGTCGTGTGCCGTTGGTAGACGATTTGTCGCGTGATATTTTTAAACGTCGCCGCCCTTAAAGCGACAGCTGCTACGACGAAGAGTGAAAGAACTGGACGATAGCGGCGAAAAGTGCACCGAGGATGAGAATGCGGGACGAGGGGACGTGAAACCGTCTCTCGTATCAATTATTTCTTCATTTATTTATAGGCAGGGCCACGACACCGTGGTATCACCGTTGTTGTTTTCCATCATTTCCACTCGTACAAACTTCGTTCTCCTTTTCATTTTCCCTTTCGTCGATTCGACAACAACGTTGGCCTCGGCAACCGTGTCTCTTTATTTTCAGCACTTTGCTCGCTGTATTTCGACATTCTCAATAGGTCCGCTTGCCTTTGACGTAAATTTCGACGAAACGTCCACTTGACGCGTTATCGCTTCACTTTCGTCTCGTACGTCACACGCAATCGTCAAGGTGTACGTACCGTTGGACGGTGCGTTACGCGTGTAACGTAAGAAACGTTAACGTTTTCGTTCGAGGAAACGTCTCCGCTCCTCCATAGCTTTCTCTCGATATCGCGAATACGTAGGAACGCATCGTGCATGAATCGAAAACACGATACCGAACAGCGTAAGAACCTTAACTAGAAAACGATTCTATAGTGCGGTCTTGCAATGCGACTGACCTCTGTTCGCTAAAACTATATTTATCTCAAGCGCCGAAGCACGGTGTGTACTTAATGTTTTAGCTTTATTGTTTCTCTGTTCTACGCTACGACCGGTTTTTTCTCTTTTCTTTTCCGCCGCATCCAGCCTCTTTCTTCCTCTGTCGCGCTCACTCTACGCATTTATTTGTGTCTGCCTGCTCTCGCCACCAAATATAAAATCCACGTACTGCGTTCCGTCGACACGTGTTTCTAATTGGCCGATTCCTTCCCGATCGCGCGACAGAGATTTTCGAAAGGAGCCGCGTTCGTATCGGCCGTGGACAGGATCGTTCTATCGATTCGTCGAACGACGCCCATTAAACTTCATTAAACGACGTACTCGGTCGATTTTCGAACGCGACGCGCTACGCGATTAACGCGACTTTCGGCTCGCCCTTTTTCGAATTCGAACTCGGTGGTTTCCCACCCTTACCGCGTTAGACGTGCTTTTAGAAGACTTCGTGCCAGACGGGCGGTAGCCGCGTCTGGACGAAAATAAAATTGCCATCTTTCTGTCTCGCCGCTCTTTCCATCCACGCCTTTCGGCGGGAGCATGACTCATTCCTGCGTCTGACCTGCAAACACAAAGAAGGGCAACTCCTAAATTAACGGAAAAGAAAAAAAAGTGGCCGACGAGCAAGTTAAAATCTTTTGAACGAAAACGGCTCGAGCGTTGAAACCTACGTCGGGCCATTGTTGCTACGCTTGTCACATACGGTGGCTCGCAAAAGCCCGCAGATACCTTTTACGAATCACCACGTTATGCGTATCCTGTGAAACATTTTCAAATAACCTGGCTGCTATACGAAGCTGTTTCACGCTCGGATTGCGCTACGATTTCAAACGTACGAACGTTTCTGCCTACGTTTCCTAGGATTTTTGGTAATTTTGTTTGCCAACGACGTTTGCCTGTGACAGGTGGGTAGAGTGGCAGAGACCAAAAGGCGGAGGAGGAGATGAACGCGAGGGAAGAACGACGTTCCGTCAGTCAGGCCGCAATTAACTGGCGTATAAATCGATTTAAAGAGGGATTCGGTACGCGGAATGCTCCGACTGCTAATTGCTCGTTTCCATGACGATGCGTCTGGCGTGGGAAAGAGAAAGCACGAATTCGCGAGCAGCGAAAGGAAGGGGGCATTCCGATAAATAATTATCTCCCAATGCCGCCGAAAATCAAACGCATACAACGCGGAATATGACAGTGACAACGATAACGATATCAGGCGAACGAATTCAGGCGAACCATCGCGAGCCGTCTCTTCGATCCTCTGCTCCCGTCTAGTTGAGAATTAATCAAATTCACCAACATATTTGACGAAGCCGCGACTCGATTTTCTCATAGGACGAAGAAGCCCCCAATGGCGATTCTGTCGTTCTCCATGTATTTGCGGTTCTTGGCGTTTCGATCGTGTTTTTGCCAGCACGTTGCGCTTTGTTCCGACGTTTCGTGGACATTCCACTTTGCTTCTTCAGGGCAGACTCTTCGGTAGACAGGAGCAGAAATAGTTTCAGGTCTGCCCTGAAGAAGCGAAGCGCGATTTTCGCGAAACAAAGTGCAACGTACTGTAAGATAAGAAGAAGAAAAAAGAGAAAGAAGGAAAAAAGTTGTGTTAAAAGAGCTAAAATCTGGTATTCTCGTTTGCCGCTACAGAATCTTGCTCGATTCGCTTGTGTCGTAAGCGTATCGCGTACACGTATGTATAACGGCGATTCTATCTTCGCGTTGGGTTCTGTCGGCGCACGTTGAACGCAGGTTGACGTTACTTTGGGACGCGTCGTGCACAAGCGACTCCAATTCTAGAAGCGATCGTCGCGAGAAAACCTCTTGACGAACGAAAGAAGAAAAGAACGGTAACACGTGGTGAGATGGACGGTGTCTGAGAAAAGCGGTATCATCGAACATAGAGAAACGTGCTGGGATTCGCTCGAATACCGGGACGAGTTTGTTTAGATGGCGGGGCAAACTCGCGACGCTATCGATACGGAAAGGAAGAAATTGCCGATTGATCGAGCGAGGAAAAACGTGGTCGCGTAACGGTACGATTTGAGGTAGCTTTACCCTTGATGGAAGCGGTCTCTCACCGAGACGCATACAGGTACACACGCGTCGTACGATGGCCTGAATAGAATCGAGACTAACGTGCCCCGGCTACGCGTCTGTATAAGCTCGCTTCGCCTTTTTTCGTTCTCCCTTGCTTCTGTTCTTCGACGATCGACTTGCGCCGAACGTCGATCGCCGTGATGCAGGTCGCCTGAAACGCTAGCTCGAACGCTAGTCGTTGCCATCGACGTGAATATCGGACACAAGCACGCGAGCAAACCGAAGTCTTCGTACTTGTCGAATGGCAAGAAACCGCGCGGCTACATCACCGGTTGTTCTTGATTTATCGCCAATCGCGGAGCCTAGGAACTAGCAACATAGCAGTAACCATCGTGCACGACCATCGTGGCACGCGGATTATATCGACCATTGATTCTTCGGATCTTGCCAGAATTTTCTTCGTTACTTTCTTCCGTTCTATTTTTTCTTCGCTCTCTTTCTTTTACCCTTCTGCGGAACTCCGTGTGCAACTCCGTGCTCACGGCACATACTTTGTATTCTTTCGATCGTACGTTTCTTGTTAGTTTAACCGCCCTGCTGCTATTTTTCGGTTTCAGATCAGAGGCTACGGCACTCGAAAGGCAGCTTCGACGTTCTCTATTTCAAATTCTCCGACAAGGTAATCCAGCATCGCGTGACGAGGGCGGAATTATCCCTGTGGATATGGGGAAGCAACCAAGAGTCCTCGGAACTGGACGAGCCTAGAGATTTGGAAAGCACGGAAAGTCACGAAGATGGTCCAGTGACGATCACGTTGCAAAGGATCCTTCGTGGCACGACGGAGACTGGTGGGCCATCGCTGGGCCCACCTTTGACCACGAAACACCCTCGGCCGGTCGGTTGCAGGGGCAACTGGGTAACGATCGAGTTAAGAAGAATGGTCGCCGAATGGTTCAAACATCCACGGGATAATCTGGGAGTAGCGCTCAAGATCTCCAGTCCCGGAGCTAATCATCGCAGAAACGCGAAGTTGGTGGAGACTAATCCCGGAGCTGAATACGCGCCGTACCTCGAAGTACAGACGCAAGAACTCGACTCGAGAAGAGGGGCGAGGATCAAGAGAAACGTGGGACTTAATTGCGACGAAGCTAGCCAGGAGACCAGATGTTGTCGATACAAGCTCACCGTCGACTTTGAGAAGTTTGGTTGGGATTGGATAATCGCTCCCAAGAAGTAAGTACCTGTGCCGCGACACATCGAAAGCGGACCGACCGTCTCTTTTTATTCTCGGAACGGTGGCTTTCTAACGGACAGGGTCAAAATTCAAGATCATGCGCGTGATATTCGTCGAGTAGCGAGCTAAACGTTGCGCCAAAATGTACTATCGTATCGTTACATCTGCGTACATCCACGGAAATTCGTACTGTCACGATTGTAGTCTGAAAAATGGGAGATTTCTTTGGTCCCCGGTTGCGCACGGAACGCGCGTCGATGTCGATACGTTGTCGTCGAATTATCGCGCGATCACGGCCGATGTGGCTATCGCCGAGCTTCTTTCATCGATGCGATTACGATTTTGATTTTGTGCCTTAGGTACGATGCCAATTACTGCTCGGGCGACTGTCCGATGGCCTTCCTGCCAGCATATCCAAACACCCACATCGTCAGCCTGGCGGAACCGCCTAACAACTCTGGTCCATGTTGCGCCCCGAGGAAACTCTCCGAGATCACGATGCTGTACTTCGATAACGAGTATCAAATCGTGTTCTCGCGATTACCAGGCATGGTCGTCGAGAAATGTGGATGCTCATAGCTCGAGAATTATAGCTCGAGAAGAGCAACGACGGCGAGGAATATGCGAAGGCCCGTTTGATTCTTTTAGAGTCTACTATTAAAGATTATCGATAATTATTCTGTTTCTTCCCACCATTTCCATTTCTCCCCTTTTCTTTTTCGTTCTTCCCCTTTACTTTCCTCTCGCCCTCCTATTTTCAAGCTTCGCTACGTTACTCCTTTTGTCCGTTCCTCTTTCATTTACCATGAAAATTCCTTCGATTCCCATCGATAGTCGGTGACCGTTGTCATCGTAGTCGTCGTCGTCGTCGTCGTCGTCGTCGTCGTCGTTACGTCTTCGACGATTTCTCATTCGATAGACTGAAAGTGCCTTGTTCGGGGTGGTTTAAGTACCGCAGATCCCTCCTTAAGGAACACGAGAAACGAGATTGCTCGTATAAACTTAACGAATGCAAACAGGACAGCGATCGGAAGAGATCGACCAATGTCCGTCTTTTTTAAACTAGTAATAACGGGCACCTTGATAGTCGTTTATGATTCATGACAAGGCGTATAGTTCCTAGAGTCACGGTATTATTATTAAGGTGTCGATGCGTTTACACCTGATCTAAGAGAACGACCGCGAAAGAATTATTTTTTATACGGGAGCTTATCGCATTTTTAATCTCTCCTCGGTAACTGGTTTTTAATGGTCCGTCTTTATCGAGCTAGGAACTTTTACGAGTCAATGTAACACGAAAACAATCATCTTATCGCAATGTTTCCTTGCGCATCGTTGGCTTTCTGAAAAAAAAGGAAAGAAATAAAAGAAAGAAAAGGAAGAAAAGCAAAGATGCGAAGATGAAACGATTCGTTTCCGGTAGTCGTCGTTGATCGGTGAAAACGTGTTGGCTGACAGATCTCTGTGTACAGTGAATCTTTTCTTTTTCCTATGTATCTATCTTCTTTCTTCTCTATCCCGTTTCTCTCTCTCTCTCTCTGTCTGTCTGTTTTCTTTTTTTTTTTTTTTCAGAGAAATACACACACGCGTACGAGCTGGCGCGCGCGCGCACGCACGCACGCACACACACAGATATCTTCTTTTCAAATAAACGTACATAAACGCAAAATTTTCTCGCTCTCGTCTATTCCTACTTTCTTTATTTTTGTCTGGTTTCTCTGTTTTGGCGAGCCATGTGAATGCGTGCATAGGAAAGTGTGTAGGGGTCGTGGTGTAAATATGTCGTACCTAGGTCGTACTTTGTCGCTTTTCTTCGAATTTCCTTGAATTTCTCACTCCAACCATCGCCATGTCCCTCTTCCCCGCCTCATCCCGGGAATCTACGACGAAAACATTGCTTACGTGCGTAGGCTTACGAGTGCATGTTCATTTTCTAAAGTGATTATACGGTCCGTTTTTGGTATATGTATAAGTACGAACTGTAACACCTGACTGATCATATTCGGAATCAACAAGTACCGTTTTTATTCGATCGCGAGCCACTGTCGGACTTAACTCTTAGAAGCTATCGTTCTCAAGAATATCGCGTTAATTGTATGAGTGAATTTTGTATTATTGTTACGTCGAACATAAGATGAAAAATAAATAAACTTATCGTTTGCCACTGTAACACGGTGGTCATATCATTGCGATAATATCAAAACAAAAGTCACGAGGAATTTCATCCACAGTAGCCTTTGAGGGTTAACGGGACAGAGAACGTATGTATGTTCGCGCTATACCTAGACTGTCGATAAATCGCGTCAATCACAATTATAATTTACGTAGGTATATTTGTATATGTGTATATCGTGGCTAACTTGCAGCCTTCGACTTCGACGAAAGTGACGCACGTTTTTAGGAAGATGAGATTCAAAGACGTTCGCAGCGGCTACGTTTTTTCATCGTTTGATAAATTATGGTAGTATCGTTGCGATATTCTAGTTGCTTGGCTGCCAAGTACGCCCGCCGACCGAGTGAACGTCCCAGTATACATAAGACGTTTTAAGCTCGTTTCTAAGTACGTTATCCTCAGATTCTTAGAACTTTCCGTAATCTTCGTGATCTACGACAAAGATAAAAAACGAAGATAGAAACGGCACGTTCTATCGTTTTCTTTTTCTTCCTTCTCGAGCGCAATCAAGTAGCTTTAGGAATGTTTTCTCTTTTTACAAACGTTACGACCTTCTCGAAATTACTCGTTTTACTTTCTTAACTGTATCGTATCGTCACGGTCTATTAACGTTTGAAATTCTGCGCAAGTATGTGTGAACAAAATAGAAAAAGGATCTCTATAGTTCCTCTCTTATTAATTAAAGGGCCCATTATCCCGAGCGTGTAACACCTTTCGCTGAAAACTTTGACAACTTGCAACTTTCTTTCACTTATTCTCCGAAATAGCTTGTCGCTACCTTCCTTCTTCGTTCCTTTCTCTCCTCCCTCCCCCCGCCCTCCCTATTTCTTCTTTTTCTCGTCCAGTCTCTTTCCCTTTGTTTCCCCTGCTTCCTCGCTCCGCGCTCCTATCCCCTCACGCTCGTTGTCTGCGAACCCCGTTCCTTTTTTTCGCCTGATTTTCATTTTTCGTTTGTTTGTCAATGTGTACCTAGAATTAAAAATTAATGGAATTGTGTACTCTCAGTATCCAAACAAGGGCGGCGAATACTGCATACTTATATATATATACATATATATATAATGTGTACTTCCTAGGTAGAGAGTATTCATAGAATATTTATTCGCTGAAATAAATGGTTTTTCGATGAAAGAGGTGTATCGATTTACTCTTCTTTTCAAACATTCTTTCCGTTTACTTCTCTTTCTCTTCTTTTTTCATTTTTGTTCGTAAATCGTCTAGAAAACAGTGTTTAGAATTCGAGAAAGCGTAAGACAGTTTAATTGTTTTTCGTTGTTTATAACGACGATTTACGCTTTATTAAACGCTTTCGTTTCTTTTCCTCCAATCAATTGCAAGATTCATGGTTAACCACGATAAACTTTCGGGCCACAAGATGATTATTATTTCGTACTTACTTTTATTTGATTTACGCTTAATACACGAAGCTTTTACGGATTCTTTGACAACGGAAAAATTACTGCTTCGATCGAAACCGTAAATACACGCGTGTCACGCGTGCTTCGCGGCCAGCGGACGTATTCGTCTAAGCAAAGCGTATAATTCCAAAATTGTACGGTTCAACGTACGCATACATGTGCAAGACGAATAATTTGTTTGTGTCCGCTATCTTTTTCTTTTTTCTTTTCCTTCTTGTTCCTCCTCTTTCTTTTTTTTTTTTTTTTTTTTCGAAGCAAATAAATATTCGTTGATATCAATATTTTTAATTTTTATCTCAGGTCAAAGTTAAACGAGCGAGAAGTATCTTTTGTCCGCGTGATTTTTCTTCGGTCGAGCAATTTCATTGAAACAAGCCTTTTTTATTCGCACGTAGCCCATACCACACTACGTATACATCGGATGTACGATTATGTAAGTGCTAACGATCATAAGTTACACATCTAACGTATCGATTAGCAGAAGAAACGAGCGAGATCGCTCGTTACAACGGCTACTAGTCGCGTTCGATAGGAATCGCCTCTACGCTAACGCTCGAATATATCCGGGCATCCTTTCGTACTCGACAAGACGTGTCTTAATAACGAAATTACGGACGATTTTATTCCTCGTAATCGTCATAGCCAACGTACGTAATAGGATATTACAAGGCGATTAAATGGATTTCTGTATCGCACACGTGTACTCCACGCGTGGCGCGCCTTCGAATTTCCCGTAAATACATAAAAATCTGTCGCCCACTCGATCGTGATCGATCAACGAAGAAAGTTGCTTGAAATTCTTGGAATTGAAGAGGTAATCGGCGTGCAGCGTATGGGCGTGCCGAGTTTGATAAATACATATGTATGTATTTCGATGCGGCCAAGTAACCGCGCGAACGTGGAGGACGAAGCGAGAAACGCATGTGGAGATCTCGTTCGCATCGAATACGATGTTGGATGCATGAGTGGACAAGTGAACTAGTGGACTTTACGACAGTCAACTGTTTCGCCAGACGTGCCAATTCTCGTTTTATTGTTTTTCTTCGACGGCGCCTCAAGCACTCGTCCTTGCCGACGGTCGGGTTAGTGCTCCCCGTTCGCTGAAAACGAAACACGAAAATTCACGCATTCGTTACGCCGGAATATCGAACGCGTTAAAATATCGCTTGCACGTTTAGCTCGTAGAAAATTTGCTCGTCTTAACGGCTACTTTTACAGATCTTACGTCTTCCATCTCGATTTCAATTACACCGGTTCACCAAAGTATTCGCACGCTGGTAGAAACGTTTTAGGAACGCGTCTTGAGCGATCATCGCGATTATACCGCTAAAGTTTCAGACGAATCAGCGAACGTTTTAATCCACTTGCAAGATATTTCGTACAAATATATACATTTCGTAGAGGCGAGAAAAATATTCAAACGACCGGTCGTTCGTCAGATCGACGAGCGTCGATATTCGGTGGGACCGGACCACCGTCTTTCGCGTTTCTCCGATCTTTGAAATGACTATGGAAAAATGGCACTCTAGTCTCTCCTTCAGGTATTTGAGCGACGTAATTAGGACGACAGTGTCTCGTAACGACGTTGGCGAGACTTGCAAATGTTGGTGGTTTCCGCGCGTCGCGTTGCAATTGTCTCGTTTAGCGATAAAGCGACGTTAATAATCGAAAGATCAACGGAACCGTGCTTTCCCCTGCTTTTCTCGTTTGATTTCGCTGGAAGCGCGACCTTTGACGTAATTATCATTATCACCGAGTGCCAGGGGTGGTTGTCCAGCTAACGTTTTACGATTCGTTTAACGAAGCGAATTAGAACGACCGAGCATAACCGTTACTTGGATTTGCATTTTACGAGTGAGTGGTCAGAGGTGAACGATGGCTCGGAGAATCGAAGAACAGGAGTATAATCTAGCGTGTACGTAATTGTTTCTACCACGCTTAATTCTTTATCGTTTTCACTGGCCATTCTCCTCCCTTCGTCCCTTTTCTCTTTTGCTTTGATATTCCACTCGTAAGAGGAAACGAAGAGCAGCGAAGTTTTAGCGTGTTCGTTTCGTCCATCACGCGATCCGAAGGTTGTTTCGTAGAAGAACGCCGAGCAAACTTACCTACGCGTGTATCGTTGTTACCGATGACGAAAATCAAGTTCTCCGGCTGCGTTCTAAGGCTGTGGCAACTGATCGAACGGTAGGACGAAATAATTTTCGAAGAATTTCTCCATATGTGGAATTATAACAAATGCGACCGCCGTTAACGAAAGATCGTTTTGGTAGAACAAAAATCGCTTGTGCAATGTGAAGCACAAATTGCTGCGCGTCTCGCTCGTTTCTTGAGAATGGAACGTCGATCGTGTACTTTACCTACGCGTGTATCGTTGTTACCGATGACGAAAATCAAGTTCTCCGGCTGCGTTTCAAGGCTATGGCAACTGATCGAACGGTAGGAAGAATTTCTCCATATGTGGAATTATAATAAATACGATAAATAAATTGCTGCGCGTCTCGCTCGTTTCTTGAGAATGGAACGCCGATCGTGTACTCGTGCGACGAAATTAAGAAACGAGTAAAGGAAAATTCAGTTCAGATGGGTTTGGCGTCCGAGAGACTCGGCCAATGGTAATTTTTAACGCGAACCGAAATTCTACTTGCAACGTGCCCACTTTTCTGTACTTTTGAATTTACGGGGCCGGTCGATGTGGCCTCTGAACAGCTCGTACGTACGTATCTCCGTGCGAAGCTAGCCTAAGGTAGCAGCAAGCGAGATTAGGTTGCTGTACGTGTTTGAAAGTTTGAACAGTTAGGAGAAACTGTCGAAGAAAATGGTATACGTATGACGTTCACCGTCGTATAGCACTCGAGAGATCCTGGTAGGAGAGGCCTGGGGCTCGTCTGTTATTCGAGGGTTAGGTCTCGGATGAACAGCTCGGTGTACTCTACGGTGTTCTCTGGCAAGGGTATATCAACCTGGAGACATTCTGCGAAGGGTCGAAACGTTAAAGGAACGGGCGCAGCGGAAGGAGGGTTCCGGACCGCCGAGAGGGATGCAACTTCCCTCTCTTTCTCTCAGCTTCGTCCAGATATAGCGTGAATGCCGAGCAGTCGGAGACTCTTTGTCATCTCTTTTGCACATACGTTCAGTTTGAAATAGGAATTATGCGAGGAATTGGAGACACGCGAGACACGCGACCAGAACACGCGGGGAGACGAAATATTCCTAGTACAGCGTTTCGCTACGCCAGATTCGCCAACGTAAGTAGAGGCTAGCGAGAGTAACTTGGACCAGCTTCTCGAGCTTCTCGAGATACGTTTGCCTGCGCTGGTTTAGCAAATATTCCGTACGGATCTGTGCGATTTCATCGAGACAGTTTGATAGCGTTTGGGATTTGCTCGCGGCAGACCAAACCACATCCACGTTAGAGCGAAAACTACGCGTTCGCGGTAAGGCGCGGCGTATATTTCTAGCGTTGCGCGCTTCCCTAACGCCAAAGTGGTCGCTTACTTTGGACTCGAGGCATCTCTGTCACTTCGAAATTTCAATCCGCCTTGTCTAAAGTATCTTTTCGGTTACCCGGTGGAATTTACCTGTCGTCTTTCGTTTAGAGAATCGGAGCTCGCGTTACGGACAAGCAAACTCATTCTTATTGGCGGAGTCAGTCGGCAATCGCGAGGATTCGATCGAGTCGGAACTCTCACGCGGAGGAAAACTGGAACCGAGGATCCTGCCGGTAGAGGAGGAAGCGGATTGACACTTTGCTCGATCGAGATAGAGCGTGAGACTCGTTGCGAAAAGACAATAGGAGTATTCTCCAACTTCACCAGCATACTCGACAAATTGTCATATATCGGTGCAAGCTACTGACGTTCCCTTTCGACGCAAGTTCTTCAACAGCCCTTTAATCTCGATATACGTACACGAACCGGGCGGGATGGCAGGGGGCAAAGAGGCAGAGAAAGAGAAAGAAGGAAAGAAAGAGGGAGAAGGTGCGATAGCTGGCTACTTTATACTCAGAGGCTAGCTACCTGCCTGAAAGGGGAGGTATTACGGGGTTACTAAAGTGTTGTATGGCCTCCCCAAGCCCCATAAGGATAGCCCTCAGGCACGCACCCCTGTTATCGTATGCGTATGCAGTTTTTTCGCTGGTGCGTGCGCGGCTCTCGCAGCCCTTATATGTGCAGTGAAGGTGAAGGGGGCATCGGGTAACACGGGCAGGCAGCCACCCAAACGACCGAAACCCGAATGCTCACCCAGGATCATCCTGGCATTTCCTCTTTCTATGCACTCTCTTCGTCTTCCTCGTACTCTTCCTCCTTCTTCTCCGTCTTCTGAATTTTCCCCCGAAACCGGCACTGGTATACATCGCGGCACATCCTGCCGTACGTATTTACTCGCTGGATACGGCGAGGTCGTAAAGTAAAACGTTAACCCATTAACACGTTGACTGCCACGCGAATTTCATATATTTTCCCCTGGAAACCTGGCAACAGATCGAAACCTACAGCTACGCGGCAACGTTTAAGTTTCACGGAATATTATATCGTCTTGGCGCATTTTTGCTCTCTCCTGGTATCGTCCAAGTCGATCTACATCGTTGGAAACTCGCTTTTACCGTTCCGAGCGATCGAATAGATCCGTAGCATCGAACGCGCGAAATCCGCCGATTTCTATCGACGACGCGCGACGGAGGGTAAATTACGAAGATTTTAGAGGAGGAATACGACGGATACGACCTCGTTGATTTTCTGATTTTCATATTATTCGGCGATAGAGAGAGAGAGAGAGAGAGAGAGAGAACGTGCTCTCGCATGAAGACGCGAGTTTGCGAGTCGAGTACAGCGACAGCCAAACCCAGTATACGTCTTACGACAACCAGGTTTCTACAACTTTGGTTTACCTACGTCTTTGTTCTTTTTCTAATTGTTAGTTCCTGTTCCTGCACACGCCTCATACGTTTTCCAATAATTTTCAATTTATTCGACGTACGCGTAAGAGCAGCGGAATAAAGTTGTTCGAGGTGCACGCTCGATTTCGACTCTAGCTGTATGCACGGTAGCGTATAGCCCGAGCGCATTCGTAGTACCCCAGTCGGCCGTCGTATCGTTCTTTGACGAATGCTCCAGATTCACGAACGAATCGACGTAGCTCGGAACGATGGCGAGATTTTTGAAGGAAAGCCAGTCGATTGATGTACGTTGTGTCGATTCGAGATAACGTAGGTTTCGCGATACAATACGCCGGCGATTCGAGGGTCAGTGAACGGATCAAAGATCAAAGAGACGAGAAAAGGAAGTGGCGACGAGGCAAAGACGCCTCGATACCGATCAACCGTGCGCGCAATTGAAGCGGCGGCCGGTCGAAAAGTCTTTCGTGCAGCCCGGAATGTCGCTGTTCCTTCGTTCCAGTGGGGTGCATAAATCCCGCCAGTTGCCGAATATTCCTCGTTATTTCACGTTTTCCTTAGCCGGAGCGAATTGTATTTAACTAGCCCCGTTTGACTCACCAGCCCGACCACGAGCTTCCTATTTATACTGCGAAATTCTTGGAAGGAGAAGGCAGATAGCATCGAACTCGTACGAAAGACGAGTACCTATAATTCCCCCTTGATTCGTTTCCACTTCCAGATTGCCATCGACTGCACGCATATCCGTGTTCGATCAAACCGTCTCGAACTTTGTCCTTCCCTTCTCACTGCGTCTGCTCTCCTCCCGCTTCCGTTCAAAGGGTTCGCGGCAACAACCAGGTACCTGGAATATTTAAATCGCGTTTAACGAAAGGAAAAGAAAGCTGTACGATAGCTGGCCAGGGTATTTCAACGGATACCAGGAGAAAAGTTACGTATTATACGACGAAACGTTTTGAAATTTCGTTAGCGTCGCTAATTAGGGACGCTAATGTTACGTTCAAATTTCAAGACAATCTGGAAACGTATAATCAGCGAACGATTGGTATACAGCGTGAACAGTCGCCTTAAACGTACAATGGGCGTTAAGGATGGGCCTGCTGAACGTATTTGGGATTTTTAATTCAACGAATAACAACGAATGATCGATGGTGTAAATACTTTGGCGAGATCTCTGCGAATCGTATCCTTGTAACAAGTATCTCGTAACTTATATCGTATAGTAGAAAGAAACTCATAGCGTGGCATGATTTTACAGGAATTTTCAAAGAAATTATTGAATTTCGATCGGTTTTTGTTGGCCCGCGCGAATCACCGGACATCGAAGCTGCTTCCTCGTTGCAGCAGCCCCTTGGTACGTGCGGAACCGTATCCGCTGTTGTGCTTTCAAAAATCTCTTTAAAGTTTCAACATGTTTCGCTTCCTTTCTTTCTTCATTGTTCCTCGTTCTTTCTTCCTCGTCGTTCTTTGTCTCTTTGGTAAAGACGCTGGAACGAGATTCGTCGCGTTTATCATCCACGTTGCGACCGAACCGCATTCCCATGTAAGGGTGTGTATGGAGAAAGAAAGGGGACCACCGAGCCGTTGGGATTCGAGAGGCCAACGCACATGATCGATGGCAGTGAAAATAAAAGCAGCGATATCGCTGACATCGCGACAGTTCTAGGAAAATAATATTTGCCTCGGTTGCGATCAACGATCGTCGAGACGACGGCCAGACGAGGCAATGATAGATCAATCTAATTCGCACGGTCTGAGACGCGCGTCACGAACAAGTAGCGATGGGATCCGAAACGCTTCGAATCGCTTCGAATCTGCATATAAAGCAAAAACCACGAATCGTTCGGCACGCGATTCGAAGCTGGAATCTCTTGAAAAATCTCGAAATTCTCGAGAGTTTAAACAGGTTTCGAAGTATTTTAGATGCGTTTCGATTAATTTTGTCCATCACAAGCAATATCATCGGCGTAAAATATCGAACAAAGCGTGAAAAGATCGAGTTGTCGTAACGGATACGGGACTCTCGAAAGTTTTAAGCTTCGAGACGCGTCGAAAATTACTCGAATTTCTCGCCACACGTACGATACAGATACGACGAAGCGTTTCAGATCCCATCGCTACGAACAAACTCGAGTCTCGATAGCGAGAATACCCGATTTTTCTCCGTCCCTCGCTCTGCTCTCGTTGCTTCGTTTGGGATTTAGTTTAGTATGCGTGCGAGTGCGTGCGTGCGTGCGTGTTTGTGTGTGTGATACGTACGTCGATCGTAACCGATCGATCTCGATCAACCGTTAAACATCGTCGTGTTTTACATGGGAGCAATGTTATCGTTGCTGAGAAATATTACAATTATCTCGAATTTCTTTAACAACTATGCGATTAAGTCGCTTGACGAGCCATCCTTTCCACTGTGACATTATAATTATGATCACCGTGTCACGATAATGTAAGTTCTACTATTTCCACGTTTGATAAAACAGAAATTGCTTCTTCGCCGTAGTCAAGGTACATTGTTACCACGGACGAGTGTGTTGTCACCACCGTACACGATCACCACGACTCGACGGTCGATAGGACAGAGACGCGAATCGACTGTTTGTCGTTTCTACGTCACGATAAAGTGCCTAAGTTTAAAAACGCCTTAACCGTCCTTACAGCGTTCATTCGTTTAACGACGCAACGCTAATTCAATTTCACCGACGTTTCTTCCTTTTCATTTACAGGAATGGAGTTTATTCGAGCAATGGTAGGTAACGCGTAATTTTCCGTTGCTCTTATCGGCTTCTATCGATTCGCGCGAAGGATAGCGAAGAGGTAACGAGATGGAAACGTAAAGAAATAAAAAGGGGAAGAAAATGTACGGTTGTTGCAAGGAAATGTTACAAGGTGTTGTAAAGTCGTGGCAGAAAATCTGTAGCCCCCTGCTTTCTACCTATTGTAATATCAGCCTCTCTTTTCGATTTTCCTTTTGTTCAAGGTTGTCAGCGTTGATGCCATCCGGAGGAAGGGCGTCGAATCGCAAGGTTATGAGACCTATATAGAGTACAAAAGAGGATCGAGGGAATGAGAAAATTCGGGAAAATGGGAATCCAGAAAAGAGAAAAGAGAAGAAAGATAGGGGGCAAGCAGTCGTTCGTACGTCGGATCGATCGGAATTAATAAAGGAAAATAAAAAGGACATGGAGGGGGAAAGAAGAAGATGAAATAAGTGGCTGTTCGAAGCGATACAGAATTTCAGACGTGGGGCGTCAGAAGATTTTGCTCGTAAGTTTGCATATTCTCGAATATCTTTCTCCATACTTACGAAACGAAAGAGATTGGAAATAATGACGGTAGGACGGGGCGGAGAGTAAGAGATGAATTTCGGGGACGATGACGGAGGAAGAAGGGGGAAAGAAGGGAAGGATCGTATAGGAAAATCGCAGAGAAAGTAAGAGAGGAGAATAGAAGCCTTGGGTCATAATACGAGTCCGGCGCCTCTCGCAGCATCACCACGTGGCATGAGGCCAACTACCGTCTTCTGATCAATATGCTTACAGCTACCTTGCTTCTCTCTCTATCCCTTCTTTCTATCTTTTCTGCTGCTTTTCTACACCGACTGTCGAGAACCGCAAAAGTTACAGACGCCATCGACACGACACGGCTATTACAATCGTGTTTTCGTACATCCAACAAATTTCCCGCTGTTCAACCGTTTATACCCGTCCCCTTTGGCTTCTTGTCGGTGAAAAATCAGGAGTTGTCCAAAATCGAACGATCGCCAGTCCAACAAATCGAACGCAAAGGCCAGCTTTCCTCCCCCTTTCCTCCTCCTCGCGATAGACACATATTGGTAGGACGAAACTCGTTTGTTCGTGCGAATTTATAGCAAATTATATTTTCCAATAGCCAGGGTGGAGCGAGAGAACCGAAACGGAAGCGTCGCGGTACCACGCGTGAACCACGTGGTGCCTGTTCCAAGCCCACTTTGTCTTCCCTCCCCCTCGCTCTCTCTCTCTCTC